>OW240915.1:220752772-220955219 GCA_933207985.1 Pelobates cultripes
ATACATTGCACAAGCCTGCCAACAACTCCAATGTACCCCATATCTGGCAGGTCCTACACTGCCTAATGTTCGCTAAAAGAACCATACTAAACCACAATAGCACTTGCCTGCAAGAAAGGGCAGAGACTTGAAACACTGCTGCAGGTCCAAACTGAAACAAAAGGAAAATGGAAAACAAATGGGTGTGGCAACATAAAACAAACATTTAAATGAATCCATGAGACTGGGAAATCCAGGGACGGAATATAAGAATGAACCCAGAAACCCAGCATAAAGAAAACCAGAAAACCAAGAAAAATTAAACAAGAATTGTAAAAAGAGTACTGGATACCAGAAGCCAAGGCCAGACATCTCCACAGAACAGAGCAGGATGTGACATAACTCCCCTCCTAAGGAGCGAACTCCGGACGCTCCCAACAGCTCCCAGGCAGAGACCAGGAATGGCAAGCGGATCCTGCAATGAAGTCCTCTTGACTTCCACGGAGGCAAGGATCCCCCACAGGAGAGGCCTCCTGCATAGGAACCACAAGCAACGAATGAAGATCACCACCAGAACAGGAGCATTGCCACAAAACCGGAAACAAGCATCACAAGAGAACATCTGAAGCGACCACCGTACCACTTAGCAGATCGACCTCCTCCACCACAAAAATAAGGAAGCCATCTCCAGCAGACTGGTCCAGATACAGGATCTCTTGCATGCAGAAGAACCAGGCATGACACGACACAGACTGAACAGGAAAGCTGCAAAGTCCACTCCACAAACTCCAAGTGCCTATGGCCATACTGTCAGGGTACTTCGGCACTTTGACATTTCAGAACTTCGGCATTTCGGGACTTCTCTTGCAGCCGCTTAGTAGATAACTCCCTAATTCCCACGGTATTAGGGAGCTATCGACCAAAAGGCTGAAAGACTTAAATTGGTCTTTCAGCCACATTTACTAATACTAAGTAAAGATTAGCCTCTGCCTGCTCACTGTTTAAAAAAAAAAAAAAAAGCATGTCGCGCTGGGTGGGGGCCCTAAATTAGAATAGGGGGGACCTATTGTCCTCCCCCCCCACCCCTGAGTGGTGGGTGGGGACCCTAAATTAGAATAAGGGGGGGACCTATTGTCCTCCCCCCTTGGCATCCACCCCTGAGCAGCAGGTGGGGGCCCTAAATACCAATAAGGGGGGCCTATTGTCCTCCCCCTGGCCCCCACAACCTGAGAGGTGGGTGGGGGCCCTAAATACCAATAAGGGGGGGACCTATTGTCCTCCCCGTGGCCCCCACCCCTGAGCAGCAGGTGGGGGTCCTAAATAAAAAGAAGACATCAAACGGTAAGTTTTATTTATTTTTTTACAGGTACCTAGTTATTGGTCCTCCCTCACTATTTTTAAGGTGAGGGTGGAAGGTAGGGGTTAATTCATTTTGTTGGGAGGGGGGTGACTAGGGTTTTAGGAACCCCTAGTCACCTGGGGGGGTGTTACATTTTTATTTAGGGCCCCACCCGCCGCTCAGCGGTGGTGGCCAGGGCGGAGGACAATAGGTCCCCCCCCTATTCTAATTTAGATCCCCCACCCACTGCTCAGGGGTGAGGCCCAGGGGGAGGACAATAGGTCCCTCCCTTATTGGTATTTAGGGCCCCCACCCACCACTCAGGGGTGGGGGCTGGGGGGAGGACAATAGGTCCCCCCCCTATTTTACTTTAGGGCCCCCACCCACCACTCAGGGGTGGGGGCAAGGTGGAGGACAATAGGTCACCCCCCCATTCTAATTTAGGACCCCCACCCACTGCTCAGGGGTGGGGGCCGGGGGGAGGACAATAGGCCCCCCCCTTATTTTACTTTAGGGCCCCCACCCACTGCTCAGGGGTGGGAGTTGGGGGGGAGGTCAATAGGTCCCCCCCCTTATTCTAATTTAGGGTACGGGTGGGGGCACACGTGATTTTTTTTTTTTTTTTACAGTGACTGTTTAATAGACATCTAAACACTAAATAAGCATGTGGGGGGGACCTAGTGTCCTCCCCCCCGCGTGGTGGGTGGGGGCCCTAAATAACAATGAGGGGGGACCTACTGTCCTCCCCCCTGGCCCCCAGCCCTGAGCGGTGGGAGGGGGCCTAAATAAGAATGGGGGGGACCTACTGTTCTCCCCCTCAGCCCCCACCCCTGCACAGTGAGTGGGGGCCCTAAATAACAATATGTGGGGGGACCTGCGGTCCTCCCCCCGGCCCCCACCCCTGAGCAGTGGGTGGGGGCCCTAAATAAAAATGTAACCCCCCCGTGGCACACTCAGTCCCTGCTCATTGCATACAATGTCCCTCTTTTGAATTTAAAGGCTTTAAATGTTTGGGAATTGAAAGGGTATCCCCCTTTTGGCGTGGGAGAAATAGAGTCCAGAGACTAGCCCAGAGAGAGACTTTCTGGATTCATAAATTGCGGACCCTCATGCCAAGGGGTTTAAATATTGATATTGATTTAACATGTTTCTTGGACTAATATGGTCCAAGTAACATTTGGTATTGATATGTTTACTTGGATAATTAGGTATGTGTGCTTGTCCCCATTGTAGGATTTTTTTTCTACAGTTGAGGACTAACCCCTATGGAGAATGGTTCTGATATTGTACAATAAACAGTGATAATTTGTTTTTAAGGGTTTATATGGGGTGTTATATAGTTTAGGATTTAAGAAATAGCATTTAATATTTTGGGTCAAATTTTATATGTATATTTTCCAAAGAGGTGTCCCTTTAAGAATAAGAGACCTTTTCACCTTTCAGTGATGGAATTTTTAAGCTAAAAGTCCCTTAAGTCTTGGTAACTGGTATATTATTTCACTTTATATATATATACTTTCGATCTGATTCTGTTTTAGTTAAGATTTTTATTTAATATATTCATAATTTTTTATGATTCAGATAATGATTAATACAACATAGTAACTGCTGCCATTATCTAGTGTATGAAATAAATAAAACCACAGATGGTTAATATTTTTTTCATTAGAATTTGGGGAGTAAAATTGGCTTCCCTGTATTATATACATTGTGGCTGAGATTATAACGCCGGGTTGCCATGGAGATCGTATCACTGGAACGCATATTGGAACGCAAACAAGCTTGTGACGCCACTTCTGGTCTCGTGACGTCACTTCCGGTTTCGGCAATGATGATAACTTCCGGTTTTCAGTGAAAAAGGGCACTAGTTTTTGATTTGAATGATGAGAAACAGCTGATGGAGGGAGTTCTCCCCCTCAGCCCCCACCCCTGCACGGTGAGTGGGGGCCCTAAATAACAATATGTGGGGGGACCTACGGTCCTCCCCCCGGCCCCCTCCAATCAAAAAAGGAAAAGGATCCACACCCACTGAATCCACCAATGGACTCAAGGGATTAGCCCTATTTAAGGACACAGGGAGGGGGGGTTGTTTTTAGGATATGTTTATTTTATACTTTGTATCTATACATGTGATTATTTTATTGCGGTCCCTGAGGAAGTTCATAACGAACGAAACACGTAGTACTATTTTTCTGCATCTATATCCTATGCTAAATTGGTGACTGCTTATATTTATACTTTTATTGAATACATTTTTTCCAATTTTCTAAACCCTGACCTGTGGATGTCTTTTGGTGGGACACAAATTTGGAGGTGAACAGAAGGATTATTTGGCCCCCCATTACACCTGGGGAGGCACCCTGAGCGCTTTGATACCTACTTCTATCTAGTGAGTGCAACCGATAACTGCGCACAGATTACTATATTTTGTAACAATATTACACTATGTTTTGTCTCATGTTCTCTCTGTAGATTTACACAGCTATTCCCGAATTGCTTTTGTTGTGGTTTCCTATATATGATATAGGTCGTTCTTTGGGTAACGACCTAGGGAGGCTGTTACACGTTATCTGAAGTTAAATATTATTGTGTGCTATATCTTATTTTTTGCACTATTTGTATCTTTCTGGTGATATATTTGTTTGCTATAGCTAGTGATGGCTAGACAACTGGATCAGAGCAACTCAAAAACAGCAAGTCTTGTGGAGTGTTCCTGGAATGCAGTGGTTAGTACCTACCAAAAGTGTTGTAAGGCAGGACCAGTCAAAGTCCCCCTTATGACCCCTGTCCACTTTTTTCAGCAGGAGTTCACGGTCCAAATGGAGTGCCTTAGCAACTTTTCAATTGTGCCCGTAATATGGACGCCTTCGTTTTAAAATCTACAAGCATGGAGCAATTTCTCCACACCCTCAAGTATTAACCTACAGGAACACCCTTTGAGTGGTGTCAGATGGTAAGTGCCCCATCCTGAGATACTATTCATTCCTACATAGAGTAGTTTGTACAATATTGGACGCATTCATTGAAACAGTGAAAAAAATCAAGAAAGTTCAAAGAAGGATTCCCAACTTCCATAGTAAGTTTAAATTCAAGTTCTTAACATTCAATAGGCTAACAAAGACCTCAAATAAACTATAGGCTGCCTGTCCAGAAGATAAATACATCATCAATGTAGCTCTTCCAAATACAGATTCTGTCAAGTGTGCATGTAGGTACAGGTTGGCATAGGATGGGGCACAAGATCAGGGCCTCTGCAAGGACTTTTGGCTACACAGGAGAAGATGCATTTTACCACCCCCCAAAAAAATGCATCTTCACTTGCGTTTCTCTTAACTCCCCCTTTTTGAATTTTTTTTACCCTTTTGTGTTCATCCTCTTTTGATTGTCTTACCCGATTTAGTGTATCATGACCCCCATTTTGCTTTTTGTGGGTCTTACACCCTCTAGTCTCTCTCACTCCCCTCTTCGTGCATCTCGTACTTTCCCCCAGCCCCCTTTGTGTCTCTCTCCCCCCCCATCCCTTTCGAGTCTTGGCCCACCCCCTCGTGTCTCTTCCCCCCGCCCCCTTCATGTCTTGCTCCCCGCTCCTCCAGCTATGATCTGTGCAGCATGACTGAGCATTCACAGAGACCTCTGTATGCATAAGAGACATACAGTTTTCTGCAACTTCAGTAAAACAAATGACAGCAGGAGTGTCTCAATCACAGCCCCGTTTGAGACTGTAGACACCTCACTGGGAAAAGATTGTCTCACATTTGGAATACCTTTTCAAACTTTAGAGAAGTGCTTACTTATTGACAGTTGTAGACTGATATGAAAATAAACTTTATGGGACAAAAGGACGGTCAGACTAGAACATTTCCAGCATACACAAATATTTAGTACTTAAATAAAACTGTAGTTTCATTTAAACTGCAGTAAGAATTCTCTATAGACTAATCCAGGCCTGCAAAACATAGTAAATGCACACTACAAAGTGCCAGGCTAGCCAATGCCCTGCAAAATTATTGCCAGCTGTTTCCCCTCTTGCAGAACACTGCCAACAAACATCCCAAAGCACCTACGGCTAATTGAATCCACAGGAGAATGGTGTGAGCCTGAAACCCATATCTACCCTTGCCAGACTCCACCATGAAAAACATTTACAACATGAACAGTAATACTCAAGACACTCCCAGAAAATCACAAACTCACACATGTGAATACTATCAGTCTCTGATACACTCAAAATTTATAGACACTCTTAAAAACAAACAAGCAAGCTAGAAAAGTGAGCATTTGTTGGCTCAGTTCTCTGTGTTCCCATTAGTGCAAGTGCCTTAGAGATGGCATTGGCTGGAACATCAAATAACAGCATTGTCCATACTGAGGTAATGTTGAAACAAGGAGATGAACTAGCAAATTTCAGATCATAGTTTATATAATGCAGCATATTTAAATCAAATTGCAGTTTAAAGTTCAAAACGTAGTTTAAAAAAAAAAAAAAAAACAAAAAAAAAAAACCCTTACCAATCTATCTGAATTGTGAATAACTGAAGACTCTACTACTGAGAGGTATCTGGTCTCCCAATCGCTCGGGCATTAAGATTTGAAGATATTACAGTCCAGTGTAGATAGAAGTGGCTTCGACAGATTAAAATGTATCAATAAAACCATACCTCTCCAATTGCAGTGGTAAACATGTTTGACAGCGAGAGCAGCAATCTTAATGTCAAACATATTCATGTAAATCCTCTGATAAGGAATTCTCTCATATAGTTTCATTTTTTACAGGATTACTTTAGATTTGTTTTTTTGAGTGCTGTAAATTTCATAAAATACGTAAGAAAAAGTAGGGACAAGCCCGTCTTAAAGCCCTTTGCTGCGTGAGGTGCAACTTGACCTCATCGTCAGGCAGCTCAGGATGAGAGTTTCAAACTGGCAACAGAAAACCAGTGGTGGCATGGCCTCTCCATACTGCCCAAGTCTTCCCTGACATCCCGTTGGATGTGTATACACCTGCTATTTAAAGACAAATATGACATCTGTTTACTTGGTGAACATAATCAAGAAAAGACTCTTAGGTTTTCTACATCTTTCAATTCATATTTCCAAATGGAAATCTTTTCTTTTACACCAAAACGTAATTAACACAATGAACAGACAGCCAAACAATTTTGTAAAATCACTGTGGGCTAGAGATTTATTGTAGCAGCCTTTTTACAACATATAAAATATGGGATGATCTTTATCCTCCGATGATAAAGAAACAGAATACAGTGAATTGAGGCTTTATTCTAGTTGAGAAACCTCGAACAGGTAAGCGCCTAGAAGCTTCACTCCCTGGATGTAATTATACCTGGAAAAAAAAACAAAGAAAAAAAAAAAAAACATTAAACAAATCTTTCCAGGATTACATCCTACACCCTAATGAAACTGTATATGCCACATTCATCAGATCATTATACCCTGATCAGCCACAACATTAAAACTACTGACCAGTGAATTGAATAATATGGATTATATTGTTACAATGGCACCTGTCAAAGGGTGGGATATATTAGGCAGCAAGTGAACAGTCAGTTCTTCAATTTCAGGTGTTAAAAGCAGGAAAAATGGGCAAGCAAGAGGATAGAATTGAATTTGACAAAAGTCATATAGTGATGGTTAGAAGAATGGGTCAGAGCATCTATAAAACAGCAGATGCGGTGTACCCAGTATGCAGTGGTTAGTACATACCAAAAGTAAAGCAAGGGAGGCCAACTTGTGAACACGCTTGAGGATCAGGGGCACTTAAGGCTTATTAATGCAAGTGGGAAGCAAAGGCTAGCCTGTGGTTCGATCACACAGAAAAGCTACTGTAGCTCAAATAGATGAAATATGTATGCTGGCCATGATAGAAAGAGGTCAGAACACCGTTTAAGGCTGGTTAACTGCAGACCAGGCTGAGTGCCAATGATAACCCCTGTCCACCGCTGAAAGCACCTACACTGAGAATGTGAGCATCAGAACTGGACCATGGAGCAATGGAAGAAGTTTGCCTGGTCTGATGAATCAGGTTTTCTTTTAGATCACTAATAGAGAAGTACCCAAAGATAAGGGTGTATGGAGGGAAGAACCAACGTCTATCTCTCACAATACACTCAACTAAGGGTATGCCCACTAAGAGGGTATATATATATAACATCCCCTGGTTAAGCAAAGGTAAATAAAATAAAGAATGAATGAAAAATAAAAATAAAAAATACTTTATTGAAAAATGAGATTAGATAAAATACAATGCATGGGGTCCGGGATGAGGGGATGGACCATAATTCGTGAGATTATAATGGTACAGAAAGGAGGCAGTCAGGCAGATATGAATCGCTCTAAGGCGATACTATAAGCCAATAGGTAAGTTTATGTATTCAAAGTAACATGTTATACCAGAGTATCTATAATGTAACTTATTTCTAAAGGCTCCTTAGTGAGCAGGAAATATCTGCACAAAGTGTGATCAAACTCCTATTATGGGGATAATACCGAATAGATGGGGTGTAATTCCCTGGAGTTTGTAGCAAGCATATAAATCCGTTAATGGAATGGTAGAAAAATCGAGCGGGAAAACTGCTGACTACTAACAGTAAGGTAGACTGGAACCAGAAATATATGTTCTAAGTAGAGAGAAAAAAACAAAAAACGATAGAGGCCTTTAGAAATAAGTTACATTATAGATACTCTGGTATAACATGTTACTTTGAATACATAAACTTACCTATTGGCTTATAGTATCGCCTTAGAGCGATTCATATCTGCCTGGCTGCCTCCTTTCTGTACCATTATAATCTCACGAATTATGGTCCATCCCCTCATCCCGGACCCCATGCATTGTATTTTATCTAATCTCATTTTTCAATAAAGTATTTTTTATTTTTATTTTTCATTCATTCTTTATTTTATTTACCTTTGCTTAACCAGGGGATGTTCTTCCCTCCATACACCCTTATCTTTGGGTACTTCTCTATTAGTGTTTTTTGTTGGGTTAACCCCTTCTATGATGCCCATTTAGTCCTTCTTTGACTCCAGGAGTGGATTGTCTCCAGTCCTGCGGTCATTGTCCTTTCTTTTTATTTCTTTTAGATCAGGTGGATGTCCGAATGGACGTGCATCATTTACCTGAGATGGCAGTATGATGCACTACGGCAAGAAGGCATGCCAGCAGAGACAGTGTTATGCTCTGGGCAATGTTCTGCTGGGAAAACGTGGGTGCTGACATTCATGTGTATGTTACTTTGACACAAATCACCTACCTAGATATTGTTGCAGACCACAAACACCCCTTCATGGCTATTGTGTTCATTGATGGCAGTGACCTCTTTTGGCAGGATAATGCACCCTGCCATACTGCAAAAATTGTTCAGAAATGGTCAGAGGAACATAAGTTTAAGGTGTTGTCATGGCCTGCAAATTGCCCAGATCTCAATCTGATTGAGCATTGGTGGGATGTGCTGGAACAAATCCAATCCATGGATACCCCACCTTGCAGCTTGCAGAACTTAAAGGATCTGCTGCTAGTGTCTTGGTGCCAGATACCATAGGCCATGCTCAGAAGTATTGTTGTGTCCCTGACTCAACGCATCAGAGCTGTTTTGGCATCTGAGTGGAACCTACATGAGATTAGGCAGGTGGTTTAAATGTTGTGGCTGATAAGTGTGTATAATATATTAATTTGTTTTGGGAATGCTCTTATTGAAACTGGAGCAAATAACATTGAATAAACTTTTAAAGTGATTTTTTTCAACATAAAACATTATTATATATCATATCAAAATATTACAAAATTATGTTTCATAATATTAATAATTTTAAAAGTTTATGCAAATCATTTGGAAAGCTTATCTAGTAATATTAAATGGAGGCTAATGTTTGTTATTTTTCCCGATTTAACAAAAATAACAAAATAAGATTATGCCCATACAAAGAACTGAACATGGGAACCAAGCTCATTTCCAAAGACCAGAACTGCGTGTGTCATCTAATAGTAGCACTAAGTCTGCTGACAATATGTGCCACAATAACCAGCACTGTGTGTTTGCAGATAAGGTAACCTCCAATCTCGGCACTGTGTGTATTTGTTGAAGCATACAGACAGACAATCCCAAGTACAGTTCCAGTATAGCATACTCTATTGTATCACAGCAGGAATTAAACAAACAAAAAACGCAGAGTCTTACCGGTTAAGTTTTTCATTTTGAGAGTGTGCCCCGTCATCGGCAGAACCCACAGGCAGAAGCATAACATTCTTGCCAGTGGCCTCTTGGAAAGTGAGTGTTACAGGAATGCTTCCACCCTCTCTGGTTAGATCAGGTTCTACATTAAACACTATTAAAAACAGAAAGGCAGATTGTGAGTTCTCCGAAAACATTCCTGTAGAAATAATGCTACTGAAAATGTCCTGTATGGAAACACAATGTAACAGAATTAGAGAAGCAGATACGGATCATAGAAAATGTCGGTTACCATTTAAATATTTATTAAAATACTAAATCTTCCCATTCTGAATACAGAGTGAGACCTACATATGACATGTTCAGTTTTTGATTTTTTTGTGTGGAAAAGTCACCATATTATGAAGGTGATTCGTTGTGCTAGTGACACGAGATGAGAATCATTGGACAAACACACAGCATCTCCAAACTCTGCACGCTGACTAAGAATGCAAAATGTATGATGGAATCTATTTTAGCGCAAAACATAGCTTGTTTTGGCTGTCTTATAGCCGTTAGGGGCATGGGAACTGCAATATGTGAACACTGCCAAAGAGAGGGGGACCATTTTTGGCATGGAGGGCAAGTACAAGTGAACAGCCTTTTTAGGAGCACAAAACTCACAGATCTGTGTGTGGATGTTCATAGTCACAACAATATATGGGTTTGACCTATGGTGCGGCTGAAATCAGTAGTTGACATAATATATTCCCGCAACTTCTATTAGCATGATCAGCACATTATGAGGGAATATTCACAAAATCTATGCATCTGCAAATGAGCACCTTTTAAAGTTATTATTATTTATTATTTATAAAATATTTTACCAGGAAAGATACATTGAGATTTCTCTCGTTTTCAAGTAGGTCCTGGGTCCACAAATCATTGCATTGTTACATTAGGTACAACAAAATACAAAAACAATATTAATACACAATATATATATATAGTTGGAGTTTACTCTGAGATGTTTTCCACAAAATCACTTCATTAAGATGTGATTTCAATGCTTAAGCTGTCCCTTGAATTCTAAAAATAAGTTATGTATAAAAAGTGTTGTAGTCTATCGTACTAAAAGCGGGGCAGTTACTTTAGAAACTAGTGGAACCATCAGGCACATTTCATGAGGGACTCTGCCCCCTTTTCACCACTTTTCAGAATAGATTTATTACATATAAACCCCAATACATCACTGAATGATGTAGAGATCGCCACACTAAGAAATAAATGCTATACAATTGTTTTATGGAAAGCAAATAAGGGGGAGGGAGAGAAAAGAAAAAGGACTCTTTCGATCATTAAATGTACATTCCCATAAGTATATGGAGAAGTATCAGAATGCGTTTGCATTACACTATTCATTCAGTCCCTGGTGGGGGACTATAGACAATATTTACATGATATTCTTCAATTAGTGAAGTACTGAAGCAAACTATTTCTCAACTTTGACTTATACGTTTTGTAAATGCACAATACCAAGTTCACAAAACCGAATTCATAGAATGAAGTTCTAAAGTTGAAATTGGTGTGTTATATACAACAAATGTGTCCATTATTGGCAGAAAGACTATGTACGTTTCTTATATGAAAAGATTGACATAGAGACACAAATTACAAGGCCGGTATAATCTTTGTTTAAAGTAAAGGTTGTGTGTGGTTAATTTCACTATGTTTGGTACACATTATTGCTCCACTATTTCACTTGCTGTAGAATATTAGTATCCAAGTGATTAAGGGGGATTATGTTTTGTTTATCAATCAATCCCAAATCTGTATAGAAACAATAAGGTTTACTCATGAACAGCAAATTATGAACATTTGACAAACTGCTAAAGAGAAACCGTAACCATTTGTGCCATTTTTATTTCTGCATACTTTGTATATTTGATTTTCTAGCAGGTTTGTCAATGAACTGTAGATACGGTCTGCATGGATCTTATCTAAGGAGACAGAGGGTGCGTGACTGATGTCTGCGACATATCTAACAAAATCAGAGGTTATTTGTCTAAGGCAGCCTGGCAATTGGAAGTAACTCCCAAAGTCCCGGGAGGTCTGGCTTGAAGCCTAGCAGGATTGCTTTAATAGAACCGTTACAGCAAAGTAAACCTCCCAAAGCTACAATGCCAGCATGCCTAGCGCATTATGAGGGAGTGTTCAGACATTTGTGGTTAAATGTGAAGCACAATATAACCACATATACTCTTCCTATATAAATCAAATCAACCTTCCTTTGGACTTATCATATCCTTTTATGTGAGGCAACCTCTACATCACATACCTGTCTCTTGCTCTCTCCTCCAGCTCTGCTTCACTCCCACTTTGATTGTTATTTCCTGTCCTACTGTGTTGAACACCCCACCTCCTATAGACTGTAAGCTCATTTGAGCAGGGTCCTCTTCAACCTATCGTTCCTGTAAGTTTTCTTGTAATTGCCCTTTTTATAGTTAAATTCCCCCTCTTAAAATAGTGTAAAGCGCTATATAAATAATAATAATAAACATATGTTGAATGAAATACAGAACATTTAAGAGGACTTGCCTCTTTTTCAAGTTCTCCCTCAGCCGAACACTACTTAGATGAAGTTACTCCACTTCAAGAGAGGGAGGAAGGATTGAGGGCAAGACAGGGGCGACACAAAGGTGAGTGGGCTGAGCCGCCATGGGCTGCCTGGCTAATTGTGTAAAGAATTGACATTAGCCAGCATGAATGCTTGTTCTAGGCAGGCTGACGGCAATGGAAGTGGAGTTACACCTTTCACAGTGAAGAGGTTAATCTGTGTTTCAAACCGAAACTGTGCACATACTCCAGTCACCAGGAACACATCAAATCACTTAAGTGGCCATGGTGCTTGGAGTAACCCGTTAGGCAACCATTTTGTTTAACAATCTCAATTTTACATTGACCTTGAAAAGAAGTAGATGTTATAATAAATTTCCAAGGAATCTAGAAAATCATTCAAGAAACTTTTAAGTTTGGTAAGACAGTGGATGTAAAGGGAGCGGTTTACCAGTACATTTCACTATCAACACAATGGAACTGTAGATCTGTTGTCTATAAGAGTACATTTATTGTGATGCATGCCACACAAAAAATACTTATATAACCATGAAAAAGGAATACAAGATAGCGGATTTTGTGTTAGTCAGGATTTTGCCAAGACTGTTCATGTATCCTATGCAATCTGCTGCTAACTGCAACAATCAATCAATTATTTCAATAAGTGCAATACTGAAGATGAAGTTTCGTCTTGTCTGACTAATTCTCGTATTCACAAGAATACACGGACAAAATAAATAAATATCAATCTACCAAATATAACCCCTGTCTCCATACCTATATCTATCACCATTTAAAGGAAAAGGTACATCATATTCATCAGAGCCTAGTGTGGCGATAAATAGATTGCTTTATCAGCATTCCTTTTCAGAGTGGAGACCCCTTTGACATTGGGAAGAATTACAATTATTTTAATGTTAATTTTATCACACTTCAAGAATTGCCTCAAACCA
Source organism: Pelobates cultripes (assembly GCA_933207985.1). Classification (NCBI taxonomy): domain Eukaryota; kingdom Metazoa; phylum Chordata; class Amphibia; order Anura; family Pelobatidae; genus Pelobates; species Pelobates cultripes. The sequence continues at coordinate 220,765,825 of OW240915.1, forward strand.
ATCAAAACAATCTGGGAAAAACATACAAAGAAAATTATTTAGTATGCCAAAATTATGTACTGAATGTAAATAAAATAAATATTCACCAGCTTTCATGGCTTTCCTTCCAGCAAGGTAGTGAGGATGATTAAAGTCAGACACCCAAGGTTTACCGCCATGGCCCATTGTCACTTTGAACTTGTTTGGACTGTCCAGCTCTTTGAATTTTTTTGTTAAGTAGTCTTCAACCTGCATGAGAAAATCTAAAGTTATTGTTTTTGTAATGCAGATTAATAAGACGTGCTTCCATCCAACAGAATTGTATAAAGAACAAAACAAACAGAAAAAACAAAAACAAAACAAAAACACACCAGCTTCTCTGGCTTCATGCAAAATGTCCAGGAATAATTAGAAATGAAGGGATAGACAATCCGTTTATTCACAGAGACAATATACTTGTTACACGTTATTCATATGTATCTGGCTTTCTTATGTTCTGTATATATACATATGGTTATCCGTTTTCTAATTCTCCTAGTGATAGGTTAAGCTGCCTGATCACAGGTCAGTGGTAGCCACTGGCCTCCCTGGAGGTGTATTCATTGATTCTAGTCACACCAAAAGTAATAAGTCTCACTTATTTTGTTAGTTGGGCTTCTTTATCTCCACGGTAGTCTGAGAATTGGACATGACTGGAGTATAGACACATTTAAAGGAGAACAATTAGGCAGACATAGACAGAAAGCAGTGTTAATACAAAGCTATTTCTCTATCCCACCTGTGTCTTCACGTCATCTGGATTCATATCTGGAACTAATCTTATAGAAAACTTTCCGATGACTTTCCGTGGTATGACCGTTTTAGCTCCTCCTGCAGAGAAAGCCCCCTCAATTCCATGGAGAGAAAGAGATGGAAATCTCCACCGGTGCATCAGTATTTCATGCTGCAGAAAGACACACAAATTAAATAGCATAAAACATGATAATCCAGAAAGTAATTCCCATTCAATAAGACGTGGGGTTCTATGGTCTGGTACTGCTCATATTATTATTATTATTATTATATAAATTACACGTTGATATTACATGTGCCATTCTGTTGCACTGTCTCAAGGTTTTTCTTGTTTGGTTAAATTCACAATGGGAAAATGAAAACAAAACAAAACAAAAAAAACATTGCAGTTTCATACTTGGAAATTAATCTGGGAGCAGAACTTTCACCCAAAGTGAGTGAAAATGTGTCAAGTGGGAGGAACAATATTTATCAAGACACACATTGCCCAGAATCTTGCACTATTTGCATAGCTTGGTACCTTGGCACCATGTAGAAGTTTGTTTGCACCAATGTCATTTGCAAAGTCCTCGAGATCAAAGTCAATGGCATCATAGATTTTCTTTTCTTCTTTTGTAACTGGTGCTACAGCTTGATTTATTCCCGGAATAAGGATTTTCCCTTTTTTGTCAATTAAACTGCCTTCAAGGAGAAAAAAAAATACATAAATAAATATATATATTATATATATATATATATATATATATATATATATATATATATATATATATATATATATATATATATATATATATATATATATACACACACACACATACATACATACATACATACACATACACACACACACACACACACTTTATACTACTATATACTTTAATGACTTCTATGCAAAAAAAAAAAAAACACACATGCAAACATTAACCTACACATTACAATTACTACATTGCTTTCCAGAAAACATGCTGAATTGTGGATATGTTTTACTGACATTTGACATTACAACAGATTCAGTTAAATATATATATACACATACATATACATACACACACACACACATATATATATTTATTAACAATAAACTTACACATTAGAAAACACTATACCTTTGTATCCTTCAACATGTAATGTGTGTATAATATACTGGTATATATTTTCAAGAAGTGTAAAGGACACTTCCCTTGCACAGAGAATGCTGTCTGGCAGAGAAGTAGTTTATGCCCATTGCATTTTTTATTTTTATTTTTTCTAGTTTTCTATCGGTATCATAATTTGATTGCGTGCGAAGTTAGATAAACTCTGAGCATTGGACCATTTTTGGAACCACAGGTTAGTGGTGCAGCTAAGCAGGGCTGGAAGCCCAGATGGGGACCTGAATATCCACAGGTCTAATATAGGCACCATTTCATTGTTAGGTAATTCTTAAAGAGAAATAACACTTCCAAATTACATAAATTCATGAAAGTGCCACTTTAATGCACCACATTTAAAGTTAATTATACATCACAGTGTGGATGCAGGGGTTTAATGCAGTGTTAAAAAGGGTTAATACCGCAGCTGATTTATAAAAAAAACATATTAAAGCTTAGGGTTGGATTTAGCGCACTGTATAAAGTTTTAGAAGGGGTTTAAGTCAATATAAGTAGGAGGGGCCATAAAATCTAATCTTGGGCTGAAGCCTCTGGTTTTTGCCCCCTAACAACAACAACCCTTCCATTGGACTACAATATGGATGGAGTACCACAATATTACAGTTGCTTCTTATAAATTTATGGAGTCTATTAATAAAATGGATCAGTCAAAAATCAATGGCTCAGCTAAAGTAAAGACGGATACCAGTCTTCTCTCTATAACTTAATTTTAAGTTATGCCACAATGTATTTTTACTATGGTGCTACAATGCCTGATCATATGGGGTCTTGAATTTGAGAACACCAAAATACTGGTGATGCAATGTTCTGGTTCTGGGTCTGGTAGTGAGTGAGCTGTTGAGAGATTAGCTTTTCTTGTATGAACAAAAGCCTGAGTCTTAATATACATACATTTAGTGAATTACCATCTCAAAATTGGTAGCTTGTGAGAAATGAGATTATATATATATATATATATATAAATAAATAAATAAATAAATAAAACTCACACACACCACACTAGAAAGTACTTCAAAGAAAATACTACATGTATTCTTACCCATTAGTGCAATAAGGTCTGTCATGGCTTCATGAACAGAACCTCCATATACTCCTGAATGAAGATCTTTACTGCTGCATTCCACCTAACATGGATTGAAAATAAGATTTAAAAAATAAATAAAAAGTCAGGCTTATAAACTTCAAAATGTACTAATATTCAGGATATTAATAATAACTACACAAAATTCTATATATAATTAAAAAAAATAAAAAAATACTGCAGTATCAAAAATGAATATTTAAGATTTCTGCTGATGTATAGTAGTAGATAAATGTCTGTGCAGCTTAGTTGAAAAAAACCAAGCACTGTTAGTAGAATTCGCATAAACAATAAAGGAACGGAACAAGCGCTAACAGAATCTTGCAATGCACCCAAGTGCTAAATTTTAATTTAGGGTAGACGTTTCAGGTATACAAAAACTCTTTTTCAATGTGCAATGCCCTTTGACTTATCTAGTCTACTCTAACAAGTGAGGGTCAACTTAAATTTCAGACATATCACATTTCCTTCCTTTCGTCTTATATTAAAAATTGTCAGAAGTGTAATTTAATATGTGTTTTCTGGAATATTACAAATATGTTTTTTTTTTTACAAATCTCACCATAAATTCTTAACAAAAGTACTTTATGCACACTAAATATATATTGATACATTTGTGTAAAATGAAAATCACATCTTTCAAACCAACATATTTTGGGCTTTAACATAATTTAAAAAAAACAAAAACTACAATTATATTTAGTTTGAAAGCGTTGTAAGCTGGACTACACACCCTTCAAAACATTTTATTTAGAAAAAAATACTAGGGGGGAAATAAACAGGAAATGGACTAGGAACTACAAATTGACTACACAGATGAAGGCACATGTTTGGAGGCTTCATGCGTCAGAGATGCTTGCTACATTTCAAGAAGATATAGTTTCTCATAGTGTACAGTCAGTTTCAATTTAAAAAAAAAAAAACAAAAAAAAAAAAACACACACACACACACGCACGCACACACAAAACAATGAAATGTGTGGGAAAATCTAGATTTCTTGTTCAGGATATACCTCAATAAAAAAATAGCAGATCCCGCGGAGGCCATATGTAATACAGGGCTTGTTTTTGCCCAGCCAATAGTTATCAGAAATGCAAACATAGTCTACATCTTTGAAGAAGGTATCCTTTTTGGCAAAAATCAGGTCATCCAAGCCTTCGGACCCAGACTCCTCCATTCCTTCAAAACAGAACTTAAGGTTGACTGGAATCTCCTATAAATACAGAAAACACTCATTAAGGAAACAAATTACAAAGAAAAAACACAATACACAGAGACATATATTCAAATTATCAACAGCAAAGGCAACATGTTTCACACTCTATACTGCACGGCTTTCTATAGTCAATAGAGGAGCTATAGTTCCTGTCAAGCCTTGTGACTTGTGTCAGGTTTAGCTACTGTTTAACTTCAGTTGCAAATGCTGGATGACCACAATGGGAGTAGTAGATAACAAATGAACGTTCAGATCTGTGACAAACCGACATCTAAATAATAAACAGAAAATACTTTCTATTCACCACATTGGAGGGGAGTGAGACGGGACGTGGTCCGTCCTCTTTGTTTTGATTTTATTCACAGACTGAATAAATCAGTTGACAAATACAAAGGTCATTAAGAGTGAGGAATCATTTGGTTCCTAGCAAATGATTATAAGAAAAAACTGTAAATGATGCACGAGACAGAGATTCTTCAAATTGATATGCTAATTGTGTTATCAGCTTCTCCATCAGGATGATTCAAGGAGTAATCTTTCAAATTAAAGATACAGCAAGCAGAGCAAACCTCTCTGCTACAGACAAACCATCAGATGGCAAGGGATGAGTGGCATTGTAATGTGGCAGCATGTGGGTTATTAGTATCTGGTTGTTAAAGGACCACTATAGTGCCAGGAAAACACTCATTTTCCCTGGCACTATAGTGCCCTGAGGGTGCCCCCACCCTCAGGGTCCCCCTCCCGCTGGGCTCTGGGGAGAGGAAGGGGGTTAAACTTACCTCTTTCTCCAGCGCCGGGCGGGGAGCTCTCCTCCTCCTCTTCGGCTGAATGCGCATGTGCGGCAGGAGCTGCGCGCGCATTCAGCCAGTCCATAGGAAAGCATTCACAATGCTTTCCTATGGACGCTGGCGTTTTCTCACTGTAATTTTCACAGTGAGAAGCACGCAAGCTCCTCTAGCGTCTGTCAATGAGACAGCCACTAGAGGATTAGGGGGAAGGCTTAACCCATTAATAAACATAGCAGTTTCTCTGAAACTGCTATGCTTATAAAAAAATGGGTTAACCCTAGCTGGACCTGGCACCCAGACCACTTCATTAAGCTGGGTGCCTAGAGTGGTCCTTTAAAACGGAAGCTATCACATAGATTAGCAATAGATGTCCTTTAAAGGACCACTCTAGGCACCCAGACCACTTCAGCTTAATGAAGTGGTCTGGGTGCCAGGTCCTTCTAGGGTTAACCCATTTTTTTATAAACATAGCAGTTTCAGAGAAACTGCCATGTTTATTAATGGGTTAAGCCTTCCCCCTAATCCTCTAGTGGCTGTCCTGACGTGGCTTTCTCACTTCGTGATTGCGCCATGCAAGCATCTACAGAATGCTTGGCTGAATGCGCGCGCACTCTTGCCACGCATGCGCATTCAGCCGGCGGGGTGGAACGGAGGAGGAGAGAAGGAGGAGAGCTCTCCGCTCAGCGCTTGAAAAAGGTAAGTTTTTACCCCTTTCCCCCTTCCAGAGCCGGGCGGGAGGGGGACCCTGAGGGTGGGGGCTCCCTCAGGGCACTATAGTGCCAGGAAAACGAGTATGTTTTCCTGGCACTATAGTGGTCCTTTAATGGTTGTTGGTTTTCCACATCCACTATCCTTAGCCAGCTTTTAGTAGAGTGATCATGGTTTTTGGTGCACATAGTTATTTGTGATATGCACAGCCATATTTAATCAAGTATGAGAATAAAGAAGTCTCCAGAGGAAGTTTTTGTAAAAACATTCCATGAACTATCAAGTGTTAACCATTATATCTTCAACCATTTTAACTCAGCTCATACAGTTCTTTATTAACATAATTTATTGATGTATGTGTGACTAGAGAGCACTGAAGCTTAAGTGATCTAAAGGTTTATACTGTACTGACATGAAAATATTATTGGATGGTTTGCTTCTTTAAAACACAAAACAGTCCAGAAAAGGCCATGGGACATTTTCAGGAATCCAAAAGTAGTAATTATCAATTTATGTTGTGCAAAATGTATAAGCAGGGCAAATATCCATAAGATATGTACTAAAGGTAACAGCAATGCATGTTAAAGGGACACTATAGTCATTTGAACAACTTTAGCTTAATGAAGCGGTTTTGGTGTATAGAACATGCCCCTGCAGCCTCACTGCTCAATCCTCTGCCATTTAGGAGTTAAATCCCTTTTTTTATGAACCCTAGTCACACCTCCCTGCATGTGACTTGCACAGCCTTCCATAAACACTTCCTGTAAAGAGAGCCCTATTTAGGCTTTCTTTATTGCAAGTTCTGTTTAATTAAGATTTTCCTATCCCCTGCTATGTTAATAGCTTGCTAGACCCTGCAAGAGCCTCCTGTATGTGATTAAAGTTCAATTTAGAGATTGAGATAAAATTATTTAAGGTAAATTACATCTGTTTGAAAGTGAAACCAGTTTTTTTTTTTTTTCATGAAGGCTCTGTCAATCATAGCCAGGAGAGGTGTGGCTAGGGCTCAGGGCCGGCCTTAGGCAATTAGGCGCCCTGTGCAAAAAGTCTTCACGGCGCCCCCCCCACCTCCCACCAAGTTGCCTGAATACAGTAACACACACAGGCACCGGGGACGTGTGTATCACGAGGCAAACAAGGCATCTGCCTTGGGCGCCACTTTGCAGGGGGCGGCAAAAAAAAGCATCCCTCCAAACCCCCAGGCAGATCCCTTGCTTGCCTCGCATCCTGGGGGGCTCAAGAGCTGACCGGCTGGCCACTTTTGAGCCCCCCCAAGGCTGGCAGCGGGCAGCGAAGGAGCATACTCACCTGAGCTCTTCCTGCTCAGCTTCCTCTGCGCCGCTTAATGAAGCCGGGAGCCAGAATATGACGTCAGTCCGGCTCCCGGCATCACTAAGCGCTGCTTACTCAGCCTGTGCGCCCCCTGCCTGCCTGCCCAGCAGCCACACTGGACTGCTGGTAAGAAATCCACTCCAGCTTTCCCAGGGAGGCTGGGTGGATTTAAAATAAATGTAAAAAATATTAGTTTGTGAGTGTTAGTGGAAATGTCTGTGTGTGTGTCTGTGAGTGTTTATTTTGAAGTGAATGTGTGTGTGTGTGTGTGTGTCTGTAAGTGTGTAATTGTGTGTGTCTGTAAGTGAATGTGTGTGTGTCTGTGAGTGAATGTGTGCGTTGGTCAGTGAGTGTATATGTGTCAGTCAGTGAGTGTGTATGTGTCAGTCAGTGAGTGTGTATGTGTCGTCAGTGAGTGTGTATGTGTCGTCAGTGAGTGTGCGTCTGTCAGTGAGTGAGCGTCTGTCAGTCAAAGTGCGGCCTTGACAGGAAGGGGTGGGGGAAATTTAAACTCGGTTACAGGCATGTACACACACACTCAGTTAAAGGCAGTCACACATACAGGCACAGGCACAAACAATGGCACAGCTACAGCGACACACACAGACAGACAGTCACATAGGCAGTCACACACACAGACAGACACACAGTAACACACACATAGACAGTTATACACACACAGGCAGGCAGTCACACAGATAGAAAGTCACACACACAGGCAGGCAGTCACACACAGACAGATAGTTACAGACAGACACACACAGGCAGGCAGGCAGTCACATACAGGCAGTCACACACACAGGCAGTCACACACACAGGCAGTCACACAGACAGACAGTCACACAGACAGACAGTCACACAGACAGACAGTCACACACACAGGCAGTCACATACATGGGCAGTCACATACATGGGCAGTCACATACATGGGCAGTCACACAGACAGACAGTCACACACAGGCAGGCAGTCACACACAGAGACAGTCACACACACACACAGAGACAGACAGTCACACACACACACACACACAGGACAGGCAGTCACACAGACAGACAGTCACACACACACACAGACAGACAGTCACACAAACAGGCAAACAGTCACACACACACACTTACCTCTTTCCAGTGGATGCAGTTGGCTGATGGGGAAGCATCTTTCCCTCTTCCTGTACAGCAGGGGCTTCGGGAGGTATTAGCCCGTCTCCGCCTCTCGATAAGCCCCGCCTCCGCCGCTCGGTAAACCCCGCCCCCTCTGCCGCGATTTTTTTTTTTTTAAATAGACCTGGGTGGAGAACAATTAATCCTCCAGCCAGGTACCTCTTTTAGCTCCCCTGCACTCCGGCCATGAGTGAGCTGTGTCGGCCACAGGGCGCCCCCTGTTCCATGGCGCCCTGTGCGGTCGCACAGCTCGCACACCTCTAAGGCCGGCCCTGCTAGGGCTGCATAAACAGAAACAAAGTGATTTAACTCCTAAATGACAGTGAATTGAGCAGTGAAATTGCAGGGAAATTATCTATACACTAAAACAGCTTTATTTAGCTAAAGTAATTAAGGTGACAATAGTGTTCCTTTAAGTTAATGACAATGCCATTTAACTATACAAAAAAATAAAAATAAAAACTTGTTTTACAACACTCATAAAATGATTATTTAAAACAGCATGCTTTGGATGTGTGAATGCAAAGGAAAATTTCTAATGAGAGCCTTTATTTAAAGTTAGATACACATTTTAGTTTTTGAACTGCTGTGTCAGTCCTGCGAGTGACTGAACTCATATCTAAAAATTCATCAATCTTTAAAAAGGGGGTAGAAGTAACGTTTCAAGTAAGCATGTTTTGGTTTGAACATTTGCCAGCAGAGTGTGTAGATTTGTTTTTTTATATCAATCTCAAGTTGACCTAGTTATCAATATTATTTAGAACACATTTAGCATTACGAGTCTATTTCTTTTTTAAAAAATATATGCTGTAATCTCGCATGGACCTTTGATTTAAAACTTTGGCACAGAGAGGTGACCTATGATCCTACGATTACCCTTTGAATTCATGGTAATCCAGTTCAGCAAGCCATAAGAGATACATGCGTGGAACAAGGCAATTCTTGTAACTGTTTAACAACCACATATCAGATTGCAGGTTTACCTGGTTAGTTTTTTGATAAGCCTCTATACAATTTAGCCATGCAAGCACAGGACCTTTGTCATCTGTAGATCCTCTCCCATACAGTTTGCCTAGGAAAATAGAAAATACATAACAGATATAAAAATAAAATAAATAAAAAATACATAATCCAACAACAAACATGCAACTTTTATGAAACACTGGTAAGAAGGTAGGTGGGCTTAGTGACGCTTTTGCTAGCCTCCTAGTTTTTTGGGGAAAAATAGAGAAAGGGGCTGAAGAAAATATAAGAGTGCGTGGATTGTTTGCGATTAAGAAGGAGTAAATGAAGAAAAATAAAAGGGCAGTAAGAATGCAAAAATGTGATGAGGTATATATGCAGATCTTTATTTATATGCTGGGCTTGATATTATAGAGTTTTGCTTTACAAACCTCACATTATACAAAGAACTACAAACATAATGCTGCAATGCAAAATTCACTTTAAAAAAGTTGACTTTACAAATGTTATAGTTATTATGATGATATTATAATGTTACACTAAAAATATCGCAGTGTCATTATAGTGCTGGTTAGAATGATCCGTCCGTACTGAGAGATTAAGGGTGGTTTAGGATGAGGAGAGAGTTAGAATTAAAAGGCATTTCCTGGCAGAGAATCAGACGCAACAATCCAGAGAATCTTTAAAGACTTTACCCAACCTAAATCTGCCCCATTTCTAAACTAAACCTAAATATCATCAAACCTACCCTTATCCATAGTGGTAGCATTTAAATCATCCGCATTATTAACAGTGATGCAACAACATCATTCCAGCTTCTCTCTCCACTGACGCTTGGCATTTAAAACGCACTACTTCAACTGCAATGTTTTAGATGCATAGAAACATTAAACACCCTAAAACCAGGTATTTAAACAGGTGCCATCCTGCATGAGTGAACTATGAACAGAGCTGCATTAATAACTATTGCTTAGAAAATTACTAGGGGGTCTGTTGTGTTTTCAGAGAGAACAGACAGCAATGCAAGTTCTATTGACAATGTATTATTGTCAGGAGTAAGATGTGGCTGCAAATATCAGGCATGGCCTTGCTTGATTACAGCCTCAAGAGTTCAACTTCAGCACAATACAGCAACCTTCAGCACTGAGACAGATAATCTTCTTAATATGTGATAGATTGCTAAATCAACAAGTCTTTGACAGAATTATTTTGTGCTTAAGATAACAGTAGAATCCAACAGTTCATCAGTAGAAGCCATTATCAGAAACCAGATTAGCCCACAAGCTACCTGAAGGAGCGTGAGAAAGAGGTTTTATTTTACATTCTCAGCAAATACAAATGGCTTGATGGCTAACTCACAAAGATCTACAGCTATTTATGGCTGCAATTTATAAGCACACATACAATTGCAATCATGTCAATGTTCTATCTGAAAGTGGCCTACCTCTCCCACACAAAAATATGAAAATAAAATTATATATTATGCAACATCATTATGTTCCTTTCTAGGTCTTATTTATTTAAAATTATTTTAGTAAAACAAATATACAAAGAAATTAATTTTCATGGGAATCTATACAGACACCACATGTATTCATACATGTTGGTTCTTGTAATCTGTGACCCATGACAATTAATTGTAAAAAAGGGTCTACTTTTCCAAATGACATAGTGTCCTCCATATCATGTGTGTGGTGTGCACCAGCTGTGTGTAATGTTTCGTGTGTGTGTGTGTGTGTGTGTGTGTAATGTTTCGTGTGTGTGTGTGTGTGTGTGTGTGTGTGTTGGGCGCTGGCTATGTGTATGGTGTGCCCTGGATGTGTGCTGGCTGAGGTATGTGTGATGTCTGCTGGCAATGATGTGTGTAATATGTAAGTACTCTATTTTGCTACCTTCCTGCAGAGAGGGGACCATGGTCCCTGGTGAAGTAGCAAGTGACCTGCACCACCGGCATGCAGAAACCATAGTAACCACTCCCTCATGGGCAATCCGGGAGTCAAAAAGCAGCCGCTATAAAACGCATCCTATACGGACTCATTATTGAGCAATTACTGTGGTCTGCAATCTCAGAACACGCCTTGACTAGCCCTGTCCTCCCTGTAGCAGAACTAAAATTCTGGGCATTACACCACACAAATTTGACACCCCTGCATGCTACATCCAGAATTATAGGATTACAGAAAACCATATTTATTGGTGTGGCTGACTAAACCAAAATATATATATATCTACAACCAAAAATCTTCTCCTCCTCCTCCTCTCCTGAATGCGCATGCGCGGCAAGAGCCACGCGCATTCAGCCAGTCTCATAGGAAAGCATTCACAATGCTTTCCTATGGATGCTGGTGTCTTCTCACTGTGATTTTCACAGTGAGAAGCACGCAAGCGCCTCTAGCGGCTGTCAACGAGACAGCCACTAGAGGCTGGATTAACCCTAATATTTCTTTGAAACTGCTATGTTTATAGAAAAAAGGGTTAAACCTAGCTGGACCAGGCACCCAGACCACTTCATTAAGTGGTCCTTTAATTTTTTCATTGCAGTTTCAAATACTGCTTAGTTTACGTCCTTGACCTAAGGTGACACACTGAGTACCAACATAACTAAAGTGAACCAGTCATAAAAAAGTTAAACTTCACAAAAACAAATATATCACGTATCTTTATGAGGCTATATTATATGTAAATAGCCGCTGTCCATTGTTCCAGTGCTGCCATCCTCACGTCTGTGGGTTTGACTGTAACATCCACCTTTTAATCCTGTCACTATGTAACGTAATGCGAGTGGCCCAATTTGGTGACACTTCCCCAAGCAGGGCAATCCTCCTAAGGATGCCAGCATTTGAGCTTCACTACCAGTACATTGGGAGCAGAACACTGTGACATAATTCTTATGTTAATCCTGGAAGCACAGTAACGAATATGTTATGAAGAGCAGGAGAACAGACTCAAGGAGGGTTCTCCTGTCCTCTCGACTGATTGACAGATGGGTGAGGGATTATGTTTTTCTAGCTATTGTTGTTAACACAATGTACAGATGGAATTGTATGCCTTTGATTTAAAGCTAGCTGGTATGTTGCATGATAGGTCCATTTTAATGCCTTATTTATATGCTGCATTTATAAAATGTATCACCAATGAATACTGAATAAAACAAAGCAATACTTAAATAAAATTAGATTGTACAAACTGTTAAAGTACTTTTTTCATGACGCCATTTTAAACATCTAGTACGTTACATGTAGCCTGGGCCCCATATATACACAAAATAATTTTGGCGTCACAGAATTTGTGACAAAAAGAGCCAGTGAGTATCCAGAAACCCTCTGTGAGGATGTTTGTCACTCTTAAAACACATGACAATTTACAAATACAAGAAGTGCTTTACATGACAAACTCTGTCAGTGCCTGCGGCTTAGTACCACTTCCTCTAAAGCCTGCAAAGTCAGCTGAAGAATGATAACCTGTGACTGACTAAAGTCAGCCAAACATGTATATTCTAAGCATTTCACATTTACCCACTTCACTCTTTCACCCTCATCTTGTGCAGTTGCCTATCCAGATAATTGTGTCCTACATCAAGATCATCATTTAATCATCTCCTCCATGTACACATATCCCCACTTTTCTTACACCCACAAACAGTGGACTGTGTTTTTTACGGTGGACATGTAGCCTAATAATCTCACATTCGTCTGCAAGGTGTAAGCACTGAATAAATGGCAGTATCTGGACTTCAAGTTTAGTTTTGCTGGCTGAGCAATAAACACTTACGCCAGGACTTTGGAACATGCATTGACTTGAATGGAAAATGTTGCTGACAAGTAACAATAAAACAGGAGTGCTAAGCAACCTTGTTACTTTAACTATGCAGTCAGAAATAATAATAAAAAGAAATAAAAAAAAAAAGACACTAAAACAAATTTCAGTATTATGAAAGCATAACAAAGTGGATTTCCAGAAATAATTGTACCTTTCACATGTGCATAATGAAACTAACAGGGTCCTCCTCAAGCTTTTGTTCCTGTAACATCTTAATTTCCCCCTCTATAATATTGTAAAGTGCTGCGCAATAAGTTGGCGCTATAGAAATGCCAATTGCCATAATAATTAAACATTCTCAAACTCAGCTCCAGACACATCTTGGCTATTCCAGCCTGTGTTTTAAAAATCATATTTAAATAAGCTAAAATTCAGATTTCAGTAAAATGACCATGTATGTAATGTTTAGAACGAATCTACACCTACCTGAATGTGAACTCGTCATCTATATGGTGTGCAGATAACAGCTTCACTTGAACATGCGTAGACAAAAGCAGTGACTTTTCAAACAGTTTTAAAGGAACAGTCAAAGCACCAGAACGATTTAAGTCTGCTGTAAAGGTTATGGTGTCAGGAGTGCCCTGGAACCATCCCAAAGTAAATTATCAAACTGCTAAAATAGTTTGGAAACTTACCAGGACCCTGCAATGAATCTGCTCTTCTCCAGCAGAAGTCCTATGTTTTTATAGAGCAAAATAGGACCGATTTTAGAGACCTAGCTAAGTTTTCATGGGATAACGGCAGTTATGGCACCATGACCACTACAAGGAGCTGTAATTTTTATAGTGTTTGCAGTGTTCCAAGGTAGACAGAGGAGAAGTGGAAGGAATCAGAACACATCCACCTTAATATGGTGTATTTTATTTCTAAATCAATACTGCCAAATGCTGATTTTTCTTTTTTTGTTTACATAAAATCATTGGTGTATTATAAAGTATAACTTTATTTACACAAGTCTAAAAAAGGAACAAAGAAAGTATAGTTTATATGTTTTTCAATTCAGTATTACTTATAGTAGCATAAGTATAAAGAAAAACAAAGCATGGATAATCTTTTGTTGGCAGTATCAGGAAAAACACACCTTGCCTATTATAAAGCTCCCGTGACTTACCATCTCTTTCTTCCAACACAAAGGGTTCACTGTCCCACCCATCCTCCAGAGCTGCTGGCTGGACATCAAGGTGTCCATATACACAGACAGTCTTCTTACCAGGGTCGGAACCCAATTTGCCCAGGATAATAGGGGGAAGTGGAATCTCCGAACCATCAGGGAGCTTAAAAATAAAATAAAAAAATAATAAAAGGGTCAACAAGACTGCTTAACCAATATGCAGGCTAATATAACCATAAATACAGTATCTACAAAAGAAAACCTCAGGGTTGGCATAAAAGATTATTACATTTAAGAGTTTGGATGGCTTATCCGTAAACATTAAATCACTTACATGAAGAAGTGCAGACTACATGACAACAAGGTGATTCATATTAGGCATTATTTCATGTCTTAGGAAGTACGAAGGGGGCAGAATATTACATTTTTAATTCTGGAATGGCTGTGGCTCTGATTGATACATTTTCACCAGAAATGATTCCAAAATGTGTATACTCAGAGAGTTCCAGTTACACTTATGCTTTCTGAAATTCCAAATATTCATACAGTGCCAACATATTCTACAGCACTGTACAATTGGTAAACAAGACAAACAATTCTAACAAAACATGTTTGACATATGGAAAGAGTAGGTTAAGAGGACACTGCCCAAATGAGCTTATGTATTTATTTAGAATAAAAAGGAACAACTTCCATATTTATGTGATCAAGCTAAACCCAATTTGGTTCCCAAGGCTTTTTCTAATTATTTTGCTGTATATGGCATCTTGTATTGTGACTGTCTGATTGTAAGGTATATTTTGGGAATGAATACAGGAAACGTTTTAGAGTATGTTGGAATTTGTAAACTGACAAAACCTGAAATATTGGTGTGCCTTGAGAAATCACTTGACAAGCACTGCTCTACATGACATGACACAGAGCCCTGGTGTGAATACCTTTTGTTTGCCAATGTCGACCAGTTCAGCCTCTCCTCCAAGACGCTCAATCTCCTTAGCTGCAACTTCCATCATCTTCTTTATCTCGCTTCTTTTCTCTGGCCAGGCAGATACACTCTGTATTGCCACCCATTCTGCCAGTCTCTATAGATAATAATGAAAGCAGATAAGAGACAGTCACACAGACATACAGCACTTCCTATATTCAACATGTGTATAATATATATATATATATATATATATATATATATATATATATATATATACATATATACATATACACACATATACATACATACACACACACACACATATACACACACACATACATACACACACACACACACTTTATTTTTTTTACCCCCAGATAATTTAATTTTATTATTATTTGGCTGAGCAGCCATATTGGGTCAGATTCTATGGTTATCGGACCAACCGCTGCTCAACCCAACTTGTTTGCTGGTACAATTGCTCTGTGGGAACCCGCAGCAGCAAGCAAATTAGGCTGAGCAGCAATCATAGCTGTCCCCATTTAAAACCCAGTTGTGTCTTATGAATCCCCACTCAATAACCTGGTTGCAGAATTATTTTTTTTATGCAGTTCCAATCACAAGGTGTGATCTGGCAGGGAGATCACACAGAAAACCACTAAATACCGAATATAGCATTGTATATAACACACTTTCCCTCCCTATAACTTAACCCTGTCACCACGTGCAGCATGATAATTCCAGACACATTGGAAAATTAAATAGATTCACAGGGTTAGTCCAAGCACAATGACCAGATCAGTGATTTAAGGTGGCCATGGAGTCTGTATTTGCTGCATTTTGCTTTGAAATGCTAAACATACAGATATTAAAATGAAACTGCAACCACATACCTAAGCTTCCGTTTCCTCCCCATGATCTCACTAGAGAAGTGAGAGTTACACTTCTGTAACAGCTACCACTGCTGGTCACTGATTTGCCCTGCTCAGGGACACTGGATTGCCAGCATGGCGGCATCTGAGTGGCGTGAAGTCATGTCACTCTGTTCCTATACTCCTTAGCCAGTTTCTTATGCTCTCCCTTAATCAATTCTTTGGCATAGAGTTTAATAATTCTTTATTTTTGCTGTGCAATCAGTAACATGCTTGGATAGCCACGACAGCTAGAACAAGCCCAATCAAACAGGGAACAAGGTGATTGCGCACACAGTGGTAAAACCTTGCAGTTAGTGATGGTAATTAAAACCTATATAATATGAAAGATAAAAGTATCATGGTATAGTATGTAAACACAAATCAGAATGGTGAGATAACTTGGAACACGCACAAATTAAAGAGCCAGTTGGCTCTACACTCTACAGGCATTTCATCAATATCAGGTTGATGCAGGGTAGAATACTTCAAGTGCCAGGTCCCTCAGAAAGCACTAATATTCCTTTAAAAGGTAGCCAGGAACCAGATGAAGTTAGAAACCCTTTATTGCACATAAAACAAAGTAAAACTATAATGATACTACAACACATTTCAACCAAACTCAGTGTCTTCCTCATGTTCATACAATGTCCATACATCCATATATATACCCCTCTAATGATCTAATTTAGTCCAGGTGTTTTGTCATGAACCAATGCCCATTACCAAATATGGCCAGTTTCCTGTGGCTTTTCTCCACCTCCAACATGGTGGTACATCCAGTTCTGAGGTATCCGACCTTCCCATGATGGCTGCACATCCTTTTGCAGTTTAGGTAAGGGCTTCGATCGTCAGAGAGCAGCAAGCATGCAACTGATGACGCTGAGAGCTGCCTCCCCCACAATGGCATACCATTTGCAAAAGTACACAACCCAAGGTATTGCAAGTGGGGTATTACCAGTCTTTTTTTAGTAGCCACTTAGTCACAAACACTGGCTAAAGTTAGCGTTCATATTTGTTTTTGTGTGAAAAAAAGCAAAAAACTAATATTTGGCCAGTGTTTGTGACTAAGTGGCTACTAAACATCACTGGACATACCTCATTTGCAATACCTTGGGTCGTCTACTTTTGCAAATGGTATGCCATCATGGGGGTAATTCTCATTCCTGGGCTACCATACGGTCTCAATGGCAACATTACCAAACTGGCAAACTTCAATGTGAAAAAAAATGAATATATTTGACTCTTTAACTTTCCAAAACACCATAAAACCTGTACATGGGGGTTACTGTTACACTTGGGAGACTTCACTGAACACAAACATAAGTGTTTCAAAACAGTAAAACATATTACAACAATAATATCGTCAGTAAAAGTGCCGTTCGTGTATGAAAAAATGCAAAAAAATAAATCACTTTTACTGAAAATATCATCGTTGTAATACAATTTATCATTTTGAAACACTAAAATTTGTGTTCGGCGAAGTCTCCTGAATAAAACAGTACCCTCCCATGTACAAGTTTTATGCTGTCTTGGAAAGTTACAGGGTTAAATATAGTGCTAGCAAATTAAATTCTCTGCCTGGGTTGTCAGGCATGTCAATCAAATTTTAATTAATAAAAATCACATAATTATGCTAAAAGATTACTTAAATATACACGTAGAATTTTAATATTTATACATATATATGTATTTAAATTCTATGTGTATACTTATGTAATCATTTATGTAATTATATATCTCTATATAAATATATTTGCAGTTATTTTTATTTTATATATATATAGATAGATATATACAGAATGTCATTCTAAGTGTATTTTGTTACACACACACACACACATATATATATATATTTCAAAATACAGTTAGAATGAAATTACATATGTATATATAATTTATTTTAATTTTTTTAAAAATATTTTATTACTGTATTTATTATATTTTATTACTGTATTTATTTTTGTAAATATATATATAACATTCTAATTGTATTTTAATACTAATATATATGCTTATATTAACATTAAAATACATTACATATGATGTTACACACACACACACACACACTTATTTTAAACATGTTTGTTTATTTATTTATTTTTTTACACCTCCCACCAGCAGGGGGACTGTCTGACACTCCAGATCCACAGCCAGCTATAGGGGGCCTGATTTGCCATGGGAGGGCTGTCAGGCAGTCCTCCCGAAGAGGATCGCGGTGGAGTCAATACCGCGGACCTCCAGGGGCTGAAAGCCGTTACGGCGTTCTATGTCGCCGCAACGGCTTTAAAGCCCATTTAAATGGGGACGGCATAGAATGCCGTAACGGCGTTAAGGGGTTAATGTAGTTGTTCTGGTGAGTATAATAGCTCCCTGCAGGCATTTTCATGTAAACACTGCCTTTTCAGAAGAAAAGGCAGTGTTCACATTGCCCCTAGGGACACCCAAGTGGCCACTGGAGGGGCTGCACAGTAAGCAGCCCTGCCATTCAGCGTTCCCACGCTCTGCATGGAGACACTGAATTTTCCTCATAGAAATGCACTGATTAAATGCATCTCTATGAGGAGGTGCTGATTGGCCAAAATGGTGTTTGGCTCCACCTCTTGACGATTTTAGCCAATCCAATGCTTTCCCCATGGGATATAAGGGGAGTTTTAACCCATTCTGCAGTGGCAAGCCACCTATATGTTGGGTTTAGCACTCTATGGTCAGGAATACATGTCTGTGTTCTTGACCCTATAGTGATGCTTTAAAGTATATACATTTTAAATTCTGCTACAGTGTTGCTTTATGTTACAGCAATTGTGCCAAACCAAAGTATTACTGGCAATAATTTGCCAAAATGAAAGTCAACTGTTACCACATACACCTTGCAGATGGCGCTTGTGGGAGTCTTGACTTCAACAATAAGTGAAACATTTGTAAACTGCACAATGAAGTTTACATACAGATATTAGATCTGCAAGCTGTGCCCCGATGCACAATGCTCAAATTATACAATACACACTGCACAATGCCCAGTGTATGTATGTGTATATACATATATACACACATACATACATACATATACACACACACACACACTATAATATACAATAAATATACACTGCACAATGCCCAGAGTGAATACACACACGGAATAGAATATACAATCAGTGCACAATGCCCAGAGTGTATATACAATCAGTGCACACTGCACAATGCTCAGCGTGCATGCACACTCACACAGGATATACAATACATACAACTGTTAAAAATTAGCAAGTGAAGAAAACCAAAATTCCATCCTATCAGTATATAAACTGAACAATGCATTGCAGTTCAGGGTGGATCAAATCAGATCAATCCATGTAAAACAAGCTCCTGGATTCATATCCTCACCTTAACATAGAGATCCTGGGACTTCTCTATGTAGTCGAAGAGATTTGTGAGGACAGACATGTTGCAGGGCTGAGCCGGGTGCCGGAGGAAGTGGATATGGCTGGGAGTGAGACAATCACTGTATATATTACAGGCACACACACAGCATGTCCCAGGCTCCTCCCACAGCAAAGGCCGCAGGTCACATGACCCACCAGTCAGCTGACACGTGTGAGTGCGTGGAGCTGGATCGCTGGTTCAGCAGGTTTGGAGAGTGTTGTCGTCCTGGTTACAGAATGATTAATGATTCATTTCACAGAACGTCAGCTGCCAATGCCATGTCAGCAATAATAATAATCTCTAAACCACGGTGCTTGCACTCCAGGCTCACATTGTACAGATGGGCAGTACATTAAAAGTGCAGGCTGTATATGCTTTAGGTTAGGAGGCATTCATATGCTTTTATCCTTTTTGATTATTTGGGTTCAGTCCAGTACAACATAGATTGTACATATTGAAGGGCTGCCATTTATTTCCCATCACAATTGTCCTGGCAGGGCCATAGGAGTGCTGGCAGGGGAGCAAGTCTCTCTCCTCTTTCTCCCCTCTCTCTCTCAATATTGTGCAGGTCATACTAATGGAGGTTGCAGGTATATAGGATGGTACACCTTGCAAACTCCAGCAATTTTCGTCAAATATTTGCTTCATGTGACCCCCGTTCCCCAAGATTCCCAGCTCTCTTCTAAAAGGTAGTTTGATTGAATATTGTGTACCACCACAATAATGCAAGGTTATATGAAAATATGGAGCACAAACAGCATATGTTTTAAATAATAATTTGATGGTGCCTTTTCAGAGAACAAGGTCTGGATCTACTCTGGAGAGGGAGTATAATTTGTATTAGGGTGTGTCTGGGCACAGATTTAATTTGCTCATAAACACATACCAATATTTCAGGAAAAATATAGGCTCAATCATGTTTAATTTCAATTTGTCAGAAAGTCTCAAACAACATTAGAGATCAGATCATTTAGACAGAACGCAAACCTCCCAACATGTAAAAGGAAATAAGAGGGATGTAAAGGGAGTGTGGCCAGAGACAGGCTACTCTAAAACATTTTACGTCACTTACTAATACAAATTATGCAACTAAAATGTTGTGTAGAACAAAACCAATAGTAGACTGATTTTTAAAACCGTTTTTTATTGCAGTTTAATGATAAATTACTGTGAGCAAGATTGCTGTAGATTAGAGCTCTGTTACACACTCGGACACACCAGCAATATGGTACTCCTAGAGGAGAGGGACATTGGGATAGAAACCTGGGTTATTTAGTGAGTGCAGTATCCATGGGCGTCCGCAGGAATTTTTCCAGGGGGAGCATAATTGTAACGACATCCATGCTTGGTCCCTTTTTGACCGTGTCATGAAAGGGAAGGAGCATAGTCATTATCACATAAAGCCAGGGTGAATAGCATTTTTTGCAACTATGGTGTCAGGAATACATGTTTGTATTCCTGACACTATAGTGTTCCTTTAAGCAACTTAAAGGAACATTCTGGTCACTATAACAACTTCATCTAAATTAAAATGCTATGATGCCAGGAAGCCCCTGGGTGCTCTTTCCTTTAAGGGGTTAAACTGCTCTCAAATGGTTTAACCCCCAAATGCTTTCTTCAGCTCCAGGTCGCTCAGTGGTATTCGGCTTCTGAAACGGAGTGTCACGAAGTGCAGAATGACGTCAGGCATGGGTGCTGCAGATTGGCTAGAATGGTCAGTTAACGCTCTAAGCCAATCACAAGTTCCAGGTTCATAAAAATGTTTTTAACTTTTTTTATGTATGAGGAGCTACTGATTGGCTAGAGCGGTCAGCTGGCACTCTAAGCCAATCAGCGACACCCCCACCCAGCGGCACTCTGTGCTTCCTGACACTCAGTAAATAAAAGTGCCCTGCGGATTCAGTCAGGAGAGAGAGAAGCAGGGATGTAGCTTCCTATCCCTGCCTCTCTCCACACACAGTGCCACCTACTGGCTGGCGCCGGTATTGCAGTGTATGATCAATCTCAAAAGAAAAATCCTGGCAGAAGCTGAAAAATCCAAGGGGGGGGGGGGGATGCGCATGCGCATTAGGTCTCCCCCGCCGGCTCCGCAAGCACGATCGGTCTCCCCCACCTGATGGCGGTGGAGGAGCGTGGGCGGACTCGAAACCACCGCCGAGGGACATCAGCGGGGTCTCAGGTAAGTAACGGAAGGGGTTTTCACCCCTTCAGCAACATGGGATGGGTGGTGTTAGGGAGGATTTGTTTTCCTGGCACTGGAGTGTCCCTTTAAGGTCCCCCCCCCCACCCCAAAAAGGCATGCTGGCACATGGGAGGTAAAAGTGAGGAACCAGTTGTTAGGATTTCACATCTTTGTATTTGGCACTGTCTCTAAGTAAAAGCATCATTATTTTAAATTGGGCACTATCTATTTAAGTGGCATGGCTCATGATTATGACATCATAGTCTAGCCCTTTTTATAAAGGGGGTTTGGCTCCCTCCTGGCCTTTTGCCAGTTTGTAGTCCTTTCTGTGCTGTTTGATATTTCCTCTGATTTTGACCCAGTTTGTTCTTGACCATTCCTCCTTGCTTCCTGACCTTTGCTTGTCCCACTATCTGCTTTCCAATATACAAATTTTTGGCATCGCTGACTACCTGATTTTTCTATTCCAGACACTGTGTATCTGCAGGCGTATCAGTGTGTCTGTACATCTGTATGTGTCAGTATCTGATACATATACACCCTGTTCCAAATTATTATGCAAATTATATTTTTCTCATTTACCTAAATAATTGATGTAAATAAGTCAGCATAATTCTCATGTTATCAACTATTAAGAGTACAATTCAAATTGTATTGAACAAACCTCCTAATGAGAACAGTATTTTTTTAAACAAAAAAAAACTTACAATGTACTGTTCCAAATTATTACGCACAGTAAGTTTCAAAACCCTTTATAGGTTGTAAAGAACTGGAAATTGTAATTTGTTGTGTTTGCAGCATGTTTACTGAAATTAAAAGCTATTTCAATCAAACTTATAACAACATTTTAACTTTTTAAACATTTTAACAGGTCACGTTACATTTTAACATAGGACCCCTTATTTGATAGCAACTTTACAAGTCTTGCATCCATTGAACTTGTGAGTTTTTGGACAGCTATTGCTTGAATTTGTTTGCAAGATGTCAGAATAGCCTCCCAGAGCTGCTGTTTGGATGTAAACTGCCTCCCACCCTCATAGATCTTTTGCTTGAGGATGCTCCAAAGGTTCTCAATAGGATTGAGGTCAGGGGAGGATGGAGCCCACACTATGACTTTCTCTCCTTTTATGCCCATAGCAGCCATTGATGCAGAGGTATTCTTTGCAGCATGAGATGGTGCATTGTCATGCATGAAAATGATTTTATTACGGAAAGCAAAGTGGTCAGTCAGAAACTCCATATAGTTTGCATCTTTACACCTTCGGGGACCCTAAAGAGGCTGACCAGCTCTCTTCCCATGATTCCGGCCCAAAACATGACTTCACCACCACCTTGCTGATGTCGCAGCCTTGTTTGAACAGGGTGGCCGTCCACCAACCATCCACTACTCCATCCATCTGGACCATCCAGGGTTGCACGGCACTCATCACTGAATAGGACTGTTTGAAAATTAGTCTTCATGTATTTTTCTGCCCAATGCAGCCGTTTCTGCTTGTCAGCATTGATTAGTGGTGGCCGAATAGAAGGTTTATGCACAGTTGCAAGACTCTGGAGGACTCTACACATTTATGTCCGTGGGACTCCAGAGGCACCAGCAGCTTCAAATATCTGTTTGCTGCTATGTAATGGTATTTTAGCAGCTGCTCTCTTGATCCGATGCATGGATCTGGCAGAAATCTTCCTCAATGTGCCTTTATCTGCACGAACCCGTCTGTGCTCTGAATCAGCCACAAATCTCTTAATAGTGCGATGATCACGCTTAAGTTTTCATGAAATATCTAATGTTTTCATACCTCGTCCAAGGCATTGAACTATTTCACTCTTTTCGGCAGCAGAGAGATCCTTCTTTCTTCCCCATATTGCATGAAAATGGTGCTCTGCTTAATAATGTTGAACACCCTCCTTTTAGTAGTTTTCCCTTAAATTGGGCTCACCTGGCAATCTAATTATCACAGGTGTCCGAGATTGTTTTCAGTGATCAAAAGAGCCCTGAGACACAATGCCATCCATGAGTTAAACTGAAAAACAAAATATTTAATCTTTTTGACACTTAAATAGAATTTGCATAATAATTTGAAACCGGGTGTGCAGACACACTGCAGATATGCAGATACAAACACTGCCACGCATGCAGATACAAACACAGATACAGACACAGTGTATAGGTAAGTGTATTGGCTGCAGTGCACATACATACACACACGCTACATCCCCAGCACGCACACAGGATTGATATAGGACACGGTTTGGATGGACAGGTAGGAATATAGCAAGAAGCCAGAGAGGAGAGATAGAAAGGAACAAGAGTGTGCTTTGTTTTGTATACGGAGGGAAGACATTTTAAAATGGGTCATTCAAAAGTAGAATACGTCAATTGATGAAAACATGAAGCTGGCAGAATCCGCAACAAAGATTTTGTGATAGTCAGAGAAGTATTACAAACATTAGAAGTCTTGGATATATGTTTAACATATCTCTCAAATATTCTTGATTACTTATGACACACAACATATATTTTATTTCAATTGTTTGGTATTTGATCCATTTCAATTAGTCTTCAACTTTCATGACCCCAGTACAATTGCAAACTCATTATTAGCAGCATCTATAACTACACTAATATACACCTTTTTGCTGTGTGTGCCACAGCCCACAAAACGTGGACATGAGGTGGGTGCCAAAATCAATGAACACCCAATATAATAAACATACAATTCTTCCTCCCTGCCTTCATGTAAGGTCACTCTAATTTTGATGCTCCAGTGCCAGTTTTACCTCAGTCCCAGCTATGCAGACACCCATGTTATTCTACAGGGTCGCTTACCAAATTTGATGCTCCAGCTTCAATATCACATTGTTTCCAGACACCTGTGTACTTCACTTGGACCACTTATTAGGTTTGATTGCCTGCATCTACACAACCTTTCTGAACTAAACCTGCCCCCGCAACCTAACAGTATGTCTAACAATGGACTGTGCCTGTGCTCTACAACCATGATTTAAAAAAAAAAAAAAGTGGCAATGCTTTGCAGTGCCATTCACATCTTTAAAATAGTGCTAGGGTACTTTACTTTGTCCTCAAATGTGGGGCTGTGTGTCCTAGTTGGTTTTTGGATTAGTTGGATTGGCTGGAGATCCCTCACTTGTCCCTATTTATGATCCAAGTTAAGGTGTTTTGTTTGTTCCAGTGTGTAAATGTAAATTTATTGTGCGAATGTACATAAGACAGTGTGAGAAAATACACATGTGTAAGTGAAGATGGGGTAGAAAATGTGTGGAGAATGTAGCCCATGGAGAAATACAGCTAAGTGGAATGGGCGGTTATTTTAGATCAAGGGCCATCTTAATTAATTCTCACTTACCTGTTTTGTGGCAGGTCTGTGTGGTGTCTTGAATTTTCTGTCTTTCAGGTGCTGCTGTCTTGAAGAATGGGGGATTGCCTGGCTGGTGTGCATGCTGCGGCCCAGCAGATGGGTCGCCTGGCTCCAGGAACGGTTAGGAGAGGCCCTGGTCCCATCTGGGCCTACTGCTGCAGGATCCACTGCGACGGCCTGGACGAGTGGCTTGGAGGACCCGATCACCGCGTAGGAGGGAGAGCCCATCACTGCCAGCCAGGCTGGAGGCTATGGAGAAAGAAGGCTGTGGAGGCAGACGGGAAGCCTGGGAGTTCAGTAGCTTGCGCCCAATGTTGCCGGACGGCCGCCCGCAGTTTGAGGACACCTGGGAGCGAGGTCATTACGTTCGGGCCGCAAAGGTCCCCAGGGTCACCTCCCAGGTCGGGGACGCCAGCAGTGGGCAGTGAGGACGAGGGACTGGAGCTAGGATGCCGACAGGAGGGCGTCCACACCTAGCAGGGTGCAGGACAGGCGTTCGAGCTTATCTCCTGCACGGGTGGGCTTTCGGCGATGCACGCAGGACAAGCATGTTGTGGGAATGGGGGGGCGCTGGCAGTGCTAAGAGGCTGGTGATGGAGATCTCCCCACTGATCTGAGAGGGACCACAGAAAGGTAGATGAAAGTATCTCCCCTGCTGGCCCGTTGCCCGTCTGGGCCTGCATCTGTGAGTCTAGGAGTTGGCTGGGAGCGGAAGCAGTGATAATGTCATATTTTCTGTGTGTGTCTATTGCTGCACTTCTGCTTCTGGCTGAGCCTTACTGAGCCATGCATTGGGTGGGCAGGGAGAGCAGAGCAGCCACGACAGCAGAGAAGACCAAGGAGTGCAGGGCCTGCAAAACGCAGGCTGAGTGATCTCTCTACAGCAAAGGCATTCTGAAACAATGACTGACTGCCTGTGTTTATCTAAATCAATCTCCAAGTTACAGATCAGTCTTTTATTTATTGACTATTTAATTATTCATGCTGTATATGTGTGCCTGTTGCACGTGTTTGTACATTTTTGGACCCTGTGTGTGTCCATACCTGCTTCTGTATGTATGCATGTCTGTAAGTAAATGTGAGTTTGCCAAGAGGTGTGTTAAACTGTGGCGTTGGGGAGGTGCAGGGATTGAATTCGGGGAGGAGTCAAGGGTGGGGCTTTATGAAGGGGGTCACAAAACTATTTTTGGGCTCAAGTTCTGGGTATTTAGTTTTACCCTAGCAATGCCGCTGTTTAGAACTTATTAAATTCTACAATTGTGGTGTGTGTGTGTGTGTGTGTGTTTTTGTGTTTTTTGTTTTTTTTGGGTTTTTTTGGGGGGGGGTTAGTATGAGGTATAACTCTGTACACAGACTGCTGTATGTGTGCATGCCTGGAAGAGTTTTTCCAGGGTACATACCTCTGTGGCAAATGTGAGCCACAGAGGTATGTACCTCTGGAAAAACAAGTTACATCACTGAGACTGACAATATTGAAAAGGGCTTATTGCTCAATGTGCAGTGTTTTAGTTAGGGCAATTCATGGAGTGGGAGGAGATGAGCCAATTGGGGAATAGTTATATAGCTGGATTACAGTTAGACACATGGTAGATGAGGGGAAGGGAATAAGAGTGTATCCCAGGGGTCCTCAACCGTTTTAAACAAAGGGCCAGTTCACAGTCCCTCAGACACTGTTGGGGGCCAGACTATAATTTTTTTTTTTAATGAATTCCTATGCACACTGCACACACACGAATAAGGACATAAATACACACATACATACATAGACAGACATATAAATAGCGAGGGCTTGCACTCCTGGTGTAATCCTGTGGTGCCCGGTGCTGGTCTGGCAAGGATCATGTAGACATAGCAGAAATCCTGATGTTTTGTCCTGATGAAAGCTCCATGTGGGAGCTGAAACGTTGACTTTTTAAATGGATTGAATAAAAGCTAAATTTTATTTGAAAATCTCTATAAAGTCCTTGGAGTGCGGTCATTTCTGCTATGTCTACACAGACATATACATATACTGACATACAGACATACACACTGACCTATATACATGCACACAGACTGAAATACATACACACACAGACATACATACATACTGAAATACATACATACATACATGCAGATAGATACACACAGACTGACATACATATACAGACAGACAGACACATACATACTGACATACACACACACGCATAGCTAATTTTGCTTACCTTTTTTGCAGGAGGGAGGCTGTGGCTGATGGGAGTCGGCTTGGCTACCGCAGCCTGGCTCTCTTCCCTCCCGTGCGGAGGGAGCTGGGAGGAAGTGACCACCGGCCGTCACTTCCTCCCAGCATTACTTTGCGGCTGCTTTTTTATTTTTATTTTATTTTTTTATTTTATTTTTTAAGGGCCCTGGTCGCGCTAGGCCCCTAAAGATATAGGGCTCATCGGGTGGCCCTGAGTGCCTGGGCAGGGTTCTGGACCCCGGTGGGCCGGACGCAGGGCGTAGTTTGAGGACCCCTGGTGTAGACTTTTTTTTTTTTTTTTTTTTTAAAACGCTTCAGTAATTTGCTTGTTTTAGCTAAGATGTTTGGAGTGGTTGTGCTAGTGGAAACCACTCCTTTTTAACACTCAAGAGAGCAGCTACACTAATATGGATAGCATGGAGGAAATACTAGGTAGGTTGTGGTGGCAGGGAATTCTATTGAGAGTAAACAGTGTAATAAGCTTCTCTGATAACCTCAAATGGACAGTTTGCTTTGTCCTTGGTGCACTGGTTCAGCATGGTTAGAGTAAATAGTTAATTGGGAGTAGTTTAGAGATACCTTACTGCCATGGTCCATATTGGTACCAATGACAAAGTCAGAGGAAAATGTAGGTTCCCAAAGCATTAGTTCAGGAATTTAGGAAGCAAACATCCAAAGTAGTAGTTTGCCACCTGTGCCACAAGCTTCAGTGAGACAGCAGCAGGAGATTAGGGAGGTCAATATATGGGTGAAGACTTGTTCTAATAAGAAAGGTATTGGGTTTCTAGCCATGATGGTTTACATCTTACATCTAGGACCCCTCCTCCACCCCTACAAAATAATTTTGCGGCGTAACACAAACCTTTTAATTAAAAGAGTGTAATGTTTTTTTTTCTTTTTTGCAAATTTAGTTTTTGGGTATAGATATAATTATATCTGCGGAAAGTAAACTGATTGTAGTGCTTTTGTGTGTAGAGTAGGTGTTAGTATGTAATTTTTGCATGTAGGGGTGGGATTGGATGTAGTGTAGTGGATGCTTTTAAATGCATGTGTTTGAGTGAAGGGGGTGTTTGTATATAATTTTGGAGTTTGAATTAAGAGGTATTTTTGTATGTAATGTTTGGTGTTTTTCAGGGGTGTGTTTGCATGTTGTGTTGGTGTTTTGCTGGGATATATGCACACACACTACCACATACATACTTACAGAAATACATGCATATTAACATAGAGATACACATCTTGACAAACGCACCCCTTAACACACATTGACACTCCGATACACACACACACAGTGACACTCAGATATACACATTGACACACACACCGATACACTGGAAGATACAGTGACCCACAGATACACACAGGCACATATATATATACACACTAACACATGTACACACAGTGACACATACACACGCTCAGATGTACACTGTCAAATACACGTCATTATTTATTTTATTTTTTTATATTTGCAGTTACCCTCCTGTTAGCATACCTGTCTGCAGGAGGGTGATTAGCTGGCTAAGGCTGGTGTGAGGGAGCTGCTCACTGCCAGCTGCTACATCTCACCCTCCAGTGCTGCGTCTTCTGTATGAAGCTGGGAGGAAATAACCATTCGTCACTACCTCCCAGCATCCCATACTACGGGGACCCAGTCGCGCAATTAATCGGCTGTGGCGCTGACCTGGTCCCTCTGCAGAAATGCCCAGATGGGCAAATGACAGCAGAACCCCAATTTTGTTCTCATGGAACACCAATTGGGAAACGCTATCTTAATGGAAGAGGGTCTGTTGTGTTGGGGGACAGGATGGCTAGAAGGTTGGAGGGGGATTTAAGTAGATGGGGAGGGATATAGAAGAATAGATATGGTAGATAGTATAGTTAGGAAATGGAATTCAGCTGAAGTCCAGGCGGATGGGGTGGGGGTGTGTATATGATCGTTGGATCCCTTTTCCATAGTAAAGAAAAACCCTTCAAAACATCCAAGCAAGTGAAGACACTTTCTAGGAGGTAGGCATATCATTATCCAAGTCTACCATAAAGAGAAGACTTCACAAATACAGTGGGTTCACCACAAGATGCGAACCATTTATAAGCCTCAAGAATAGAAAGGCCAGATTAGACTTTGCCAAAAACATCTAAAAAAGCCAACCCAGTTTGGAAAAAGCATTCTTTTGACTGATGAAATTGAGATCAATCTATACCATAATGATGGGAAGAAAAAAGTATGGAGAACATATTGGAACAGCTCATGATTTGAAGCATACCGCATCATCTGTAAAAGATGGTGGAGGCAGTGTGATGGCATGGCTTCCAATGGCACTGAGTCAGTAGTGTTTGTTGATAATGTGACAGAAAATAGAAGCAGCCGGATGAATTCTGAAGTATATACATATATGCAAAAAGTATAGATGCAGTGCCACAAAATATAGTTAAATATGATCAATATAGTGGATAACTATCTACTTATCTGAAGTTTTTGAACCAAACAGCCTCTCAAGGTCGTGACCCAGTTTCTGACCTTTTACAACATATAAAGATATACAAAAGATCCTAATTTAGATTTTATACAGATGTATCTCAGGAACAAAAAAATATACATAGTGTGATACAGTAAACAAAATTATAATGCGCTGTGATTATAATACACTCACAAGATCAGGATGGATAGTGCGCTCAAAAGGTGCCTGCCCCGATATTGATGGGCACCTCGATCCCTCTACTCTCCACTTGGTAATCCAAGCGGACCGAATGTAAAAAGAGACTCCGGTGGGTATAAGTTGTATGAATTTATTATAAAAAAGGGGCCATATACATTAGCCACCCAAGACAAAACAAAAGGTCCTACGCGTTTCGTTCCTATGGTTGGGAACTTCCTCTGGGACCAGATTTAAATGATACAGCAGTAAAAACAATCAATACAGAAAAAAATCAAACAATATCCCCCCCATGAGTCTCTAAATAGGGCTAAACCCTCAGTTCATTGGTGGATCTTGTGGGTGTTACCAATGATCCTGTGGTCCTATTCAGGTGTGGAGTGTGTATTCTCTTTTCTCTTCGTCCAAAATTGGCGCGGTGAGTTGAAATCGGAAGTGGAGCCCGTTCTGTACTTCCGCGTTCCAACATCCAACAAAATAAACTGTTAGAGAAAGGTTATAAGAAAAATACCTTTAGAAAGGGAAATTCGGTTAGCAAAACAGACAGAAATCAATTATTGAGGGATAAACCCTTGGTCAAAACCTCCAATTAAAATTTTACCACTGTATTTATAACACAATACAACACTGAACATAGGAGGATAAAAAAGAGTTTACAACAATACTGGCCAATTATATTACAGGACTCAATTTTAGGAACAACATTATTGAATCAACCTAGAGTTATTTACAAAAGGAATTAATTTTAAGAACATGCTAGCTCCTAGTTATGCCCTTAAGCCCACGTCGACAAATGCTCCCAATCAGCTGGGAATTTTCAGAGGATGTAATACATACAAAACATGTACCACCGGCTTAATATCCAGAACCCACTCTTTCTCCAGTTTTATCACAGGTGATAGGTTTAATATTAAATCAGACATAGGATGCCACACGGACTATGTTGTTTGTTTACTACAGTGTTCGTGTGGCAAACAATATGTCAGCCGCACAAAAAGGATCCTCAAAGTAAGACTAATGGAACATCTAATATTAAAAATAATCTTACACCCCATTCTGTGCCCATTCATTGTAATGCCTGCCCTTTGTTTTCCTTCACCAATTTTAAGTGTATAGTAATAGAGAGAGTACTACCCCACTGGAGAGGTGGTGACTTAAAAAACTAGCACAACGAGAAACATTCTGGATACACAAACTTCAAACCCTCCACCCAAAAGGACTTAACATTGATATAGATCTCGTTTGTTTTTTGGACTAGCGCCTTTTTTCTTCCTTTTGTTCACCATCAGTGCTTTTTCAAAAGGGATTCTCTAACTATTTTTTTTTTTTTAATAATGTCTGTGCATTCTTTTTGACCCATCGAGGTCTTTGAATATATATACTGGCATGATTTTTAGCCATTTAATCAGAATAAGGATAGCTGTATTTAACCAGATGGGTTTATATAATTGTTTGACGAACAAATTTCACAGTTATATTTTCACATGTAAATTTGTAAGGTGTGCACCATAGATGCCACTTAATTAAAGGACCACTATAGTGCCAGGAAAACATACTCGTTTTCCTGGCACTATAGTGCCCTGAGGGTGCCCCCACCCTCAGGGACCCCCTCCCGCCCAGCTCTGGAAGGAGGAAAGGGGTTTAAACTTACCTTTTTCCAGCGCTGGGCGGAGAGCTCTCCTCCTCCTCTCCGCCCCGCCGGCTGAATGCGCACGCGCGGCAAGAGCTGCGCGCGCATTCAGCCCGTCGCATAGGAAAGCATTTACAATGCTTTCCTATGGACGCTGGCGTGCTCTCACTGTGAAAAATCACAGTGAGAAGCACGCAAGCGCCTCTAGTGGCTGTCAATGAGACAGCCACTAGAGGATTAGGGGGAAGGCTTAACCCATTCATAATTATAGCAGTTTCTCTGAAACTGCTATAATTATGAAAAAATGGGTTAACCCTAGAAGGACCTGGCACCCAGACCACTTCATTAAGCTGAAGTGGTCTGGGTGCCTAGAGTGGTCCTTTAATATTGAATATTGATTATAACTCCCCACATATTGGTACACCAAAGCACTCATAAGTAAATAAAGAATTTCTTCCAATAGGATGATCACTTTATATTTTTGATAAAATAATTTCTAAAATATTTTTTTTTACTTTTTTTAACTAAACAAAATAACTCCTAAAGAACTATACTGATATTTCATTTGAGTCATAAGCTGTACATGGATATGTTTGAATGTTTAAATGTGATACTAATTATTTTTCTCCATTAGCAGATTTGTCACTATGTATCTTGTGCACGTTTATATTACCACTAGAATATGTCATATATTGGGCGACCCTAGGTGGTAACACACCAACTCATTCACTTTAACCAAACT
Source organism: Pelobates cultripes (assembly GCA_933207985.1). Classification (NCBI taxonomy): domain Eukaryota; kingdom Metazoa; phylum Chordata; class Amphibia; order Anura; family Pelobatidae; genus Pelobates; species Pelobates cultripes. The sequence goes on from OW240915.1 coordinate 220,797,992, forward strand.
GAAACGCACACGATGTTGGAATGCGGAAGTACAGAACGGGCTTCACTTCCGGTTCCAACTCACCGCGCTAATTTCAGATGAAGAGGAAAGAGAATACTCACTCCACACCTGAATAGGACCACAGGATCCACCAATGAACTGAGGGCTTAGCCCTATTTAGAGAGACTCATGGGGGGATATTGTTTGATTTTTTTTTTTTTTTTTTCTGTATTGATTGTTTTTACTGCTGTATCATTTGAATCTGGTCCCTGAGGAAGTTCCTAACCACAGGAACGAAACGCGTAGGATGTTTTGTTTTATCTTGGATGGCTAATGTATATGGCCCCTTTTTTATAATAAATTTTATACAACTTATACCCACCAGTTCCTAATTTAGATTTTATACAGTCGTATCTCGGGATCTTTTGTATATCTAAATACATATATGTTGCCTGCTCAGATTCAGCTTAATTCAGTAAAGTTGATTAGACGGCGCTTCACTTTACAGATGGACAATGACCCAAATCTTACTGTGCAAGCAATCCAGGAGTTTGTTTTAACATAAAGAAGTGGAATATGCCTGCATCAATCACCTGATCTCAATCTGATCGACCATGCATTTCACTTGCTGAAGACAACTTACGGCAGAAAGACCCACAAACAAACAAGTGAAGACTGCTGCAATGAAGGCCTGGCAAAGCATAGCACGGGACGAAACCCAGCGTTTAATGATGTCCATATGTTTCGGACTTCAAGCAGTTATTACCTGTAAAGGGTTCTCTACAAAGTATTAAAAATTTGCATTTTATCTATGATTGTGTTGTTGTCCAATTCCTAATCGTTTTGATGTGATGATTTTATTCAAACCCTTCAATTAAAGATGAAAGTCTGTACTTGCAATTGCATCTCGGTTGTTTCAAATCCATTGTGGTGGAGCAAAATTGTGTCAGTGTCCAAATATTAACTGTGTGCATATATACAGTTGTGCTCAAAAGTTTGCATACCCTGGGAGAAACTGTGAAATTTTGGCATTGATTTTGAAAATATTACTGATCGTGCCAAAAAGGTCTTTAATTGAAGGATAGTGATTATATGAAGCCATTTATTAGCACATAGTTGTTTGGCTCCTTTTTAAATCGTAATAAGAGAAATCCCCCCAAACGGCCTTTATCAAAAGTTTACATACCCCTTGAATGTTTGGCCTTGTTGCAGACACACAAGGTGACACACACACACACACACACACAGGTTAAAATTGCAATTAAAGATTCATTTGCCACACCTGTGGCTATTTAAACTGCAATTGGTAAATAGTCAATGAGTTTGTTAGCTTTCACATGGAAGCACTGAGCAAGCTAAATATTGAGCCATGGGCAGCAGAAAAGAACTGTCAAAAGACCTGCATAACAAAGTAATAGAACTTTATAAAGATGGAAAAGGATGTAAAAAGATATCCAAAGCCTTTAAAATGCCAATTAGCACTGTTCAATCACTTATCGAGAAGTGGAAAATTTGAGGATCTCTTGATACCAAGCCAAGGTCAGGTAGACCAAGAAAGATTTTAGCCATAACTGCCAGAAGAATTGTTCGGGATACAAAGAAAAACCCACAGGTAACCTCAGGGAAAATACAGGCTGCTCTGGAAAAAGACGGTGTGGTTGTTTCAAGGGACATGATATGATACGTAAATAAAATTGAACTGCATGGTCGAGTTGCCAGAAAGAAGCCTTTACTGCACCAATGCCACAAAAAAGCCCGGTTACAAAATGCCTGACAACACCTTGGCACACCTCACTCTTTTTGGCACACTGTAATTTGGATTGACAAGACTAAAATAGAGCTTTATGGTCACAACCATAAGCGCTATGTTTGGAGAGGGGTCAACAAGACCTATAGTGAAAATAATACCATCCCCACTGTGAAGCATGGTGGTGGCTCACTGATGTTTTGGGGGGGAGCTCTAAAGTCACAAGGAATCTTGTTAAAATTTGATGGCAAGATGAATGCAACATGTTATCAGAAAATACTGGCAGACAATTTGCATTTTTCTGAAGGAGGGCTGCGATAGGACCCTTTTGGACTTTCCAGCATGACAGTGACCTTAAGCACAAGGCCAAGTTGACCCTCCAGTGTTTACAGCAGAAAAAGGTGAAGATTCTCGAATGGCCATCACAGTCTTCTGACCTTAAAATCATTGAGCCACTCTGTTGAGATCGCAAATATGTGGTTCATGCAAGACGACCAAAGGCTTTGCATGACCTGGAGGAATTTTGCGAATACGAATGGGCAACTATACCACCTGCAAGAATTAGGGACCTCACAGACAACTATTACAAACGACTGTACAATTTCTTGAGGCTAAAGGAGACATTAGACAGTATTCAGAACTAAGGGTATGCAGACTTTTAAACAGGGATTATTTCAATGTTTTATTTTATGAATATGCCATTCTGTTATAACCTACAGTTGAAAAAGAAACGTGTTTTGCCTGCTCACTCATGTTTTCTTAAAAAAAATGGTACATATATTACCAATTCTCCGAGGGTATGCAAACTTTTGAGCACAACTGTATATATTGTAAATACAAAAAAAATACTTATATTGGTGGAGCGCAAAACAATTGTCTGCTTTTTCTGTCAGAGAAGGCTCAGAATCATAGAAAAATGAAAATAAATATATATATATATATATATATATATATATAGTGAAGTACTGCAAACTGACCGTTACAACTAATTAATATCATATGTGAATGGAAATTTCCATGTAAAAGGTTACTCAATAATAAGGATGGTGGTATATAAGTGTAAAATATGGTATCAATAGTAACAATTTATGTAACAAGATAAATTCAGCTAATTCAATTAATAAGTGATAAAATAACACAGCATACAATCAGTTCTATACAGTATTTATTTATTAAATATTTTACCAGGAAGGATACATTGAGATTTCTCTCTATTTCAAGTATGTCCTGGATATATAAAGCCTCTTACAGGATATAAATAAGTGAGCATGTGCAGTTCGACACTTCTACTCACAAGCGTGTGTGTTCACAGTGGAACTATCGGTATTTCCATTGTCCCAGGCTGTGATCTGAGCCTCCTCCATGAGGAAAAGGTTCTCCAGCTTCTCAGCTATGGTAAAGTGTAACATGCTGTTGGCTCAGAGTGCCCTCCGTTCCACGGGCTTACAGATCAAATTTTGCGTGACTCACAGTGTATCTTTGCCTTATGGATTGTGTTTAATAAAATAAATATTAATAATAGATACAAAATTTGTAAAAAAAAAAAAAAAAAATTTTACAAAAAGACTCTTTTGGGGCAGGCTAAAAGATGGTATATGTTCCTACAATTTTTTTTTTTTAAATAAAATCATTACCCCTCCACTTCTGAACTACTTTTTGAATACCTTGAAATTTTAAAACTGAGGGGTCTGCATTGTGGTGTTCTCTGAAATGGAGCAAGACTTGATGTTGTATATATCCCCTACTAATGTTGTATATGTGCTCACCTATCCTTATATTCATTTTTCTTGTGGAGCGTCCAAGTTAATGTAGACCACAAGGGCTGGTGAGCAAATACACAACATAATTGGTGTGGCAGGTTTTGCATTCTTTAATGGTATATGTTTTGTTAACATTAAATTGGTTTAATAATCTTTTAGGTCATTTGGGGATCTTACAGACCCTCCAAACCCCACAACCACAAAACCTTTTTCCTGGGCAATCCATGTCAGCATCACCTATGGGTTAGCTTCTCTCTCTCAGCTGATAGGACAGGAATCAAAATTTCAAAAGATGGTAAATAAGGAATCCACCTCCCCAGAATAAGCAGTCTTTTTTCCTGTCATCCAGCTGTTAGGCAGCACAACTGTTTTATTTTAAAGTTCCCCTGCCATTAGTTGTTCATGATGGCATGCTTCGAGAACTAATTTAAATAAAGCCCAAGCAGTTTGGGACTCCCTGGGTTACGATTATTATAGTTTATAGTAATTGAAGATTGGATGTTGCTGGACTAAATTCTACAACTTTTAAATCCAATATTGAGGTGGTAAGGGAGCCTGGTTACCTTAAGAACAAATCAAAAGGAAGACTGATAAGAGATACAAAGACAGTCAGTCAGGACTTACGACTGGATTACAAACTTCAACAAGTATCTACTGCAACCATCACAGTGTACAATGTCCCCAGCTATCGGTTTAGTGAGGTGGGCACACTGGAACCTGAGAATAACAGAAGAATTTCTTAGAGCTGTTCAATCAAGATCATGAATGGAAACAAAAGATCTGGATCACAGAAGAAGTAAGAACGTTTCTTCAGTGGTGGAAAATATCAGGAGAGTCTTCCCGCTAGAGGACCCACAGTCGGAATTAGTGACCACAGATGCCAGCGGAAAAGGTTGGGCATCTTAATACATCTTCCAGGACAACTGAACGATGTCGCCAACACTATGTACATCCAGGATAATTGAAGCTGAGTTAGGATACGTTCAAACAGATATGCGATCTTTAAGAAACACATTGGATATAGATCTGATGGTGAACTATTCCATAAGATTTGACCCAAGAGCAAAGGTCAAGATGCCCTAACATAGAGATTGAAGTTTTGGCTGGGATATATGTATTCCCTCTCCTTCCATTAATCCAGATAACTTTCAAAAATACCTGGAAGGAAAATGTAGAGGTGATAGCAATTATTCCCTATTGGCCAATGAGGCCATGGTTTCCACTGCTGTTAAATATGTCACAAGGAGTTACTTGGAAACTGCCAATCAAGAGGAACCTATCATCACAGGGCCCAGTTCTCCACAAAAATCCTGCAAGACTCTGTCTAAAGGCATGGAGATTGAGAAGAACTTTCTGAAAGCTAGAGGTTAATCAGATTATGTAGTGTGTAGACTATTCTCAAAGCTAGCAATCACACTACATCAAAAGTATAAGATAGAATCTAGAAAGCTTATGTTGATCTCGAGAAAGTTTCTGAAACCCTTAATCTTCCTGATTTGTTGGAAGTTTTACAAAACAGTGTGAATGAAGGTTTGCGCTTTAGTTCTCTTAAAGTACAATTATTTGTGTTTTTTGGCTATCCTACAATTAAACGTTTTATCAAAGGAACGATGAGAATTAGACCATCTGTTAAAAACTTCATCCCAACATGGGACTTGCCTGCAGTTTTGCATAGTCTGACAGGTACACCCTTTGAGTATATGGGTTCTTCATCTTTATGGGTCTTAACGCTGAAATGTGTTTTCATTGTTGCCATCACTTTAGCCAGGAGTGCTTCAAAATTACAAGTTTTTCAATCTGATCATCCTTTTACTCAATTTGTTGGTGATAAGGCGGTTCTAAGGTTGATTTCGATATTCATTCAAAAGGTTCCTTTCCTAATTTCACCTGATGCATTTACAATGATCATACTAAAGAATTTAGAAAGTCAAATAGACTTTTATTGTACCTTTATTGATTACCATAAATGTATATCTGCCTCTGTTTTTACTATCAGGGGTTGGATTACTTTTGCGATTCAGAAAGCTTAGAGTCGTTGGCAAACCAGTGCCGGAAGATGTTAAAGCTCTCTCGACTAGGGCTGTCTTGGCCTCTTTGGCGATACTTCTACAGAATAAATTTGTAGGGCTGTAGTCTGGTCATCTTTCAACACTTTTGTGAGGCACAATCGACTAGACCAGGGGTAGGCAACCTTTTAGCAGCACTGTGCCGATATAGGATTGTGATGTCCCGTAGCGTGCCGATCCTATTTTTTTTTAATTGAGGTGTGTATGCTGCCATATTCTGCTTGTTATTTTTACTGTAATTGCTTTGTATCATTGTATTTGTGCGTATATGAGCTATTATATTGTATATGTTCATTAGTAGTTTATGGTATCGTGTATGATACATATGAACGTGGGCTGCGTATGAGGGCTGCTTGTGGAATTGTGTGTGGATGGATATGTCACATTGTGTGTTTGGTAGTGTCTGGGGGCTGTTTGGGATATTGCATGTGAGAGCCTGCATGTGGGGTTGTGTGCATGTGTGTGGATTGTTAGTGGTGTTGCGTTTGTGGGGATTGTGTGTATGTTTGTGTGTGGGCTGTTATTCTGCATTTCTGTGTATATCTAGCAGTGTGGGTGGCTTCCCTGGGTTCCAGTGGGGACCAGGCTGGCCAGTTACAGGTCAAGGACAGGAGCTGCAACACCAGCTGTGGGCTGCTCTACTACAGTGTGGATTCCCATTCACAAGTGCTGGGAGGAAGTGATCTGAGATCACTTCCTCTATGTGCTGCAATGCATAAATTGAGGATTGTCCTTCACCACCTCTTCGTATTAGCAGATATCTGAAGTTTTACTGGGACTCCTGATAGGCCGAAGCCTGTTTGGCTCTAGCAGCCTTGAATGCCGTGCAAAGACACCTCGAGTGCCGTGCATGGCACTAGTGCCATAGGTTGCCTACCCCTGGACTAGACGTTTCAGACTCACTTGCCTCCTCATTTGGGAGAAATGTCCTTACTTCTGCAACTAATGTTTGATTAAATTTGGTTTAACATTGATATGGTATAATTGTTGGGGTTTTTGTATCACTGTAACGAGAATATACCCCTACACGCAGGATCCAGCTAAACAGAGGCAAATACAGAGGAGAGATACGTCTACCGGACCTTAGAATGGCCGGACTCGACGTATATGAGAGGAGACAGAGCCAGGAACAAACCGAGGTCAAGGGCACAGAGAGACAGCGTAAACTAGGACAAGCCGGGGTCTGGTACACGGAAAACAGCAAGCCGGCAAACAGTACAGATAAGGATAAAGCGAAAACGAAGTCAGAATACGAAGCCAAAGTCAATACGAGAAAACACAACTGAACACCACAAGCGCTAAAGGGAACTGAAACAGAAACCACGATAGGGCAACGAGCTAAGGGAAAAAGGTAAGTTTAAATAGCTTTTAAACGAAAGTGATTGGCTCCTGTCACTTCCACACCCCCTATAGGTAATTGTACAGGGAGTGTGGTATGACAGGAGCCAATGGGAGCCTTTTGGCAATTAGGCTCCCACTGTCTCTTTAAGAGCGCGCCCGAGACTCGCGGCGCGCTCTTAGTTTCAGGCGGGACACGTGACCACCTCACGCGGTCACTGCCCGCCTTCCATCTAAAGCAGTCGGATGAGCCGCGCGCGGCTTGTGCAGCCGCAGGACCGCGTGCGGCTTGAAGAGAGGACCGCGACCGGCCCCCGGTTAAGGTAAGTAACGCTACAATCACCCACCCTTCAATTTACTTGGAAGGTCCCATGGGTGATGCTGACATGGATTGGCCAGGAAAACAGAAAATTGTTACAATACTTACCGTAAATTTCTTTTCCTGTCCAATATCCATGTCAGCATTGTAAAGGATTTCCCTGTATTTACCTGTGTTCATTCGGTTATTTCCTTTCCCTGCCATTTAAGTGACTTTGAAATATTCGTTTTATTTATGTGTTTGGGAAATTATTCGTTCTACCGAACGGAGACCACCTTGGGTAACAATCATAACTTAGAACACCAAATAACCACACGAAAACCGCAAAGTAATTGAGTGCTCCTAGGTGGCCGCATACGAACACGTGGCATGAACAAAGGATGGCGGCCATCTTAAATCTTTAAATTTTTATATTCATATGTCATGTAGAAAGTATATTTCCAAAAATGTTGAAAATTGTTAATGTTTCTGGCCAGCAGATAATTGAGTTTAGTATGTTGCTGAAACTCAATTATCTAGCCTGGCCTAGAGAAGGAGCTTGTACTGTATAAATTGAATGCCTGTTGCTTCCAGTAAAGCAGTCTTGCTCCAGCATTAAGCTTTGGCTCATGTGTGGATTATTTGGCGATACAAGCGAAATTTATTCCTGTGGATTCTAGGTGATACTCTGCTATTGGGAAAAGGAATACTAGACGGTGATACCAGTTACTACCGTCACAAGCATCAATGAACCCTCCTTTTTTTCTGGACTGACTTGATTACGAGACTGCTTATTCCGGGGAGGTGGATTTCTTATAGCCAGCAGATTAAGACTTTGAATACAAGTAAGATTTTACTATATTTAGGGCGGCCGGGGGGGCTAGATGGTGGGTTTAACATTATGGGGTCAGCAATACATGTTTGGGTTCCTGACCCTATAGTGTTCCTTTAAGATTCTGAAGTCCTCTATGTATTATAGTTGGATGTGGAGGTACAAAAGTATTTAGTATTGGGTCTTTTAATAGTAAATACCAGTTCCTATTGATTATATCCCTGACCTTTTTATTTTGACTGGCAGAGTATTGGCATATAAAGGGTACTATGTCTGTCTTTTTATCCCTTTCTTTATCATTAATTGTATATTCCAATAGTGGTTTCCTATCCATCTTTTGTACCTATTTTATGGATTTCTTTAACAGACTTTCTTCATATCCCTTAATTTTAAAATCTTGTATGATTTTATAGCCCTGGTCCATGAATGTGTCCATGTCAGTACATTTCCTGCGAATTCGGATTAATTGACTTTTTGGCACATTCATCAACGAGGGACGATAGTGACCGCTAGAAGTTTCGATATAGCTGTTAACATCCACAGACTTAAAAAAGTTTTAGTTTTAATATAATTTTCTACATAAATGGTTAAATCTAAAAAATCCACTTTTGCCTCGTTATAATTAAAAATGAGTCACATCCCCTAGTCGTTAAAGTTAACATATTTAATAAAATCTCTTAAAAGATCACACCCACCCCTCCAAAAAAACTTTAAGTTGTCTATATACCTTTTGTAGACCACCATGTTTTGTCCCCATATAAAATCCATACATTGCAATTCCCATAGTGCTATGAATAAGCTGACATAGCTGGGGCAAACCTGGTGCCCATGGTATTGCCACACATCTGTAGGTAAAAGTCATTCTGAAACCAGAAGTATGTATTGTGGAGAATAAGTTCTATTCTCTCCAGAACAAACTCTTTTTGTTACTTTGGATATTATCCTACTAGAAAATATTCTGTGGCTTTTATGCCTAAATCTTGTTTGATGGTATAAAGTGAGGACACATCGGCTGTTACTAATAGATATCCCTCTTCCCACTTTACTTCCTCTAGAATCTTTAAAATATTTGTTGTGTCTTTTAGATAGGAGGGACATTTTTGTACCACAGGTTGTAGAATACGATCAATGTATTGTGACAATCTGCTGGACACTGAACCAGATACTAAACAAGATATAATTGGCCATCCTTGTGGATTAATGTGGTCCTTGTGGATTTTTGGCAAACAATAAAAAAAATGGCATCTTTACATTTTTTACCTCTACATAATTCCTGTCTTTCTTGTTTAGAACTCCCATCATGGAGCCTTTATCTCTTAGTTTATTACATTTTTGTTTTATTTCCATTGCAGGATCAGAAATAATTTTTTTGTATATATTACTGCCCTCTAATATTTTGAAAGATTCTTTGAGGTAATACATTTTACTGATTATAACAATTCCGCCTCCATTGTCTGCTGGTTTCACCACAATATCTGAATCATCTCTAAGCTCTTTCAAGGCTTCCTGTTCTGATTTTGTGAGGTTGAATTGGAATCTAGTTAAAGGTTTAATTTGATTAATTTCATGTTGTACCATTTGTTGGAAAGCTGTCATTTCCCCTGACATATGCCATTTTGGAAAAAAATTATGATTTCTTCCTTTAATCCGTATGGATTTATTTTTTTTCTTCTTAGTTTTCTATTAAATTTCTGGAGATCTATAAAAAACTCGAATTTATTAAAACTCTGTGTCGGCGCAAATGTGAGGCCTTTATTCGATATGTTTATATGATCGTTTCCGTGGAGTGTGGCCAGAATCGAGAATAAAGTAAGACTTCCCCACAGTACCTAGAACGTCTCCCTCTGCTGGTTTGCGGGATGAACTCCTGCATATACGTTTGGACGCTGCCTGGTCTAAAAGCCCATCCTTAAATACATTTGAAATTGATAACGTCACGCCCCCACCATTAAAGGGGCCACAATTCTGTGTTTGCATTGGCAGAGATGACGTGAAGCAATTAGAACACATTTAAACCCATTTAGGCCTGTTCAGGCACATACTCATTGTCCAATTGTGGTTTCTGTTTAGTAACACTTTTAGTGCTTCTGCGACTCTGTTTTCTATTATTGACCTTGGCTTTGTTTTGACTCTATCCTGACCTGGCTTGTATATTGAACCTGTGTATTTCTATTATCCTGACCTGGCTTGTTTTTTGTGAATCCATATATTTGTATCCCTGACCTAGATTCTCTCTTGTAATACGTTGAATCCAGACACTCTAAGGCCCAATAATATGGCTTTTTGGACCCTCAATTTGTGGAAATCCTTTTTCCTGAGATTCAAGGGAATGGCAGTCGTGATATATATATATATATCTACATTATTTCACAAAAGTGAGTACACCTCTCACATTTTTGTAAATATTTTATATCTTTTCATGTGACAACACTGAAGAAATTACACTCTGCTACAATGTAAAGTAGTAAGTGTACAGCCTGTATAACAGTGTAAATTTGCTGTCCCCTCAAAATACCTCAACACACAGCCATTAATGTCTAAACTGTTGGCAACAAAAGTGAATACACCACTAAGTGGAAATGTCCAAATTCGGCCCAAAGTGTCAATATTTTGTGTGGCCACCATTATTTTCCATCACTGCCTTAACCCTCATTGGCATAGAGTTCACCAGAGCTTCACAGGTTGCCACTGGAGTCCTCTTACACTCCTCCATGATGACATCACAGAGCTGGTGGATGTTAGAGACCTTGCGTTCCCCCACCTTCCATTTGAGGATGCCCCACAGAAGCTCAATAGGGTTTAGGTCTGGAGACATGCTTAGCCAGTCTATCACCTTTACCTTCAGCTTCTCTAGCAAGGCAGTGGTCACCTTGGAGGTGTGTTTGGGGTCATTATCATGTTGGAATACTGCACTGCAGCCCAGTCTCCGAAGGGAGGGGATCATGCTCTGCTTCAGTATGTCACAGTACATGTTGGCATTCATGGTTCCCCCAATGAACTGTAGCTCCCCAGTGCCGGCAGCACTCATGCAGGCCCAGACCATGACACTCCCACCACCATGCTTGACTGTAGGCAAGACACACTTGTCTTTGTACTCCTCACCTGTTTGCTGCCACCCACGCTTGACTCCATCTGACATTGTTCTTGGTCTTATTGGACCTGTTTGCAGGCTTTTTTTGTGCATCATCTTTAGAAGAGGCTTCCTACTGGGGTGACAGCTATGCAGCTATGCAGCTATGCAGTGTGCAGCGTATGGTCTGAGCACTGACAGGCTGACCCACCACCCCTTCAACCTCTGCAGCAATGATGGCAGCACTCATATGTCTATTTCCCAAAGACAACCTCTGAATATGATGCAGAGCACATGCATTCAACTTCTTTGGTCGACCATGGCAAGGCCTGTTCTGAGTGGAACCTGTCCTGTGAAACCGCTGTATGGTCTTGCCCATCATGCTGCAGCTCGGTTTCAGGGTCTTGGCAATCTTCTTATAGTCTAGGCCATCTTTATGTAGAGCAATAATTTCTTTTTTTCAGATCCTCAGAGAGTTCTTTGCCATGAGGTGCCATGTTGAACATCCAGTGGCCAGTATGAGAGAGTGTGAGAGTGATAACACCAAATTTAACACACCTGAGACCTTGTAACTGTCAGGGTGGCGGTCCGGTGCCCGGGACCCAGACACTGTCTGGGCGGCGGTGCGTGGACCGGGACCCCTGAGTGCCTGATGTTCAGAGTTGGAGTCACAGTGTGGAGGTGGATTAGCAGGGTCTGGTGCAGGGTAACCGCACGCCCCCTGGTGTTGAGCACCAGCGTTTGTGCAGCCACATACCAGAACCCTGATTCAGCTTATGCGGATCCTAGGAACTAGGAGCAGATAATTAAGCAGACCTCCCAGGAGCTGGATAGGGAGGCTCTGCAGCAGGGATGTATCCAGTACTGAAGCAAGGCAGAACTAGGTGAACAGGGCAAGACTAGAGATAGGCACCATACATGAAAAGACAAAACTAGGAGAACCCAGAACCAGAGCAGGACAGAAAGCAACCTAGAACATGTACACAAGACATGAGGAAAACATGAACATTAAATGGGCATGACTGGACAGGACTGTACATGGACAGGGATTACAAGACAGAGTAAAACAAGACAAGAGATACAAGGTAAAACAAGAGGAAACCTAGCTAAGCACTAATTATGACAAGTATGGGGATTTAGTTACATTATATGATCATACATTGCACAAGCCTACCAACAACGCCAATGTACCCCATATCTGGCAGGTCCTACACTGCCTAATGTATACTAAAATAACCACACTATACCACAATAGCACTTACCTGCAAGAAAGGGCAGAGAGATGAAATGCTGCAGGTCCAAGCTGAAACAAAAGGAAAGTGGAAACAAGCGGGTGTGGCAACATAAAACAAACATTTAAGTGAATCCAAGAGACTGGGAAATCCAGGGACAGAATATAAGAATGAACTCAGAAACCCAGCAATAAAGAAAACCAGACATAGACCAGAAAAACAGAAAAAACAAGCAAGGACAGCAAAAAGAGTACTGGATACCAGAAGCCATTGCCAGAATGATCCGCAGCGAGGAACAGAATGTGACAGTAACACTGAGTCACATGACACAGGGAGGGAAAATGGCTCATCGGCCCATTTTGGATATTTCCACTTATTGGAGTACTATCAGGGGTGGCGGTCTGGTGACCGGGACCCAGTATGCCTGATCTTGATAGTAGGAGTCACTGAGTGGAAATGGATAATAAGGGCCTGGTGCAGGGTAACCGCATGCCCCCTGGTGTTGAGCACCAGCATTTGTGTGGCCACATACCAGGACCCCGAGGCATCTTCTGCGGATCCCAGGTGCCAGATGACAATAAGCAGACCTCCCAGGATCTGACTAGGGAGGCTCTGTAGCAGATATGTATCCAGTACAGAAACAAGGCAAGACTAGAATAGACACCAAACAAGAAAACAAGACAAAACTAGGAGAACCCAGAACCGGAGCAGGACAGAAAGCAGAACCCAGAACATGTACACAAGACATGAGTGTAGATGGCACTGGGCTGTCCTGGGAATTGTATTGGTTTTGACTGCATTCGTGTAAATGGCAAAGTTATATGTGTTAAATGTATTGTGTTCGTCTGATTGTTCGGTAGTTTCATTCCCTTAGTTTGTTCGAATGAAACTACCAAACAGTCAGACCTCCCCTGTGTGAAGTGTGCCTTCAATTACCCATTGCAACATTGTTGCGAACGGGTAATTGACAAGCTAAGTAGCAGTCCTTTGTTCTCGAGGGTCGCCGCCATTCGGGAAACGAACACGTGGCGGCTGCCATTTTAAAACTCCCGAACAGCGGTGTTTTGGCGTCGAGTGTCTGGAACTCAAATCAGACACTCGACTAGGTGAACACCGCTGAGACCTCCACAAGCCCGGTCCGTTCGGTTCCAAACTACCGAACCAGAAGCCAAGACCAAGACTGGTGTTTGTCTAACTGACGCTGGATGTTATTACGCTTTGCTTGATCTGTCCAACATCACCCAAAACCCCAATTGGAAAGCATTATACAATGCTTTCCTATAGGAGAAGTCCTAATGTTGGGGAGGGGGGAATGTTGGGGAGTGGATGACACTATAGGGAGCTATAGTGCTAGGAAAACACTATATACTGTATCTCAATTATAACATTGATATAAAATCACATAAAACATGACAACATTAGACTTATTGAAATGTCATGTCTTCTTTAACTATGTTAAATGTGCGGTTGTTTTGCTTTACTATTTAACACTCATGATGTCGATCACCTATTTCCATCAGATAATTCTAATCGTTTTTTTTTCATAGTATGACACCTAGTGGTAATCTGATGAATTACCATACATTGTGAACTAATATTCAGGGGTATGCAATCTTTAGCACTGCATATATTGTGTACTACATCTTCCATAATGCTCTTGCAACCATAATACAGGCAAAGAATCAGGAAAGATATAGTCGTCAATATCTGGAGTGTGGGAAGTTGCCTAGACCTGGACTAAATCCTCAATTTAATAAGCTTTCCAAATGACTTATCTACAAAAATGATCATAGACTTTAATGGGGACTTCTGTAGATAAATCACTCAGAAAGGTTTGCACAGGGCTGTACAGCGTAACAAGTTTACAGAAAAGCATACGTTTAACAAACATTCTATAAAAAGTTTAACATAGTATAGACGTTGCTAGACACCAGTAGATCAGGATAGTGGACTCTGCTCTCTAGAGATTATTATCCATGATCTAGTAGAAAAGAGATATCTGAATAAAATAAAGGGATGACAAAATAGTAAAACAAAACAATTAAAGGAAAACTGGAAGCACCATAACTACTACAACCTACTGTATTGGTTAAGGTGCTACCAGTGCCCTGGTACTGTCCCATGATAAGATGGGACAGTACCAGTAACAGGCTGTAGTAGTTATGGTGCTTGGCGAGTCCCTTTAACTTACTAATTAGTAGAGAAGCAAAAGAAAATATAACAAAGTGGGTAATTAACTAAAACAAATATGACTGAATTGAATGATTGAGATAAAAATACAGTTGCAATTTTAGTGTTTATTAAAGGGGCACTCCCAACCCCAACAGAGATTTTATGCATTTTAGACAATTTGGCCTAAATACATTATACATTTAAATAACATGAATAATTTGTATTTTCCATGCCCAATTCGGTCTTCTCTGCTACAACTTCCTGTAATGATATTGATTTTACAAAGGTTGGAGTCCAGCAGCCAGATCAGCAATGTTTTCTGCCAGAAGTAGGCACTGTTGCCCAGGTGGTTGAGCCCCTGAGCCTTGAGTGTCTGTCTGGTCTTAAGCAGAGATGAGAGACTGGAACAGAAAGATGGTAATTGTAGTGAGGCAAGCCAAGGTCAGTGGGAAGGAGAAGCAGCAAAGTCAAAATGGTCCAAATTAAGCAACAGGTAGGCAAAGCAAGAACAAGCTTGATTATAGAGTACAGGAACCACACTATTCTGGCAAAGGTACAGAGACAGGAAGTGGCTTATAGAGGTCAAGAACCAGACACAGCTGAAGAGAGTTGTCACTGATATCATTGCTTGTAGAGTCAAGGTTATCAGATCTCAGGTAAATTTGCAAAAGGCAGGCTGGTGAACTGGTAAGGAAGAGGTTTAGCAACATGTAAACCAGGGTTTCAAACCCAGCAGAGTCAGTTCCTCACATCACTCCCACCTCTACAGGCACAGCCTCTGGATGCCCTATTTTCCTGGTTTAGCAGGGTATTGTGTGTAGAAAGACCGAAGATGATCAGGAGCGTGAATATTTTCCACTGGTTCCCACGATCTATCCCCCTCACCATAGCCTTTCCAATGAACCAAGTATTGAAGCTTGTTGCGGAAGATCCTGGAGCCAAGAATTTTTTCCATCTTGTATTCATCTTCACCATCCACCAGGACTTGTGGTGGGACAGGCAGGGCTCGACCAGGGAAAGTATTTTCATGAAAAAGTTTGAGCAATGTAATGTGAAACACTCGTAAGGTGGTTAGCTGGTCAGTGACTGCAGGAATGGAATTAGTAATTGGGAGACTCACTAGAAAGGTTGGATTGTAACCATAATTGGCAAAAAATGGGCTCAGAAAAGTGGAGCAGTGTTGGGCATTGTTATAGGCAAACTCCACCGTGGGTAGAAAATCCAGCCAGTCATCCTACAGGTAACTAATATAGCACTGCAAATATTGTTCTAAAGTCTGGTTGGTTCGCTCAGTCTGTCCATTACTTTGTGGATGGAAAGCTGATGACAGATTTACATTAATACCTAGAATAGAACAGAACTATTTCCAAAAATGAGATGTAAACTGCACTCCCCTGTCAGAAATTACTTCATCAGGAACTCCATGCAAGCAAAATATTTCCCGAATAACTAGGTCAGCAGTCTGTTTAGCTGAAGGGAGACCACGAGCTGGTATGAAATGACTCATTTTAGTTAACTGGTCCACAACAACAAGAATGGTAGTGTGTTCCATAGAGGGAGGTAGTTCCACAATAAAGTCCATGGATATAATTCCCCAGGGACGATGAGGAATCGGAAGAGGCTGAAGCAAGCCAACAGGGGATGAGCGGGGAGTCTTATGTCTGGCACATACATCACAAGAGGACACATACATCTTAACATCCTCATAATATTTAGGCCACCAAAAAACTCAGGAAAGTAGTTCTTGTGTCTTTCAGATTCCTGGATGACCTGCTGGTTTTGAGTCATGATAGAGATGTAAAATGTCCAGTCGCACTGATTCCGGAACAAACAGACGTTGTTGAAAAATCCAAAACCCATTAAGCATGGTCATATGAAGATCATGGGGGAGGATCACGAAAAACTAGATCTTCAGCATAGCCCTTTTTAATGTGAGACATTAGATGAGAAGGAAAGGTAACTCCTAAAAATCTACTCTCCGGCAAGATGGTGGTCTTGGTTACTGTAGTATGGAGGGGGTCAGCTATCCTAGACAAGGCATCCACCTTGCCATTTCTGGAACCAGGGCGTATGAAATCAAAAGAGGGAGGGAGGTAGGGTTGTAGCAGAGGCGGTGGGACAGGGGAAGTGCAAAATTACATGAGGTCTGATAACCTTGACCTACAAGCAATGATATCAGTGACAACTCTCTTCAGCTGTGTCTGGTCAGGTGTCTGGTCCTTGGCCTATATAAGCCTCTTCCTGTCTCTCTGTACCTTTGCCAGATTATTGTGGTTCCTGTACTCTATAAGCAAGCTTATTCTTGTTTCTCCTACCTGTTGCTGAATTTGGACCATTTTGACTTTGCGGCTTCTCCTTCCCACTGACCTCGGCTTGCCTCACTTCGATTACCATCTTTCTGTTACAGTCTCTCATTTCTGCTTAAGACCAGACGGCCACTCAAGGCTCAGGGGCTCAACCACTTGGGTAAAGAGTGGCTACTTCTGGCAGAAAACATTGCTAATCTGGCTGCTGGACTCCAAACCTTTGTAACATCAATATCATTACAGAATAATCTGGCACATTCATGGAGACCGTCGGAACAAATTCTGCATTGGCCCAGCAGGTTGCTTTTAATGCAAGAACTATGCAGACTCAGGCACAGACCATTCAAGTGCTGCAGGACCAGGTAACTGAGCTGCAAAATGAAGTTTGATCAATGCATAATGAGCTTACTAGCTACAGGGCACACGATGTTGCGGCTGCTGCTACTACTACTGTTACACCTGCACAAGATGCCCGCTTAGTTCTACCAGAAAAATTTGGAGGTGACCGCAAAAAATTTAGGGGCTTCCTAAATCAATGCCATTTGCATAGCATGATGTTACCTAACCATTTTCCACCTGAAAGAGAGAAGGTGGGATTTATTTTCTCCCTATTCAAAGATGAAGCCCTGGCTTGGGGCTCCCCTTTTCTGGAACAGGATAGTCCAATCTTGGGAAATTTAAAAGACTTTCTTGAGGCCATGTGAGGACATTAAATTTGCAGCAGGAAATAAAATTCAGTCTATCCCTAAATCTTCACCTGTGTTAATGGAAACAGTAGACTGTTCTCCACTTATGTCAGGCCCGGTTACACATGAGACTGTGCCCTTAAAATTGACTCTGGAAGTGAATCACCATGAGTCTATATCTTTCCACCTAATTTCCTCAGCACAGTTTCCAGTGATTTGGGGTAGACCCTGGCTTGCTTTGCATAACCCACAGATTGATTGGAACACTAGAACTTTGTCATTTCCTTCAGAACACTGCTTAATGAATTGTCAACCCTCTAAGGCAACACCTGTTGAAACAACAATTAATGAAATGGTTGCTGCAAACTTAACTAAGCTTCCTCTACAATATCGGGATTTTGCAAATGTCTGTGATAATGCTGATCAGCTTCCACCTCACAAGCCTTATGATTGCCCCATAGAGCTACTACCTGGAGCTGCTATCCCATTTAGCTGTATATACTCCCTTTCTGAGCCTGAATTGAAAGCACTTCGTGAATACTCACAAGAAAATCTTGCCAAAAGCTTTATTCGACCATCTACTTCTCCAGCAGGAGCTCCTATATTCTTTGTAGAAAAGAAAGATAGCAATCTACGGACATGTGTTGATGACAGGGACATTAATGACATCACTGTTAAAAAACGCTATTCCTTGCCTCTCATTCCTGAACTTCTGGAGAGACCTTGCTCAGCTAAAATACTTACAAAGCTTGACCTACAGGGGGCATATAATCTGGTTCGCATAAGACCAAATGATGAATGGAAAACAGCTTTCAGAACCAGATATGGACATTACGAATATCTAGTAATGCCATTTGGGCTTTGTAATACCCCTGCAACTTTTCAGCATCTAATCAATGATGTACTACAGGATCTCCTGGATCAGTTTGTTGTGGCATATTTGGATGATAAACAAGAAAAGACTGAACTGTCCAGAGACTTCTACAGTGGTTTAAAAATTAACTATTAATATATCAAAAATTAAGAAGGGCTAGAGAAATGCCTAGCTCTAAAAATATAGCACTATAGTAACCAAAAAGGGGGGGGGGAGGAAGACATATAGGGTACAAAGAAAATCTATACATAAAGAATAGTAAAAGACTAGTATTATCTCAGCTAGACTAATGAATGGAAGCAGGGAGTGGCTGCTCACTGTTAAAAACTTATTTTTTTCTTAAATGGGTCCCCCCTCCCGAGCCCCCGGGAGAGCCTATTGCCCCCTCCGGCCCCCACCCGTGAACGGCGGGTGGGGGCCCTAAAGTAAAATAATGGGGGGGGGACCTATTGTCCTCCCCCCTGGCCCCCACCCTTGTGCGGTGGGTGGTGGCCCTAAAAAATAATTATGGGGGCCTAATGTCCTCCCCCTGTCCCCCACCCCTGAGCGGTGGGTGTTGGCCCTAAATACTAATTAGGGGGGGGACCTAATGTCCTCCCCCCTGAATGGTGGCTGGGGGCCCTAAATTAGGGCCCTAAATAATGTCCTCCCCCCTGGTCCCCACCCCTGAGCGGTGGGTGGGGGCCCTAAATTAGAATGAGGGGGGAAGACCCTTAGCGGTGGGTGGGGGCCCTGAAGTACTAATTAGGGGGGGACCTAATGTCCTCCCCCTGGCCCCACCCCTGAGCGGTGGGTGGGGGCCCTAAATACTAATTAGGGGGGGACCTAATGTCCTCCCCCCTGTGCGGTGGGTGGAGGCCCTAAATTAGAATGAGGGGGGAGGACCTAATGTCCTCCCCCCTGGCCCCCACCCCTGAGCGGTGGGTGGGAGCCCTAAAGTACTAATTAGGGGGGGAACTAATGTCCTCCCCCCTGCCCCCACCCCTGAGCGGTGGGTGGGGGCCCTAAATACTAATTAGGGGGGAGACATTAGGTCTGAAACTAATTGCACATGTCTAGTATTTGTCTGAGGGAGTGAAATTCACTGCACATTGCCTAAATAAATGTATCAATGACTATGTTAGAAATGTGACATTTCAGGAAATCTTCAACCCTTTTGTGGTTTGTTTGCAAAAGATATGATGAAAACACCTTGAAGTAGGTACTGTGAGAGAAAATGTGGTTTGATAGTTGATGGCATATACATTAGGCTTGAGTTACTGAACAGCATCCTGAGGTTTGAGAGTTAAATGTCCCAGGCAAGATGCATCACTGGTACTCTGCAAACCACAGTATGAGTCCCTGGGGCGGAGCACTTGGAGAGCAGGGTGGGCCAATGCTCCAATAGCACCAGCTGCTAAGTAACAGTCGGACCAAAACTTTTAATAGTTTCACTTATGTCTAATTGCACCTCACCTGTATCTGATCAATTAGCTAGCAGGCTTTTAAAAAGAAGGGATCAGCATGCTGCAGAGTGAGGAGGAAAAGCCAGAGGAATGGGGTCTTGCAGTTATACTTTTTGCAAATTGGCAAATTGGCAAGTGGGAAAGCCACCCAATTCCAGATAGGGATTTGCTGTGTATAGTAAGTGCTAAAGCAAGAGCAAGGAATTTTGTTTTGTTTATTTTTCATTTTGAAACACCTGTGTATATATTTCACCGAATAAATCTGAAAAACTGAGCTGGATGTGTCCTGGGCTTTCATTACCCTAGAAGGCTGTGGTTACAAGATCTGTGACAAAATCCTACCTGAGAAAGAGGTGGTGTTACAGTACTTAAAGCCCCATGATTCCTGTGAGAATCTGACACCTTGAAATGTTCCCGTTGCCTGCTGGCCCACCACTAACAATTGCAAATCTATTTTTTCATAACCTTTATTTATTTTGAATTTTATTTTTTCGCGTCCTGATATATTCCCGGATCTGTTTATAAGATAGATCTCGTTATATCCAGGAGCTAAACGATTCATTATTCCTTTTTATGTCTCATTGAGTATACTCTCTCTCTGCACTCCTATTTGTCTGTGATTATTTTTATTATATAAATTGAGTCTAGTATATGGTATATGTTTTGTATGGTTTTTGTACATGTATATGTATTCTTTAAATATATGTAAAAATAACAAAATATCAATAACTGAATATCTTTATTTATTCTTCACAAAGTAAGCAGCGTTCTGTTTCTCAATGGTTACAACTGCGCACATTAGCTTTTCATTGACTTCATCTGGAAATATATCAAGAACATTTTTGAAAACTTGAGTTTATTGTTGTGCACATTTTTTCCCTTGTAAAATTGTATTTGCCACTAGAGAGCAGCACAAGCAAATTACTGCTTAGTATAACCAACCAAAGCTAGCATTTAGTATTCTTAACCTTCATGTGTCTGTGCCGTCGAAGTAGTAAAGAATATCTATGTAACTATCTATGGTGAAATTCTTTCTTAAAATGAAAATGGTCTGCTAGATGCAGTTAGTTTTGATTCTAACCCAAACCTGCCATCTGCCTTGGATCAAGAAGCTGTTACCCCATATATTACAAATTATTTCCCTAAGTATTATGTTTTTGCAAGAATTCATCCAGTACAGACTATATTGTTCTTACTGTAAAAAGCCCTTCCTTTGCCTTAGACTAAATGGGAAAACTAATTGTAAATCTTATTGTTTTCTTTCTCATTTTTGAGAGGGTCAGTAGTTTTGATGAATTATGCAGAGATGCGTAATATAGGAGGGAGAAAAGTGTATATTGCCTGTGATGTAAACAGACCAGAAAGTTATTTTTTTCCTTGTTGGTACATCTTTCATTTTTCTAAAGAGAAGTGTGGCTTTTTTTGAAAATAGTTCTTTGAGTAAGAAACTCGGCACCACATACACCATTATCTTTTAATATATATAAAAAAACAACAACATTGTCTTTGCTCAACATCAGAACCAGCAGGATTTCCTCCTAACAGATCTCAAATTAGAGTCCAAGAAACACAAGAAAATGGCCCAATTTTTATCATTCTGCAAAAATGTTGAAAAAAAAAGGGGGAATTGGGGGCACACCTAGAACATGCATTTCTAAATAGTAATGCTGCCGTAAAGACTAAATTACAGTATATACAAATTAAGGAACAGTGAACAAAATAAAAATACAGTTTTGCATTTTACAAAGCTACTTAAAACCACCTTCCTTTGCAACCTATATGGGGATTCAGTTACACCATATACAGTGGTGTATTTTGGTTTTGTGCTGCACTAAACACACCTTTTTCCCCACCCCTTGCTGTCAGTAGCATTGTACCATGTGTATTGTTTATTATTTATTTTTGCTTTAAATATCCCACTGGACTATCATTTGCATTCCCTATACCATATGTCTTGTTTATAGAGCTTCTTCTATTATATGCCCTTACTAAACACACTATCCCATGGGCATTTCTGCATGACCAGCATTTGCCACCTGGTCTGTACCTTTAAATACATTGATGGCCATTAACTGAGTCGGAGTCTGAATCTGAGTCATTAAGGATTTTATTCACACCAGATGCTAACACTCCTAGGGTCAATTGTAAGTACAGCTTGTATACATTGTTTTGATTATGTTAATGTGTATGTATGTTATATACGCACTGTTTGTACTGCACTGTATCCTGACGAAAGTTCGATTAGAGAACTGAAACGTTGATCTACTACTGGCAGATGCCTGAATAAAAGCTAAGTTTTTTCACAATATACAAACACAAAGATAAAGCACCGCGCTTACAGCAGCAGTGGCTTAGTATCCAACAGCTTAAAATACATAGTAAAAACAAAGAAAACGTTACCTGCGCTCTGGCCTAAATCCCCATGTGCGTTTAAACAGAAATGGAGGCTCTTTGGTTTTATTCTAATGGCCATTTGAATATGTAAGCTCACCTGCCACATCAAGGCAAGCCTCAATAGGTGAGTTCCTACACTAGCCATTAGATATGCCGATATCAGCCATGAGTCTCCAATGAGACAGGAAGGGGTATTTTATAAACCCTTTAACATTTAACCCTTTATAGGGCTTCTGCACATACAATAAACTTTGCTGATATCAGACAAAGTGAGACAGAAAGGGTGTTTTATAAACCCTTTAACATTTAACCCTTTATAGGGCTTCTACACATTCAATAAACTTTGCTGGTATCAGACAAAGTATAGACGTCTCTAATGAGACATGAAAGGGTGTTTTATAAACCCCTACATACTTTACCCTAAATAGGGCTATAACGTACAAATCACCTTGCTGGTATCAGCTAAAAGGCAAATTTCTCTGATGAGACAGGAAGGGGTGCTGACCCTACATACTTATAGAGTCTGTCTCATCAGAGAAATTTGCCTTTTAGCTGATACCAGCAAGGTGATTTGTACGTTATAGCCCTATTTAGGGTAAAGTATGTAGGGCTTTATAAAACACCCTTTCATGTCTCATTAGAGACGTCTATACTTTGTTTTTCCATATTTCGTTTCTTTCATGATGGAGCAATTTTGAGAGAAATAAGTGCGGTTCTAGCCAAGTTTAGGTACAGGTATGTAAATGTGGGATAAGCTATTCTCAGTCAATGGCTTATATATGAGTATTTTTGAATGTTTTATGTTTTTTTACCTCTGCTACCATTGGTGCTTTTATTTTTTTATTTATTTACTTATTTTTAAAATCTTTTCTACTTTTTTTTTCTCTCATTTAGTCTTACTTTTTTATTTTTTATTTTTCATATCTTCTCATATTTATTATTTTTGGTATGATTATTTTTACATTTGTATTTTTTTATTTAATTTTTCTTATTTTGTATATCCTTTCTTTCTTTTTCTATTATTTCTTTCTTATCTTTTACTTTTATTATGTTTCTATTTTAACATTTTTTTTTTAAAATAATTTTTCGTGCGGTGAAAAGACAGACATACATGTAATACCACAACAGCATATTCACGCCATTCGAAAGCAATTCACAGTAAATACACAATATAGTTCAGGTATAATTCGCACACATTTTTGATTATATTGGACTAGTATGTTGTAAAAAGGACAACAACCAATCACACTTCATACGTAAATATCTATCCAACCTCTCTTCATTCACAGAGGGCACGTTGATCGTTGGAGGAGACCTTAATGTTCCCCTTATCCCTCTCATAGATTCGTCCATGGGACACAGTAGCATCACCCAAGGAGCCCTCCGAAGCATACAGAAATCGCTTAAGAACCTTAGGCTGGTGGACTGTTGGCGAGCAATGCACCCGGCAGACAGGGAATACACCCACTACTCAGTGATAAATAAGCGATACGCGAGGATCGACTATATCTTCCTTCAACAGGAACACCTTGACGCCATCCAAAAAGCAGAAATTGGATCACCAAGCTGGTCGGATCATGGACCTGTGACCCTACAACTGGACTCCCCCAGGGTACGCCCATCCGCTAGGTCATGGCGACTCCAGGACTCATTACTCTTGGACCCATCGGTGAAGGAATCGGTCTCTGAGGAACTCACTTCCTATTTCGCACTGAATGATACAGATGATCTCTCCGCGACCACGATATGGGAGGCGCACAAAAGTGTGCTCAGAGGTACACTGATGCGCTTGGCTTCTCAGAAGAAGAGAGAATCTCGGAGACATATGACGGATCTATTAACACGCATAAATGCGCTCGAAATGCAACACAAACGTTCCCACCTCGAGGAGACATATAAAGAATTATTGGAAGCCCGAAGATCTCTACATGCCCACATGACGAATCGACACTATAGCTCCATACAACGATCGAAGGCCTTCTTTTACCAACACGCCAACAAAGGAGGGCGGCTGCTGGCCAGAATGCTTAGAGGCCCCCAGGGCATGACCCAGGTACATAAGCTGCGGACGTCAGACGGCACGATCACACAATTCCCGGATAAAATAGCATCCGAGTTTCGCACATTTTACGCCTCGTTATACAACATCCCAGGACCCACACTCCCGGAGGAGGTGGCACTCAGACGGGACAGAATAAGGAGTTACATCGAATCACACGTGAAGACGCGATTGCAGCAAGGGGAACCGGAGTTACTGGATATACCGATCACGGAGGCAGAAGTGGCAGGAGCAATCAAGACCGCCAAAACGGGTCGGGCCCCAGGTCCTGATGGCTTCACCTTGGACTATTATAAAAAATTCCGAACCATACTGCTTCCGAGACTCACCAACGCATTCAACGCTTTGATAGATGGCGCCCAGCTCGGACCCGAATCACTAGCAACTATAATGGTCCTCCCGAAACCGGGAAAGGATCCCGAACTCTGCAGCAGCTATAGACCAATATCACTGCTAAATGTGGACGTGAAGCTCCTCACTAAAATACTATCCACCAGAATAGGGAAAATGCTTCCGAGATTGGTCCATCCGGACCAGACGGGGTTCATCCCAGGGAGGGAAGCTAGAGACAGCACCCTTAGAGTGCAATCCATCCATCACCTGGCAAGGAGATCAACAGATAAGCTCCTATTACTGTCAACAGATGCTGAAAAAGCATTCGACCGGGTTGATTGGACATTCCTTGTAACCACACTACGGGAAATGGGCTTCGGAGAGAACATGATGAAATGGATTGACGCGATCTACCATTGCCCCAATGCGAAAGTGAGAGTGAACGGAGCGCTTACCGATTCCTTCCAGATCCACAATGGGACAAGACAGGGGTGCCCACTCTCCCCCATGCTCTTCGCCCTGGCTCTCGAACCGTTCCTAGAAGCGGTGCGCACATCGGATACAATCCAGGGCTTCAAAAGCGGGGATACAACACACAAAGTAGCGGCATACGCAGATGATGTCTTATTTTTTATCACGGAACCGGTGGCAACAATGCCCCACTTCGTCACTATGATCACGGACTACGGGGAGGTCTCAGGATTCAAATTGAACATGAATAAATGTGAAGTACTTAACATTACCACTCCAACGGCCCAAACAATCGTACAGAAGAACCAATTTCCGTTTAGATGGTGCGCAAACCACATGCAGTATCTAGGTATCGCAATAACCAGAGACCTAGGTGACATGTATCGAACGAACTTCTTACCACTACTGCAACGAATCCAACAAGATTTGAAAACGTGGACATACCCGCACATTTCGTGGTTCGGCCGGATCGCAATTCTCAAGATGAATATTCTACCACGACTGTTATATTTATATCAGACGATTCCGCAAGCTCTTCCGACGGCATATTTCGCGTCATTACGTTCCGCGATGGTGCAGTTCATCTGGAGTGGGAAACAGGCAAGACTCCGACAGGAAGTCCTCTGCTTACCTCGAGCGTGGGGGGGATTGGCACTCCCTGACCTCTGCAAATACCACCATGCGACAGTACTACAACGAGTCCTGGAATGGCATACTCAACCAGAACATAAACAATGGATCGAATTGGACAAACAACATATAGGCCCCTCCTTTCTGACATCAGTGTGGAATACGAAGAAGATGCCGCGGACGAGTTTGGAACCATCCTGTACCGTAGCGCAGACACTGAAAGCATGGGATTATATCAGAAAGGCTCCTCACGTCTCTCAAACACCAAGCCCGATGACCCAGATACAATACAACCCCCAGATAGGGGGAGGGCTACCGCGGACAGCATGGTCCTTCCTGGGAGAGGGGGAATCGTACCCCATACATAAGGTGTTAACCAACGCAGATATGACCCCCCTGAGGGACCTAATGGAAGGCGACCAACCCACTAGCCTACAAACCTTCCGCTATGTACAACTCAGAACATACTACCGGACACTTCCAGACAAGGAAAAGTTACACAGGGACTTGACATGGTTCGAAACGCTCTGCGATCACAAGACTACTCTAGGTAAAGCGATATCCCTGTTATACCAGCACATGCTCGTGGGGCACCTCACTAACAATGACCAATTCCGCGGACGTTGGGAACGCATGCTAAATACATCATTCACCACGTCCCAATGGGATAAGATCCTCATATTACACCATAAATGCTCATCGAGCTCCCAATATCAAGAAACCAACTATAAACTTCTTTCATTCTGGTACAGAACGCCCGACAGTCTACACAGGATCTTTCCGAATGTACCTGACACATGCTGGAGATGCGGGGATGAACGTGGTTCGCCACTACACATATGGTGGGAATGCTCGCTCATTAAGCCATACTGGGACGAAGTCCTACAGAAAATAGGGGAAATCACAGGGACGGAAGGAAACCTCAACGCAGAGGCAGTCCTCCTACACTCAACACCAGATCCCATAGGCACATATAGGAAAAACATTCGTAGACACCTAATTAACGCGGCCAAGGCACTGATTCCACTATACTGGAAACAAACGAATATCCCGACGATAAGACAATGGATGGAGCGGGTGGAAGAAATCTATAGAGCGGAATCAATACAGGCTATACTTAGAGGACTAGAGGACAAACATGTGGAGAGGTGGCGCCCGTGGCTACTCTACATAGCGGACCGAAACACGGATAGGAATAGCCATTCGCAGCCCCAGGGAGCCCCATGACCCCACACAGATGGGGACTGACATCTGGTTCAATACATACTACGCCGTGGTCACGGGTGACGGGACCACCTTATTCTTCATACCCCCCCCCTGCCCATCCACCCTCCACCCAGCTCCCCCCTCCTCATCCCCCCTCTCTCTTTCTCTTACTTCTTACTCAATTAACACTCGTCTTCTCTCTAAAACTCTCCAACAATGGTTTCATTATGACTTGCATGATAAACGTAGCCCTCCTTAATCCGAGATTGCCCACAATTGTGTCACTCACTCACACTTACACATCAAAATGGAAACAAACACCTTCATCATGCGATCACACAACACGAATAAGACACACCCCTGAACGACATCTGACCTATAACGACGGACCAATAGACCTTACCACCCCAAAGAGAATGAGGCTCAAGGGTGATAAGGAAATATTAGAGGAACACATAAAACAGACGCAAGGCACAAACTTACGAATACCCCTCTACTCAAGCCGCAATCCGATCACTCATATGTATATACTAACGTGTTAAACGCGACCAAATGCCATACAGATATAATATGTAACATTGTCTGAGTGATGCTCACACACTTCACGATGGGACCTGCGAGTCCGTTATATATTATCTACTTGTTCAATCTATAGATACCTGCTGATGTACAGTGATCAGGGCATACCCTGAAATGCTTATGTTTGAATAAAGCCTTTTTGAAACTAAAGAAACTACAGAAAATGTAAAAATCTGGCATAATTCCTGTACGATTTTCTGACGTCCAAGAGTGGACTCTTGGAAATACCGCCAAAGGCTTATGGCCTTCTCCACCATGACTGCTGGGAGACAGAAAGTGAGTATATTTGTGTAAAATGAAGTGTTCTTTTGCCATGGAAAGAATGTAAAATAATATAGAGCTTCATAGTCAATGACAGACATCTGTAAAAAACAAAACAGAACATTTAACACAAAACTGTTTTGTAATGTTTCATATGGTAATTATTTTAAAAACAAGACATGTATACATCATTTACTTATGCATCTTGCAGATATTTACCAGTATACATTTAATTTATTCATTATAATTGGTTTTTAAAAGTACATATTTTAGATGGACACTTTAGTCTAGGAATATTCTAGCTTGGTTTATAATGGTTGTGGATATTGTGTAAGAGGAGGAATAGATATAGGTACAAAATCTGAAAAACATTATATTTGTTGTGGAAGTTACATTAACAAGTATTATAAAATAAAAATAATAAATAATGCAAAAAAAAAAAAAAAAGGACATGAACAATTAAAACTGTGGGTGTATAAGACACCTGTCTATGGGAATCAGTGCAGCTATCATGGAGCCATAGGGTGTGTGGGATATGTTGTTACTTCTGGCTATGGGAGTCAAGCCCCGGTCTTTTCTCTTAAGGATATTGGTTTATGGTGCGCCCTGTGGCTGTGGTTTGGCTTGTGGTGTGTTATGGCGTTCCACCGAGGAGCCCCTTGCATACTTTTTTTTATGTATTATTTTATTTTTGCTATTTGATGTGCAGTGGGTACTTGATAATTAAAAGAGTAAGGATGCTTTTGATAAGTCAGGATCCCTCTTAACTATGTGATTTACACTTGTTCTATCTCTCTTTTCAACCAAACTATCTCTCTCAATTCTTCCTGTTTAAATCAGATACGACTTTGAGTTGGACTAGAGCTTACCAATAGGTAATGTACAGTGATCTCCGCCTACTATCTTATAACAGTTAACTAATGCAATTACTTTGAGGACATTTAACATTCTGTATGAGATCACTGATTAAAGCATTATCCACTTCTAAGACAAGTCTCTTGGCAGTTAGCAATCAGGATCAGGCTTTTCCCTTTACTTTATTCTTCCAGTTTAAGGTTCACAGGAAGGTCTATATCCTCGTTCACATTTTTGGTCTGTTAAATTAAATGTGGTGGAAAAACACAAGACACTGTTTGTTTTGATTTGAGTTTTAAGTAGAATTATTTAGTATTTTACCTCTACACTTCACAAACTCACCCTCACTATTTGTAGCTTGGTGAGTTTCTTTTAGGTTCTCTACCTTTAGCAGAATTTTGCTCTTCCACTTCGTTCAGAAGGAGACACATATCAACTTTAGAAAAACAAAAAAAAACATTAGATTTGCCATGGGATTTTCTTAATTAAAGAATGCAACATCAGCCATTATATTATTCCAGAAAGGTCAATAAGTTGCAGAAGTTTGTATTCATATGACTCCAGAAATATCCCTACCATTATAATCATTAAAAGATGGTCCATTTGGAAAAAAACTTAACAAAAGTCTTTCTTCTGGGTTCATTCTGGTAAACGCATTCCAAAACTTCATCCATCTAAGAAATCACATATGTCTTACTCTCAAACAGTTATACCCCCTCAACTATACACGCAGGTTTATGCAAATCATTATCATCTGCTCCAAGTTTAGAATTTCCTGGCTCAAGACATTGATTAAAGATGAACGTATGTCTTTACTATTCCTTGAAATACCCCCCCATGCCGCTTAACATGAGGAGCTCTATGGGTACAAAAGTTAATCTGGATTGTGGAAAGTAATATTTTTCAGTAGAAAAATGTGAGTGCAATATTTTTTTGTATTTTGCCTCTGCTTTTATAGACATACTGCACTATATTAGTATTCCTGTCCCATTTTGTTTTCTCTTTTATATTAGCTCTATTGGATTCCACACAAGGATTTTATTTGTTAAGCGCTGCTTCCCTGCACTCCCTGTTCTATTTGTATCAACGACCAGAAAGAAGAGACTCTAGTTTGGGAAGGTTCAGCTGTTGGAATAGCCTTCTAGCTGAAGTGGTAGAGGCCGTCACATTCTATGTTTCTATGTTTCTGTACATATAAGGAACAAGCGTCAGAAATCTCACTTGCTGCTTTATCTGAATATTTGTCAGTACTTACATATGAGATAGGTTTGCACTGTTGCCTTCTTAGCGGCTCATCAATCAATACTTGGTACACTTTTGTTCATGCCACTTCATATGTTTTCATACCTTATATGTACATGATACACTCTCTTTTTGTGTCTCTCTCTAACACACACCTATCCCTTTCTCTCTCTCTCTCTCCACTGTATTTATTGATATATTCTCTTCAGAATTTTAAACAGGCCAACATTTAATGCTCTTATTTATTTCCTTTCATCAAGGTAATTTAAATCATTATACAGATGCATAAGAGGACTTGGTTTAATCAACCTCTATTTATATTATTTGTCTGCTCATTTAGCACAAACTGCCATCAGGAGGGCAGAAGTGAGTTGACTTGGAGTTGGCATGTTTGAATCTGAACTTCCTCAGTTCTACGTGTGGTTGGCTAAATTACAAATGTCCCTCCTTAAGTCCATGTCTAGGTCAACGTTTTTTTTCTTGCAACAAAAGCAAGGAATATGAGAACTCTGAGAACAGACAAAAGCTTAGAGAAACTCAGTAGCTTGCCCTTTGGTAAATCCCATGCTCAGGTCTCAAAATAGTTTTGCTCACTTGTGCCATTACAAAGAGCATATCAGATTGATCCCACCACATAAGGGCAATCCATGAGAGATACAGCAAGCCAGACAATCATTTTGGCCTTCTTTGGGCTTTGTCAGTGTGGTGCAGCTCATACCCATCTAGACACTGTGAGCACATTATACCAGCACATATGTACCATGGACAGAAACCAGTGAACTTTGACATGCTGGCCAGATTCAGCCCATTACTAAATAGGATGACTGGAACATTATAAACTGATAGAGGCCAAACTTCAGCTGCTATCTGTTTTTATTCAGCATGGTTCATTTTTAAGTAAACCATTCTGTGTTTCAATATGAGCACAGCCATGGTCCCTACATTGTAAAGACCACTGCGTGTCTATGAGCTGAGAAGACAGCGCCTGTGAACATAGCAAGCACAATATGGGAAAACACTAAAAGGGTTATTCACCAAACTCTGACTTTTTATGAATTAAATTTGAATGGCAAAGTTCAAGCCATTTAAGTTGTAACTATGGCTGAGTTGGACAATTTTTTTCAAATTCAATATTTTTGCATCATTTCAAATTCAAAATTTAGTGCAAAATAATGATTGAAAGCCCTGTTTTTTACTAAACCCTGCTGCTAAAAGCCTCTCTCAGAAATAGAGGTGGGCTAAGGATGCTCGAAGGCTAAGCATTAGATGCAAATTGCTTATGGAGGTTACACTGATCCTATAATGTGGTGGATTTGCCTCAAAATGTAACCATTTAACTCATATATCCACCTGGCATTTTGTAAATTGTTTTTTCCAATTATAATTGCTTTGTTTGAGGGTTTACAACAGTGAAACAGTAGTAGACAAAGAAAAAGGGAAATAAACATAGATACATGCAGTGGCGTACATAACGGGGTCGCAGGGGTATGTACGCCAGTGTGGCCAGCCTCTTCTCCTGGGGGGCCCAGGAGCTGGCCACCTCAGGGCCCCCCGAGGCTGACCCTGGTATCACCGGGCAGGCTGGCTGGCGAGCGCGCGAGGGAGCACTCTCTCCTGAGCGCTCTCTGCCCAGCTCCCTTGCGCACCACACTGATACCGGAGCCGGAAGATGACGTCATCTTCCGGCTCCGGCATCAGTACGTGGTGCGCGAGGGAGCTGAACAGGAAACACTCAGGGGAGAGTATAATAATAAATAAGAAGAATGAGACAGCGCTAGATAACTATTGGGCAGCAACCTTAAAAAAGGGGAATCCCTCAAACCCTTTAAGACAAGATAAATAAAAACAATAAAAAAGGCTGCGCACATAAAATAAAATCCAATTAAAAGGAAAAGAAAAAAGCCCAACTGGTTTATCCTTACAGGTGTCCTTGGTTGATGAGGTCTTCTACTATTGTAGTGGTTTCACTTATTATGAAAGATAAAAAGAGAAAAAAAGGGGGACAACCAATGGTGTAGTACGTAAAATTCAGATATAGACGTAAAAATAATAGTATAAAACTCACATTTACCAGAGCTAATGTCCAGCTCTGGAGTGAAGCACGTACAGCGGTTTAATCCCCGCTTATGGGATATAAGGCACGCTCCTCTCCGTGAATGGTATCCAATTCTCGGGATAAAAGAAACAGCCAATAGTGCTCACTGTATGGCAATATTAGTAAAATAAATAAAAGAAATGTACTTACAAAATAAGAGCAGACCCACTGCTCTATGATGACAGCTTGGGTGGATTGATCCCCACCTAAGGATTTCTTTGGGTACAGGAAACTTCCAGGAATTTTCAAGGTTTCTTATAAAACCAGTAAAAAATAAATAAAATAACAATAAAAGGCCAGGGTAAAAAAGAGAGGTATGTGTCTATAAAAAAGATAATTGGCACAAACAAATGACCAAAAATGCTTTAATATATATAAAAAACACAATATTCAAATTTCCATAACGCGTTTTGTCACAAAAGGACTTTTTCAAATGGAATGGATACCATTCACGGAGAGGAACCTGCCTTATATCCCATAAGCGGGGATTAAACCGCTGTACGCGCTTCACTCCAGAGCTGGACATTAGCTCTGGTAAATGTGAGTTTTATACTATTATTTTTACGTCTATATCTGAATTTTTTCGTACTACACCATTGGTTGTCCCCTTTTTTTTCTCTTTTTATCTTTCATAATAAGTGAAACCACTACAATAGTAGAAGACCTCATCAACCAAGGACACCTGTAAGGATAAACCAGTTGGACTTTTTTCTTTTCCTTTTAATTGGACTTTATTTTATGTGCGCAGCCTTTTTTATTGTTTTTACTCAGGGGAGAGTGCCCAGTGACGGGGCACCCAGCAACACCACTGGACCCCAGAGAATCCCCTCAGCACTTCCAAAGGTAGGGAGGCTGGGGGATTACATTTTTTTAAAATGTATGTGTGCAGTGGCATACACACGACCCATGGGGTCCCGGTGCGAAAACTGATCTGTGGAACCCCCGGCACTTACTATGCGCAGGCTGGGGCTGCAACACATGGCGGCGGGCACCTGGTCGCAGGGGTCACCGGGCTGCGACCCCTGCGACCGTGGTATGTACACCAGTGCATGCAGATACACCTACACTTAAAGGACCACTACAGACACCCAGATCATATCAGCTCAATGAAGTGGTCTGGGTGCCAGGTCCCTCTAGTTTTAACACTGTAGCTGAAAACATAGCAGTTTCACTGAGGGTTAATCCAGCCTCTAGTGGCTGTCTCATTGACAGCCGCTAGAGGAGCTTCCGCGATTCTCACTGTGAAAATCACAGAGAGAAGATGCTGAACGTCCATAGGAAAGCATTGAGTAATGCTTTCCTATGGGCGGTTTGAATGCGTGCACGGCTTTTGCCGCGCATGCGCATTTGGAGCTGAGAGACGGATCGGGGCGGAGGGATCCCCAGGGCCAAGGGAGTCCGGCGCTGGAGAAAGGTAAGTGCTGAAGACACACACACACTCTCACAAACAGACGCATACACACTAGCTAACACACACACACACACTCACGAACAGACGCATACACACTAGCTAACAGACACACACATTTACTGAAAGATACACACTCAGTGACAGACATACATACACACTCACTTACAAAACATACACTCACTAACAGACACCAAACAGACTCACTAACAGACGCACACAAACTAACACACTCAGTAACACACACAGTAATACACTCACTAACACACACAAAGTAACACACTCACTGACACACACAAACTGACACAAAAACTAACACACACACACTCTAACACTAACACACACACCCTCTAACACTAACACACACACACACACTAACACACACTTACACACACACTGACACAAAAACTAACACTAACACACACTCTAACACACACACACACTCTAACACTAACACACACTCTAACACACACACACACTAACACTAACACACACACACTGACACAAAAACTAACACACACACACTCTAACACACGTTTAAAAAAAAAAAATCATCCCCCCCAGCCTCCCTACCTTAGGGAGTGCTGAGGGGATTCCCTGGGGTCCAGTGGTGTCACCCGGCGGACGGGCTGGCGGGCGCGCGAGGAGCACTCTCCCCTGAGTGTTTCCTCTTCAGCTCCCTTGCACGCCGCGTACTGATGCCGGAGCTGGAAGATGACGTCATCTTTCGGCTTCGGTATCAGTGCGGTGCGCGAGGGAGCTGAAGAGGGAGCACATAGGGGACAGTGCTCCCTCGATCGCCCGCCAGCCTGCCCGCCGGGTGACACCAGGGCCAGCCTCAGGAGAAGAGGCTGGCCACAGTGGGTACATACTGGGTTGCAGGGTGGCCGGACACCCTGGTGGGCCGGGCCCAGTCGCTGCCGTGACCCCTGCGACCCCGGTATGTACACCACTGTGTGTCTGTGTGTGTGTTAGTGTTAGAGTGTGTGTGTTAGAGTGTGTGTTAGAGTTTGTGTGTGTTTGTTAGTGTTAGAGTGTGTCAGTGAGTGTGTATATATGTCTGTCACTGAGTGTGTGTCTGTCAGTAAATGTGTGTGTATGTTAGTTAGTGTGTATGTGTCTGTTCGTGAGAGTGTGTGTGTGTCTTAAGCACTTACCTTTCTCCAACGCCAGACTCCCTTGGCGCTGGGGATCTCTCAGCCCCGATCCGCCTCTCAGCTCCGAATGCGCATGCGTGGCAAGAGCCGCGCATTCAAACCACCCATAGGAAAGCATTACTCAATGCTTTCCTATGGACGTTCAGCATCTTCTCACTGTGATTTTCACAGTGAGAATCGCGGAAGCTCCTCTAGGGGCTGTCAATGAGACAGCCACTAGAAGCTGGATTAACACTCAGTGAAACATAGCAGTTTCTCTGAAACTGCTATGTTTTCAGCTGCAGGGTTAAAACTAGAGGGACCTGGCACCCAGGCCACTTCACTGAACTGATGTGATCTTGGTGTCTGTAGTGGTCCTTTAAGTGTATGTGTATCTGCATGCACTGGCGTACATACCGCGGCCCCAGCCCGCGCAGAGTAAGCGCGTGGGAGGGGGAGGGGGCCCACGGATCAGTTTTCGCACCGGGGCTCCATGGGTTGTGTGTACGCCACTGGATACAGGTAAGGCTACAGCAACCTCCATGATACATAGTAATCCTCAACGTACATAATTTACCAGTAATAACTTCTAGGAGAACAATAACACTTAAAGAACAATGGGGGGGGACAGAAGGGGAGGAAATAATGGGGTACGGGAATGGTGGGTTGCAACCTTAACCCCATCATAAGGAAAGCCACCCAAATTGATACAAAACAAACTAAAACCTTTAATACAAATAAGAACATTAGCAGTAGGCATGAAGTAAATTTATTAAGATGTAATTGTCTTAAGGGATAAATGTCTTAAGAAATAATATTCCACATCTCACAGGCCAGTCCTGTGGCTTTAAAAGAGGTAAGTTGATCATGATACATGCAATCTTATGTGCAGTTCAAGCAAATTTGTTGAACCAAATCTTGGTCTTATATTATAGTTTTGGATTTACAATTATGTGCACTAAGTGTGACCGTTGCTATTAAAATTTGGAGTTTAAGTTTGAGATAAGGTTTCTTAGAGCACAGTATAATCATAAAAATGATCCTACCAACTTTTGGATTTAAATTCCGTAGATGATAAAATATAGTGCAACACTTTCCTCTTAGTCTGCCTCAGTGATATGGGACAAGCAAGAAAATTCAAAATACCATCTGAATAATATGTTCTTCATTATTCCCAGATGGAAATCACATTAATATGTGAGGAAAAATTCCCATTTACAGAACATTAACAAATGGATAGCACTTTTTTATTGGGTAGTTTTTGTAAGCATATTTTCTGAAACATTGTGAACTGAGAAACTAGCCATTTAAGGGGAACCAAAGTCTTGTAAAGATTTCAATTGTCAATCTGAAATGCATGGTGTGGTAGGCCATACAAGCACTGAAGTATGTTAAAAATGATAATTACTTCAGGCCCTGTGTATATGGTATAAGTGAGTAATCCCAAGCTTTGTGATTGAAAATGGCTACACTAAAATATATGTAATATAATGGAGTGACCAATGATAGGCGAAGAATAATTGCATACTGCTTGTTGAGCCAAACCCCAAAGGTGTAAGGTTAATGTTGTTGTTGGGAACAACGTAGGCAGTTTGGCTGTCAATTGATCTAATAAAGTATTTAAATGGGAATCCTTACAGAGATATCATAGAGTTTATGAAAGGAGAAAAGGTGTGTAATTGCCTCGCATTGAGATTTGAAAGATTTGAACTTCCGAGAGTGGGGACTTACTGATCAAAAACATGATTAAAATGTAATCTTCACATAACACCATAATGCCTTGCTGGATGGGGGACAAGTTATCAAATATTCTGTGAAGAAAGTTTTCTTGGCCGAATCTGGAGCATAGATATGCAGTGGGTTGGTTGGCAGCTCACCTGTATTGATGATCTCCCAGAGGAGGTGTTGCAGGAATAGCAGGAATAAGCCGCAGAAGCCACACACAGAGAAATGGAAGCAGGTTCGTTCAGGAAGCAAAAAGATCTTTATTGTTACCGATCGGGTCTCAGATGAACTCCTGTTCTAAAAATATCTAATAACTCCTCCTATTCCTAGCTTCACCCACACATACTCTTAGACCAATCAGTGAACAGGATATTCAGGATCACCTCATATGGGCAGACCGTATGACTCCTTTTAAGGACAAAGGAATGTGATGCACATGCTCAGTACACTGATGACAGTATCTTAGCTACATGTAACTAACTAACAGATACAACAAACACCTATACTTGTATATGCCACATGGAGATTTCAGGCCATGTTGAAATCCCATCACAGAGGAGCGGTACTCTGGGGCAGAGAACCTATTGTCACTGGTTGAGAGGTCATTTAACCCTTCAGTTTTTAGGATGGAGGAGAAAGAGGGGTCCAATAAACTAAACATCACTCCAGTGTTCCGTTAAAATTACTAAAAGAAAAAAAAATCAGTATCTTACGATTCATAGTAATAATAGGCTGGGAGTGAGAGGCTATGGGAAAATAAGTGAGACAAAACCTGAATTTTGAGCCCTGCACAACCTTTGTCCCCTCTTCTGGACATTACATCTAGTTATTATGTGTTTGCAATCTTCGTATATTTCCTTTATGAGAAAAACAAATAATCCACGGAGCACTCTGAGGATACCAAACACGTCCCTCTCTAGGCAAGCAGAGCTCCAAGCTGGGGATCCGCTGTCAGCCCCCTAACACAAAACAGAAAAAAAAGATGGCAGGGCAACACAAATTGCTAACTGAGGTAATTGTATTGTTAGAAAGGCAACACTAGTGTGCAATTTTTCAGCTATCATGATTAAGGATTCATAGCCAAAACATTGCACACTTGTGGAGCCTTTCCCACAATAAAATAACCTCCATTAGCAATACGTGTTGTCCAGCCTTCTTTTTATTCTATTTTGTTTTTTTTATTTCTAATCTATACAGGAGATAATTCTATTGTTATAGTAATCATTCAATTAATTAGTTAATTTATTGATTTAATTTGCAAGCTTATCACCAATAGGACAAACTGAATTTCATGTCTTGGCAAAAAAAATGTCTGTGACGTAATACATTTATTTCATATTTCTTAATTTAGCACACTGCATTTTCTTTAAAACACAACCATTTGAACTCTTCACCTCATCTAACATACTCACATATACTGGCACTGAGATGGATGAGTTTATTATTATAGTGTAGTTTCTCTTCATTTAACAAAATAAAATTTTCCTGTACTCATTGACCACATTTTACAGATTACAATAACATATAACATATCATTTTTCACTGTAAAACATTTTTTATGGAATGCTGCATAATTCATGCTACTATAATGACATTTTACAACTAAATTTAAATATTATTAGTTTTGCAAAGGATTCACATAAAAAATGGAAGCAAGGTCAGAAAAGAAAAGATGAATCCATTCTTGGCTTTGCACAAAGTCTCTTAAGGGAGCAGGAAATAGAGAGGGAGAGACATTCTTCCAAATCACATTCTTTTTCTATTCACTAAGATGTTGGAAGTGAAGCAAGATATGTGTTTTTCATGGTACGTTAGTTTGGACTTCACAGATTTGAGTCACTTCCCTTAATAATGATATAATACCACATAAAATATAAAATAAAATAAATCTTACTCCCTTTACTTTTTTCAGAGTGTGTATATATCTATATCTTTCTATATCTATATAAGCGTGTGTGTGTGTGTGTGTATATATATATATATATATAGTATTCTAAATGGTATAATTAGATCAAATATGATACCTTATATTGTTTATAATTTATATTTGATATTATATAATTTATGATTCTTAATATATCATTTATAATATTTGATATAAATATATCATTTATGATACGTAATATATAATTTATAATATTTGATTTGGCCTCAACATATTTTTATCCTACTTGAAATTCTTCTTGGCATATTCATATTTTATGTAAGTCAAAAACCTGTTGTGCTTGTAGACATTCAGGATATCCTTTGAGGATTGAAAAGACGTGTAGGTATATATACAAAATAACCATTTCAACATGTTTTAAGATGATGAAATTTCTTATTAACTACTCGAACATGCTTCCTAGAATTGCACACAGGTAACATTTTGGAGGATTAAAGAATACAAGACCGTACTGTTCTTTTTAAAACAAACGAAAAAAAAGTATAAACATTTCTCAACATATTCGTTAGAGTTTGTGTGCATAATTTATTTGGTGTCTGGATGGGTTTCAAGGAAACCCTATTGACTTTGAAGTTATGCATCAAAGTTGAAATTGCTTAATCTTCTGTACCAATGAATGTAGTGGGCAGTTTAGCTATTATACGTCATGCCTGGCATTTTCAAACGGCTGGTTGGAATCACATTACTGCTATCCAAGTGTTTGTGCCAGGCAAAATGTAAAACTGTGTATGTAATGAAGGAAGATAATCCGGAAAAGGAAAGTATTTCAGCCTCGATCACAAAGTATCATTTGACAATTATGTACTTGTTAACAGCTGTCGATGTGCTGTTAATGTTGTCAACAGAATCAAAATCTCACTTACGCATTGTTTTTTTTAATTTTGAAATTTTTATTTCAGCAAAAATAGGGTCCTATATCTTACGTTAAGCACTCAAGCTTACCTAGTCAGTAAGCATAACATGTACTAGTGACACATTAAAGGAGCAATTCTTCCTTATCAAATTCAACAAGCAAAGAGATTTGATAAACCACTGGCAACACTTTTCATTAGATTTAGCAATACTCAAAACATTATCAGAGTTAACAAAGGTTTTGTGCACAAGCGAAACCGTACAGACATCTAAAAATGCTGTTTGTATATGTAGAGGTTTTAATCGTGCCATCCATAGCTCACAAGATGCAAATTATGCCAGGTTATTATTAGATTACCTTTTGCAATCACAAAGCTAGAGAAATCACCATTTAGCTGGTTTATGTACTTGCAATCATGGCATATCAACGTCGAGGTAGTATAATTAATTTTTAAGTCTAACAATATGCACAGTTTTAAGCTGATTAATGATTCGGTAGACAGTAATGCTGCCGAATCATTAATCAGCTTAAAACTGGGCATTGTGGTTGTATTGAAAGCACAGGGCACTGGCCAAAATTAACAAATCATTAGCAAGTGAAATACAGGATTTTCGTAAAGGCCTTAGTACAGGGAGTGCAGAATTATTAGGCAAGTTGTATTTTTGAGGATTAAAATTATTATTGAACAACAACCATGTTCTCAATGAACCCAAAAAACTCATTAATATCAAAGCTGAATATTTTTGGAAGTAGTTTTTAGTTTGTTTTTAGTTTTAGCTATGTTAGGGGGATATCTGTGTGTGCAGGTGACTATTACTGTGCATAATTATTAGGCAACTTAACAAAAACAAATATATACCCATTTCAATTATTTATTATTACCAGTGAAACCAATATAACATCTCAACATTCACAAATATACATTTCTGACATTCAAAAACAAAACAAAAACAAATCAGTGACCAATATAGCCACCTTTCTTTGCAAGGACACTCAAAAGCCTGCCATCCATGGATTCTGTCAGTGTTTTGATCTGTTCACCATCAACATTGCGTGCAGCAGCAACCACAGCCTCCCAGACACTGTTCAGAGAGGTGTACTGTTTTCCCTCCTTGTAAATCTCACATTTGATGATGGACCACAGGTTCTCAATGGGGTTCAGATCAGGTGAACAAGGAGGCCATGTCATTAGATTTTCTTCTTTTATACCCTTTCTTGCCAGCCACGCTGTGGAGTACTTGGACGCGTGTGATGGAGCATTGTCCTGCATGAAAATCATGTTTTTCTTGAAGGATGCAGACTTCTTCCTGTACCACTGCTTGAAGAAGGTGTCTTCCAGGAACTGGCAGTAGGACTGGGAGTTGAGCTTGACTCCATCCTCAACCCGAAAAGGCCCCACAAGCTCATCTTTGATGATACCAGCCCAAACCAGTACTCCACCTCCACCTTGCTGGCGTCTGAGTCGGACTGGAGCTCTCTGCCCTTTACCAATCCAGCCACGGGCCCATCCATCTGGCCCATCAAGACTCACTCTCATTTCATCAGTCCATAAAACCTTAGAAAAATCAGTCTTGAGATATTTCTTGGCCCAGTCTTGACGTTTCAGCTTGTGTGTCTTGTTCAGTGGTGGTCGTCTTTCAGCCTTTCTTACCTTGGCCATGTCTCTGAGTATTGCACACCTTGTGCTTTTGGGCACTCCAGTGATGTTGCAGCTCTGAAATATGGCCAAACTGGTGGCAAGTGGCATCGTGGCAGCTGCACGCTTGACTTTTCTCAGTTCATGGGCAGTTATTTGCGCCTTGGTTTTTCCACACGCTTCTTGCGACCCTGTTGACTATTTTGAATGAAACGCTTGATTGTTCGATGATCACGCTTCAGAAGCTTTGCAATTTTAAGAGTGCTGCATCCCTCTGCAAGATATCTCACTATTTTTGACTTTTCTGAGCCTGTCAAGTCCTTCTTTTGACCCATTTTGCCAAAGGAAAGGAAGTTGCCTAATAATTATGCACACCTGATATAGGGTGTTGATGTCATTAGACCACACCCCTTCTCATTACAGAGATGCACATCACCTAATATGCTTAATTGGTAGTAGGCTTTCGAGCCTATACAGCTTGGAGTAAGACAACATGCATAAAGAGGATGATGTGGTCAAAATACTCATTTGCCTAATAATTCTGCACTCCCTGTATGTTTCTAGTGTAAGCATTTATCCAATGCCTGAAGATCTCTTGACTCTAGATCCACTCAACAAAGTATGTAATGCATGAAAGAGTGTAGTTGCTGAGATGAAGTGCACATATGTGTGTGATTTTATTGTTCCCTATGAGATATTACTGCGCATGCACACATCTGGCATTATGCAAGCATACCCATAATCTTGGCAGTTACAGTACTGGAAGACATGGGAGTGACACCAGGTGTCTGCAGATTTCACTGAAGGAAATGTAGATACACATCCCGGGAAAATCTGCAAAATAGATGATTTATTTTATACTGGTATTTTATTTGTAAATTAATCTATATAATATGTACACCATGGTATTGATCTTTTAATTGTGTGTGTTTGTGTATGTGAGGGGAGGGGGGTAGGGGTGTGTGAAATCCTAGGATCTGGGTATGAGTTATACAAAGACGTCTGAAAATGGACAGCATTACTAGAATTTGCATTATTTAAATGGAGGTTTAATGTATCACACAATGGAATTCCCACACTTTGTAAAAAGTTGCAATGGCCCCCTAACAAGACCCAAATCTGGACTTTGAAATTTGTGGGTTAATCTTATACATTGAAAATATGCTTTGTGCATAAGTGTCACACCTACCAGGGGTTTTACAGCAGCATTGAAACTCGATTACAGCAGAACAGCACTCACTTAAAATCATGACCCTCAGGAGCACCTGGGAGTGGGTACAGGGTCCTGAAAGGTCTGTGGTGGCCCGGAGGCCTTTATTGGGAAGAAGTCCAGCGAGATATCCAAGAAGGGGCGAGTCAGAAGAAGCAGTCAGACAATCTGGAGTTAGATCAGGCAGCAGGCAAGAGTAGTCGATCAGGAGTCCAAGGATCAGGAACCAGGAAGGCAAACAGGGAATCCGGTCAAAAGGCTAGGATACAGGAGCAAGGAAAATAACCAAGCACTGACTGAGAGGTGTGCAGGGTTTAAATAGGGAGACAGTGTCATGTGATCAGCCACCTCCCTCCAGCAGGTGGAGCAAGCAGGGTCTATAAAAAGAGGACAGGGACTCAACGCCATCTTGGCTTACATCACAGTCACTGACCTGACCTTCCATACCAGATCCGCAGCTCTCCTCCCCCTCTCTGACCAGAACGCCAGGTCCATGTGGCGGCTGCTATCTTACCGCGCCGGCGTGCTTGCTGCGGACCTCGATGGCAAGAGGGAAAAAGGAAACCACTGCTGACCCGGGAGAGGAAGCTTGGAGAGCGGCAAGCACCACGGCTCCACCACAAGGATGCCGCGGGCGCCTAGAAACGGGTGAGTACACGGCAGTGCCGTGACAATAAGCATTAATTTCCAATTAGATGATCTGTTATTAGAGTTAGGAAACTCGGGCACTGTCTGTGCCAGCTATGCTGTAATGTTTGGTGTCTCTTTACAGCTTAGATCTCAGCATTTCTGGCAAGTGTAATGGCTTGCTGAAGTGCTACTCTGTCAGTGCTGTCTCATGTTTTCATGTAGTAAATAATTGAAGGAATGGTACAGAATAACAGGTCATGATTTCACATGAGTGCCCCATCAACTAAAAGGCTCTTCTTAACAAATTGCCTGAATAGAGTGTGGGGTTTCTGTGAGTATGATTGACACAGACACAGAGATATATACACACACACACACATGAAAGTACACACAGACAGGGAACACAGGCATTCATAGATGGGCACCCACAAGTACAGGTATACATATAGGTACACAAACCAACAGAGGCATAAACAGAGAGACTGTTATGTTAAATATTTTTATGTGTGTGTATGTATGTATGTATGTGTATATGTATGTATATATACTGCTGTTTCTGATCAATTCTTTAAAGCCCAGATTGACTTACTTTGTTTAAATATTTATTTGTACCCCCATCCTTATAGGCCTGTATTTATTGTGGGAGATGACATTTTTTAACCTCCCACAGCCTATCTTTTTTTTTTATATATATATGTATATATATATATATATATACATATATATATATATATACACACTTTTGTTTTTTTAATTTAGAATTTTTTCATTTTTTCCAATTTATATTTCTTTCCCCTTTTTGCCCTTCCTCCGAATCTGACCAACAGTAATTTAATGATTTTATTCATTATGTACAGAGTGCTATTTTTATTAATTGATATAAATTATAATAACCATTTGTTTGCTTCATGTTTTACAGAGGTGCATGAAATCCATTTTGGCTCTACTTCCTTGTATCGCTATAATGTCAACAACTTCTCCCATGTGTAGTTTGTTGCCCAGTGCCTCTACTATTACCACAGTGTCATACTGATACATTTTTGTAAGATTTTTGGTTAATCTAAATGGTATTACAATTTATGTCATTTAATGTTAGAGGCCTGGGAACAATGCACAAGAGGAGACTGTTATATAGGGAAGTTAGAGTTAAGAAAATTGATGTAGCTTGTGTACAGGAGACTCATTTTAAATCATCCAGTATCCCAAACGTTATGATCAAACATTTTCCAATCCAATTCCATTCCACGTTTAATTCCAAATCTAGAGGGATATCAATTTTTTTAAAAAAAGAATGTGGTCGTCTCCACTGATTTAATTTTAGAGGATAATGAAGGCAGGTATCTGATCTGGGTTGGGAAAGTTAACAACATACTGTACACTATTGCTAATGCTTATTTTCCCAACACTGGTCAGTTTAAATACCTTAAAGGATCACTACAGGGTCAAGAACACAAACATATATTTCTGATACTATAGTGTTAAAACCACCATCTAGCCCCCTGGCTCTCTCTTGCTTTCCTAAATATAGTAAAATCTTACTTATATTCAAGCCTGATGCTGCTGGCTATGCCACCGTCTGCCTCAGAATAGCAAGCTATCTGCTGACATCATCAGAAGTGTTATTCTGAACCAATCTCAATGCTTCCCCATAGGATTGGCTGAGACTGACAAAGAGGCAGATCAGGGGCAGAGCCAACACGATTCAAACATAGCCCTGGCCAATCATCATCTCCTTATAGAGATGAATTGAATCAATGAATCTCTGTAAGGAAAGTTCAGTGTCTGCATGCAGAGGGAGGAGACACAATGTTTGGATGCATTTTAGGCAGCCATGACCCAGGAAGGATCTCTAACAGCCATCTGAGGAGTGGCCAGTGAAGTTATCACTAGGCT
This sequence comes from Pelobates cultripes, assembly GCA_933207985.1. Lineage (NCBI taxonomy): Eukaryota > Metazoa > Chordata > Amphibia > Anura > Pelobatidae > Pelobates > Pelobates cultripes. The sequence continues at coordinate 220,842,358 of OW240915.1, forward strand.
GTAATGTAAACACTGCCTTTTCTTTGAAAAGACAGTGTTTACAGCAAAAAACCTGAAGGTAATGATGCTAGTCACCAAAACAAATGCAATAAGCTGTAGTTGCTCTGGTGCCTATAGTATCCCTTTAAGACATTTTTAAAAAAGGTTCTGAATGTTTCTAGAGGTAAGCTTATAATTTGTGGAGATAACATTTTTGTTTTTGATTACGAACTAGACACCACTAGGGAACAAACACAACTCCTGCAAGTGCCTCATAAACTGAATAAATTGTATTCCCAACATTTGATTTCACAGGGTCTTTATAACTCATGGCAGTTGATGCATGATGGAGAGAGGGATTGTACCTACTATTCTGTAGTCAATAACATGTACTCCAGAATTAACAGGTTCTTGGTTAATGAATCCACTATAGCCTTTGTAACCAGATCTGATATTCTACCTGTCGGCTGGTCTGATCACGCTTCATTAATTCTACATCTTTGCAAGGAATTGCTGGCGACACCACACAGGTCTTGGAAACTGAGTGATTATTTCATTTCAGAGGGTGATAATAAAATCTTAGCTGAAAAAATCTTTAAAAAATATTTTAATGACCATACTGACTCGGATGGTCATTGCAGTTCAGTGTGTAATGCTCATAAGGCAGTTCTGAGAGGCCCTTTTCTCCAGATGAGCAAGTTTCTCAAAAAAGACTAAATCCAATAATTTAAAAACATTAGCAAAGGAACGTTATAATCTCAATCAGGCTAATAAATTCAGTCCCTCGGGATCAGTTTCGACTATGATTGCTAATATTAAAAACAGACATACAAAGCCACAGACAAACTAACAGACATGTACAGGCATACACAGTTCAGTTCTTGAACCTCTACTTTTCTCCCTCTCCTCACATGGCTTCCATGCCTGTTTCTTTTCAGATGACATTCAGATCTTCTCTTTCCCTTCCTTTACACCTGGTCTTTCGTTCTGCACCTCTTCGTTGCCCAGTGGATGTCATCACATTTTCTTCAAGTTAACCCAGCCAAAACTGAAGTGCTCTTCTTCCCTTTTTCATCTCCTATTCAAAAATCCCATCTCTACTTCCCCCTCTTTTACTATCTTGCCATCACCCACACATCACAACCTTATGGTCATCCTTGACTCCTCATTACTTTTTGAAAAAGATATAGCCACTTTCACTTCTGTCATTTTCACCTATTTAATATTGAAAAAAATTGCCCTACTGACCTTCTCTTCTGCAAAACTCCTTATCCTCTCCCTCATCTTCACCATGCTTCATTACTCTAATTCCCTTTTATTTGGTATTCCATAACATTCTATTACTCAGCTTCAACCAAGTCAAATGCTACTGCCCTTATACTCCTTAACACGACCCATTTGGCTCATGCCCAACCCCTTCTTCTCTTCAAGAGTTTCATTGGCTTCCAGTATGATAGGAGCCTCTCAATATTCAATTCCCCACTAGATATCAAGCTTAGGGGCTTGGTTACTTTTTGCTTTTGTTTCAGTGTGTCTAAATATTTATACCTTGTTTGTATAATTTCCAGTGTTATTTCTGCATAAATTATAAAGCACTCTGGATAAGTGCGTTATATAGGAACTGTTTAAATAAACAAAATAAACATGCACACACAGAGACATAGGCTGCACAGACTGAGGCACATACATACACACAGTTATACACATACAGGTACAATTTAAAAATGGAATATTTGTTTTATGTTTCTCTACCTGTGCATAGGGTTGGAAATTAAGATGGACAGTGTCTGATTAATGCAGGGCAAATTCTGCATACATCTCCCTTTATATCATATGCAATATGAGTGAGAGGAGACTGAAAGCTACCAGCCTGGCACTTCCTGGCCCCAGAGCTGCGATGTTGCTTTGTCTTTTTACCCCCACAGGGAGGGAAACATGTCTATCCCTGGAGAGTTTTGCAAAAGTATTAGAGCATCACTGTGGTCAGGGCCGGCGCGTCCATAAGGCAGCACAGGCAGCCCAGGGGGAACTGGATTCGAGTGACTCGGCACAGTGCTCCCTCCTACCTTTCACTTAGTGTAGCGTGGAAGTGCCCACTGAAAGAGCACTTCCTGTCAGTCCGGCTGGGTACAAGAATCAGAAGCTCCTCTACTGCGGTCCGCTCCCCCCGGGCATGCTACAAAAGAGGTAGGAGGCATACCAGGGAGGCAGGGGAGGAACACTAAGGGAGGGGGGCACTAAGAGACAGGGAAGGGAAAAGGAACACTAAGTGGGGGGGAGGGGCATTAAAAATGAGGGATTTAAGGGTAGAGGAACACTAAGAGGAGGGATGGGGGGGCACTAAGAGACAGGGAAGCGAGGGTAGAGGACCACTAAGGGAGAACACTAAGAGACAGGAGAGGGAAGGGAAAAGGAGTACTAAGGGGCACTAAAAATGAGGGAAGGGAGAGGAACACTAAAAGCAGGGGGGGAGGAACACTATGGAAGAGGGGACACTAAGAGACAGGGAAGTAAGGGGAGAAGACTACTAAGGGAGGGGCATGGGGTCACTAAGAGACAGGGAAAGAAAAAGGAGCACTAAGTGGGGGGGGGATGAACACTAAGGGAGATGGGGGGCACTGAGGGACAGTGAAGGAAAAAGGAGCACTAAGGGGGAGCACACTAAAGGGGGAGGGCGGACACTAAGAGACAGGGAAGGAGAAGATCAACACTGAGGGAGGGGGAGAGGAACACGAAGGGACAGGGGAAAGGAGTGAAAAGGAACACTAAGGGGGACACACACACTAAGGGACAAGGAAGGGAGGGGAGAGGACCACTAAGGGAGGGGGGAGAGGAACACTAAGGGACAGGGAGGGGAGAGGAACACAAAGGAAAATGGAGGGGAGGGGAGAGAAACACTAACGGACATGGAGGGGAGAGTGAGACAGGCTGGGGGGGGGAGAGAAACACACAAAGGAGCTGGGAGGAGTAAAAGACACAAAGGAGCTGGGAGAAAAGGAGCTGCGGGGAGTAAGACACACAAAGGGGGGTTGTAAGAGATACGCAAGGGAGGTGTAAGACACACAGTGGGAGAAAATAGGGCATAAGATACACTAAAGGAGGTAAGACATTTAAAAGAGAAGATAAGACACCAATAGGGGGTTAAAAGGCACACAGGTGAAGATTTTTTTTGGTGGGGGGACTGGGAAAGGGGTGCCAAATTCATCTTCACCTGTGTACCCAAAAATGCTTGCACCGGCCCAGGCTGTGGTAACTCGCGACAACACTCTGAACAGCTCAGAGCTCCCAGGAGCTATTACACCAGGTCTGCACCCGACAGAGGTTGAGATCAGAAGTTCTATGGGTCTCCCTTCCCTCCTGTGCTGCTTTGCCTGCTTGGTCGGTTCCGTGAGTCTCAGCAGCTTCCAGTCAAAACTCAAAAGGCAGAAGCAAACTGGGAAGAGAGAGCAGCATAGAACTATCGAGTCTGGGCCCTGGGCTGCTGGCCTTGGGCCTAAGGAACCAAACCGGGTGTCACCACCTCTCATGCTTGGTAGATAAGCGATGTGCCAGCACTCACCATGTAATTAAAATCTGATAATCATCCCTAACTCTTTAATTTACCCTTTCAGTGCTAGGATATACATACTCAACAGTCCAGACTCCACAGAGTCTGAATCTGTCTGACGATGTAGACACAGCTCAAAGCTGTGATATAATATGTACGGATTTGCACACAAAAAGGAACTTTAAAAATATATTTTTTGATAGTTTATTATTTTGAATTGTTTGTTTTGTCTATTTTGAAGGAATTATTTGTACAGTGCACTAAAAGGATTTCATCAGGTTCAGCCTAGAGGGTCCTTTTAATCATAAGCATGCCAAAACAACTTACTTTTAAGGCAGTTTGCCTTATCGTTTCCAAATAAGCATGGCTGAATAAAAGACAGTGTCAATCAAGCTGAAAATAACTTCTAATCTAAGCAGCTCGAGGAGATAACGCAATTATATCAAGACTATAAATGCACCCATCAAGATGAAAGTAATCCTGCTGACATCTCAAATAGTAATGTAATTGAGTATGAATAGGAAAATCTCAGTTAATCACGTCTCAGATGAGAGCAAAAGGATGTTTGCCAAGCACTGGAGGTGTGATTTTTGGTTTGAGGTACTTGCTTTTATCATATGAGTTCCTCTAAATAAACGGCAGAGTGATATCAGGCACCAGTGCAGATCTCTAAGGTCTAAACCTCCACTGGATCTTCTGCTACACTGCTTGAATTAGACTTGTTCAACTGAATGGGTAAGCATGTGGTTTCTATGGGAAAAAATTGGGATATCTATAGCAGTGAAAAGATGGGAAGGTGCAACACTTGGACCTCTGCATCAAATAAAGAATTACCACTAGAAGAGGAATTCAGCCATGTCTTACGTCCGAAGTAGTGATTGGCTAGTAAGCTTGGAGCCTCATGAACTGTGATTACAGTTCAGATAGCGGCCTATTCGAAGGCACTAATGAAACATTTATGGCTGAACATACAAGATTTTATTGATAACACTGACACATATGTGTGGCACACACTCTCAAACCATGTTGCAGGTGAACAGATTTTTCTGACTGGCCAGTCCCCAAATTGTTTCTTACTTGTATTCAAGTCTGAAGCTGCTGCCTCTGCTCCTGAACTGCCTCTGTCTGCTGACATCATCAGAAGTGGTGGTTTGAACCAATCACAATGATTCCCCATAGGATTGGCTGAGACTGACAAGGCGGCAGATCAGGGGCAGAGCCCTGGCCAATCACAGTCAAACACAGCCCTGGCCAATCAGCATCTCCTCATATAGATTAATTGAAGCAATGCATCTCCATGAGGAAAGTTCAGTGTCTGCATGCAAAGGTTGGAGACACTAAATGGCGGTGCTGCTTACTCTGCAGCACTGCCCAAGGAAGCACTTCTAGCAGCCATCTAAGACCAGTGGAGTTATCACTAGGCTGTAATGTAAACACTGCATTTTCTCTGAAAAAAACAGGGTTTACAGCAAAAAGCCTGTAGGTAATGATTCTACTTTCCTGAACAAATGCAATAAGCTGTAGTTTTTCTGGTGACTATAGTGTCCCTTTAAAATAAAGTTTGACAGAGTCATTCTGGAGGCACCCAGTTCAAGCATAGATTTAAATACATACAACATAAGTATGAAGGATTATTAACCCCCATCTGCTTCGGGGAGGCACCTTTGGAGCACTTCTTATTCAAACATCTTGTGACACAGTGTGTGTTTTTTTATTGTCTAACAGTTTTACAGTATGTTCTATTTATTAATTTTTCTTTAGATATACAAGCTGATTCCCACGTGTGTTTGTATATTTCTATAGATTTAAACACAGCAGTGTAGATTTCTCAGTTTAATTAAATTTTTAAGACCTCGCAAACACATATTTTGTACGTATATGTAAGTAAACATAATATTAACCCCTTCAGGACCATATGGTGAAAAATTGAAAAATAAACATGTTTTTTAACTTTTGCTTGAAAAATCTTTTGAAAGCTAATGGAAAAAACTGCTAAATAGATTCAAAGTTTTGTCCTGAGTTTAAAAACACCCAGTGTTTACATGCTTTTTTTTGCACGTAATAGGGCTATAAGTACAAATAGGAAAATGCTTTTTCAATATATATATATATATATATATATATATATATATATATATATATATTAAATGTATCAATAGTGACATTCTAACACTGTTATCGGTCATAAATCTCTGAATCACACCTCACTTGTACATATTTTCGTAGACAACCCAGGGTATTCAATATGGGGTATGTCCAGTTTTTTTAGTAGCCACTTAGTGACAAACACTGGCCAAAGTTAGCATTTATATTTGTTTTTGTGTGTTAAAAATGCAAAAAACTATTATGAACGCTAACTTTGGCCAGTGTTTTTGACTAAGTGGCTACTAAAAAAGACTGAACATACCCCATTTGCAATACCTTGGGTTGTCGTCATTTGCAAATGGTATGCCATCATGGGAGTAATTTTAATTCCTGGGCTACCATACACTCAAAGCCAACATAACCAACCTGGCAATTTTCAATGTAAAAAGATTTGACCCTTATATTTGACCCTGTAACTTTGAAAAACACCATAAAACCTGTACATGGGGGGGCACTGTTATACTCTGGAGACTTTGCTGAACACAAATATTAGTGTTTCAAAACAGTAAAACGTATCAAAACAATTACATAATCAGTGAAAGGGCCATTTGTGTGTGAAAAATGCAAAACACGTCACTTTCGCTGACAATATCATCGCTGTGATATGTTTTACTGTTTTGAAACACTAATATTTGTGTTCAGCAAAGTCTCCCAAATAAAACAGTACCCCCATGTGCAGGTTTTAGGGTGTCATAGAAAGTTACAGGGTTAAATACGGTGCTAGCAAATTAAATTCTTTCGGCCTGGGTTGTCAGGCAGGTCCCTCAACTTGCAATCAGTAAAATTACTTAATTATGTAAAAATATTACATAAATACGCATGTAGAATTTAAATTTATACATATTTATATATTTGAAGTCTACGTGTATATTTATGAAATTATTTATGTAATTTTGTATATGGATATATATGTAGCATTATTTTGATTTATTTATATACATGTTACCATTAAAGTGCAGAAATCAGTTAATGTGCACATTACCTAGTTAATCTGACGTTAAAGTGACGAAAATTTTTCGTTTCTCAAATAATCTGCACATTACCTACTAGGCACTTGTTAAAGTGCAAAAAATCATTCTGTCCTCCATCTCTCTAAGGGGCTCACAGCTCTGGAGGACACCATGGTGTGCACAGGCTGCTGTTCTGTTCTTGTCTGGACCACACAGTCACATACTTCTTCAAACAGTTATCCCGAACTGGTAAGAAACGAGGAGCCCCACCACCACAAGAGAGCAGGGCTTCCTGCGCATTATGCAGCAACACCCTGAAATTATCCCAGCAGATGCTCTCCACTGTTCTCAATATCATCATATATCTGATGACTGTCGGAATCAGTGGTCCATGAGCAGACCTCTCCTTGGTCTCATTCTCCTCAATGAGAAGTATTTCTCGGACTTACGGAGCAGCATTGTTAGTAACCAGCCCCTTCTGAGAAGCAACAAGCCATGTGTCTATGCTTTGAGAATTTGATGGTGGAGGGCTTTTGAAAGGAACTTGCTCACAAAAGAATCTTTCTGCCTTCAGACAAGAAATGAACGACTCTGCAGAGACTGCACTGAAAGGGTGAGACAGGTTCTGCAAGGATGTTTTGTAATAAATAATTCCTCTTTACCGAGGGAAAGAAACAAACATTTTCCATTTTAATGATACGGAAGCCGTTAATGTGCACATTACCTAGGTAAAGTGCGCAAACTATTGATTCCGCACATTAACGGAGCAAATCAGTTAATCTGCAGATTAACTAGGTAATGTGCACATAAACAGATTTCTCACTTTAGCGGTAACATATACATAGATGTATATATAATTTCATTCTCAGTGTATTTTGATATAAATATATATATATATTAATATCAAAATACAGTTAGAATAAAATTTCATATGTATATATAATTTTATTTTTTTCATTATTTTTGAATTTATTTTAATTTACTTATTATTTGTTTTTTATAATAATAATATATATATATATATTATATATATAGTTATTATATATTATATATATACCTGTGTAATTTAATTATAAGTGTATTTTTATATTAATATATATTTATTTCAATATGAAATTATATATATATAAGATATATAGACATATATTATATAAGTATAATATATGTCTGTATATCATATATATATATATATACACACACACACATATATAAATTATATTTTTATTCATTAACTATTTTTTTATTTTATTTTACACATGCAGGGAGACTGCCTGTCAGTTCAGGTAGTCCCCCTGCAGGCAGATACTTGGACACCTATTGCGGCCATGTGACCACTCTGTTAGAGGTTTCACATAGCCGCGGGGTCCTAATTCGCCGAGGGGAGACTGCCTGGGCTGTCAGGCAGTCTCCCCACACCTGGAGCAACGCTGATCGCCACCGTGGGAATCAGGTAAGTAAATAATAACGCTATGACGGTTCAGGACCGTCATCGTTCCTCAAGGGCGTAATAGTACGTCCTCCGGATTTAAGGGGTTAAAGCATAACAGAATTGAGCTGAATATACCCACCTTCTAAAGCAGGGTTAGGTAACCTTTTAGTAGTACAGTGTCAAAACAATATCTTGAAGTCCATTGGCGTGCCGGTCCTATTTTTTTTAACTTGAGGTGTGTATTGTGCCTTTTGTACTTGTGTTATATATGGGTGCTGCAGTTGCTTTGTAACATTGTATTTTTGCGTATGTAGGCTGTTATATTGTATATGTTCATGAATAGTTGTGATATTGTGTATGATACCCAAGAATGTGGACTGTGTATGGAGGCTGCTTATGGAATTGTGTGTGTGGATATGTCAGATTGTGTTTGGTGGTGTTTGTGTGGGGCTTCTTGTCATATTGCATGTGGGAGGCTGCTTGTGGGGTTGTGTGCATGTATGTGGAATGCCAGTGGTGTTATGTTTGTAGGGATGGTGTGTGTGTGGGCTGTTCATACTCTTGCTATGAGAGGAAGGCTTATTCTGCAGCTCTGTATTTATCTAGCAGTTTGGGTTGCTTCCCTGGGATCCAATGGGGACCAGGGTGGCCAGGTACAGGTCAAGGGCAGAAGCGCGCTGCTCTACTCCAGTCAGGGGTGTATTTAGCCCAATGCAAACTAAGCATTTGCCTTGGTGGGCACTATTTAGGGAGCGGCAAAAAATGCCGCCCCCAAATGCCCACTGAGGCGTGCCTGTAATTTCCCTGTCATGTGGGGGGAGGGGCAAGAGCTGACCTGCTGGCCAGCTTATAGAGACACCTTCCCCTTCTTTCTCCATCTTCCTTCCTCCGGCAAAGCAGAGCAGAAAGATCACAGCTCCCTCGCCGCCTCGGATGGGAAGCCGCCCGCCTCATAGCAGCCCCACTGGACCGCAGGGACGGATCCACGTCAGCTCTCCAGGTAGGGGGGCTGGGTGGTAAAAATTGAATTACATTATTACGTTGTGAGTGTGTGTGTGTGTCTGTGAGTGTGTTTGTCTGTGAGTATCTGTGAGTGTGTGTATGTCTGTGAGTGTGTGTGTGTCTGTGAATGTCTGCGTGAGAGTGTGTGCTTAAAGGGACACTATAGGAGCCCAGACCACTTCAGCTTAGTGAAATGGTCTTGTTGCAGTGTCTCAATCTCTTTAACCCTGACCAAAAGTCGCCTAACTGATGCTGGATGTCCTCACGCTGTTCATGAGGACATCAGGCGTCTGCTAAATCCCCATAGAAAAGAATTGATACAATGCTTTCCTATAGGGAAGCCTAATGCAAGCGCAGAGGAGGAGCTTGACCAAGCGCCGAGGGACATCGGCGCTGGATTCAGGTAAGTGACCTAAGGGGTTTTAACCCCTTCAGTGCCAAGGGGGGAACTATAGTGCCAGGAAAACAGCTTTGTTTCCCTGGCACTATAGGTTCCCTTTAAAAGTAGTAGGAAAAAGTGTAGTATAAAGAGGAAGAGGTGCGGCCTTGACAGGAAGGGGTGGGTCAAATTTAGATTAGGGGGGTGCCCAGGTTTAGTCATGCCTAGAGCAGCGCAAAACTAAAATACACCACTGACTCCAGTGCAGATTCCAGTTATCAAGTGCTGGGAGGAAGTGATCTGAGCTCAATTCCTGTAAGTGCTGCAATGTGTAACGTGAGTATTGTCCTTCACCACCTGCAATCACTGCTTGGGTTGTACTAGCAGATTATCTGAAGTTCCACTGGGACTCCCGATAGGCCTGAGCCTGTTTATCTCTGGCAGCCTTGAGTGCAGTGCAAAGGCACCCCAAGTGCCATGCATGGCACACGTGCATGTGTGAACAGTTGCTGACCCATGTTCTAGAGTCTTAGAAATTATGCAATTATATGACAACCAAAAAAAAAAAAAAGACTGTAGGCTTGTTTGAGCAGGGTCCTTCTCATCCTATTGTTCATGTAAGTTTTTGTAATTGTCTAATTTATTGTTAAATCCCCCCCTCCTATAATATTGTAAAGCGCTACGGAATTTGTTTGCGCTATATAAATGCCAATAATAATAATAATAATAAAAAGCAACAAACCTCACAATTCTCTATGCAGCCAATCCTGAAGGAGTTTATAAATCAAGAGATATTGATATTTTGTAACAGAACAATTAATACAGCACTTGTAATTGGATACATGAAGGATATGCAGCAAGCTGGTGTAAAGCCTTTCAAGTCTGCATTCCTCTGCAGCATACCTTTGGCAGCAGTAAGGAATGAGTTAAGTGGATAATTAATGTATACATTTTTTTTCACTACTTCAGCTTCCAAGACATTTATTGGCACAGGCATATCATTCCTTCCTAGTGCAGATTGATATGTAGGCAATCTAATTTTCACACAAATACATACTTTTCACACATTAGCATAGACTTTATGTAAAATATAGCTTCTGTGGGCTAATCACTCTCCAATTAACACTAAAGAGTTGAAATATATAATTAAAGAAAGTAGAAAATTCTGCTTTCATGCCAGCTGACATTTTACCAAATACATATATATATATTTATGAACAGTGAGCCAACACATATATTGCTCTCTCTTTACCAGCCAACGGCACTCAGCTGGTAAACAGGAGAAGCAAAACTGTTGTTTTCAATAATAAGGGGGGAAGGGGGGGGCATGTGATCATGTTTAACAGTGTTTGTAAAATTTTGTAATGACAATGTTGTGGTGAGCTTGTGGCTCCCGAACAGTTCCTTGTCAGACTGTCAGTGCTATCAATCTATCTGACAGCTCAGGCAGGCGGCCATCTCCACAGAAAAAAAAAGAGCTTTGTAAAAGCCAGCTCAGACAAACCGTTTTATTCTCCTGTGTGAGCCTAGTTACAAGCTACTTGGTAAGTGGAAACGCTGGTTGACACAGGAGACAGCACACAAAAGAAGGCGGAACTACGTGGCTTCAATTCAAAGGATCTCAGATTTTTTTTTTTTTTTTATAAAGCACCAGCACTTTCTCAGAAGGAAATAAAAATAAAAAAAAAGATGCTTTAACAAGTCTAGCAGGAAGAAAGACTCTCATCTGCCGGGAGATGCTCTGTACATACTGAAGCAGTGCTACCCACACCCACCTGTTTAGGGGGTCTGTGTGATGCAGGTTATAGAGCCCACTTTCCTTCTCCAGGTCCTTTAGAAGACTCTCTCATGGATCAGTTCTGAGGACTTAGCATAGGAGTCATGGTTCTTTGATGTCTTTAAACTAGAAGATGCGAAGCTCACTCTGGCTTTTTTCTTACCATGAGAGTATTCTCTTTCAAGTGGCTCAGGTTAAAGCTTTTCTGGAGGAATACTATATTTTTCCTGCTCTTCTGGGTCTCTTGCTGGATTTTCGTGAATACTTTTATGTATGTTCACAGAAGCGTGTTCTCAGATCGCTGCACTGATGAGGAAAGTAAGAATGTTCTTGCTGGACTGGTAAGTGCAGTAAATAGGAGAAATAATGCATGTGAGTGTTCCAAACAGATGTGTCAGTGTTCTCTTTATTATGCTGAGTGAGTAGTTCTGTCTTGTTTTTTTTCTCCCCTCCAGCGACTTTATAACTATGTCAACTTCCATGATGTCTTTGGCAAGTCACTTTGTCCCTGAGGCTTTAGAAATCTCAAGGCTACTGTACTGTGCCTGCACAATTCTGTGCTCTCAGCTCCTCAGGCATACCTTGCTGAAGCAGGACTTGTAGTTAGCTATAAATCAAGCTGATATTGTCATGCACAACAAAATATATAGAACAGTGCAATTTGTATGGTGTCTTAGTTTTCTCTTGAGACTCTAAGATCTGCTGCACAGTACACAATATTCTATATAGGGACTAACAGAAAAAGTTCTGAAAGTGATGCAGTTGATACTAAAATCAGTAAAATGTACAGCCTGTCTGCTTGACGTTTAGAACTTGTCAAGTACTGTTCTTTATATATAACCCATTAAAAACAATCAATTTATTTGGAATGTAGGCCTGCATTGCATAGAAACAATTATGAGTATATCTTTAGAACAAATCAGATAAATGTTGCCAATAAACTGGAAAAAAAATTTTTTAAGCTTTACAGAATTATTTGGCTGGTAAAAATATTAGAGGTAATATTGTATTCTGTGTCTTGCAATGTTTCTGACTTTTTTTGGAAATGCTAACATTTTGACCAATTTCATTTTTATCATATATATAATAGGTGGGGCAAAAAAGAACTACAAACACCTTGCCTATTAGTATTTGTAAAGACCAATATGCCTTTGTTTGGGGAAGGAGATTCCAGTAAGTGCGGTGGTCTGGCTAAAATCACCCATCTGAACCATATAGGGCAGTGCAGGCCACTATTGTGCATTTGGTAGACATGATAACTAATAATGCAAATCAAATATAATGAAAAACTGAAATGCACTTATATGGTGAGCAAGCAGAAACATATTCTGACTAATAAAATATTCTGAAAGATTTCTGTCATATAAATCATCTGAATAAAACGTTTTTATTTTTGATCGTAATGTTATATAAAAAAAGGCTAATTTAGGAATTTCCCCTTTATAGAATAAGAATTGTATTGTTACACTTAAAAGGTAATTCTAAGCACCATAGCCAACTGACTCCATTCCTGCAGCTTTGCATTTAAATGTTTTATTCTGAAGATTTCTACTTTTTTAGTGTATGCAGAAACACCTACTTGATCTGTCAGTCATCCTGCTGTAATACCCTCCTTTGGGTTGGTAACATCAGTTTTCAACAACTTTATGTCTGCTATCAGCACACACAGCATGCTGGGAATCCAACATAAATTTGAAATTTAAGACAAAATAAATAAATAAAAATGTTTCCAGTTCTGCAATTTAGTCTAAAATTTAGAATTCATTTGGAATTCACAGTTAGTCTCACTTTATTGTATAGCTATGATTGTAAAATCCCCTGCTGCCTAACTCTCAGGCAATTTACTCTCACTTTGAAAAAGAAAAACACAAATTGGTTCTAGGTTTTGACCTCTGTCCTTTCAAAGTGCAGAGATCAGAGTGAAAAAAGCATAAGCAACTCTGTTGTCACATCAAATTGTGTCCACATGCTGGACTGTAACTCTTTCATGTTCAGCAAGATTCTGTCTGTGGCTGGTAGGAATTAAAATATACATTTCTTGTAAAGGGGTAGAGAGACTTCTTGCTAAAAACATAATTCCCATCAGTATCATCCAGTGGTAGTCCACACGTACTTTATAAAGTAAGTTGCCATATTAAGGGCCACATAAAAATTATTCCTTAAAACTGAGCTTGAACTTACTAGCCTTAAAATATGATTATTTTTTTTATACAAATCCCTAAATCACAATAAAGCCACCCATTTCCATGAGCAGATTTGTACTGAATATTTGTCCTCTATGCCCATGAAAAAGATTTGATTGACAATGCCTAGGACTAACAAGGAAGGGCAAATGGTAGTGGATGATCGTTAGCCACAAAGACTTGTTCTGCAGCAAATGAGAGTTTTTTTATGGCTTAGTTTATGTGAACTGTATGCCTTAAATAGTAATATTCATTTTTGGATATAGAGCTTCCCTTTAAAGAAACACTCCAAACACTTAAAACACCTTAACCCGCTGAAGAGATGTATTTGTGAATAGTGTGTCATTTTATATCATTAGACTTGTTACACCCCCTGGTTGCCAATCAAACTACCAGTCTTGTTATTCAGTAGAGATAAACATATAGGCAGAAATTGCCCATAGCACCAGTCTTGCAAATACTTCCCAATGAATTGTAATACAGCTCAGGCTGTGATTGGACAGCCACAGAACATACATGCCGAGATGCCGCGAGAAGATGGGGAGGGCTTGCAGTAGCTGCAAATACTAAATCTGTAGTTATTGCAAGCCAAGATTTCATATACCCCCCAAAGAAGCTATGCAAAACCAATAACATGCATATTTTCTCCAGGGGTATGTCTTCTAGATTGTTGTGTTTTATTTTACATATTTAATTTAAGCTTCTAGCCACTAGAGGGTACTATGTGAGTCTTTCTTTAGCTCTTACATAACATAAGGAGAAGTATAATTTAAAATACACTATGTGTGTTGCAGAGATCGACATCCTTGACTTTAATTACCTCAATTCTAATGGAAAGCAACTGATAGTCAGTGCTGTAACTAAGCAGCATTTTGTGGATAAGTTAAACTGATTAGACAAATGTAGCAGTACCAATTTTTGTTAATGATAATGCACATCATTTTAACACTGTAGTAATTCAATAACCTATTACAAAGAGGAACAATGAACAAAAACTCCATAACGACAATTATAAAAAAACGGTTTTATTATCTGATCATATTCTGCTTGGGTATGTTTGTCTGTCTATCTATCCGCTAAAACTATAAATACACAAAATTACACCTGTGCTTAAACTCCCACTACTCCTGGGTGGCAGCAATGATATAGTACATAGCCTAAACACATTGAATAATAACTAAAAAAAAAGTTGCCTGTTTACTATCCCCAAAAATATAGCAGCAAGGTTAATTGTTAGTGTAGGACTCACCTAATAGGTTTTGCCTTGGCGTTGCAGGTGAGCGCACACTTAAATGGCCATTGGAGTGATACTGAAAAACCTCCAGTTATTTAAATGTGCATAGGGATTTTAAATAATGCACAAGTAACTTTTTTGTTCTAAAACTGTATTTGTTTGTATTTAAAAAAAAAAAAAAAAAGGTTTTTCTCTCATGTGAGAAAACAAAACTTCATATTGGAAGCGGAACACTAACCTTGCTGACCAAATGGCCTCAAGTGCTCAGAAATCATCATCCACTGAACTGGCATATATACCAACATATGTTTAACTGTTAGTCTTCAGTTTATTGATTTTCCAGCTGTTAAATAAACAAAATAAGCAGACAGGTATACTGTAGACAATAAATAGCATGACAAAATATGAAAAACATGAAAATCATTGTTAGATATATAACATGAGAGTAATATTATCAAGGGTCATAGAACAGAGGAACTGTATGCAAAATAAAAAACAGGGGAAGGAGGGGATTATTCAATTCCCAAAATGTTGCCACTAAGTGATAAGCACCCAATTGTCTAAAATGTCTGTAGTATTAAAGGGACCACTTCATTGAGATTGGGTGTCATGCCCCTGTCGTTTTAACCCTGCAATTTAAAATAATGCAGATCTGGGGGGTTTAAATGCCTCTAGGTGCTGTCACTTTAGCTCCTCCGTCCATATATCTGAGTCGACCTTGGCTATCACAAAGACCATCTGACTGGCACAGCGTGGTGTTTTGCTGCTCATGCAAAATAGACTCAAAATGCGTTCCTATGGAGGTGGGATGGCAGTGCGGAGACCAGCACTGTGAGGGTAAATCGGGGGCACATACAGTTTTAACAGTCCACTATAATGTTAGTAATACTCTAGACCAGGGCCGCCATCAGGGGGTGACAACCAAGACGGTACAGCTGCACTGGGGCCCGCACACTAATAGGGCCACTGTTTGGCCCAAGCATTTAGGGCCACCCGACAGGCCCTATATCTTCAGGGGCCTGGTCAGCGCGTTGGCCGTGTAATAGCGAGACCGGCCCCTTTAAAAATGTCAGCCGCAAGAAATGCTGTGAAGAAGTGACGTCCGGTCACTTCCTTCCAGCTCCCTCAGCCCGGGAGGGGAAAGAGACAGGCCACGAGGACGGGAGAGCCACCCGACTCCCATAAGCCCCAGCCACCCTCCTGCAAAGAAAAGGTAAGAAAAATTAGCATTGTATGTATGTATTTGTATTGATATGTATCTATCTGTCTGTATGTGTATGCATGTGTGTATTATATTCCTTATGTGTGTGTGTCTGTATATATGTTAGTATTTGTCTGTGTGTCACTATGTATGTCTGTGTGTCTGTATGTGTGTATGTTTGTTTCAGTATGTGTGTCATTTAGTATGTATGTGTGTGTGTGTGTGTGTATCTGTGTCCTTTTTATATCAATGCGTGTGTTTGTGTCTGTGTGTGTGTATTTCTGTGGGCAAGATTTGGAGACGGGCTTGGAGGCGGGCCCCTGGGGGCCCAGACCTTGAGCAGTGTTAGGGGCCCCAAAATTTCTGATGGCGGCCCTGCTCTAGAGTCTAGACTGTAAGCTTCTTTGAGCATCACATTGTTCCTTTAAGTTTTTGTAATTGTCTCATTTATTGTTAAATCTCCCCTTCCAATATTATTGTAAAGAGCTACGAAATTTGTTGGCGCTATATCAATGCCAATAATAAATAAATACACATTTATTTCCTAATGCTGTAGGGCTCCTTTTAGATAACCCTTCACTGGCTTGCGTACAGCTACACAGCCATGGAAACTCATTTGAAGAAGCTGCCAATGCACAGTTCCTATGCTGATTTTGCTTCTAGAGGCTGTTTAGGACACTGTAGTGATTGATGCAACAAATAATAGGTGAGATAATTGCAGAATTTGTCTTTATTTTTCTGAGCATTATAATGCATCATTCCCACCAGGGAACCAAATAACATTTATGCATAAAAATTCAACTGCAAAACAAAACATTCTGCAAAAGGAATTTAATTTAATTATTATATGAAACATCCTTAGGAAACTTGTTCATTTAAAGGAATTGTTGCCTGCAAACATTTGTAATATCTTTATTAAAGCTTTGTAGCCAGTCAGTCTCCTCAGTGATGCCTTAACATAGTTAGGTATTATGTGCACACAATAATTGTTTGACGCACAACAACATTAATGGGATGCTCCAGGCACAAAATGTGCAAGAAAGCAAATTTGATACAGTTGCATGCAGAACATCATCTGGAGTTTCATGCACGACGTCCAATGCCTGTTTTACAGAAATGAAAAAGACACATGCTTCATCTATTTACATTAAAAGAGTGAAAAGTTATCAAGAAACATACATTTGTAAGCCCCAGAAAATAATTTATCATTCAAGTTAATGGGAACTGTACATTAAATTATACAAATGAGAACCACACAGTTCAAAATACAAAACATAGTGCAAACTGTATAATAAAATGGAAGTGTGAAAAGAAATGCCAAATGACTACTCACAATTTTCTGAGCTAAAAAACTTAGCTCAGGTTCTTGCGCCTTAGGGTCCGTTAAGGCGACCCTCTCACTCCTTTACGTCCAAACTTTCTTAGGGTTATATCCTAGATGATTGGTGCAGAGGGAAGATATATAGTGTTTTATAGTTTAGGCAAAATATAGATAATATAGAAGTGCAAATGCGTACTCACAAACCCAGAGCCTTCCAATAGGCTCACTTCAAATCACAAATGTGGTTAAGGATCACATTCCTTCTTTGTGTAAGCTTATATTATATTATCTATTTTTTGCCTAAACTATACTACACTATATATCTTCCCTCTGCAACAATCATCTAGGATATAACCCTAAGAAAGTTTGGACGTAAAGGAGGGAGAGGACCCTAAGGCGCAAAAACCTGAGCTAAGTTTTTTAGCTCAGAACATTGTTAGTTGTCATTTGGCATTTCATTTCACACTTCCATTTTATTATACAGTTTGCACTATGTTTTGTATTTTCTTATTTTATATTTAAAGGTATATACAGAATTACTGGCACCTCTACAAAGAGGATTTTATCTGTAAAGTGATACCCTTTTATATTGAGCCTCTTTACAACTTTATTAAGACTGTTCTATATCTATTATTCTGTACACAAGCGCTGCACTGAGAAACTCCTCTACTCAATTGGAAGCTAGATCGAGGAAGAGCAGAGCAATGATTTTTTCAGATCTCTATATACAACTGGCTAAACTAGAAAAGTGAAACAAAAATAATCCTACCTTGTAAACTGCCAATTAAATTAAATCTGTACAGTCACAAATCAATCAAATACTTGAGAATAGAGTCAGGAAAATGACCTTAATTCTTAATCAAAAATGGTACCGCAGTAACAATAGGGTAGGGAAACTTTTCTCAAGTAGACTTAAACCTTTTAATAGGCAGGGCATAAAAAGAAAGTGGAAGGTGAGAAAATTCACCTTTCTCCGTATAATATAGGCAATGCCTTCGCGAAATACTATTCTTCTTTATATAACTTACCCGTAGATAAATTCTCAGAATTAGAACTGTAATAATTTTTTAAAAAGTTGAACTTACCACAATTAAAGAAATAAATACTTAATAGTCTAAACAAACGTTTAACTCTTAAAGGAAATTAAAGACGTAATCTTTGATTTTAAAAATGGAAAGGCTCCTGGTCCTGATGAATATACATCTGTTTTCTATAAATTTTTTGAACCTATAATATCCCCTTTACTCCGTAAACTTTACAGTGAAATTAGTTTATCCCAAAAAAAAGTTCTCTTCAGATCTGTTAGTTGCAATAATTTCACCTATTTTGAAACCTGGGAAAGATCCAAACTTTATGGGGAACTATCGTCCGACCTCACTTATTAATCTAGATATGAACATTCTTTCTAACATTCTAGCCAATAGATTGGCGATGGTTATATCAGATCTAATCCATTTAGCTCAATCACAATTTCTAACAGGTAGATTGGGAAGTGATAATATAAGGAAAATTTCCAATATAATATTAAAAGAAAATATTCCTTCAGTTTTTATTTCTGTTGATGCCAAAAAAGCGTTTCACAGGGTAAACTGGAGATTTCTTTCAGAAACTCTTACAGCTTTTGGAATTGAGGGAATATTTGGAGATCTAGTTCATGGTTCTAGCTTGCATTAAAGAATATAGACATTTTTCAAACTATAAAATTAATATGAATTAAACCTAAATTGTTTATTACAACCTTCTACCAACTCAGAAAGACTGTTTAAGCCATAAATTTAGCTTTAACTGGTCCAAAATTTAGCTTTAGCAATCAACTAAATTGCTGGGAATTAATATAAACTTTGAAATTGAAAAATGGGTAGATAATAACTATGGAGAACTTCTTCAAAAGTAAAAAAAAAATCGATTACAGGCTGGAATAAACTTCAAATTTCTTGGATTTCTAGAATAAATATTGTTAGAGCTTATATTATGCCTAGAGTTGAGTATCTTTTTCGAACATTACCCATTAAAGTACCGAAATACATACTAAATCAGTTTCATCTTCTTTTTATATCCTTCATATGGCGGAATAAAAAAACGAGAATTGCTCGGCAAATTATGTTCCAAACTTAACAATGGAGGATTGTCTTTTCCTAATATTTTTTCAGATTCACAATATTGTACTATTTTCTCATTTTTTTGCATGGGGTAAGAAAAATTTAAAACTGAAATCTTGGTATATTTAGAAAAAGGTATGCCGAAAAATTGACCCTTATAATTTTTTGGGGGTCGATTCTAATTTTTTTTTTAAATCTTAGTATTAACCATTTAATAATATACCAGATCTTTAAATCAATTGCAGCAATAAAAAATCCAAGACCTCCCTGCTGGCCCCTTCCTGCTACAGGGGACCCTAGTCCATTGGGCACATGTATAGGCGAGCCTCTGACCCATATGTCCATGTACCCTATCCTGGGCTCAGCCTCAGCCCCAGCCCCATTCTAACTTAGCAACGGAACAAGACAGGGATGCCCTCTGTCTCCCCTACTGTTCATTATAGCGCCAGAACCACTACTTCACCTTATTAGAATGCATAAAGAAATAAAAGTAAATAAAAGTGGCAGATGCAAAATTTAAAGTAGCCGCCTATGCTGACGACGTTTTGCTGGCTCTACGAGAACCTGATTCCTCCCTTTCCCAACTATTGAACCTCCTACGCAAAAGTATCAGGTTATAAAATCAATCTGGACAAATCCATGGCAATACCATTCAGGATGGTGGTGGGGGACTGAGAGCGGCTAGGGAACAGAGATGGGATAAAGGTGACTTACCATTCAATTAAATGCCTAGGCGTAAAACTGACACCTGACCCAAAT
This sequence comes from Pelobates cultripes, assembly GCA_933207985.1. NCBI lineage: Eukaryota > Metazoa > Chordata > Amphibia > Anura > Pelobatidae > Pelobates > Pelobates cultripes. The sequence continues at coordinate 220,862,363 of OW240915.1, forward strand.
AACCTCTACTTCGAGAACTATACACCCTTAACATGACCTGGTGTAACATATTCAGCCTCACCTTGCGGTATTTGCGCTCAGCGGCCATGCATCTGTGTACCTGACTCCTGCAACATGTTGATGAACACCGGTTGCTGCGGATCCACGCCAAATTATAGCCCTACGTCCGCCAACGTTGATGACGCTCGCACACGTTCTGGGGTCAAAGGCCGATATTCGGCCAATCAGATTTGTAAAGAGCTGATTTAAATGCAATTTTACTTTTCCTCATTGCCCTGTCATGGTTTGCCTAGTGGCTGTCCGAGAGTGTGTTTCTGAGCTTTTATTTTCTGTTTATTGACTTTGGCTTCGTTTTACTTCCCTGTATTCTGGTATCCCTGACTTTTGGCTTTCCCTCATCGTTGTGTCTCCTTCTGTGTCCCTGACCTCGGGTACTATTCTGACTATTCTTAGGTATGTTTAGTCAGGCCATTCTAAGGCCCGGTAAGACGTTACCTTTTAGTCCTAGGTGTGACACAACTCTATGTGCTGAATCAACTTTAATCCTGACACCTGGTTACCTGGCACGAAAAACGAAAACCTGGATAGGGAGGCTCCACGCCATCAAAATGAACCTGCTACCATGCCTGCTCTTTTTATTTCAGGCGCTGTCCGTCAAAGTTACTAAGAAAGATTTATGTCACCTGCAAAATATAATCGATAATTTTATATGGGCCAGAAAGTGGCACAGAATCTGGAGAAATACATTATACAGACCAAAAGCAGTAGGGGGGCTGGGCCTACCAAACCTCTATACTACCAGTCAGCCCACCACTCACCAATAGAAACACACTGCTGGGTGGATTTTGAATCCCACCTGATGAGCACGGGTCTCCCCCAATTCTGGATCTGGGTGCCTGAACCCGACAGGGTAGACATATGGGAGGCTGCTGCAAAAAAGCTCCATCTCTGTAACTGTGCAGGAACAATCCTACAAAATGTTTATTAGGTGGTATACCACTCCCGTAAAGTTGCACAGAATGGGGAAAACCTCCATGGATGAATGTTGAAGGGAGTGTAGGCAGTCTCATAAAAGAGGTGCTGAACAGACAGGTGGATACGGAGCCATGGTTGTTCCTACTATCCAAACACAGTGAGGGCCTCTCCTCTTGGGAACAGAAACTCCATAATAAATTCACCCTGGCGGCAAGACGCGCTGCAGTGCAGTCATGACTTAAGACCACAGTAACCACATTAGATGAAGTTATTCAAAAAAATAAAAGACAACCATTTCATGGATAAATTAACTGCCCAAATCCATAACACGGAGTCCTCCTTTAACAAGGTATGACAACCGTGGAAAGACTTTGTGACCCAATAATGGACACCGGCCCATCCGTCTTACCCCTTGGTGGGGCGTGTGGAAAAAGTGTTTTGGCGCCCTCTTCGCCCCCTACCCAACCTCTCCCTCATCGCTCCAGTTTCCTCTCTTTTCATTTTCTTTTTTTCTTCTAACATTCTCCTCCCTTTTCTTCTCTTTCAATTCTTCAAACTCTTCAACATAATGAAAACATGAGCCGGGCAGCAGTCAAATCACTTCACATGACAAGGTCTAGCAATTGAGACAAGTACCCCTGCTGCAAACACGACAACATTGACCTCAACCAACATGCACTAAGAGTCCTGATACAAGTCACATGAGTGACTGGATGTGTGGGGCTAACGCCACCTTTATACAAACCTGAAGTACTTGGTACAGAACCTACTAATCTTCACCAATATCTCTTCTATATTACACTTCATATCCATGGTGTGGTTTATACGCTCCTGTCTTAACTCTGTATCATTGCAATTGTACTGTTACCCATGTGAATTTTCTCATGTACACCTATGACAAGCTGTACTTTTTCTCTGCCTGTACTCCTAAATAAAGAAGAAAAAAAAATAAAAAATAAAAGACTAGCATGTTTCCAAATTTTCATGCTTGTTATAACATACCTTCTAAAGAACTATTTTTCTATTTTAGAATTGTTCATTTTCTAGGCAAATCTCAAATTATAGACTAGGCCCCATTAGACAAGATTATATGGGGCATTTTCAAAAAAATCTCTGGTTATTAGAAACATTATAACAAAACTTGGTCACGAAACTGAATCAGATTCCATTGTAAAATGGGAGCGAGATCTGGGAAGAAATTTCCCACTACAATCATAGATGAAATCATTTGAGCAAATTAGGAAAACAATACATTGTGTAAACTTACATGAATCCTTTCTTAAATTTCTCAACCGATGGTATCTGGTCCCTACTAGATTGTGTAAATTTCAACCTTTAGTCTCTAACAATTGTTGGAGATGTGAAAGAGAAATAGAATCTATAAAACACATTTGGTGGGACTGCAATAATTTAAGCAAAATTAAAACCATTAATATAGAAAACTATAATAGAATATGGACACCATGGCTTGAATAATATAACAGGACGAATAATTCTGAATAGGTATTTTAAGATACCTGGGCTATACTTTTACAAAGCTTCTTTAAAGGTAACATGTGAGTGATTTGCTCAGCAGGGCCTTTAAAACATCTGCGACACTCCCCCCATCCCGTATTCCCCAACGATAAATCCCCCCAAGCTAAAAATAATTTTTTTCTGATATATATATATATATATATATATATATATATATATATTGAGACTTTTTGTCAAAGAATTTAAAACTTCCTACATTATATATCAAGAAACTTACTTACTAGACCATTGGAAAGAGCTGATTGAATACTGTATGTATGTTTGCTTTGTATGACATCAAGTCTGCAATGTAATGTATTGTATGTATTTATAATATGTATTTATAATGTGTATTTTTATTTATTGTATGACACTTATTTTTTGTAATATGGAAAAACTTTAATAAATATTTAAATTTAAAAAAAAAAAAAAAAATTCGGAAGCTGCACTAATTATGTACACATTAATAAAGGGACAATATAGTCACCAAAACAACTTTAGCTTAATGAAACAGTTTTGGTATATAGATCATGCCCCAACTTACCCAGTCTTATCTCCTGCTCTGTTAATAGCTTGGTAGACCTTGCAGGAGCCTCTTGTGTGTGGTTAAGATTTATTATACAGAACAGGAGATAAAAACACCTGATTGAAAATTAAACTTTTTTTTTCATGCAGGCTGTGTGAGTCACAGACAGAGAGGGTGTGGCTAGGGCTTCATGGACAGTAACAAAAGTGATTTAACTTCTGAATGGCAGAGAACTGAGCAGTGAGACTATACACGAAAACTGCTTCATTAAGTTAAAGTTGTTTCAGTGACTATAGTGTCCCTTTAATGCCACAACTGTAAAGTAATTCTTTTGACATTTTTTTTTTACAATATCTGTGGCTTTCCTCAGCTGGGGCCACTATAAGTGGCCCCAGACTTCTAAATGTGCTGTATGCAGTGATCAAAGTGAGTGTTGCATACATGCTTGAAAGTTTTGTATGAGCAATTCCTAGGTCTTCCCTCTATCAGCTGAGGCTACATTTAGTGGCCCCAGGCTAACCAATGAACTGTATGCAGCAGTAAAATTGAGTGCTGCATACAGCCATTAAAACCAATGTAGTGATCTCCCTCAGCCATGGTAATTCCTGACTGCCAGCTCCTTAAGGTAGACCCCCAGGATCTGAACAGTATCTCTTTGCATGCCCCCCTGTCGCTTGTGTTTGGTGCTGGGCTTTGCCAACTGCCCAGCACCAATCACATTGTGATCGGGAGAGGCAGTATGTTGAATTTTTGAACATTACAGGGAAATATCCATGTAATGCAGTAAACATCCAGTAGCTGGCCATCACATACTGTTCTACTGTTTAACTAGGTAATCAATCTGCTGCTATCAATGCTAACACTGTTTCCTTGGAGTTAGGAGTTAGGGTTGGGTTTAGTGTTAAGGTAGTGGTGGGCTGGGTTTAGAGTACGGTTAGTGTAGGGGTAATGTTAGGCTAAAGGAAGGGTTAATGCAAGGTTAGGTTTAATGCTGTGTTAGTGTTGGATTAAGGTTAGTGGTAAGGTTAGGTATATGACTATAATTAATATGTATGGGGGATATTTAATGAGAAACCCTTAGCCATATAGTTACATAGTTACATAGCTGAAAAGAGACTTGTGTCCATCGATTTCAGCCTTCCTCACGTTGTTTTTGCTGTTGATCCAAAAGAAGGCAAAAAACCCAGTCTGAAGTGCTTCCAATTTTGCAACAAACTAGAAAAAAATTCCTTCTTGACCCCAAAATAACATTTATCCAATTGCTGTTTAAACATCTGTATGGACTCTGATAAAACCACCTCTTCAGGCAAAGAATTCCATGTCCTTATTGCTCTTACTGTAGAAAAACCTTTTCTTTGCCTTAGATTAAATCTCTTTTCTTCCAGCCTAAATGCGTGACCTTGTGTCCTATGTATAGCCCTGTTTATGAAAAGATTTCCAGATAATGGTTTGTACTGGCCCAGAATATATTTGTATAATGTTATTATATCCCCTCTGAGGCGACATTTTTCCAAACTAAAGAGATTTAAATTTTTTAACCTTTCTTCGTAACTAAAATGCTCCATTCCTTTTATCAACTTTGTAGCTTGTCTCTGCACTTTTTCTAGTTCCATGATATCCTTCTTTAGAACAGGTGCCCAAAATTGCACAGCATATTCAAGGTGTGGTCCTACCAGTGATTTATAAAGAGTCAAAATTATATTTTCATCCCGAGAAATTATACATGACAAAACCTTACTGGCCTTAGCAACTGCAGATTGACATTGCATATTGCTGCCTAATTTATTGTCTATAACAATTCCCAAATCCTTCTCGTGTGTGGTTATCCCTAATTCAATACCACTTAGGGTGTAAATTGCTTGTGCATTCTTGACCCTGAAGTGCATAACTTTGCATTTCTCTACATTAAATTTAATCTGCCATTTTAGTCCCCCAATCTATCTAAATCCCTCTGCAGCAAAGCAATATCCTGCTCACATTTTATTACTTTCCAAAGTTTTGTGTCATCTGCAAACACTAAAACATGGCTTTCAATGCCTATTTCAAGATCATTTATAAATATGTCAAATAGAAGCGGTCCCAAAACAGAACCCTAAGGGACACCACTTACCACTTTTGTCCAGCCTGAAAATGCACCATTAATGACAACTCGTTGTACTTTATCCTTAAGCTAATGTTCTACCCAAGAACAAGAATATTCATCTAGACCAATTTATTTTAGTTTGGAGACTAACCTATTGTGGGGAACCGTATCAAATGCCTTGGCAAAATCCAAGTAGATCACATCCACTGCAACAACACCCTGATCTATACTTCTACCTACTTCTTCGTAGAATGCAATTAGGTTAGTTTGACATGACCTATGTTTCATAAAACCATGCTGAGTATTGCTAATAACAAAGTTCTTCCCAATGAATTCCTGAATATTATACCTTAATAGCCCTTCAAATATTTTCCCACTCACAGAAGTTAAGCTCACAGGTCTATAATTTCCAGGCAAGGATTTTGAACAACATCTGCCTTCCTCCAATCCTCTGGTACAATACCTGAAACAAACAAATCTTGAAAGATTAAATACAAACGTTCACTTATTTCCCCACTTAACTCCTTAAGTACTTGTGGGTGAATACCATCAGGCCCCGGAGCGTTCTTTACATTGATTTTCTTTAACTGCTGTAGCAACTTGTCTCGAGTCATCCAATCACAAGTTATCTGCAAGTTTTTTGCAGCAATCATTTGCATATCTCTTGCCATAGGATCCTCATTAATATATACTGAAGAAAAATAGTTATTTAAAATGTCGGCCTTTTCCTGGTCTTCATTAACTAACAGACCCATCTCTGTTTCCAGTGTACCTACACTTTAATTTTTAGTTTTTTTAGAATTGATGTACTTGAAAAGATTTTTGGAGTTGGTTTTGCATTCTATGGTTATCAATTTCTCATTTTCTAGTTTAGCCACTTTAATTGCCTTTTTGCAAGTATTATTGGCTTCCTTATATCTTATATAGGATGCCTCTAATTTGTAAGATTTAAATGCTTTAAATGCCCCTTTCTTATTTTTAATCTCTTGTTTTTCTCTACTAAGCCACATTGGTTTCAATTTGTTTCTTTTATATTTATTACCCAATGGTACATACTGAGAAATGTACCTTTCTAATATTTGTTTGAAGAGCTTCCATTTATCCTCAGTGTTTTTTTCACTAGGGAGTTTATGCCAGTTGCTATGTTGTAGAGCTGCTCTAATCTTATTTAAATTGGCTTTTTAAAAATTTAACATTTTAGTATATCCCACGTGCTTTTGCTTTTTTGAGTTTATTTAAAAAAATACCATGTTGTGATCACTATTTCCCAAATGCTCCCCTACTTGAATGTTGGTCAAAAGCTCAACATTGTTTGTTATAACGAGATCCAGACAATCATCCTTTCTAGTTGGTGCTTGTACCAGTTGTGACATGAAGGTGTCATTTAACACATTGAAAAATCTGATTCACCTTGCTGAAGTACTAGTCCCTCTGTCCCAATTTATGTCCGGGTAATTAAAATCTCCAATAATTAACGTGTTACTCCGATTTGCAGCTTTCGAATTTGCTCTAACAGCTACCCTTCCTCATTAATATTTACAGTAGGTGGTTTATAACATATCCTAACCAATAATTGATTTCCCTTAGTTTGCCCCAAGCAGATATCTAAACATAAAGCTTCCACATTTTCCTCGTCACATTCCACGTGCCTAAGATTTGACTTTAACTGATGGTTGACATACAAACATACCCCACCACCCTTTTTGCTTTTCATATCCTTCCTAAATAATGTGTACCCATTTAAGTTAACTGACCAGTCATGTGTCTCATCCCACAATGTTTCTGTTATGCCTATTATATCATATTGTTTAGTGTATGCTATTGCCTCTAGTTCCCCCATTTTGTTATTTAGGCTCCGTGCATTAGTAAGCATACATTTAATATTATCATGAGTCATTTGTACTTTTTGTGAATTTTTATCAATATTACATATCTCCTTTGTTCTTAGCTTACCCCTCCCCCCATGTGCACCGCCTTTATACTGAGCTAAAGACCATCTCCTTTCTATCCTATTGCCATTTTCTAGATTGCTTTGATCCTCCCCCCCACTACTTGTTCTAAAACTCCTCCAACCTTCTAGCCATCCTATCCCCCAGCACAGCAGACCCTCTTCCGTTTAGCTGCAATCCATCACTGTTATACAGGTTGTACCCAAGTGCAAAATCGGCCAAGTGCTCTAAAAACCCAAAACCCTCTTTCCTGCACCAAGACTTCAGCTATGCATTGACCTCTCTAATCTCCCGCTGCCTTTCTGCTAAAGAGGTCCTTTTCTTTAGCTTACTTCCTAGTTCCCTTAACTCATTCTTTAGGATCATCCCTTTTCCTCTGACTTTGTCATTGTTACCAATATGGAACATGACAGCTGGGTCATCCCCAGCCCCTCCCAATAATCCCTCCACTCTGTCGGCAACATGCCGGACCCGAGCACCTGGAGACAGCAAACTGTCTGGTTGAGACGATCAGAGTGGCAGATTACCCAATCTACTCTCTTAATAACCTGTCTAGCCTTCCTTACACTCTCAACCCCACCCGTACTAGAGGGGCTGTTCCCACAGCTGTTAGAAGGAGCAGTTTCCTGCAGTACAGCTATTCCTGATGCTCCCAACATCTTCACTCAAACTGGCAAATCTGTTAGGCTGCACAAGATCAGGACTAGCGAAACATTTCCTCTCCTTCCCCCCCATTCCTCGCCGCACTGTTACCCAGTTATGTGCCTGCTCACCAACTGTCTCATCTCCTCCCACTACACTACCTGCACCCATTAGACTCTGCTCAGTGACCAGCAGACTCCTCTCAAGATTGTCAATCTCCCTCAGTGTTGCAATTTGCCTCTCCAGACCTCCAATCTGAGCTTCCAGAAAAGCATCTCGCTCACACCCACCACAGAGGTATGGACCCTGGACAGATTCATCCAGGCATGCATACATGCAGCAGGATGTGCACTGAGTAAAACTCTCAACCTTGCTAGCACTCATCCCCAGTAACCAAAAACACAAGTGAGCAAAACAATATTTACCCTCTTGGTTTAAACTCCCTTGTAGTTGAAACTCCTGTTTCAACTCCTACTTAAAAGAGGCTTCTTTAAATAGCCTACTTTCAAGCAAACTCCAGTGAGCAAGCTCTGTGAGTCAGTAGTGGGTTTATATTAGCAATACAAATCCCACACAGGTGGAAATTAAGGGTTACTCCCCCTAATTAGCTCAGCAGCACACACAAGGAGGGGAATATAAACAGCAAGAGAAAAAAAAAAGAGGGAAAAAGTTTTAAACAAAAACAGCAAAGTGATAAAAATATATGTAAGAAAAAGGGAAAAGTTTTAAAATTAAAACAGCAAAGAGAAAAATATAAATAAAAAAGGGACAAAGTTGGGGGGCGGAGCCTGGTAACGAGACGGACCAGACCCCATTTTCGGGGAGCTCCAACTATCACAAATCCAATCACCCGAAAATCAGCCTAATATCCTGCCATCCAACACCACAAGCACCAGCACTGCATAGGGGAGACCCCCCGGAACCGCCTGATGCCCTTCCAGTACACCCCGAAGCAGGCAAAGCCGAAGTGCAGAGCCCAGGCCTACCCTCCATCAGACCACCACGGCCTGGATTACCTGCTAGGCGTGGACTTCATAAAGGACGCGTGGGACACATCCCAGCACAGCTCCGACCATGAAACCTCAGGGATGGGGCGCAGATCCCAGAAACCCCATCAAGGTACAGTGGCAGCGCAGCCTGATATAGGCACAATGTTCCAGCGTCAAACACCCCCCAAAATGGCAGCCGCACAGGGCCCAGACTCCCCACAAGAGATTAACACATTGGAGCAAAGCACTCAGGGGGCTACTCAACCAAAACCCACACCCCAACAGGGGATCACAGACCCGGCCACCAAACAGGACCTGCAGCATATGCAAAGCATGCTGCAAGAAATACAAAGCCTCCAAGCAGCAGACCTACCTACCCTTAAAACTAGCATGCAACAAATCACAAAGAAAGTGGTACACACACAAGGAGAAGTGAAAGGGATCCAAAGAGAAATCTCCTCGCTGCAGGACTCCATCCTACACCTACAACACAACTAACAAAAGTTAGAGGTCCAACTGGCAGCCCAAGAGGACAAACACCGACACAATCATATTAAAATCCGAGGCATTCCAGTCTCTGTGACCAAGGAGTACTTACCTCACTACGTGAGACGTCTCATGCAATCAATACTACCCCCCACGGTGACAAGGAAACTTACCTTTGCCGGCATATACCGACTACCCACTCCAACTAGGGCAAACACACCTCTGGCAGGAGATGTCATAATCCGCTGCATCCTACCCCAAGATAGGGGGCACATAATGTCGGCGCTCAAGGGCAAGGCGCCACTGCAATTCGAGGAGTCCCAATCGACTATTTACCAGGACCTAACTGGCCAGCTACGCACAGTAGGAATACCATATCGTTGGGGTAACCCACGCCACCTACTGGTCAAACATCAAGAAAACACGTATAAAATCACCTCTGGATCCAACACCACAGCGATACTAACAAAACTAGGTCTACCAACCATGAACACCTAGACAGCCACCCCCGCCTGTGACCCAGCGACGATCGAGCCGTTTACGCCAAGGACACGGAGAATGGAAACTCGGGCCTGCTCAAAGGCTAAAAGCTGCTAATTGTCTCTTATTTTAATGTTTTATTAAGTTTCTATGTTGATGGCCCACAAGTTAAAAACCTGGTCCAAATGTCTCTCTAAGAGCTTGCCAGAGAAGGCACTGGCACACTGGCACACCAAAGTTGCGCACAGTGACACAGAGCGCAACTTCCCCCCCGACAGCCCCTAGGTTAGGGTCACCACCCCTCAAGAGTAGCTTACACAGACCACGGAACAGACACCTCCGCTGAAAGGAAAGGCTTCCCGACAAGCTGCTCCCATGACTAACCGACCAAATCCACAACCCACTTCAAACCATTACAGATCCACGAAGGGGACTAACCGCCCATATGACTCTCACTCAGCATAAAGCCAAGCACCCACAATGGATCGCACCTATAACACCACCCAATGACCTAGGTAACGACATACATAACCAGTTGACGTATCCACACCCAACACCATACAACCCACTTCCTAGGATCTCATAACGGTTTTCAAAAACATAAAAATTGTGCCGAATTACGATATATGCGTTATTAATCCAATGTTGATATCAATGCGACTGTTCTCTATTGCACATGGTAACTGTACATTTTGTTACTCAGCACACAAAAATAAAGAATTTTTTTTAAAAAGGGACAAAGTTATAAATAAAATCAGCAAAAATTAAAAATATCTTTAAAAATAAATAAATAAATGAAACCTGCTTTTTCACGTGGTATTAACGAATACCAAATTAACAAATACCTTAAAATACAGTAGAACAAAAACATAGTGCAAACTCGAGATTTTGTTTAGTATCAGAACTTGGAAAATTACCTCAATGCTTAATGTGTTAAGGGTCAAATGATCAAGCAGAATCCCAGAACAATTACACTTACTTACACTTACATTGTTTTGTATGTTCAAAACCTTGGCTTAGAACTTCCAGATTCTTTTTTGTTAAAAATATAATAGCTATAGGTGTTTTTCAAAACCAAAAATAAAAACATAACATCAGTAGTATGACAGAATAGAGATATGAACATGAGCACCCTGGATCAAGCAAATTACATTGTTGAAGTCTATGAATAATGAATAAAAAACTGAAGTAACAAACCCCCTCAGTATATTAACATACACTGATCAGAAACAACATAACCACCTGTCTAATATCGTTTATTGTGCTGCCAAGACAGCTCTGATGCATCCACTAGTCCTCTGAACGTATTCTGTGGTATCTGGCATGAAGACGTTAGGGATGTGCATGGGAAAAAAAATTGGTTTGGTTCAGCATTCGGCAATTCGGGACTTTGTCAATTCGGTTCGGCACTTCCGAAATTCGGGACTTTGGCAATTCGACACCTTGGTTCGGTACGGCACTTCTGAAATTCGGGACTTTGGCACTTTGGGTAAGTGTAGGGTTAGGGTTGGGTTAGGAGTAGGGTTAGGGTTAGAAGTAGTGTTAGGGTTAAGAGTAGGGTTAGAGTAGGGTTAGGGTTGGTGTAGGAGTAGGGTTAGGGCTTGGTTGAGAATAGGGTTAGGATTAGGGTAGGGTTAGGTTTAGGAGTAGGGTTGGGATAGGTTAGGGTTTGGGGTAGAGGTACCCTAACCCTACCCGAACCCAACCCTATCCCTACTCCTAACCCGAACCCAAACCTACGCCTAACCCTACCCCTAGCCCTACTCCAAACCCTACTCCTAACCCTACTCCTAACCTAACCCTACCCCAACCCCAATCCTACCCCTACCCGTTTTGCCACTTTTCAGAAGTCCAAAGCACTTCCAAAATTCTACACTTCGACACTTTGGAAATTCGACAGTTCAGTTCGGTTTGGCACTACCGAAATTCTGCACTTTGGAAATTTGGCAATTCGGACATTTGGAAGCATCCGAATGTCTGAAATACGTACCAATTTCCATTTGGACCGAACCGAATTGCACACGTCTACGTTAACGTTAATAGTAGATCCTTTAAGTCCTGCAAGGTGTGAGGTGGGGCCTCTATGGATCGGATTTGTTGTTCAAGCACATCCCACAGATATTCAATTGGATTGAGATCTGGGGAGGTTGGAGGCCAAGGCAACACCTTGAACTCTTTGTCATGTTCCTTAAACCATTCCTGAACACTTTTTGCAGTGTGGCAAGGTGCATCCTGTTGAAAGAGGCCACTGCCATCAGGGAACACCATTGTCATGAAGGGGTCTGTAACAATATCTAGGAAGGTAGTCTTTGTCAAAGTAACATCAATGCCAGGACCCAAGTTTTCACAGGAGAACATTGCCCAGAACATAATAATGCCTGTGTCTGCCTTCTTCCCATAGTGCATCCTGCTGCCCTCTATTCCCCAGGTGAGCTATGCCCATGCACCTGATCTAGTCCTTCTTAGTCCAGTTTTAATGCTTAAGTCCACATTGAACGCACTTTTGATGACCAACCAGAGTCATTATGGGCACTCTGAGTGGTCATGGCTACGCAGGGGTTAAACACTGCAAACCGGGATGCACTGTGTGTTATGACACCTTTCTATCATGGCCAGCATTACGTTTTTTTCAGCAATGAGCCTTGTGTACCCATGACCCTGACAATGGATCACTGGTTCTCCTTCTTTGCACCACATTTGGTAGGTACAGACCACTGCATACTGGAAATATATAATCCATGTTATTCAATTGTCAGTGTGTCAACTGTCAGTGGTTTTAATATTGTGGCTGATGACTGTATATACAAATATCTTCCATTCTGTATCTCATACACCTCATTATGATGATGAATGCAGTTTTTCAGAACAGTGGAACTTGTTTTTAATTAGCTTTAAGTACATCGGTGAAACACAAATGACTGGGGTCCAGTAGCATTGTAAATAAGCTCAAATTGTGTTAGGGCTATGGCAAGACAGGATGTCGAAAGAAAGTCTTGAAATAAGCACCTCATTGTTCTTTATTGAGTTGGCTAGGAACCCAGGTGAAGCCAGAAGTATGGTGTGATGGTAAGATTGATTTAAGGGCCAACTTTATGTTAGAGTGACACCATTGCAGCATTTAAAGGCATTTGCTTCACCTAGCCCTTTAATTCGGCTGTGGTTGGACAATTATATCTATCCATAGGAGTTGCTCGTCAAGGGTTAACCAATGCTTAATCTTTTGTCCTCTACTTCATGCTACCTCACACAACAAGCGGGATGCTATATAAAATTTCTCTAAACCTGGGAATGCTTCAGGAGGACAACTGTGGCGGTTTATGGTGTGTAGTATAAATTCACGTTGAAGGTTAAATGTTTAAAACAGCGTGTAAGTAGTTTAAAACTACTTGACAAACTCCAGGAGCCAGAAAGTCATGTTACTCTTTGAATTATTTCCATAGAAAATATGTATCTCTCCCCCTTTTCCTAATAAGATCAGTCTGCCTCACAGATTGTTTTGCAGACATTTATCTGCCACTGGTGAAATTAAGTAAATTAATTGAAAAATGGCCATTAGTCTCTAAATACACTATGCACAAACTAAAACAAAGATTCAAAGACATCATTAGCAGAAGACTAATAGCTTATAGACCAAATGCCAGGTTCTCTTAATGGAAGCTGTATAACATTTAGTTTTAAGTACAATAAAGGAGCCCATTAAAGTTTGTTCTACCTTGTTTCTGACATTTTTGCCGTACAGGAAAACAATCCATTGCCTGTAGGTATGAATGTCATATTACTAATCCTGACCAGTTTACTGAGGTCAAGAATGTCACCAACTTTATTTCGCAGCAATGAGTTGTGCATTTTTCTTCTTTTATGTTAAATTGCAGAAAATAGAAATATAAATGACATCTTGGCATGAGGACAAGATCAGAAAGAGACTTCATAATTGCCACCCTTTCTTAGCTATTTAGAACAATGCCAGACACATTCTTTCACTAAAAGTTATTTGTTTAAAAAAAATACTAACTTTTATTTAAAACATAAAATGAATGAATACCTATCTCCTACTGTAAGCTAAAATAACAATTTAGCACATATATTGCTGGTCAATGGTTAAAAACAAAATGTACATTCATAGCATTTTTACATGTATTTGTTCAGCCCTTGTGTGTATAAAATAATTTTAGAGATTATATCTTATAATTTAATATGCAAATTTTCAGCCATGACACGGAAGCTTTGTATAGAAGCAGAAATACAATTTTGTATATAAAGAATGTGTGAGAAAACAAGATAAGTTAAATGGTTATTCATAAGAGTCACAATGACTACAAATAATATTTCAAGCAGACTGAAGTGCATTGTTTCTCTGTGGGATGAAAATTAGTGTCGGAGCAAAGGATAGAGTAAGAGCAGTTTACTGGAATAAAGTCTATTTTGCAAACAAGATACACCTCCTTTTTGAGAGTGGTGTCTATACAAAAAGTGCTAAAGTGAATAAAAAACAGCAGTTCTATACACTTGTAAAGAATACCTTCTCATCCAGACCCAAAATTCAAAATCTGTAAAGTGGTATAAGTAAAATCTACACCTTAAGTGGAGCGCTTAAAATAAAATGTTTATGTAAATGGGTTAACTTACCCCACGTTACCTTGTTAAAATCTTTAAATTTAAAGGAACATATATATATATACTCTGTAACTTGGCTTTTATGCTTTTAGGGCAGCATCACACCTCTTGTCCACTTTAAAGTTCTCTCAGAGAAAAATAAAGGAAGTAAGGAAACCAATGTGTAGTCAAATAAAGTAATCAAATCCCCCATTGCAACAATGCATCACAACCAGGAAGTGCTGTCAGCTGACCAAAATCATGTGATGTGTAAAGTCTCTTTTGCATTGTTTAGCAAAGCAATGGAAAACAAATGTTAGATAATAAAGAGGAATATATTAGTAACAAATTACCCCAAATAATATAGAAAATGTATTGACAAATGGCTGTGATAACATTGCAGAAAACTGAAAAAGGCAAGCTTTAGTTATAGTTAACTCTAGTTTTAGTTTCTGTGATCTGTAACTACCATGATGCTTAATTAAAATATAATTTGAGGAGAAATGTTGTCTACAGGATTTTTGACCGAATTAAATTCAATGTGAAAACTGCTTGTTTGGCTATTTCACAATTTCTGATACATGTCGTCTATGTGCTTATTTTTCTTTTTAAAATATTTTTCAACGCATAGTGTTCACACAAAGCTTGCCTTATGTTAAAGAGTTCAACTAAAGGATAGCTTAAAAGGATATCATTTCACCACATAAATTACATAAATCCAAACATGCCTATAAACTGACTGTCATTTTTCACATATTTTTAACTTGTAGTGTTTCATATTTAAAAAAATAAATAAAAAAAATAGGATTTATTAAAATATTTTGCCTTCAGCATATGTATTAGAAAAACAAATTACTGCAATGAAAATACAATATATACGTTGTATATAAAATTACAACACACTTTTTGGAAATCGTATGTAGAAAGATCACCAAACTCTATTTTCATACCCAGTGGAATGTACAGAAATATAGTGCCAGAGGTATTCACTAATCTATGAATTGTTGAGAATTCTCAATAACTTTCAAGTTTAAGGCCAAAATAACATTTTTATTTTTTTTATTTTTTTATTGTTCAAATTAATTTGAATTCCCATGCATACACAAGCTAGATAAACTCAGAAACCTACCCTGTGAGTAAATGTATCCCAAAAAGGTTCCCTTATTATGATCTTGGTCTGCCTTAACAGCAATAATCTACTTCAAACAAGTTTAGTATGCTGTTAAAGGACCACTATAGTGCCCTGAGGGTGCCCCCACCCTCAGGGTCCCCTCCCGCCAGGCTGGATGGCGAGGAAAGGGGTTAA
Organism: Pelobates cultripes; assembly: GCA_933207985.1. Taxonomy (NCBI): domain Eukaryota; kingdom Metazoa; phylum Chordata; class Amphibia; order Anura; family Pelobatidae; genus Pelobates; species Pelobates cultripes. The sequence continues at coordinate 220,877,907 of OW240915.1, forward strand.
ACTTACCTTTATTACAGCGCTGGGTGGGGAGTTCTCCTCCTCCTCTCCGCCTCCGATCCTCCTCTTCGGCTGAATGCGCATTCGCAGCAAGAGCTGCGCGCGCATTCAGCCGGTCTCATAGGAAAGCATTTACAATGGACGCTTGCGTGTTCTCACTGTGAAAATCACAGTGAGAAGCACGCAAGCGCCTCATTAAGCTGAAGTGGTCTAGGTGCCTAGAGCGGTCCTTTAATGACAAATATATATATGTATTATACACACACAGTTTGAAAAGAAATATGAAAGATGCTACTTTAATAATTACATAAAAACAAATTAAACAAGCACACAATCACACAGAGAATGCATATTTTCTGATATTATATAGGATGCATTTCACCCAAACAAATGCACTAGCATTGCTGGAAGTTGTGGTGTCTTACCCAATTACATTCTGGAAAGATATGCCTAGGTAGTTTATGCAAATTTCTTGGAAGCCCTTGCCCTAAGAGAGCTGCCCACATATTTGTACACATCCTAAACTTATCATATGATTATGATTACCTATGATCATTTACCATATGGTTACTTATAACTTAAGACATAGATCTAACATGGCCATTACATGTTCGTCACCTACTCTACCCTATACCCGTAACAAAAGTCCATGATATTAGAGTTTAGAGACAATACTGTCATAGATTACCGTGCTCTGTTATACTCTCGGATGCACCAGCAACTAGACTATCTAGAAAAGTTAAACATTACGCTAGAAAAGAGTGACAGAGAGATTTGGGCCCAAAATAGGAACAGTCCCTCCTATAAATGGGACACATGGGAGGTATTCTAAGACCAACTAGCTTGGACGACGGTCCATTCACTTTACACTGCACCTTTCCTTTTGCCAGCAATGACTGACACTTGTATAAGCTTGGTAATGGCCACTATATTAATCAAATATTTTTATATTGTAGTCTTTACATATATACAAGTTGCTACATAATATGTTTTATGCTTTTTCTACAGTGTTATGACTACATAGAGGGCTCGGTGGCAGGAGATTTATGTGAAGATTTATGTGTTACACATCAGCTGGTTTACAAACACTGCCTCTATTACAACCCAGGAAAGAAAGTCATTCAGGCTGATTGGCATGACAGTTCAATAATACTGAAATCAAAATCCGATGCCTTCTCAAATTTTATGGAACCTTTTCTCCTAGAAGAATCAGACAGTCAGACAATTTCTGATTCAGAACTTTTAGTAATGGTGGCGGTAGAAATAAAAAATGTCATTGGTTTGGATCTATCAAATAATACCATATTACCCATTATGACAGAAAGGAAAAAAAGTCAGAACTGGAAAATAGACTTGGCCAGTATGTGGTCTTTATTTCAACAAGAAGAATACCTGCTTTTCAATTTGCTGCAAGACTTTAGCAGGCATGTCTTACACGTGATTGGTACTTGTGGCCATTTCTATGCCGTGGAGTTCCTTAGTGCTGGACACTCTTGGAAACAGAGCCTATTTAACCTAGAGGAAGTTATTGGTCAGTGCAACAGCGGCCATAAAAGGTTGAATGCCCTCCTGGATATTGCTGTCAGTTTCCTAGACATGGTTCATCAGTTTGACAATGATTTTTCTCATCGACTTCATCTTTGCGATGTCAAACCAGAGAACTTTGCAATTAGAAATGATCTCACCGTAAGTTTCCCTCATAAATATCAAAACACTAAATTATGTCTTGCATTTAATTTGACAACATACTTTTGTTATTTAAATGAATAATAGCTAGCAAATGATTTCAGTAAATGCAGCAGACCCCCGATAAGTTTTCAAACCATTCTTAAGCAGTTTGACTACTTTCAATGCATAGGTGCCAAGGCACAATGGGAAGCATGACCACTAGTGGACTATATTGTTGGTGCTTGCTTGGAGTATTCCTTTTAAGTTGAGAAGAGTAGCTCACAGCTAAACGTTGAATGCATTGTTTTTCTTCTGTTACTGGATCTAAGACCTTATTGCTAAACATCTCAAGTAAGGTTTTCTAAGTAACAGGAGTAACTGTGTTATGTTGTCTGGCTGGATTTAGCCTCTTGCAAAGAAAGGGACAACATTTAATTGAGTAGTTTGGCCATTTTGTAATTGATCCACCAGTTTGTCAGGGTCTCTGCTCCTTCCTTTCTAGGGCAAGGATTAGGGTCACTGACCTACAAATGCTCCCAGGTATACACATCTTCTCTATGTGATTCCACCAATAGCTTCATTGTTGTCCACTAATACAATAAAGATGTTTCTATGTTTTTTGTTTAACTTTACCAGATTAACTATATAAATGCTATTAATAGAATATATACTTATGGGTGTATTGTGTATTGCATTACAGTAAATAATATGTTTGGATTTTTTTTTACTAACCAAATTAAAAGATATTGTAAAAACACATTTGTGCAATCATATTGACACACATAGGAACTTAGTAAAGCAATATTCACACACATTACAATACTTTTGGTTTTTCAATATATTTAAAATTATGACACAAATGTTTTTGTTTTTTTTACAACAAGCTGGTAAAGCCAATGGGCATCTTACCTGAAAAGGAAATAAAATAAAATAGTTTTACTTGGCATACACACTTCCTGTAAACGGAAATACTAAATAGTGCAATTCTTTAAAGAAAGCCTCTCTCAAATTGCCTGCTTATTGTGTAACTTTTTTTAGTTCCACTGTATCCATTTTTAAAATAATACAGCCCCAAATGTTATATGATAAATTATACTTAATGGGTAACTTGACAGAAGAATATTCTATGTAACGGGAATTAAACCAAGGTATGTGTGATAATATCATTATAAAAAGCCTTATCACACGCTCACCCAATGTGGAGAATAATGGGGATCGACCAGAAAACTTTGTTATAGGGATATTCTAAACATATTTTAATGAAGTGTTTTGTTGCATAAACCCGGTCCCTTTTGTGAGGCATTGTAAAACATTGCCTTTCAGAGAAATGGCATTGTTCACATTTTTCACTAACCACTCCTATAGGGACCGTCAGAGTGACTATTTCTCGATAAACTTTACATAATTTAAATCCATTCATAAACAGAATTATACATAGAACATAAAGTCATAAATTTTGACTGGAAAAACGAGATTTCGTCTGAGGCACATATTTAAGGTATTTTTACAGTGAGAACTTTAAGGATCTGGAATTCTGCTTGAAGCAATGGTTTCAACAGAGTTTGTACAGATGTTTAAACAATGGATAAATATTTGCAAAAAAATAATATTCGGGGATATAATTTTTAATATGTGGGGTAACAGCCTATTGATCCAGGGAGAGATCTGGGGTCGAAAAGCAATTTTTTCCCTAATTTGTTGCAAAACTTGAATGTGTTTCCAATTGTTGTTTTCGCCTTCTTTTGGATCAACGGCAAAAACAGATGTGAGAAAAGCTGAACATGACAGACGCATGTCTTTTTTTAGCCTATGTAATTATTTAACTATAATAATCAAGTAAAAGGAAGAAACAGGCACTCCAAGTTTCATATATTTGCATTTCATGGATAGCTAAAAAACTAAACAAAATAAATAAACATTTTGGCTGCAACAGCAGCATTTCTCAAATAATTTGAAGTAAGACTATTGTGTTAAGAACACAAACATGTATTCCTAACACTATAGTGTTGAACTAGCCATTTCCATTTGTGGCAACTCCATGCAGAGCGTGGAGATACTGAAAGTAGGTGCTACACACAGTGCAGCACTGAAATAAGAAGCACCTCTAGTTGCTGTCTGAGTTACTGACATTAGAAGTATTACTAGGCAGCAATGTAAAACACTGACTTTTCTCTGAAAAGGCAGCATTTACATTTCAAAACCTGCAGGGACATGCTGTAGACACCAGAACCACTACATTAAGCTGTTGTTCTGGTGACTAAAGTGTCCCTTTAAAGTCTTTATTTGCTTCTTTCATAAGCATTGGATTAGACCAGAGATGATCAATACATATAATACATAAGCTCAGAGCGACTGCAGCAGGTTGACTACCTGGTGCTGGATAAAAGGTGAGAATTTTTAGTTTTTGAATTTAAATTTTTTTTTTTTTTTTAAAAAGGAGGCCCATAATCTAAAAGTCCCCAGTAACACATTAACATTAAAAATAAATATATTTATTTTTAATGTTATGGTATTCCTTTACACTAACAGAGGATAACTAACATTTTCAGGACCAGGTAAAGTATATATAACTTGAGTATCTTTATTTCATCTCTTGCTACAGTGATGAGAGCAGCTTTCATGTTAATATGTTACAATAGATGCTGTGCCAATTAATTAATTACACATTCCTCTATTTTATACTGCTAAGTACATGATAATCACTAAAGTATTACAGATATAGTAAATCAGCCATAATCTTATAACATTGCCCTATTTTACAGAAGCCAGAACAGTTTCATAGTCTTGTTGTACTATGCATTATTTGCGCCAATTTTGTAGTTTTATTTTACTCTTAGATGTAATGCCAATATTATAGTTTTGTTTGGCTTGTGTAACCATGACTACAAAGGCTTTTCCTGTAACACTACAAAAATTCCAAATCTGTCACTTCATATATTTATATTTTTTGTTCCAAACTCTAGCATTACATTTTTTTAATACTTTCTTGGCTGATTAATCATGTTTACTTTGATACACTTACAAGTTACCCTAAATTATTTATTAATTTTAATTTCTCAGTGCCTGATACAGTAATAGATATAAATACCAGCGACACTGGTTAAGACTAAAATTCTATAATTCTTGTTATAGTATAAACAGCTGGGTTATTTTGTTTTGCCAACTTGTCTTATTTAAGGAGCTTATTTCTTCATTTAAGACATAAGTTTCAATTAGATACATATTTTTCCAGTATAGTTCATATGTTTTCTTTTTAGTAGTTTGGCACATCTTTTTCAAATTCTGCATTGCATCTTAAAATGATTTTGGGAGCATAATGTATTAATGTTCTGTTTTGCAACAGATATTCTTTTTTTGTTACTCATTCACAATTGGGTTACCGCTGGTATCAATAAGTAAAATGTCTTCCCTTAAAGGGGAACTCAAGCTTCCCAGCATTTTTAATAATGTGTTTACTTATCCCTATATTTAAATAATATGTATTTCTGAGGTGTGAAAAATATTACATATATTAATTAACACGTCTTTATCCTGCAACTGGGTGCCTCCATTTTAGCTTCCTGACAATTATTGTAAAATGTACACATAAGAGAAGTGAAACAATGTTTCTATGTTCCCTGTGTGCACTGGTACCCTGACTTTTGCTCTGTTTGAATTGGATTATGTAGTTATTAATCGTTAAGTTAAATTTAAAAGAAAACAGAATATCTTGTGAAGAAAATGCTACCACAAGTCATAGGTGATTTTCAATATTTTATTGAATGGATTAAATCTCAATGAAACTTCAGCCTATCTGTAAATCTGTTTAAAAGAATAATTCCAAAAGGTAAATATAAATGCTGAACCTAACCAAGTTTGAGTAATTTAACCCCTTAACGCCGTTATGGCGTTCTATGCCGTACCGCATTAAAAGGGCTTTAAAGCCGTTGCGGCGGCATAGAACGCCGTAACGGCTTGCAGCCCCTGGAGGTCCGGTGGACTTACCTCCGTCGCGATCCTCTTCTGGAGGGCTGCCAGACAGCCCTCCCCCGGCAAATGAGGCCCCCTATAGCTGGCTGGATCAAAGAGCGATCACATGGCCCCCTATAGCTGGCTGTGGATCTGCCAGCAGGGGGACTGTCTAAAATGTCAGACAGTCCCCCTGCTGGTGGGAAAGTAAAAAAATAAATAATTAAACATGTTTAAAATAAAATTAATGTATTTTTATATATATAATATATGTATATCTATTATATATATAATATATATACATATTATATATATGTAATGTCATACAAAGTGTATTTTAATATTAATATAAGTACATATATTAGTATTAAAATACACTTAGAATGACGTTACATATATATATAATATGTATATATATTATATATAATAGATATATACACATATATTATATATATATATATATATATATAATTACAATAATAAATAAATAAAATAATAAAATAAATAAAATATTGAAACAAAATTTTATATAAATTATATATTCATATGTAATTTCATTCTAACTGTATTTTGTTATTAATATATATATATATTGGTAACAAAAAAACACTTAGAATGACATTCTATATATATATATATCTATATATAAAATACAAATAACCGCAAATATATATATATATATATATATATATATATATATATATATATAGATAAATACATATAATTACATAAAAGATTACATTAGTATACACGTAGAATGTAAATACCTTTAAATGCATATATATTAAAATTCTACGTGTATATTTAAGTACTATTTTAACGTAATTATGTGATTTGATTAATTAGAATTTGATTGACGTGCCTGACAACACAAGGAGAAAGTGCAGAGAATTTAATTCGCAAGCACTATATTTGACCCTTTAACGCTCCAAGACACCATAAAACCTGTACATAGGGGGTGCTATTTTACTCGGGAGACTTCGCTGAACTCAAATATTAGTGTTTCAAAATGATAAATTGTATTACAACGATGATATTTTAAGTAAAAGTGACGTTTTTTGCATTTTTTTTACAAATGAACGGCACTTTTATGGACTATATTATTGTTGTAATATGTTTTACTGTTTTAAAACACTAATATTTGTGTTTAGTGAAGTCTCCCGAGAATAACAGTACCCCCCATGTACAGGTTTTATGGTGGTTTGGAAAATTAGAGAGTCACATATAAGGTTTGCATTTCATTTTTTTGACATTGAAATTTGCCAGATTGGTTATGTTGCCTTTGAGAGCGTATGGTAGCCCGGGAATGAGAATTACCCCCATGATGGCAAACCATTTGCAAAAGCAGACAACCCAAGGTATTGCAAGTGGGGTATTCCCAGTCTTTCTTAGTAGCCACTTAGTCACAAACAGTGGCAAATAGCAATTTGGAAAATGAAAACACAACATGTGGTCCCTTTAGAAAAGCATTACGCTGAAACATGGTATATTGAATTTTATGGTATCTTGATACTATTTTTTGTATGATGCTTTATTATCCTTATTGTCACTTTTTGTATACTTTCTATTTTATTGTATTTTGGTAATGACGCTGTTTCTAATTTTTTATAATGTTTAGTGTGCATCTCTTATATGATTAGATATTTGAATACTGTTCTGTCCCTGGCTATATTTTGTGTGCCCTCCTACACTATTTTGTGCCCACTTTACAGCTGCTTGGCACGCACACGGTTTTTTTTTTTTTTCAAGCCATACCATTTATCAAATACTCCAAACTGAAAGTAGCTAAGTCAGTCAGTGCCATGATGATAAGTCTAATCAAAGACAAAAGACTGCCCGTGGTTAGACAATTGCTTAGATCCTGATCAGTGCTTCAACTCAAATAACTTTATTAAATTAACATCAATTTACAGAAAAAAAATCCCTACTCAGTTATCAAAATAGTTTTTTGTTCACTTATGCGATTTCAGAGAGAACATATTCTGTCGCATATCAGACTGATCCCACACGTAAGGCAGTCCAGAACCAAAAAGCACAAGAAAAACAACCCAGACAATGGTTTCGGCCTTCATTGGGCCTTGTCAGTGAGGTGTAGCTGATACCCCTCAAGGCACAGAGTTACATCAACATACAAAAGCTCCAATGCAAAAACTTGTGCTAAGTTACCTGCTTTACATGGCAACTGGATGTGATATTTAAATTAAATTAAATTAAATTAAATTATTTAGAGTAGTTTTGTACAGAGCAGGATATGTGTTTTCTCCATCTATTCATTTATTATTAATAAATTACTTTTTTTTTAGCTTTTGTGTATATCCTGGTAGATTGGCATCTCAGTTTGCCTATAAATGCCTAAATTGCCTGGTAAGGAAATATTTAAATCAAGTGAACTCTGAGATCATTGACGCTAAGTGTTTAAAACTGTTTTAAAGATATTTATTCCCGATAACAGTCTATGAAAACCTGTAAAATCTGTTGGCTAGTTCCAAGCTTAATTTTATGAGATGAGACCTCCATAAGACAAATTAATTCCATCTGTGGATTTTATGTTTCCTTTGGGTTCACTCCAATTTTAACTTGCGTTGTGTTTTTTTCAAAACAGCTGTAAAAAGCTCTATATCCAGGATGGTTCCTTTGTGAATTGAACTATGAAACCCTTTAAAAAATTATTCTTTTACAGTACTGTTATTTTGGTTAATGGTCGCAGTTAATGGCTCTTTTATTCATCCTGTGTATATCTCAGCTGAAGTATCAACAAACAAATCGCATATCACCTGCTAAGGATGATTTGTGGTTTCCCTACAATTCTAATATGCGCCTTCTTCAGTGTAACTTGTGATCAAGGTACCTACCGTTTAGTGTTTTCTAGATAACTATTCCACCTCTCAACAGGATATGTACTTTAGTGCTAAGATTATTACATTTGCTTGTTGGTTTTCATTAGAACATTATTTTATGATTTGGGGCTGCATATTTGTTTGTAAAAACAATTGTAATTAGCATTTTTCTTATTTTTATATTGGAGCACCAACTACTCTGTAATATTATATTTCACTTTAAATGCTTTGCCTTATGCAACTGGATTAAAATTAGTTTCATTTAATATACTGTAATATGGTTTTGGTATGGCTCATGTCTTGTCATAATCAATCTGTTTCTACAATTTAAGAAGATAAGATTACAGGATGTCTTGTTTTCCAGAGAAGGATTGCAAAGCATAGGAGGGGGAAATTGCCCCCCAGCCACTAGCATGCTTGGTTTGTGTGTGTAGCTTCAGAGTAATACTCGTCTGCTGTCTATGATATCGGAATATGAAGCATGGTCTATACAAGTGATGGCTAACCTTGACACCATAAATTGTTTCTGGACTACATTTCTCATGATGCTCAGCTAGCTTTTAGAGTCCATGGGAAGTGTAGTCCAGAAAAAAATTATGGTGTCAAGGTTAGCCATCACTGGTCTATATTGAAGATACTTACAAGTGGATTAGTCTCTTAGGCTTCCACAGAGTGAATGTTCCCTCATACTGTACAGGTCATTCTGATGGGAGGTTGCAGAGATATACAATGTCACACTGTGCAACTTCAACAGCTTCACTCTGTCACACCCATGTATTGTATGCATTGCTGGGTGGTGCCATCCCATGTATATTTGTGAGTTTAACATGTAAAAAAGGCCATTAGTTTTATTTTTACCTCCATGGCAAGTTGCCAGTCCTTGCTATCCCCAGTTTAGGTAGACGTGGTAGGGTTAATGTTAAGTCCTCTGATTTAATTTCTTACTTAAACCAGAAAATATTAAACGATGCTACATTCAAAAACCACCATCCAACTAAGGCTTTAACAATGTTACTTAGTTTATTTATTTTCATCTGACAATATTTTTTTTGTCTTGTATCATGTTCTCTTTAGTATTTTTGAATCTAAATTCTTTGCTGGTTCTCTTACAAACTGTAAATTTTCCATTGTGGCCTTTCTACATCACTACTTCAGTAGGAATCAATAAAACAAAACCTTTATTGAAACCATTAGAGCCTGCAGTACATACATTATAAATCTGTTCCTGACAGTTGCCACCAAAGGGATTGTATTTTATATTTAAACATAAAAATGCTAATAGAGCTTAGTGCTGACTTTCCCACGTGACTGTCCATTTTAAGTAGACTAAAGTGAGTATCTGTAGGGACCAAATATTGATTCCTGCAAACTTTGAAAGAATCACAAACGTATCCACATTTGTTGACAAGCCTAGCACAGCCAGGCTTAAAGCATCACAGTCACGCCAAACTTACCTTTCTCCTATTGTTTCCTCTTCTCTTCCTCTCTCAGAATCTGTTGTTCGTTTCCTATTTCTGGTCTATTTTTCTTTAAAACACAAGGCAAATTAAGGATTTTTCCTATGCCTTACTTTTTTTGACCAAAGGAGGAGCTTAAGTCAGCTCCATTTCCTGTGTCAAGGAGAAGGGCGAGTACTTTGTCTGAAACAAGAAATGTAGCTGACTTAAGCTCCTCCTTTGGTCAAAGAAAGTCAAACGTATGAAAAATACATAAAACAAAGTAGTCCATACTTTGTCTTGTGATTTAATAAAAACTAGGGCATTACTGGCACCATAATCATTACGACACTCTATTATGGTTGTTATGGTGCTTTAAGTGTTTCTTTAAAAGGAAAACTGAACTTTATATAATGGAAACTTAACGTAGGGAGGTCAAGCCAGACCCCTGGGTGTTCCTTCTGGCAAGGTCTATGGATGACTGGTCCAGAATGGAACAAAACTTACTGCATAAGGTGACCTTGGCTGCCAGGAGGGCCCTGGCTCAAGTATGGCTGCAGAGAGAGACTCCCCCTCTCGATATGGTGATACAGAAGATTAAGGATGCATTCATCATGGACAAGTTAACTGCTCGGGTTCGGGCCACTATTAAGAAACTGGAAAAGGTTTGGGGCCCCTGGATAGACAGCGGAGTTGGCGATTAGGGGAGAGGGGGAACGGGCTTGTTCCCTCCGTACCCCGCCCCTCCTCTACAGATATCGAGTATGATAACAAACTCTCATTTTCACCCCCTAGAATGGGACCCCTGGGAACCCACCGAGAAGTCCATGGGTTACAACTCACCCCACGGGCGCTACGGTCCTTGTTTAAATATACAGGCATATGGACAGGCCTGTATCATCTACGGAAACTCCCTGTAACACCCCCTCCCATTCCCGTCCCTCTTCTTTCTTTTCTTCTCATGGTACTTTCCGGTTTAACTATCATATTCTCTATTTTATTAAATTTCTTTCTTTTTAAATCTGACTGACTTCTAATCATCGACCATCCCGCTAGCTAAAGCCTTTATTAGCTGAGGCGAGTTGAAGGGTGCCTATAGGATACTCACGATTAAAATGGCAATACAACATTGGCAACCTTGTGCACTAGGCTGGAGTCCGCTGACTTAGCTAACCTTTTAAAGCATTCTATGGGTCAATGATGATAGGTAACGTGAAATATTACCATGTGTTTTACAGTCAGTCAGGAGTCTTTGTATTACTTAATTAAAAAATGGGTGGGACGCCACAGTATACGGACTATCATAGTCAACAAGCAACAGTTAGCTATATTGTTCAAAGATGGGTCTATGAATATGCGCAACTATTCGTCTCTAACTAATGTTGACTTGTGTCAGAGTTAATCTGTATCATGTTGCATATCTTATTGTGGTGTCTGATCTTGATATAAATAAAGAATTAAAAAAAATATATATAATGGAAACTTATTTTTGGCCAGTCAAAAACCTCAGGTTATAGCATCAATGTACAAGATAAAAAGAGAAATGGGAACCCAGCTAATGGAAGAGCTCATTATTTTCAAGTATGGTTAAGGTATATAAAACATATTTTTTGCATTATTTCATTATCTGTGAAATGTCTTCTTGCAAACGGCAGCTGACAAAGTTGCAACATTTTATTTGCATTCAACTTTTATTATTTAATTGCTTCCAGGTGGTGGCTATTGATATGGATATGGCATTTTTTGAACCCAAAATGCGCAACATACTGGAACAAAAATGTACCTCAGATAAAGACTGTAATTTTTTTGACTGTTTTTCGACCTGTGATTTAAAGACATACATGTGTGGAGCACAAAGAGAAAACAACAATCTACAAGTAAGTAACTCGTCAATATATATTTTTAACTTCATTTAGTATAACATTTTCTGGGTTCGGCAAAGAAAACGAGTCTAATCATTAACTTGAAGACCTCACTCTAGTATGGAATGTGCTGCATATTTACAGTATTATTTATTGAAGTGAAACATGTTGGGAATTCAAATTAAATTCCAAGTGAATTTTCAATTTTAGACCAACATAGCCAAACTGAAAGCATTTCTGACTTGGGGATTTTTTCCATTTTAGATATTCTGACCTTAAATTTAAATTCACATTGAATTTACGAGAATCAAACATTTCCAAATCCACACAGAAAAAAGGAGAATTGATGGCATACCCAAAACATGCACTTCTAAGTAGTGGTGCTGCCATAAAGAACAAAAAATATTTAAAAAAATACAGATTAAGGAACAGCGCACATGCAGAAAAACATGCTGACTTGGTGGGTGTTGCAAACTGTTTGCTTAGCAGTTGGCAGGCTTGATTGGTGTGACTGAATTTAGGTTATGGTCTTTACTGATAGATGTTCTGTTCAAAGTCATTTTGAAATGTCTCAGCTTGCTGACTTGATTTTATAGGTGTTGCAAAATGTTTTGTAGTGCATTATCCATGCTTCAAAATAATGAGGTGTCCTTATCCATGCTCACCTACATTTTGGGTGTGTAGTGATGATGCAAATCCATAATTTACAATACTCCTATAAAAGCTGGTTTCGACTTGTAGCCAGTGCCAGGGTGTGGTCTCTAGTTTTTTGTGATTTGGTGGTATTGTGACCCCGCTATACTCTGACTACTCTCTTATCTGGTTTTCCATTGTCTGCCCACCTTTAAGGACCAGTAATATGTTTGTAATATAGGATAGGTATTAGCTTAAATATCCCCCACATCATAACACATTTTACAGATGGATATTTAACGCCAGGCAATCCAAGCTTATGTATTTCTCAGGTGCATAAATAGGCTAATTATCCACAAAAAAAGAATATAATTTATTTAATCATACTGAAGAATTTGCTAATGCAGTTCAATAAAATCTACAATGGTTTAGGTAGCCAAAACTCATTGATAATAAATATGACAACTCATCATAAAGCTTCATGTTAATTTACATCTCTTGCTTGCGGAGAAGTATAGATGAATTGTTGCACTGCACCTTAAGCTCATCACTTCTGTTTCGTTGAACTACTTATGGATTGTTTAAAGATTTTCTGCAGTACAGGAGTTGCTGCTCATTTACCCTCTAGGTTCTGTTTAATTTCATATTAAATTCAGTTTTTCTCCAAAGAGCATTGAAATTTCTTGGAAATCAGCCCAGTTGTATGGAAATGTCTTGGTTATTAGCTACCATTAGCTCCCAGTGGTAATATTTCATGTAGTACTCGTTACATCAAACTAGAAATTATATATTTTATACACTACTGCATTGCAGTCGTTAATACGAGAGATCAAAATACAATGATAAAAACAAAGGCAATAATTTGTAGTGTCTTGTAGTTATCTTTGTAACCCATAATATTATTATAGGAAATTATTACAAACACCGCTAAAGTGCGAATTTAAACTGTATTCAAAGTGATTTATAAATTTAAGATCTAAATAGCTGAATATAAAAAATTCTGTCAGTTTGGCTACTCTGGTCTTAAATTTGAACTTTTAATTCTCACTTTAGTAAATAACCCTGTAAGACTCTGCCAACACTGCTGGTCCACATGAGAGCCCCTAGAGAGTTTTGTATCAACCTATGCACAGGCTATATGGTTTAAATTCCTTTAAAGAGATTTTATAGTGCCAGGAATACAAAGTGGTATTCCTGGCACTATAGCTCCCTCTGCCTTCCCTAGAATGGCCGGACTCGACGTATATGAGAGGAGGCAGAGTCAGGAACGATCCGAAGTCAAGGACACAGAGAGACAGCGTAAACTAGGACTAGCCGGGGTCTGGTACACAGTAAACAGGAAGCCGACAACCAGAACAGATAAGGATAAAGAGAAAACATAGTCAGAAACAAAGCCAAAGTCAATATGGAGAAAACACAACTGAACACAACAAGCGCTAAAGGGAACTGAAACAGAAACCACAATAGGGCAGGGAGTAAAGGGAGAGGTAAGTTTAAATAGCTTCTAAACTAATCTGATTGGCTCCTGTCATATCCACACCCCCAAAAGGTAAGTGTATGGGGAATGTGGCATGACAGGGGCCAATGGGAGCCTTTTAACAATTTAGGCTCCCACTGTCTCTTTAAGAGCACGCCCGAGACTCGCGGCGCGCTCTTAGATTCAGGCGGGACACGTGACCACTTCTCGCGGTCACTGCCCGCCTTCCTAGTGAAGCCGTCGGATGAGCCGCGGCCGGCCCCTGGATAAGGTAAGTAACGCTACAGTCTGGTATAGAGCCACCAGAAGCTGTCTTAGTGCTGCAATGTAAACATGTTTTGCTTTGTATTACAATTGGAATAGGGACACTCAATAAGCTGGAGTGGTCTAGGTGCCTATAGTATCCCTTTAACTGTAAACAGTTTTTGGATATGCACGATTTATTCTTTATGGCACAAGAGCTGAGTGTGTCAGGGATGATTTATCCATCCAATTTTACTTTATTTTATTGTTGACATAGCAGCTAAGATATTTCCCACCGTGCATAGCTGTTTAGATAAAGAAACCTCAGAACAGCTAAATAACATTTGCTAATATCATTGAAGAAAATAAACGAATGTAAAGGGACTAAAGATAACTACATTAGTATTCATGGCACATACATAGCTCAGTTTTTGTTTTTGTTGTAATCAAGTATTTTTGTGAGTTTTGTTTGACAAACTTTTATTTTTATTGATGTGTGAAGATGTATGAACATGCTTAGCATTTATTAGGATAGTCAGGGTGGAGTTGGTTTGACATTGAACCAGAATAATATGGATGACAACTTTTGGATTAGTAATATACATTTTAAAATATATGAAACATCTCAGGTTGAGTTTATCTAGATGTGAGCTCATGTATTGACAAGTGATTTATCTGAAAACAAGCAAATGTGTTTTGATAACTGATTTATCTAGAAAAGAGCAGATGTATTTTAAACATTGATTTATTAGGGTATTATTTTGTGGACCTACATATGCAGGAAGATAGGGAGATATACATAGTATCTCAAAGTCCTCAGTATGAATTTGTTTGAAAAACTAGGTAGAGAGTGGGCAAATAAGAACAACAAAAAAAGTAAATTAAATTTAATTATAATAAGTTAAAGCTGATTTTCAATTTCAATTTTTTTTTTGTACGGTAGTTACTATTCAGAAACTAAATGAACTGTACCTTAAACCTACCCAGGGCAAACTCGAAAATTAATTTATTTATGTAAACTAAAATAACAATAGAATAAAAAAAAAAATAGTTCTGATCAATGAAGTGTGTTTACTAAGAACCATATAGAAGCACTGGAATTAACCATCTAGAGCAGTGGTTCCTAACCTAGCCCTCAAGTACCCCCTAACAGTCCAGAATTTAGGAATTAACTAGTTGTGTCTAAGGTGTTTTTAGAAAGAATGGAAAAAAACACTTTAGATACATTTTTCATTTTTACATAATTATATATATATATTTTATTTTTTTACATTATATATTCATGATACTGTTTTCGTTGTATAGATGTAGGTCTATTATGCTCTGCCTCATAACTACAGCTGTATTAAGGTCTGCATTATTGATATCGTCATTAAAAGGGTTCATTCTCGTTGTGTATTCAACCTCCTCCCGTGGACTATTTCCTACAATGCCATTTACCATATGGGCGGTATTGGCATACATTTGGATCATCGCCGGCAACCGGAAGTGACATATTTCCCGGAAGTCCTTCATGCGTTCCAAAGTTAAACGCACGCCATCCTGACCATCAGCTGCCGATGGTTAACTACATTTAAATGAGTATTTAAGAGGAACTCTGTGAAACATCATTATACATCCCTGAGGAAGTCCAAACAGGATGAAACGCGTAGGACTTGTTTTTTTTATTTATGTTTTATATTTGTTTGTTTTGTATGTATTTTGTTATTTTATTATTTTGGCATCCTTCTATTTTTATCCTGGGAGCTTCTTGCGACCTGCTGGAGTTCTTGATACCACCACATTGTGTAGAGATATGCTGATTGTAATTTGACATCTTATAAGTGCATTTGTATTCAATAAATTTGTTACTTTTATACAGTTTGCACTATCTTTCTCTTTATCTTCTCATTTTGAGTGATATAAGAAGATTTCCTTGTATGAAGAAACTCTCTGAAAATTTTCTCCATCCACTTGCTTACCCTATAAAAGAGGGAGATATGCCTGAATTTTCATTCATCTAGTAAGTTCTTTACCACCTCCTGTCACGCCACTAGTGCATAATTCATTGTTGCACTATAGAATATTGCCATTTAATGTAATTTATATAGTGCATATATGAATTGGCCACTTGGTTGCAAGGTCAGATGACAGAAGGGATAATATAAATGGTATAGGAATGTGAAGGAGGGAAGATGGTTTGCAACATGGATGGATCCTTTGATTAATCAATGACTCTGCAGAATGTGTGAGATTCTTCACTGGAGATAACTGGATATCTAGTTCCAAGCTCTGCAGGGTGTGAGATTGTACACCTGAGATGCCTGAATGTCTACTTCCGATGTAAACTAGCTGACTTCAGCCATATGACCTCTGCCTCTTAATTGATGAGTTTTTTTTTATATGTTAATGATCATTAGCCTATTGTCTAAGTATCATATCCAAAAGAAACATTAATATGTACCCACAGAATAATAATTAAGCCTCATTTTTATTATATTTAGAATGAGACAAGCACCATCTTCTAAACAAGCCCAAACATAATTGGCATAACTTAACCATATGGGAAGGGATTGGGATGTCCGCTATATTGGGTCACAAGTAAGAAGTGTGACATTTCTATGGAATGGAGAAATTGTAACAAATTCCTAGATGCAATTATTATTTCTGTGGCAACTACACAAGAGGAGATAAAAGAAAAGGTTTCTATTTGGATTTATGTGGGTCTGGAACACAAGGGGGTGGTCACTTATTGCCTCTATAGATACGCCTTAACTCCACCTCTAGGCTT
This sequence comes from Pelobates cultripes, assembly GCA_933207985.1. NCBI lineage: Eukaryota > Metazoa > Chordata > Amphibia > Anura > Pelobatidae > Pelobates > Pelobates cultripes. The sequence goes on from OW240915.1 coordinate 220,894,778, forward strand.
GGCAATCCACAGGGTATATATCCAATGATACTGAAATGTGTATTGGACTTGCTTGGGGGCCAGAATCTAATTCTAAGTGAGTCATCACCTTTCTTACCAGAGACCCCCTGGGCAGAAGTTTTACTTTGAAAACCTGAGTAAGTGATTAGGACTTCTGTTATTGTATCCCTTTAGTTTTTTTTTATCTGTTGTTGGTGTAACTAATTTGATTGTCATCTGTATTTTTGTATGCACTGTGACTATTTTTTGCTCATAATAAATATTCCTTTATTAAGTTCTGCCTTTCTCTGGTAAAGAACCTGAAGAGGCTAATTAGTGTTTTGCAATTGCATAGGCATTATGCTAAGTTGTATTTGGTGTTTTTTTCTTATTCACTTACAAAGGGTACCAAGCTGCCCCATTTATAAATTGTCTTGGTGGTGACAGCATTAAAATGGTAATATTTATATTATTTATGCTTAAGTGTGGCTGGTTTTAATGGGGGTTGTATCATTATTTCCAGTCTAGTGTAGACAAATATTGAACTTTAACCCTTTCACCACCACAACCACGTCATGCACACTCATGGAGTAGGGTTCATTTGTTACACCCCCCACGCCCACCCCTGTGCCGATTATACTGCATTATATTTTCTTTTTTCCTCAGATAAATATCCATATATTGTCTTCATCAAGATATTAAGATAAACTGAAATATCAGAATATAGAATGTACATGTGTATTTTATGTCGTTATGCATTTTTATGTTCTGTAGATTAATGTTACCTTTTTTGTTTTTTCAAATCCAGCCTATTTTTAACATTTTCTCTGTAGCCAAGTTCCACACCTAGCCTTCGCCTTGGTTTCCTTAGTTTCTATAATCTAACTGAATGTTGCCTTTTATTTCCATTGTTTGCAGGTTATCTGTGATAAGATATTTCGGCGCTGGTTTACGTTGAGCATTATGAAATCTGGCAATTCATTTCCTCTTCAAGAAGAACTGCATAGGGTGGTACAGCAATGTGCTCGGTCTACAAACAAGGATAAACAATATACAGAGCTATACAAATTACTTCGAGCTAGCCAACAACAGCTTCAGAAAAGAAGTGAGGAACATCATTAATAGTTTGTAAAGAAAAAAAAGTGAGCTCTTCACTCTCCTACGTTTATACTGTTATGAATATAGGATTATTTTCCTGACTACAGTTAATACGTTTAACGAAAGTAATCTCCTATTAACTTAACGCATTTATTTTTAAATAAATGTACATTTTAAACTGGTACAAATAGAAGTGGTTGAAAGAGATAATTCTGGTTTGACCTGCCTCCAGCATCTTTTAAATGTAGCAGTAAAAATATGCAAAACATTTAAAATAATTATACTTACCTTTGGAGTTCTGGATTTGCATGTTCTGAAGCGAGCCCTCATCAAACCAGGAAGAGTCTCTGGTACGCCCATAGCTTTCTATTGGATTGTGAGTTGGGAATCCTTTAGTAGAGATCTAAAAGCTGAACTGCATGAGCAGAACTATTAAACTCTTTTATGACACATGAAGTGCCGAACAGTCATGATATGTTAGGATTTTGGTAACCCCTGAGGGGTTAAAAAAAGTGTATTAAAAGCATACTCGGCATACTTTACTGTAGCTTAAAATTGCACTCGACATGTCTCAGTGTATTTTTATCTTGTTGGTTATTTGAACCCTCTGTATTTATGGGCATATTGCACTTCAGTATGTGTTTTACAAAATCCAAATATTTAGTAAAGAGAAACTAGCGCACACATAAAGCTTTTATGAGTTCACAAAGCATATTTTTAACAACTTATATGTAAAAGTTTACACAATTTGACAAAATATTAGGTTTAGCCATATCATATAAATAATTGACAGGGCAGAAAGTAGAAAGGAAAATGCAGTGCCCAAGTTTACAGGAATAAACAGGGCTGATTTAAGGATTTTGGTTACACACCTTATATGTTTCTTATCTCCTCTTTTGCATCTTACACCCCCTTTAGTGTATATTATTCGTGTTTTGTGTGTATTACAACCCCTTGTCCAGTTGTGTGTCTCTTACTCTTACAACCCCTTTGTGTGTCTTACTCCTTCAACCCCTTTGTGACTCTTACTCCTCCAGCCCTTTGTATGTTACATACTTACTCCAACCTCATTGTATGTCTCTTACTTCTCCCAGCCCCATTGTGTGTCTCTTAATACCCCAGCCCTTTTGTGTGTCTCTTTCTCCCCTTTCCCAGCAACTTTGTTTGTCTCTCCGTCTCTCCACCCAGCTCCTTTGTGTATATGTCTCCTCTTTCCTAGCCCATCTGTGTGTCTATTTCTGCCCTTCCTCAATCCCTCTTTGTGTCTCTCTCCTCTCTCCATCCAGTTTGTTTCTTTCTCAGTTCCCCTGCCCTTCTGCATGTCTGTATGTGTACCTCTTTACTTCCTTGCCTCCCTTTTGTAGCATGGCCATGTGGACTATGGTAGAGGATTTTCTGTATCTTCTACCAAGTCTGACTGGAAGTTGTTTGCTGCTCTCAGCGAGCAGCTTCCATGTGAGCCCGGATTGAAGATAAAGAAGATCTCTACTGCAGTATGCACTGCCGCACTACAATAGAGTTGCTAGCAGCAGTTGGAGCGGTGTGCGCTCGCTTCCTGATGGTCACCCAGACAGTGTGCATAAGATGCCACCTGTGCCACCTTATGGTTGCGCCAGCCCTGGGACTAAATGATGTGACCTGACTAACTTTTGAGAGCCAAATTAAGTGAAATTTAATAAATGCATATTTTCAAATATCTCCCACTAAGAACGATTTCTGAAAGTTATCTTTGGGTAGTTACTCCTTGAAGGACCACTGAGAACTTCTTGCAGCTCCTTACAACTACTGTCATTGAATTCATGTAAGAGTGTTTATTATCCTTTATCAACTACCAATGCTTTTATCTGCAATATTGGGAACTCAAAACATTTCAGAGGCCCATGATGAGGAACTAGGAAAATGCTCTGCAAGAAAATTAATTGTTCCTCTAACAAAGCAAGCCACTACAGCATATAAAACATTTTGGGTAGCTAATATATTCTGTTTTTACTCGTAAATATATTTTATTGAAGTCAGTTTACCTCACAGAACTGAAACAACAAAGATTTTTTGTTAAAATCACTAGATGACATGGATGTTCTGTATTCTGAAGCTGTCCCTAACACTAGGACCGTGAATAAAATAAATTATACATGTCCCTGTCAGTGGGCCCATGAATAAAAGAAGAGACGTGAATGTCCGTTTCTCTATTTTCAGTTGCTCGATTGGAAGGGGCTTAATATAAAACAGCTGAAATGCTTCTTCTCCCAGAGGTAAAAGAAAGTGTCAGTCAATTAAATTTGGCTCCTTAAACACATCATTCATTAAGTGAGTTCATAGAGGGGGTTGCACTTATACTGTGATTATGAGTCCCTTCCAATTTTTCTTATAATTTGGAATTCAAGCATTTTTTTTTGGATTAGGAAGACTTCACGTAACCAGGTATGTGTCAATGAAGCCAAGTGTCAAACTAGAGCTGTGTCAACATATTCAGAGTTTTCGAATGTTTGCATTTTATTTTATTTTAACTGTCCAAAATAGCATCTGCAGTACTGTTACTTTGAGTAAACTAATGAAAATATAAAAATATACTTTTTAAATAAACAGCTGTAGACATAATTCCAACTCTTTAACCAACTTTATTTCTTACAAATTGTGTCTTTCTTCGTGTTTTTTTTTTAGTCTTTTGTTTTTGTTAGGGTTTGATTAATACCACTCTACCCAGCGTCAAGCTATGTCACACGTATTAAGTAACTGAAGAAAGTTAAAGTAGTTCAGCTTGCAGTGAAATCATCCTCAGAACAAAGGTGCCTTGTTTCCAGAACAACCACAAAGTTTAAGTAAATGTTTTTTTTAATTTTCATTTTAGGTGATAAGCTAGTGACAGATCTACTTTATTTTCTTTCTTTAACATGCGCTAGCACTTACCTAATGAATATAAAGACAGCTACTTAATCAGGCAACAGCACTGAGAGAGTATTAACCTCTGGCACATTTGTATGTCACAAATATTGTGTTACTAAAATGTAAACATTACACCTAACACACAACAAAACAAACACCATCCAGACAAGACAATTCAACTGCCAAGACTTATATTAGTCAGATTTTTTTTTATTTATGGGCTGATATCGTAATATTTATGTAGGACGAATCTATTTCTTTTATTTGTAATTTCAAATGAAATGGTTTTTTTCCCACCAATATTAGTCCACACATTGCAGGAAGTTATTGAAACAAATCACTTGTTGTTGTAATGTACGTGAACATAGTAAATTATATGTGATATGTGAAAGATATTAGGACAGTAATCCCAGAAAACAAAATGAGGCAAGTCCTCCACACAATAGTATGCAAAAGAAAAGTATAGCAAAAGAAAGAACTATTACTGGGCCGTCGATGTCACCAGATTTGACTTATTTCTGGATCAAAGAATCTATTCTTTAAGGATTGCATTCCAGTATGGAATTTCACAGTTATCTTAAGAGAGAAGGACGGCAGGGATCTGCCAAAATTAAGCAGGGCATTCTGTGCTGGCATAGATTTTTTAGGGACCAGATTGTTAGAACTGCTAAGCATAACATTTCGTCTTGAAAGAGTTAACAATGTAACCAGCAAGGAGAGTGTTTAGCAATTACCTGCAAATCCTAGTTACCAGAATAGAAATAAGACAAACAAGCGAATGGTTGGTATGGCAGCAATCAATAAAACAGGTCCAAGGCAAGGTCAGTAGCTGCAGGATGAAAAAGAGAGAAGCCAGTGTGAGCGGTTATTATAAGCAGCATTATTATAGAGCACAGAATAAATAAGAGCAATAACTAAGACACTGGAATTACTTTAAAAAGGGCTTTATTAAGATGTTATATTGAAGCCATATTGAAAATAGCTTAATGTTGTTACAGTGTGCACTGCTATGAGTATAGCAAATTTACCCCAAGCAGTAACTTGGGGGTTGGGGGTGGCATAGGGTTTTGATGAGGTTGGATTGGGTTTAAGAGGGACTCTGGGTAACTACTTGCTCTGGGATGACACCATGAACACTCCTGGCACTACCTATAACCACTACAGCATGCTGCAATGGTTATGGTGTTTGGAATGTTCATTTAACCCTTTGGCCACTAAACTATCTAAGCCCCCTAACACTAAGCACTAATTTATGCTAGCCCTACATGTAAACTCCCAAAGCTCAACCTTAAAACTAGCTAACAATTTTTATCACACTATAATAGCATTGCACCTTTATGAGCAGTGACATTTCATTATTGTTTTTCATTAAATGTGCTTTATTTTGATTGTGGTGGTTTAAATGAATTCATAGGAATATCTAGAATGACAAATTTTAGGGAACTGTAAGGGTAAAAAGGTAAGGGCCCTAATCAGCTAGTGTAAATTTAAAATTGAACATGAGTGTAGGTGGCACCAATTATGCTCCAGCACTTTTTCACATGTGTACAACAATATGACCCACTTTATTACAACACAGGTAAATGCACAGATCAGCAGTCATAAATGCATAACAAGAGAAAGCAGATGAAAATGACAGCTCTCCAAGGTAACCTGATAATCTGATAAATAGTATCCTGGTAAAAACATATTTTATAAATAGATAGAATTAAAAATTTTAACTGTTGAATAAAGATTTTCTTACATGCTGCGATTTTCCCAAATATATCATTTTAAATAATAATGACAATAATGTTCTAGGACATTTGCATGTAAAGCAGTAATTGCCTCTCCTTGGTACCCGCTGAAACGATCGGTAGCAGGCAATAAGTGGGAATAAATAGGTCAGTTCTTTATGTAGATGTAGTTAAATTGTAGTTAAATTATCATAGAATATATTTGTTATGGCTACAAAAAAAACCCAACAAATAAAAAAATATCCAATTAAAATATTTCTATAGACTAAGCAAATCTCACTCCCCAATGTTGTTCTGAAATTATTTGCAAAGACTTTGACTGATAGACTGAAGCCTTATCTACCATACTTGAAGGTTGGCGACCAAATAGGTTTTTCCCAGTAAAGGCAAGGGGAAATAATCTACAAATACTCCCCACTTCTTCTAACATTCAACTGATGCTGAGCATAGATTCAAGAGAGTGGCCAGTGGTCTCTTTGAGTATAGTGAGCTGGTGCTTAGCTCTAACCTTTATTATTTAGTAATAATTAGTATTTTATAATATATGGATCCAATCTTGTTTCTCCAATGCTGCTTCGATATGGGATCACATGATGGCTATTAAGATCAGTCCTCCTAATACCAGAGAATTTACATAAACTACATCAACTGTGAAGGTTCAGCAATATGTGGGTGCTTTATTTTATAAATACTTTAAGTAGTTATGAAATATAATATACTATGAGATGTCTGAGGTTTTTTTTTTAAACATTGCTGTCAAAAGTATATACAGAATGGCATGTATCCTCTGTTTTGTTTTAACTTTTTTTATAATTACCCTATAAACCTTCTGTGTGTGAGTTTTAGTACAATCTACTTATCCCTTTTCTTTGGCTATGGGTTCCCTCTATTGTTTAGGTATTAGGCTTCTCTTTTTGATAAGTCATATCTTCCCTTAAAATGTGGACTAATCTAAACACCTTTTCATGATCCAGCAGGGTGTGCATTATTAAAATCAACATCTTCTCTTCTCTATTATTTTATTACAAAATGTTGTCATCCAGCTTTCACTTACCTTTGTTTTATATTCAAATTTTTATCATGTAGAGAAGAAGATTACTAACATTGTATAAGTCGTAAGCTTAGTAATTCTGCACATTTCATATATTTATAAGCAGCTGCAATAAAAATACGTAGCAGAAAATCCATGGTTGCTCCCCCAGAAGTTCCACTTTCCATATTTAGCACTGTACAAACAATTAGTAGGTCTGTGTGGTCATCTAGGGCCTCGGAGACTTAAGTATGGCATGGGACCCACCAATTTGCTACTCTATGATTTTGTAGTACTGTGTCAGGAATAGAGTTACCCTAACACACAAACCTTAAGGTAACAGTAAAGGTACACGTACTGGTCCTTAGAGTGGCCGGGTTAGTGCCTGAGACAGATATATGAAATGTCTGCAAGCAGACAGAGAATAAACGAGAAACAAGCAGAGATCAGGATTACAGAAATACACGGAATTGGTGGCCAGGCCAAGATCGGGATAACAGAGAGCAAGAATAGTCAAGCAAGCCACGGTCAGAGAACAGGAAATCCAATACATTGTATACACACACTCTCAGGTAACAAGAACCACGACAGAGCAAGGAAACAAGGACAACCAGGAAGCATATATACTCTATACTGGGTAGTGATTGGTCACAGAGGACCATGATGTCACAAGCCTGTACACATCATCAAAAAGCGACACACGGGCTGACACTATAAAAGGAGACCAATGGGAGGGGTTCACATTATATATGATGTCATAATAAGGACACCAGGAAGTTAGGGATAAATGTGTGTGCATCAGAAATCAGAAAGTACATAGTGCCGCGAGGGACAGGTACCATGACTTGTAGACACACTGTTAACATGACTTGTAGTTTGGACTAATAACTTTTTTTTTTGTGGATTAAGGTGGAATAAAGTGCTCAATCTACTCTTTTAATTAAACACCCATTGCATGACCTCCATTACAGATATGCAATGTAAAAATGATAGTAAAATCTCTGCTCTCTTGCTCTCCTACCTTAAGTAATTCTTCAGATAACCCATTGTTTAGCCCTTCTTCATTCTGCACTAGATATGATGACTTCCTCAAGTGACCAGAGCTTATCATATGCTTCACCAGGGTTCCTTGGTCTCTTTGGAATCTCTACTTGCTTTTTCCATTCCTGCTTGAGATCTTGATATACCATTAACTTCAATACTTTATAGTATCTCTAATGACAATCAAATGTGAATTTATCTTATACCATTTCAAAAATGATGTATAGCTAAATAATGTTTTTCCCATCTTTTATTTTCTGTTTATGAATACATGACAACCTCACCAGAAAATACTTTCACTACCAGGTAACAGGAAATAAACACGGCAAAATATTTCTGTAGTTCAAAGAAAGTGCTCTTTTGCTAAATGGTTTATAAGATTTTAATGTTTTGGTATAGAACACGTAAGCATCGTGTTTTTTCTGAATTGCCAATTGTTGGCATTGTCAAAATATCTTGGGAACATATATCCATCTCTGGGTGTAATACTTTAACTTAATTTGTTTTTTCTCATAGAGAGCTGGAAAAACTGCCACACATTTGCTTAATCTAGAAATAAGCCTAATATTTGCCACATGCTGCTAAGTCAGTTATGCGTTTTGGAAGGAATCTGAATTGCACTAAAAGGAAACTGGACTAAATTGGAGGAGTTCACTGGTTTCCTCAGACAATGTACTCATTTAAACCATGATTTCAAATAATTAATTTATTTTTATTTTGTCAGCTTAGGTCTACTGATGGGTTTTCTAAGGCATGTCCTGACAGTGATTCACCAACTTTAAAGTTACAGATTGTTTTATAGCTTCGGGTAGTAGCGATATTTTATACTATATTCCAAATACTTACTGCTACTTGATTAATTGTTCCAATGACAGTGCCTTTAGACTATTTTTACAGACAAAAATAATTGAATGGATTTAATAAATTTAGTAGATATTTAGAAAGTGCATATGTGACATGAATGAACATTTTCCAGTCACAACCTGGAAAGTGGAATGAAAAATGTTACATGATATTACTAAATATATAAAAAGAGGCATGAGCATTACAATCCTGGATATGCACTGAAAAGTGTTATTTTCAAAGTAATGGACACAAAGGCTATATAATATGTAATATTTTAATTCAATAATAAAAAATATTTTATGTTTTCCCTTACAAACTTTGTCTTATAACAACAAAATTGCATGCACAATAAATGGATGGGTACTATGAATAAAGATCAGATATTACAATATTGGCAAATTGAAATAATCTGCACACTAACAAAAAGGTTTCCTTCCTTCCCACAACTACCTTCAACAGAAATAAGGAACGTATTCTGTCTTCACCGGAATATCATTTGCCTTGATTATGTAGACCTTCCCAGATTTATATCTAATATTCAGATCTTCTAGATCTTTGTTTTAATGCTTTGTTTCAGCATATGGTTTCTTCTTTCATGGATTTCTATGCTTTAGGCTTTCTTTTTTCCCTCTTAACATCTAACCGGAAACATTTTCTTCCCCCATACTTCCTTCTTTTATTTTATGGAGCAGGATCCAAGAACCTGCCACCAATTAATCTTAATTACCACACACAGGTTTGGTTATCAGACCATAACATTATTTAGGGAAAGCTACAAAATATGCACCCTTTAGGGCTGCATTGGTTAAAATAATACCCCAAAGTATTTTTTTTATAGAATTCCTAAAAACATCTGCAGATGTGGCAACTCTATTCACGCTCTTACAACTCCAAACATGCTCTACTTTGACATCAAACAAAATTACTCATAGATTCTTCTATTATATCTAGGGCTATCATATCCATCAGGTTTTCAGGGACACAAATAATTTTGGCATATATATGAAAATGCATGAAAAGGGTCGCCTTGCAGAATGTATACTATTCTGCAGGATTCTTCATTACATAATTACTTAATCTTATACACCTTTTCTGAATTCTACATGAAGCCCTTTTCATGTGCTGCCCATCAATATGTATACATGATATGTGTCTCTGAAAACATGGTGGATCTGTTAATCCTGATTATTGCCACTTTGTATAGCTACAATCCATCCTATGGCAATTTCACTACATTTCTTCCCCTTCAGCTATCCTAAAAAATCCTTTAAAATGTAAGAGAGCAGAGCCTCTAGAATCTCTTCAGTCTTACTAAAGCTTTGGGTAAAAGTGTAATGATGCTAGGTTGTAATCTCATAGACTAAGTCATCAACATTTATTCTATATCTATGTATAAATGTGGCGAGAAAAACAAGTAACAAGAGGCAATCCAGACGTGGACTCCTTGCTTACGGTGCCTAGAGGGATATTGGCTATACCTCACTGATGATACCTTACAAGGTTGAAACGATCATCTGGGGTTGCTGTATCTCTCGTGCAGAGGGAACTTGCTGGCATTTCGGATCTGGACTACCCAAACGGGTGGTACCAGTGTGATATGCTTCACATATGTTCTCTCTGTAATAGCACAAGTTGAGCTAAAACCAGCTTGAGATCTGAGCAGGAACCCACCGAAGGGCAGGCTAATTGAGTTGTCCGTTCTCACCTCTCTTGCTACTTGTTTTTCTCTCCTTAAGTTTAAGGGCAATCCAGACGTGGACTCCTTGCTCACGGTGCCTATAAGGGATATTGGCTATACCTCACTGATGATACCTTACAAGGTTCAAACGCTCGTCTGGGGTTGCTGTATCTCTCGTGCAGAGAGAACTTGCTGGCATTTCGGATCAGGACTACCCATACGGGTGGGACCAGTCTGATATGCTTCAGATATGTTCTCTCTGTAATGGCACTAGATGAGCTAAAACCTAGCTTGAGATCTGAGCAGGGACCCACCGAAGGGCAGGCAAATTGAGCTGTTGTCCATTCTCAACTTTGTATAAATGTGGTTTCGGATTTTTTTTTTTAACATCAAATTCAAATTAAATAGCACTTCTGAATAAGCTAGTATGTAATATATAAGACAGCAATAATATGGTAGCAGGAATTATTTAAAATTCATAGGTAGGATGATCGTTCATTGGGACAGGAAACAAAAAATACAGGAATGTAAACCACTACTAGTGCAACCCACAGGTACAGAATGACCTTGTGTGTGATAAGTAATTCTAGTAAATGCAATAGGACTCACACACCTATGTCTCCAGCTGAGATTGTTGTGGACAAAAGCTATTTTTTTTCTTATAAACTGAAGTTTTTTTTTCTACATTTCTACTACATATATCTAAATTTTTCTTATGTGCTCAAAAATAGGAGCTATAGTTAATGGTGAAAATCACAAGTTGGAATGAATGAAAATAGGACATAATTTCTATTGATATTTGCTATTTTAAATTAATTTCTAAAACCTTTTGATGGGGACAGCATAGAGGGAGTATAATTCCTTCATGTTAGCAATGTGTACACATAGACTTTATTACATTTTGTTTTTGAACTTCAGTGCAAAGCAAAATTAAAGATTTAAACCCCCACTTAATATTCCCTTCCACTCATGCATATACCCTACAGAGAAACATAGTTCTTGTTTAAGGTCACATTCCTGCGCTGTAAGTATCTCCCCTTTCTGTGCAATGCAGTAGTATTCACAACTCAATCTGCACAGTGCTGCTAAAAAGAGTCGATTAGGAATGGCTTTTGGCACACTTCCGAGCTCATATGAAAAGTGCAATACCTGCTAGCAATCTCCCTTAATATACAAATGTCTGGTGCTTGGTAATTGTAGTTGGCATTATTCACACACACTAGACTTGGAGATTTGTTTTAATCTGAACTACAATTCATCTCAATTTGGGCCAATCGAGCTCCAAGCCAAACTGTAGCTGAATCACGAACCAAACAAATAGCGCAATGAATAAGCATGTTCATTTTAATTCATAACTCCATCCATGGCACCAACAACAGAGACGATTGATGGGGGGAAAAAAGAAAATTGATTGCTAGGGAACAGCCAATAAATGTTGATTTTATTCACCAATCAACTGAGAAGTGATCAACAGAGAGAAAAAGGAGGAGTAATAAAAAAAATCTATTTTGATATATTTACAAATATAGAACTATTGATTTTTTAAAGAATTTTTTCTTTTTTCTTTTTTTTCCCCTCTTATGATTACTTTTTTCTCACTTGATCTGTGAACCCAATGGTGGGAAAATGCACCATCTAAGAGAACCCCTCTCCCCTAGTACAGAACTATGAAAAGTAAGCTAGACTTGTATTTTACAGTTCACTTGAGGCCCGACCTTTGCTCCTGTTACATTTGGAATAACAAATATATAAGAAATGTCAATTCTGCATATATGCATGTCATTTTTATTTTTTTTAGATACCCTTAAACCAACATTGTGTGCATGATCTATGGCTCCAATTTTACATGGTAACAATGCTTCACATATTTTTAAATAAATGCCTATGTTTCATTTTTCTCTTCGTTATAAATAAGTTGCGTTGAAGAAAACTAACAAACATTGGTAGGCTACATTAGTTATTCAATCTATTTAGAGATATAAAATCTGACTACAGAATGAATATAACACAATTACAAATTGGCAGAGGACATGTGTAGGCTTGCTGAATTTGCTGTTTGGTATTTTAACTGCAGTGCATTTTGTCTGACAGAAAAATGTTTTGGTATTCACACTTCATCCTCATTTTACCATCAGTTAAGCATTAAGATGAAACGCAAGAACAATAAGTGTATCTCAATTAATTAACAGCCTGTTATTTATAGAGCGGTCTCATCAAGCCTGCCCTAAATTATGAACTGTGAGGGCAATTTCATGTTTGATAAAAGCTTGAATTTTCATATTTTGCATACATTTTAACTTATTTTAGCTGGCTTTGTTAAACAATCTTGGTTAAGTTATCGTGTCAAATAATTTATTCTATCACTAGAAGATATAAAAGAGTGGCATAACTGCAATTGGAAATTGTGTATAATTTCAGCAAAATTCTTGATCTCGCTGGACACAGGTTTTTTTTCCCTCTCCTGCTGAGTGGCTTGGTCAGCTACAAGGCTAGAGACCTCCATTTACTGTTAAATCATTTTCTAGTAGTTTAACACAGAATGGAGGATCCCCGGCCTCCCAGAGCCCAGCCTATACCTGGAGCTTCCTTCTAGCCATACCAATTTATACCAGCAATGCTGGCTGTGATTAACTGAAGGTGGTCAGCTGACACTCTTAACCACTACCGCCCATTGCTGCTCAAGGTAATGCTTCCTCGTTAGTCCAAGCAGCACAAAAATGATGTGCTGCTGGGGACTCTTGATTGGCATTAAAACATTAAATCTTTCAAATACTTGGGTATGTTGTTAGACCCCAATCTATCTTTTGGCCTCCAAATAGAAAAACTTGCATCTAAACTTTATCCAAAACTAGGTGCCCTGTACAGAAACAAATCCTGCCTACGCCCTACAGTAAAGTAAAAAATTGTACAGCAAATGCTGATGCCAATCATTGATTATGAGAATGTAGTATATGCACCTGCACCGCAAACCCACCTTAATAAACTTAATACATTGTATAACTCGTTCTGCCGTTTTGTGCTACAATGTAATTACATGACCCACCATTGTGACATGCTAAAAGAACTAAAATGGCTATTGCTGGAATCCAGACGCACCCTTCATCTTTCCATCCTTGTGTTTAAAAACTTTTCTGGGAAGCTCCCACCCTACCTGAGCAGAATGCTCTCCCCAGCTGTTCCTACCTCCTGTAACCTCTTATCCAGTACCAGAACTTTATTTAGTCTACCTCAACACAGAAAGAAAGCGGCTCGATCCGCAATTATGGAACGACCTTCCGCAAACGATCAAATCTTCCCAGGCCTAAAATCCTTTAAGAAATCCCTGTCTACATATCTCAAAACAGAATGTGCGTGTTATGGTTGATTATATATTTCCTACCTGTTCTACCATGTTAAATGTTTTATACATTGTGTATTCATATTGTTTTTGTATTTTATTGTACCCTATTGTATCAATGCAATGTTTTGTGAACCCAGGACATACTTGAAAACGAGAGAAAAGTTTTATTTTATTTCTCCCGATTTTTAACATTTCATTTCTAATCAATATTGCCTTATACATAGAGTATCAAAACAAAGTCCTATGTCTCCTTTAAAAATGATGTATGCTATGAATGGGGGCACAAACAGAAAGGGTGGAATTGTGGTAGAATGAATGTATGGAAAAGTGCCAAAAAGGTCTTAAATGCCCAAAAGTAAAGTGCAACAATACAAGTTAAACACAAAACCATTGCAGTTCAAAAAAACCTTGGTTTTTAAGGGGTTAAATATTCTTAAACATCTTTCCATAATTAAGCAAGATAATCTTGTTATATTGCTTTATATCTCCTTTTTAGTGCCAATATAAATTCTCATTTACTTAGGGATCTAACTACAAACATTGTCTACCATTTTTTATGCCATTTGAAATTGAATCAAATGTTGAGAGTTTAATGCAGGTCAGAGAGTGTGTCCCAGTTCAGTATTGTAATCACAATAGGGAGAAGCGTGACCAACTTCCAAAACTACCTGATTATTCATGGTAGAAGAAGATCAAAGGCTAAGAAGTATGAATTCGCTCAGTTAAAAAAAAAAAAAAGAAAAATCACCTCCACAGGAAACAGCTGGTGAAAAATAAATTGAAAGTGATGTTCCTGGTCATGGCTTGATGAGTAAGTGCAAATTAATAAGAACTCCCAAGTTTTTTTTATATATATATTTCTATTGATCACAGGCAGTTAATAGCTTTTAATTTTGACAAACTGTAAGATATAACTTGTAACTATTCTGAGATATGAAACAGAGATATCTATTTACGAGGTGGGCAATTATGATGCAATAGTGGTTACAGTGGATGTTACTACACTGTGCGTATCTGTCTGTCTGTGTGATTGGCACTGACATGGTTAACTATAATATGGACTTGACAGCAAAATACGAGGATGAAGCTTATGTTTTTTGAAGTATGAGTATTTAGTTTATGCATCAATTGCATAGTTCAGTTTTATTTATTGCTAGGTACTATCCGCAAGATGAAATAATTTAATTTATCAATTGCTTTCTCCATAGAATTATTTTGTCTGGAACTACGTTTCAGGTATGACAATAAATAAATTAATAATTAAGGATGAAATGTTGGCAGTAGACCAAGGTAACCAGTTAAACCCATCGTGCATTACTGTAAAGTGGACATGGTGCCTTAGTTTAAAACAATCCGATTAAACTCAAGAAGAAACAGTAAAGCAAAAACCATCAATGTGAGTAATGTCCCCTCTGGGTACATACTGGATCAGAATATCATAATATAGAGCATGCTCTCAAATGTTTAAATCATTTCTACACTACAGGGCAGGTCTGGAAGTATGGCCTTGATACTTAGAAGAAGATTCCTGGAGTGCTTTGTAAGATAAAGTGATGGTAAATAATTTATCTGTGCAGTTTCCTGTCCATAGTATTAATAAAAGTGCAGTATATGAGTTGGAACAAATTATATATGATACTATTTAAATGCATTTTTTTTTTTTGAATTTCAAAATATTTTTTGTTAAATTAGCCAACAATAAACATGGTTTACATTTGTTGATAACAGTGAAAGATTTAAGAGTAGAATAATGGTACATAGAGGTAAATTACATGTTGTTCATATTGGTATTTAACACTAAATTGGTTAGGTGATGGCACTTGAATATTGGGTAATTGGTATATGGAGCGTTGTCACTGTCACAGGAAAGTTATACAATTTGTCGTACACAGTTTGTTAAAAGTAAAAGTGAGAACAATAAAGGAACATTCGTATACGTGAGCATCATTTAGATAATTACATCTTTAACCTAGTGGGTATGTTAGAGCCCTGGTTAGTGTGTATCGGTGTGGGTGGGGGGTTCTATCTGTGGTTGCTTCGATTGAGTGTGTGTGGGCTCCAGGCTATGCTGGATGGTTGGGTTCTGAGGGATATTCAGGAATGTAAAATAGTTACGTTATGTTTACTTGAGATTGGGTTACGTTTGTATGGGGGTTATGTGTTCCCTGTTTCCTTTTTCAGGAATTCAGTCGAGGGTGTCCAGATTTTGGAAAATGTCTGGTAGTTTTTGGTTTTAGCATATGTCAGTTCTTCCATATTTTGAATTTCTTCGACTCTCGCAAACCATTCCTTGATAGTTGGGGTGTGGGCTTGTTTCCAGTGTTTGAGGATACGTTGTGCAGCAGCCATGATTAGGAAGTTGAGGAGGATGGATTGTTCCCATCAGTGGTTTTTTGAGGGAAGAAGGAAGATGTATTGTTTAGGATCCATGACGAATCTGCTCTTGATGATTATTTGATTGAATTTGTGTATCCTAGTCCAATACCTTGATATCAGTGGGCACTGCCACCAAATGTGTGAGTGATGGGCTCTTTTTCCCTGACATCTCCAGCATGTATCCGAGGTTGTGTTGTATAGTTTTTGGATTGTCACTGGTGTGCAATGCCATCTAGTGATTCGTTTGTAGTTGCTTTCTTGGGCTAGATTGGAAGAGGAGGATTTGTGGGCAAGCCTGAGTATAGTTTTCCATTCTTGTGGAGAGAGGTTCAGGTGCAATTCATCTTCCCACTGTATAGTAAATTTTGGCAGATTTGGTTCTTGCAAGTCCCAAAGTAAGTGATACTGTAGAATATTGCATATTCTATGTTTCTATTGATTATATATGGATGTGTGGATTGACATAAGTAACAGATGGTAGAAGTCACAAGGCTTTCTTTGTCCGAGAGCTCTGGAATGTGGATGTGGGGGTTTTGTCCTTATATGGCTAGAGTTAAACGCTGATGTTAGTATGAGCACATCTATTTAGTAACAGAGGAACACGAGGTCACTTTGTCTTGGCTCACTCTCTCTTGGCTCTTGGCTCTGGGCTCTCTCTGGCTCTCTCTCAATGTAAAGATGTAAGGATGTAAAGAAGTCAAGCAGTTACCATCTGCTGTTGAATGTCCATTATCCTGTAACATCATTTGTTATTTTATTATGTATCCGTAACTAAGAATAAACCTGAAGAAACCGTAAGTCAGATTGCGTATTAGTACTTTTCAATAATATAGACAAATATTATTGTGGCAAGCATTTGGCCCAAGACTATATATACAAAAGATGTATATATATCAATCAACTGAAGACAAGAAGCAATTTAGAAGATTTAACAGTGACGATTCCAACCAGATTTTACAGATACATAGTGGATAGGTTCTTCTTTTTGAGTGATTGAGTTTCACATAATTGTTCAAAGGTTGTTAGCTTCCTTATGCCTTTTGGGATGAGGCCTTGGCTTTTAACAAAGTGTTTTAGTTGGTTATAATGAAGTTGTTGGTTTCCTGTTATGGGGGTGTGGGGTAATATTTGGGCTAGGGTTTTAAGTTTAGTAGTTTTGACCAAGTCTTTCAATTGTAGCGTATCTCCTTTGTGGTAAGCTTTGTATGTGTTGCCGGAGGTGCCACCTTGAAAGCGAGGATTGTGGGTGAGTGGGTATAGTGGGGAGGGTTTAGGTGATATCTCTGTTGTGCGTAGTAGTTTATACCAGACTTGCAAAGTAGCTGTAATTGTTGGGTGATTGTCGTATTGTTGTGGGTGATGTTTTTGGTCCGTACCCAGCCAGGGCGTATTCTAAGAGGGTTCTTGGAGTTTGCGTTTTCCAAGTTCACCCAGTGAGGAGTTTTCGTTGAGCGTGACCAGTCGTGTATTCTGGTAAGATGGACTGCTTGGTGGTTTATTCCACATTTTCACCTTTCTCTCTGTTTTTTATTAATGTTTTATAGGCTATTCTAGGTTGTTTGTAAGACCAGATGAATTTCGTGATAATGGATTTGACTGCATTGAAAAATTTGTTAGGGATTATTATCGGGAGTGTTTGTAGGAGGTATAACAGCTGTGTGAGGATGTTCATCTTGACGATGTTGAATCTGCAGAGCCATCCGAAGCAGGGTTTATGCCATAAGTGAAGGTCTTTGGTTATTTTTTGTTAGGAGTGGAGGGAAGTTTTGTTCGTATAGGTGGTATAGTTTATTTGGAATTTGAATTCCTAGGTACTTTACTGATTTAGGTGCCCATGAGAAATGAAAATTCTCTCGCATTTTTGTATCTAGGTATTTGGTAGTGTATATAGGCAGAGGTTTGCATTTGGTGAGGTTTGCTTGAAAGTTGAATACCTTGCTGTATATTTCCATTTCTGTGAGAATGTTGGGAGATGGTAAAGAGAAGGTCGTCTGCGAAGGCTGAGACCTTATATTCTTCTCCCCCGATTGATAGGCCATGAATATGCATGTTATCTCTGATCCCTTGTAGGAAGGGCTCTAGGATTAGGATAAACAGGAGGGGTCAAAGGGGGCAACCCTGTCTAGTTCCATTGGTTATGATGACTGGTTGGGAAAGCTGTCCATTAATGCGTAGTCTGGCTGTGGGTTGTGAATAGATAGCTGCCAACCATTCCTGCCATCTTGGCCCAAATCCCAGAAATCTAATCATATGGGTGAGTAGGGCCCAGCTCACCCTGTCAAATGCTTTTTCGGCATCTATCGCGAGTAAGGCGCTGTGTGTTTTGGGTTTGGGCCCAGTGGATCATGTTTATTATTTTCGTCGTATTATGTTTAGCTTCCCGTCCCGGCACAAAGCCCGCTTGGTCTTGGTGGATTAAATTTGCGAGAAATGGTTTTAATCTGTTTGCAATTATTTTGGTCAAGATCTTTAAGTCAATGTTAATGAGTGAGATTGGCCTATAACTTCCACACGTTGAGGGGTCTTTTCCAGGTTTGGGTATAAGGGCAATAGTTGCTTCTAGCACGGATTTAGGTAGTGAGAAGGTAAGTTTTTGTGCGTTGAAGACATCGGTGAATGGTTGTGCTAATGTTCGTGAGAGAGTTTTGTAGTATCTGCCCGTGAAGCCATCTGGGCCTGGGCTTTTACCAATAGGGAGAGATTTCACTGTGTTTTCCAATTCTTCAGGTGTAATTGGTTCATCTAGGAATCGTGGTGGGAGTGTATTTTTGACCCTAGGTTTGAGAAAGTTCAGGATATCTTCTGCGGACAGTTGGATTTGTGTAAGGTTATATAGGTCGGTATAGAATTTGTGGAAAGCTTTTATAATATCTGGCATTTGGTTTGTGACGCTCCCGTCATCCTGTTTAATTTCTTCTATAAAGGTGGATTGTTTGTTTTGGTGGAGGGCTTGAGCCAGAAGTTTTCTTGCTTTTCCCCCATTTGTATAGTAGTAATGTTTTGTTAGTTTCAGTTGGCGTCTTGCGTGGAGTTGGAGTATCGTTGTTAATTCTGTTCTTTTAGTTAGTATCAGTTTATACGTGTCCATTGAGTCTTTATTTTGGTGTTGTTTACATTCCAGGGTTTTTAGTTCTAGAGTTAATTGTTTGATTTGTTGTTCTCTTTTGCGCTTTTGGGAAGAAGCGATGTATATAAGCTCCCCTCTCAGGACCGCCTTATGTGCTTCGCTTCCCAAACCAGAGCTGGTGAGGTGTCTGGTTGTGTGTTTAGAGTGAAATAGGTATTAGCTGAATCTCAGAGTTTATCAATGTGTTCTGTGTTATTGAGGAGTAAGTCGTTGAGACGCCATTGTGAGGATGGGTTTGGTATGGTAGGAATTGTGATTTCTAGGGACATGGGCGCATGGTCTGACCATGATATTGGGCCATATGATGCTGATGTGGCCATAGGTAAGTACCTGTGTTGCAAGAAGATGGTGTCGATGTGGGAGTAGGTCCCCGCTGTGGATGAGAAGAACGAATAATCTTTTCGTGTTGGGTGTATAGCCCTCCAGCAGTCATATAGTTGAGCTTCATGCAGAGTGCTGTTTATCTGTTTTCTAGTTAATTCTGTGTTTGCTTGTGGCTTAGCAGTGGAATCTAGTTTCCCGTCCAGAGATACATTTATGTCTCCTCCCAACACCAGCAATTGGAGAGTTTAGACAATATTTTCTGTAGTGCCACATTCTGCTTTTTGTTGGGGAGATATATATTGGCCAGTGTGACTTGGTGTTTCCTAATTTGCCCTTTACAAAGAGTCATCTGTTTGTTGGTCTTGGTATGTAAATTGGGTTTTATTGCTGTAGCGGAACCCCTTTTTGGCTGTCTCATTCCCTTTTATTGATTGTTGGCCCTGCAGAGATTTTCCTATGCCTGGAGTACACAAAACTCTAAGCCTGGAGTACACAAAACTCTAAGTATGGACTTCTATTAGACTGTATATAGATTGTGTATAGGAAGGTGTACCCCTCCCCCGTTTCCTGTCCCATTGGTCTCCAGCAGGGCATTGTCCCAGGCACACTGTCAGACTACTTGGAACTGGTTTGGGCTGGAAAGCCATGCTTCAGTGGGCCTAAAGGGACCTCCACAAAACTTTAAACCCCCATAACTCCTGAACCCCTGATCTGATCTGCGTGATTTTTGGATATGTGTCGCACCCAGATCAGGGTTACCGGGGGATGTAATATTTAAAGGGGTACTCCTAGGTTTAGGGGTACATCCAGAAAACCAGGGGAACTGTGTCCTGCATAATGGGATTATGTGTCACACTAAGGGGAGGGGATGTGTGGGTGGCAATTCGTGTATGATTGGTGTATTGTGTATTACTGTAAATCCCTCCCTTGCATGGGAGAATGCTTTAAAAGAAGGTTGTGTGATTAAAAGTTAAGTTCTATTCCTGATACTGTGTGTCGTCCAGTGATAGGGGAAAGTGATGGGATATTATTGGATTGTATTGCTGATTGTGCTGGATATTCTATTGGATTTATTACTTGTTCCTGCATCCTCTTAAAGTACTTGGTGGAGTTTAGCTGTGGGAAATCAGCTCTCCGCTACAATTGCCAATCAATATCGCCACTCCTCTTGATTTAGAGCTTGAGTAGTGTCCAAAGTAACTTTTAGGGTAATTTTTATTTTGTAGTCTGGGCGCTGCGTCTTTACGAAAATGGGTTTCTTGGATAAAGACTATATCTGCTTTGTTTCTGTGGAAATCTGTTAGGGCTATTGTGCGTTTTTCTGGGGTATTTAAGCCTCTGGCATTCTGAGTGAGTATGGTTATTGAGGTCATTATTTGGGCTATGGTAAGGGAGTTGAATTTTCTAGGGACCCCCTGTCAGTTAGGTGTGGTTTGTGTAGTCAAGATGTGAATTTGACTGGGTTGGTATAGTTATAGAGGTATAGGGAAGGAGTAGTGTCTTTATGCTTATGTAAGGGAGTGTGTCTTTCTGTATGACTTAGGTTGTGGTTTCAGTGACTCGGTATTCAAGCTTTTAACTGGTTTCTGTTTTCTGTTTTCTAGTGAGGTCTCTGGTTTGGATATCTAGCATAGTGCTCACTTATCGTGAATAGGTTTCGTGTTATCTAAACAATGATTTGCGTATTTGTAGTCAATAAATGGAAAAGTACAGGTTACAGTACAATATCGAACGTAACAATAGAAGAACAGTTGTAATATGAACAATAGAATACTTAAAATTATACAGATAGCAGTAATAGTTTTCCGTAAACAACAATAGATAGTAACAGTGTATTGTATTTGTGTTAGAACAGTGTGCCTGTTTTTGAAAATGATGTCGAATATTATATGGGCACTGGTGTTGAATTAGTGCAGGTGTTGGTTGGAATTGGTCTCGAGGTAGTCATGGACCACCTGTTAGTCTCCAGTTGTGAGACTTTTAGAAGAATTTGTGGAAGGATATGTTATGAAATCTGCGAATAGCAGATCCTCCAGGGATAGAGGAGGTATAGGGGTTCCTATCTTGATGCTAAGATAGAACCCTTATTTAAATTGGGGTTTTGAGGCCGGATTTGAGATCCGAGGATCCGGTAATCCTCTATTGGTATTGTAGCTTAAGGAGAATTTAATATGTAGTAATCTCTTCTGTCACCGGCTGATACGGTGTGTGTGGGGGGGAGGGTGGGGGGGAGGGGCAGGGATGAGGGGGGGAGGACAAGCAGGTTTTCGCTCAGATGTCAAGTTTATAAATTGTAGCTTTTTTTTGTGCTTTTTTTTTTATGCGCACTAGTGGGAGCTTGGTTTGACTCCTCCGTTGTGGTAGGGTTAATCTTATTTTGATGAGATGGGGGGAGGGAGAGCTGGGAGATGCTAGATAAAAGATGGAAGAGAGAAGAGGTGGTATGGTACGAAGGACGGTGAGAGGGGATGGATAATGCTCCGGGATAGGTGGAGATTTTAATGAGGAGGTGAAAAGTAGTTGTGAGGGG
Organism: Pelobates cultripes; assembly: GCA_933207985.1. Classification (NCBI taxonomy): domain Eukaryota; kingdom Metazoa; phylum Chordata; class Amphibia; order Anura; family Pelobatidae; genus Pelobates; species Pelobates cultripes. The sequence continues at coordinate 220,916,766 of OW240915.1, forward strand.
TTATTACGTGTTATAACTGAAGTGCAAAGTATTGACTTCTGAGTATGAATTCATTCTATGATAGTTGAGCAGTTTATTGAATGATGATAGTGTGGAATATGGGGTTAGCGTGTCTTAAATGTATTTTTTTTCCAGTCAGATGATATACCTGTAAGATATCTACACAAATAAAATATTAATGTATATATGCTTGCTCTTTTCAGAATAAGCATCTGCTATAAGCTGACATTAAAACAAATGCCTGCTCTGAGTTCCCTACTCAGTGTCAAACTCTTTTTATACCCTTCACTACCAAGCGCTTCTTGAAGAAATTTGTTTTTAGAATTTAATTTATTTGAACATGGCATGCACATCTAGCAAAAAATGCTGGATTAAACAGGAATTACACATTTGGCTCAGGGAAACATGAAAACTATAATGATGTATTTTTTTTATCAGTCTAACCTTTTATTTATTTGTTCACTCACTCATTAGATAAGTATTAGTGGGTAAATGTTCTTGCTATATTTCATACAGAGTCATAGACATTAGCTTGCAACCCATTATTAAAGTAGGTATTACAGATTAGTAAATATAGTTAAATATCTTGTTTGTGTGTGTTGTTAAGGAATCTGAAAGCATTTGCGACAATGCAGCTTCATAAAAATGTAAACAGAAATGTAAAAAGAATGTATGTATCTGGATATAATGCCCATATACAATTAATTTACTAAAAATACTTCTAATAATGATGGTTTGTACTGATTAACAGTACAATGGAAAGCCATTTTGTAGGTTAATCATGAAACTTTTGGATGAACCTATGGCTACTACAAACTTGTTAATAGGCTGTTATTCCTCAGCTGCAGTGCAGCAAAGTCAGCAAAGTCAGTCCTTGTCATGCTTTGGAAGAAATGTCAATCAATTTCTCTTGTGAAAATGGCTACGTGATGTGGGAAAAATTCAAGGGTTTGAGACCCTTTAGCACAGTTAGGACTAAAGAATGCTGCATTCAAAGGTGGTTCTATTGGCTGGAGTTTCCTGGGTGAACAGTTGAGTGGTTCCTGGAGGCCTGTTGAAAAGTAACTCCAAAGAAAATTCCTAATCAGGTTAAAGTTGGTCGCTGTACCCTCTCGCCGCGCACCATTTGCTGATGGCGGGAGCCGGAATATGACGTCATATTCCGGCTCCCAGCTACAGCAGACAGCCCGCGCGGTGAGAGGAAGCAGACAGCACACAGCTCCCTCGCCGCTTGTTGTATGGAGATAGGCACCCGACCCACTGGACCCCAGGGACAAGTCCACGCCAGCTCTCCAGGTAGGGAGGCTGGGTGGACAATTTTTAATTAAAAAATAATAATTTGTGTATGTGTGTCTGTGAATGTATGTGTGTTTGTCTGTGAGTGTGTCTGTGAATGTATGTGTGTGTGTCTGTTAGTGTGTGTGTGAGTGTGAGTGTGTGTCTGTGAATGTATGTGTGTGTGCCTGTAAGTGTGTGTGTATGTGTGTCTGTGAATGTATGTGTGTGTTTGTGAGTGTATGTGTTTGTATGTGTGTGAATGTGTGTGTGAATGTGTGTCTGTAAGTGTGTGTGTCTGTGAATGTATGTGTGTGTGTGTCTGTGAGTGTATGTGACTGTAAGTGTGTGTGTGTATGTGTGTCTGTGAATGTATGTGTGTGTGTCTGTAAGTGTGTGTCTGAGTATGTGTGTGTACGTGTATATATATATATATATATATATATATATACACATGAGTGTATATTATTTTTTTGGGGGGTGGGAATCTTGGGAGAGTTTCCACACTTTATTCCCCAGGACTTGACCCCTGCCGGCAGGGGAGATCTCCGGATCTCCCCTGTCGGCTCATGCAGAGTTGGCGCTATCTGAGTGCCGGCTCTGCTCTAAGCCTCCATGGGCTCGCGGGGAGATCAAAGACAGAAGCTCCGACAGTTTCCTCTCGCGAGATCTGAGCGTTGCCGCGGCAATGCTCAGATCTTGCGAGAGTGAACTCTAGCCCCGCAGGCTAGAGTTCTCTCTCCCTTGGACAGCAAGGATCTCCCTCCCTACATAAGATAAAAGGGAGGGGGTTATTTACTAATCTGCCCCCACCTTCACAATCCCTCCAAACATACAGCACACACACAGCACCTACACACATACAGCATCCTAACACAAACAGCGCGCACACACAGCACCCTCACATACACAGCACACAAACAGCACCCTTACACACAGCAAACAAACAGCACCAACACACACAGCACACATACAGCACCCTCACACACAGAGCATCCTCACACACACAGCACACTAACAGCACCCTCACAAACACACACACACAGCACCCTTACAAACACACAACACCCTAACACACAGCACACTAACAGCACCCTCACAAACACACATACAGCACCCAAACGCAAACAGTGTGCACACACAGCACCCTCACATACACAGCACACATACAGCACCCTCACACACAGAGCATCCTCACACACACAGCACACTAACAGCACCCTCACAAACACACACACACAGCACCCTTACAAACACACAACACCCTAACACACAGCACACTAACAGCACCCTCACAAACACACATACAGCACCCAAACGCAAACAGTGTGCACACACAGCACCCTCACATACACAGCACACATACAGCACCCTCACACACAGAGCATCCTCACACACACAGCACACTAACAGCACCCTCACAAACACACACACACAGCACCCTTACAAACACACAACACCCTCACACACAGCACACTAACAGCACTCTCACAAACACACACAGCACCCTCACACAAACAGCACACTAACAGGACCCTAACACACATACACAAACACCTTCACACACACAGCACCCTCACACACAGCACACAAACAGCACCCTCACACACAGCACACTACCAGCACCCTTACCCACATAGCACACTACCAACACCCTCACACACACATCACACTAACTGCACCCTCAAACACACACACAGCACCCTCACACACACATCACACTAACTGCACCCTCAAACACACACACAGCACCCTTACACACAACAGCAGTATATGTATGTGTGTGTATGTATATATATATATATATATATATATATATACATGCGGCGTGTGTTTGTACTTTAGGGTGCACACCCTAATGCAATGGGCTGCTCATGCCTATGTCCAGGTTAACATACCTGCATTTTCTTGGTTCTCTCCCGGAGTCTCACCTCCTGGCTGTTCAGTAACTTTCCCCATACCTCATGTTGCTCATCACTTGCAGTGGATCAGGTACTCTAAACCTTTTTGAAATTACGTTTCTGTACTATTTAACCTTTTTCAGGGTTTTATTGTTAAACCTTGAACTTGAAGTGAACCTGTCATGATAAATATAGGTTTTTCAGTTTTCTGCCTTGACTCATGTTATACAATGAAGTGTTTCTTCCCTTAATACTATTGAAAGCTCATATTTTAATCTATTTCCATTACCCCTGTCTCCTGCTGAGAGCATCAGTTGATGTTTTCAGTGGGTGTTACATTTTATATTAGACACACTTCTTGTGCGTACCCCTGTTTGGGAAGCACATACTCGTTTCCCATAACAGGTTAAAAGTGTAAATTTGTGTAAATAACGCATATCTGTTCTCTCTATCTCCATTCTCAGATTGTTCATTCAAAGCTGCTGCTATAAGTCATTCTGGCTCTTTGTCTCCATTCTGCTCTCACACAGAGCCTGCCCCTCTCCGTTCTTCCCCAAGCATTGCTTTCCTTAAAGCAGGAGAGTTGTCCAGATGAGTGGTTCCCTGAAAACAGACATGCAGAGCACAACCTTCATATCTCTGGGCACTGGACCTGCACAGCCTGAATTGACTGAGAAAAGAGGGAAAGAGCTGTATTTTTAACTCTGATTTTAAAGAAATCTAAACTTTTGCTAGCAAGTCTGCAAGCACAATGTATAGATCAGATGTGATTCTCTACCATTTCAATTTATATTTGTCATGACTGGTACCTTTAATGCCAGGCTGCTATGATTGCATATCAAGGTGTTGTTTTTGATTGCATACTATATATCTATACCTACTCCTTGGTTGTTAATAACATTTTAAATAACAACAAAATATGAGTAAAATAATTCTCATAGTGAACAGATTTATATAGAGAAAGACTGCCTTTTCTCACCTTTTCCACCATTTAATTTTTACTGTCTGTATATGTTCAAAAATGTCAACACAAAACTCATTCTCATACTACAATATATTCCGTTTTAGGCACATTTACGTTTTGTGTTGTAGTGGGAGGTGGAGGGGAGAACAGTGTGAGATCACAGGCAAAATCCTGTCTTTATTCAAGCTCATTCTTTCATGGATTAGCAAATCACAGTGAATCAGTCATGTTTTTACATTTTTTTTATAGGATAAAATAATGCATCTGATTCCGTTATTCTGCCTCCATGTTGTGTTCACTTTTCCTTTTAGTGCATTCCATTTTAAAGTGACTCTAAATTTGTGATTCCTTAAAAAAACAGGATTGTTTCTTCGTCTATCAGAATGTTAATTGGCTGTTCCAGCTGCGTAACCCGATTAAAAGCCGAGGTCATTTTTAGGCCAGCCAAAATCCAAGTCACACATTGAGATGTTGGAAATGTAGAATGGTTTAAAGAGAATCAAACAGCAACAAAAAAATAAAATTAACAAAACAAAATAAAAAAAGGTTTTTTTTTCTGCTAACTTTCAGAAAAACTGTAACTAAAGTTTTCTTATGAATTACCTACAATTACGAGATGAATAAATCTCAAATAGTTATAAGTACAAGAAGACAGTATTTCTATTGTAAAGTAGTAGAAAATATGCATTGTACACAAGTAGGAAATCAATTTATGATAAGCAATTCATTATATAGAAGTAAAAAATATATTACATTTGATCAGTATATGTCAGAGACCACATTATGTCAATGTTTTGAGGAAAGGAAGGCAACGGTCCAAGATTTGGTACCAATCACAATGTAACGGAAAGGAACATTCAGATACACCAAGTATTATATTCCATCCTTTGCTTCAGGCTGTTAAAAATTTATGAAAACACACAATTGCAGTAGATGCACTTAAATAATATATAACATTGATAAACACTATTAACCTCCGCTGCTCACAAAATAAAGGATTTTTTTAAAATAAAAAACAAAACAAAAAAAAAACAAGCTTGCATTCTACTATTATCCTAGATGATTAATAATATAAATCCAAAATAGTTTTCTATATATATTTCCTGTGTATTTCTTGTCTTGTATCATTTCAGTTTATATCAAACAATGATTGAAAGAGTGGATTTTGATGAAAAACAGGATAATTGGGAAAAAGAGGCTGGCAGGTGAAAAAGCGCCTGAGAAATCGTAACTCATTTGAATCAGGTAGATGTCAAGGATAATGGGAGAATCAGGTATATTTTATTAGGTTTGTTTTGTTTTTTAAACACCTAATCTAGGCAAAAAATAATGGAGGTTTATTTACAGTATATGATCATATGATCATATAATACTCTACACTCCTAGTAATACCAGCCTCATTTTAAATTATAAACCACAAGCTTGGTTCATGCGTCTAAGCGTTAGAAGATTAAAACATTGACAGTCTTAGGTGCAGGATTAAACTCAAGATACATCAGTAGGTAAGTGTAGCTGTAAGGTCGGTTAAGGGTAGCTGACAATATTGAAAATAGTGGCGGTGTGGTTAAAGCTACTACCTCTTAATGTTGCACACAGGACAGTAATGAAAGTAATAGGACAAAGGCAACACTCCAGGATCCAGAAGGTAAATTTATTTCTGGGTTCACCACCTCATAAAGTGCAACGTTTCGGCTCAACAGAGCCTTAATCATGCACGGAGCACTTCCACGACGGAGGGCCGGAAATTTCAGGTGGAACCTGTGTGCAGGGATTCCCGTTTTTGTAGTAATGAAAGTAATGGCCACTGTACAGTGTCATACTTTCAACCCCTATTCTAAGAGGATACATAAACGGGATTTCTGTAGCACTCTACAATTCCATACAGCAATCTGCATGTTTGATTCAAATATTAAACTCCATTTAAGAAAAAAAAACATGAATATAGATATTTATAAATTGGTAGTTGACAGCAGTTTCATTCCTGTCACATCCTGACTTAAACTACCACCAGTGCCAAGTTACATATCCCATAAATTACTGCTGGGAAAGGGTTTATGATGTCTCCCAATGCATGTAATGAGAATTCTTTTAGCCACTTCCTGTTCTTGGCAGTGCTTACTGCATCAGATGCAGGAAATTCAAAGGTGAGTATGTTTTTAAACGTTTAGATTTTATTTATTTTCCACATTTTAATAAATTATCTATGAAATGCATTCAACATGGATTTTCATTCTGCCTATTGTGTACACATTTAGATTTAGAATATATCTGTTAAACAAGCACAGAAAATCTTTAAACAGAAAGTATATTTTAATGTTGTCCTGCAAATCTGGCTTGGTTGGCCTTCACTCGAGCCTGCTGGACAGCCTTAGTTGTAAATATATATACATTTGTTTATTCCATGATTTCCAGCAATAAAGTGCAGATCATTTTTCTTTTGTTGGAAGCGATGGAATACCGAAGTGATTATTTAAAGTCCCGGAGTGCTGGTTGTGTGCTAGATTACATTCCACTGTAGGAGAGCACTCGGGTGTCTTTGTAAAAAAATAAACATCTAGTCAGTAATCCAGAACATGAACAAGTATCAGCATTTTGGTCATAAGCAGGGACTGACTGTTTGACTGAAATGCTGACCTTTACTTTATGTGAATAAAGATTATATGCGTCTGATAAACAAAAGTGCACTGACATTTTTGCACTGTGGCAAAGTTGTTATTTTTGGAGACATTTAGTGCATCACACCTGGATCATATATGTATATATATATCTTTGCTTTGGTGTTACTCTGACCCATATACAATACTGCAAAAAAAGAGAGCGCTCGCTGAACTTTTAAGTATATATAATGTATCCTTTGTCTACTACATTTAAACATATCGACAATTAAATATCAGTGTTTCAGTCCAAAAGGGTTTTTCTCAAGACATGGTTCACCAAGACAAACATACTTAAGAAGAACACCTCCCCTGAAAATGAGGGTGAATCTACACCAGAACATGGTGAGTGTTTGCGAATATGTGTTGCCTCTTGTGTACTGGGTTTCCATTATTGTTGCCAGGCAACCAGCCAACTAACTCACCAAGTTCACTTCCTATGAGCAGAATGCTAAGAAGATTCCCCTCCTGTGCAACTTGGTTAATGACTGGTTAGCAAACAGTCAATTTTGGGGTCACGAGCTGAAAGGAAAAAAAAAAAAGAGGAGGATTTATTCATTGTAAGCTAAGAGGAGAACTTATTCATTGTAAGCTAATTAATATTCTTACAGAGTTATTGATAGTATTTATAAACAAGGCCCATAAGGTAAAGTGCTATATCTTTACAATAACTTTAAAATGAGAACAACTAGATGGAAACTATAAGTAAAATAACATAAAGCCATGTAAATATGTATAATAATTATAATATATAATACAACAAATAATTACATGTTTGCTTAAAGGATCACTATAGGGCCAGGAACACAAACATGTATTCCTGACCATAGTGTTAAAACCACCATCTAGCCCCCCTGGTCCCATGATGCCTCCATAGATATAGTAAAATCTTACTGTATTCAAGCCAGAAGCTGTAACTCTGCATGCTGTTTGCCTAAAAAAACAACAACAGTCTGCTGACATCATCAGAAGTGGTAGTCTGATCCAATCACAATGCTTCCCCATAGGATTGGCTGAGACTGACAAGGAGGCAGATCAGGGGCAGAGCCAGCATGATTCAAACACAGCCCTGGCCAATCAGCATCTCCTCATAGAGATGAATTGAATCAATGAATCTCTATGAGGAAAGTTCAGTGTCTGCATGCAGAGGGAGGAGATACTGAATGTTTGGATGCATTTTAGGCAGCCATGACCCAGGAAGGATCTCTAACAGCCATCTGAGGAGTGGCCAGTGAAGTTATCACTAGGCTCTAATGTAAACACTGCATTTTCTCTGAAAAGACAGTGTTTACAGCAAAAAGCATGAAGGTAATGATTCTACTCACCAGAACAAATTCAATAAGCTGTAGTTGTTCTGGTGACTATAGTGTCCCTTTAAGTTTCTTTTTTTTTTTTTACTGGACGGTCTATAACGAAATAGAAATGTTACGTTTTTAAACTATCGTTTTGTATCACAATCATCTGTTGCATGCTGTGATGTTTTCCAGAATCAATTACATTCTAGTGCTCATGCAAATTAGTTTTTCCTACAAAGATAATATAACTAGCTTTAAATACAATTAATCCTGAACATCTCAGACATAACATGTCAATGGGCGTTTATACCGCATTGTCAAGAAAATGTTATATCAGCAACTGAGTAAATTAAAATAAAGATTTTCTGTCTGAAGGTTGGAATTGAGAAGAAAAGAGAAAAGATAAAATACAGAAATGTCTATACAGATAATAAAAGTGTCCATCCAAAAGATAATTGTTCTTGAAGTTAATGGTATTATGTTTTCACATATTGTTGTTTCCGCTAAAGATGTCTTGCTGGCAGAGCGAGATGGAATATTTATTTACCTTTTTATATTTCACATTTTGAATAATAAAGCTTTCAAAATATTTCTATTACTTTTTTTTTTTTTTTTACGATTTGCTAATCTTGGCTCAATCTGTTTTTCTGCCAGCATTTAAAAGACTGAGTGAATTGGCACTTTCCTTCTAATAACACCGACTCCATTGTGTGACCGTTAAATGGTCATTGTGAAGCCAACAAAATGAGTAGAGTTGGGAGCTTAATGACATCATCTCACATTTTCCCCATTTTTTGTCACATTGTTCATTATTCTACCACTGAAGTGACTTGTTTATTCAGTTTACAATGACATCTGCTACTGAGGAATTTCTCTGGAGAGCATTGGTACAAAACGAACTGAAATTCTAACTTAATTGAAAGAGAAAAGTAAGATTTTTAAAATTTGACTCTTTACTTTAAAATGATAAAGTATTTTAGGATTGCTGAGAAAGAGTCCAAAGGCTGACTTCAGAGCTAACAAAACTGGTGAAATCTTTACTGGCCTCTCAGCTAAACAACTGATTATGTCTTAGACAGTGCTACAGTAGTACTCTAAAGTCTTTTATAATAACCTTTTTTGTTTTGATTTCCCCTCCTTCTTTTCCATCTGTAACCCCACGAGAATAGTGTGAGAAATACAGTTTACCCTCCCACACAGGGTCCCTGTTCTTTGAGGAAGGTGCAACAAATAAAACACACGGACAAGTGTAATAAAAGAAATGTATTAGGTGTAAAGATAATAAATTCACTGATAATACACTAGGTTTAATAAAAAGGTATTAAACATAGAAACATCAACAATTGATAAAATACAAGTCACAGTGTATCACAGAAGTATGGAATAATCACAACACTTGCCACAAGTACAATATCTCAAATAGCAATTGTGACAAACTGAACCTCGTCATGGGTTCTTGGAGGGGCCTGCTGGCCAGCCTCTTGCCTCAGGACTACGGGCCCTGCATACACCTTGACCAATGCACTTGGAAATGCTCTGTTCATGTGAGTTATGTCATTTTGTACTCCAGACAGAGAGACCCACCATTAGCCCTGATTCCCTGGAACTGTTTTGGGCATAGGACTATGTGCACGGTCGGTCACAAATAAGACTCCCAGGAAATTCCTGAACCCCTGAACTGATCTGGGTGATTTTTGGATATGTTGGTCACCCAGATCAGGGCTATCAGGGAATGTACCATTTGTGGGGTTTTATGTATTTTTAGGGTACTTTTGGGGTGTTTGAAAAAAGTATGTTTTTCCTGTGCTTGGAAATAATTGGATTAGAATTAGTACTGTTACTGATCCAATTATCTCCCAAGCAGAGGGGAGGGATTGTGTGCTGTGTGTGGGAGTGTCACGCCTTGTAATCTTATTGTTATTGGTCTGTGAATTAGTTCCCTACAAGGTCCTTGTGGGCGTACCCCTTGCATGGGGATTGTCATATAAGGCAAGTCTTGGCTCATGTTTGGGGGATTGGAGAGCTATATTCACTCTTGGGATTGCTATAATAACAATACTCCCCTGAGTATAATCACCAGCTCTTATAAGAGCTGTTCCTGCTCCGCTCTCTGGACTAGGGGAGGTCTACCCACTGGAAGCTGGATCCTGGCCTTGAGTCCAGGGTGGGTGGAGGACAGCAAGATCCCAACCAAGCTGCGGTTCATAGGGTTTACGGTAGCTATGGTGCTCGCAAGTACTAGGAAGCAGCAATTGACGGAGGTACCCAGTCGGGGTGCGAGACGGTCCATCACAGCAATCAATTAAAGCAACCCCAATGAATACATTGATTAATCACTTGCATCAGAATAATAAACAGTTCACTATACCAGCTACAAAACAAAGACCAGTCATAGACATATAGCACTCAGCAGTAAATGCATGAACTATCTGCTCTATAGTCTAATACACAGCAAATATAGTGAGGTCATATAGCACCACAACTATCACAGGAATCAACCAAATATCACAGTCAAATATAGTTACCAACTGAGTGTAGATCTGTATATTTATGTCTCCCCTGGACCTCTGCTTGGTAGTCACTCATTGAAGTTCCTACCAGAACTGCCCTGCCATTTTGGGCCTACATTTTTACAGCTTTTCTCTATGAAGTTTTTCACTCCATTTACCCATATCTTCACTCCATCTACCTAAATTATCTTTGGGGCATGTTATGGATTTGGAAGGATCAAAAGCTCCGCACTAAAATCTTTATTTCTTGTTTTCTGTAAGTGGTCCACAATGGAAGTAAACAGCTATTTACCATTTAAATACAAGTTGGGAAAAATTCATAAACACCCTATTGATAACAAGATATGAGATAAACTCAAGATACTAACTTATAGATTGTGAAAAACTTGTCCCATATCCTATTCTAAGGTATGCTTTGTTAACAGTTCGATAAAGGGCCTTTGATTTTGGAATTGATAACCCCAACTGTCCCATCTAAATTAACAGTTAGATCAAAGACTCTTTGTCCTGGAAATTACACCTTGTTTTTCCTGATTTGTCAGGAATAAGTCAGGAATCACACTGTGATGTAATGAGTAGGTTAGTTGTCATGTAGCGAGTAGGTTAGTTGTCATGTAGCGAGTAGGTTGCATACTTGTGTAACCACTTTTTTCTATTGGATGTGATGTTTGCTCACAGAAACTGGGGCCAGGGTCATAGGTACTAATAGGGTTTTCTGAACTGGGAGTGGTGATTAACCCTCAATAATTCCATTCATGAATAGGCAGTTACTAATTGGCTTAAAGCATCAGCTGGCCAATCAACAATGCCTCTGCCCTGTGGCAGTGCATGCTTCCTACAGCTGATTTACAGATAGCAAATGTCAATAGGGACAGTGAGAAACAGTGCTGGAGAGTCACTTTTGGGGTAAAACCATTATGAACAGTTTACTCCATATGGTTAAAGGAGTGTCAGGGATCTCCTGGCACTATAACAACTTTATTTTGATAAAGGTGTTATTGTGCCATTCATGTGCCTTTAAAGAGACATTCAATTACCCAGAAACAAAATAAATAAAAATCACTGTTTAATAGATATACCTAAAATAAAAACTTTTTTGAATTTATTATATATATATATATATATATATATTTTTTTTTTTGGGGGGGGTACTTAAAACAGCTTGCAAACCCTAGATGTTTTGGACTACATCTCCCATAATGCTCTCACACCCATAATGTTGGCAAAGCATCATGGGAGGTGTAGTCCAAAACATCTGGAGTGCCAAAGGTTGCCTATGCCTGCCCTAGAGTTCTCATATCTGCAGCCTTTGCAAACCCTCCCATGCTAACCCCACCAAGACTTTCGGTGGCTGTCCAATCACAGAATTCCCATTGCACCTCAATGAGAAGTCTTTGCAAGGCAGGTGCTCTGAGCAATTCCTGCCTCTTGAGTTTAGCTCCACTGAGCTAAAGAAACCAGGAAGTAAAAGGACATGTCTGCTTAAAAGGCAGGGGAGCGTAACCAGGTTAATTTATAAAAGTGTTAATTTCTGTTGAAAACTGCACATTTTGCAAGGTAAAAAAAGAGGACACACTTTTCACACATAAAGCTTTTTAGCAAGTTGAAGCACTTTAGGGATCTGGAGTGCCCCTTTAAGTAGACAAGTGGGCAAGTGGATAAGGAGACTAGCCCCACAGCTCCTCCTTATGCCATATAGTCAGATCATATATATTGTTTACCATGTTTCTACCCTATATATTGATATCCAAGACCCATGAATGCTTCCCTACTCAACCGAGGCAGCTATGTCTACCCTCATCTAGAGAGTTTGGCCTATAATTAGAAGAATACTAACATATTAGGTATCTATCAATTAAGAGTAAAATTGTGCTACATATGATGTTATTCTTTGCATATTTTATGGTTTTATGTTAGTGAAGTAATACTGACTGCAACTCTGATCTGACTCATTAATCAGCCAATCTCTTTTTTTCAGCTTTGAAAGGGTCATAGTAATCTATAGAGGCTCTTGTAGAAACATAGTACAATGCCAAGTCCATTCTTTGTGTAACAAAAATAAATAGAGTTATTATTCATGAAATAACAGACAGAATGGAGCCATCCTTGAACTGCAACTCACAAGGGATAATTGTAACTAAAACTGACATGGTAAAGTATGCAGCACCCTAATAAATAAAGAATAAGTACATGAGCTTCCGAGAGGAAACTCCTAAATTCGTTCTTATTTAACTAATGTGGGAAATTAAGCTTTGTTACAAAAAATGCATCCAGTTTAGAAAAGACGATCACACGTCCATCATCCAAGAAATATCATACGTTGTCGGATATTGTTGAAGTGCAATCTGATGTGGCTGACATATAGAATAAAAATGTCTTTGATTAATGTCCGAGGTTTTTTCAAGCATTGTTACTGCTGAGAGTGAACTTGGCTTACCATCTGTGCATGCTAATGAGCTGGACTGTATCTTTGCTCATTATAAAACAAGAACATTAATTAAGCATTCTGCAAGGAAAATGTAGTTACATTTAAAAAAAAAAAAAATAAGATAACAGCATGCAAGCTTTTTAAAATTTTGTTTGATTTAGTTTTATACTTACTCTCATTACTTTACATTGCATTTTTTTAACATCAATAATTGACTGTGAACTCTATGTTAATCTCTAATTAGCAGATAAAGTTCCTTTTATACATATAACAACAATTAAGCACTTTGATTTAAATACAGACTGCTCCACGCTGTCCTACCGCCCAAGCAGGCCAAAGGACTGGCTCTAGATAGCCTAATCCGTCTACCGGGACGCCCACGCAATAACCCGCAAGAGATGTAATAATAATGAGCTTTAATCCCATTCAGATAAAGAAAGCTTCCTCCGCTCCATCAGGGGACATGCATTTGAAGACTACAAGATGGCACCCACACATCGGTGGGATGTTGCCAACATCACGACATTCACCCCATCGGGACCTACAGCCCCTGTATGAAGAGGCAAAATAAAGCTTCCCAATGCCTAATGAGGAAGTGATGATGCCAGACACTGAGAACTCAAAACTTCACTGGCTAGCATTATGTTACAATGAGTTGTGTCTTCTTATTCCTTATATGCTTTATGCTTATCTTGCTATCCAAGAATGCCCACACATGTTTTGCACTTGGCACACAGACCATATTGCGCACCGCCATTGTAGACCCCCCACCTGGCACGCAACCTACGAAAGTCACAATAGAAATGCAACTATACTGCAAAAAGAATAACAACCCTCCCCCCGCCACCCAGACTCCGGGGTCAAGGAGCTCCACCACAATGTTAACTCCCATTAATGCCTCAGGCCTCCCTAGCATACGCACGTTATTAGAATACAGATCAACCCGGAGACACGCTAACTGCAACCAGGTCCTAGCCTCACAACACAATAGAATGGAAGGGTTGCATCCATAATCTTAACTACTCACCTGCAAACGCAAGGTGGCTCAGGCACGTTTCACTTCGTATTTTACTACACTTCTGTTACGTTATACTAGGTTCAAAACTTGAATTTATTAATACAAAAATGTGCATACCAGTGGCGTACATGATGTCATCTTCCGGCTCCGGTATCAGTGCGGTGCGCGAGGGAGCTGAAGAGGAAGCACTGAGTGCTACCTCGCGCGCCCGCCTGCCCGACCGGCCACCCACCCGCCCGGGTTAGCAGGGCCAGCCTCGGGGGGCCCTGGGGTGGTCGGCTCCTGGGCCCCCCAGGGGAAGAGGCTGGCCCTGTGGGTACATACCGGGTCGCGACCGGTATGTACGCCACTGGTGCATACACAACATGCCATAACCTTTGTTTGCTGATATCGAATGAGCCTGGGAATGCTGTAGTGGCAATGCAGCCATTGTTGTACTCACCTGCATTTAAAAAAATAAAAAAATTTAAAAAGGCCAAATAAAAATCCATAATGTCGCTTTGAATTATTAAAATGAAAAAAAAAGGACCTGATAACAAAAAAAACCACGCTGAAAACAAAATACTGGCAAAAAATAATCCATCTTCACCTGACGAAGACTCAACACAGACTGAATTTTCTGGGCGTGGAAGGCCTTATAAAGCTTTCCTGTGCTGTACTGTATGACTCAGAGTGCCCTGATTAGATGTCTTAATCCAACCAATCAGACTGCACCAACAGTGATAAAAGGTTGCGGGGAGAGGTTATATGCTGCTTTCATCCTGTTATAGTATTGTTTTTATTGTTGTTTTTTATTATTGAGTCCCTGAGGAAGTCTCATTGTGGGACAAAATGCATAGGACCAAATAATTGATTTTATTTTGATGTATTTTATATACATATGATATTGAATAAAGCAGATGATATTTTCACTAGAAGTGGAGGAGTCCTGGACTAGCCCCCCTAGCAATCTAAGAAGAGCCACCACAACAAATATAAATTGTATTTGTGTCTGTTAGGGAGTTTGGATGTGTTTGTGTGCCTGTCAAAGAGTATATGTGTGTTTGTCAGTGAGAGTGTATGTGTGCTTGTC
The DNA here is from genome assembly GCA_933207985.1 of Pelobates cultripes. Lineage (NCBI taxonomy): Eukaryota > Metazoa > Chordata > Amphibia > Anura > Pelobatidae > Pelobates > Pelobates cultripes. Next base: position 220,931,883 of record OW240915.1, read on the forward strand.
AGTGGGTGTGTATGTGTTTGTCAGTGAGAATATATGTGTTCTTGTCAGTGAGAGTGTATGTATGTTTGTATGTGTGTCTGTAAAAGAGTATGTGTGTTTGTCAGTGAGAGTGTATGTGTGCATGTCAGTGAGAGTGTATGTGTGTCTGTCAAAGAGTATGTGTGTTTGAGTGTGTCAGTGTGTGTATCTGTGTGTCAAGGTTTGTGTATGTGTCACTGTGTGTATCTAAGTGTGTATGTATGTGTGTATCTGAGTGTGTGCACGTGCCAGTGTGTGTATCTGTGGGTGCAAGTGTGTGTATATGTTACTGTGTGTATCTGAGTGTGTGTGTATTAGTGTGTCAAGGTGTGTGTGTCTGTGTGCCAATATGTGCGAGTGTGTTGTATCTGTGTGTCAGATACATATACACACACACACATAGATACAAACTGACACAGAGATACACACACTGGCACATACAAACACAGATATACACACCTTGACACATACCGGCACATACAAGCACAGATACATACACTTTGACACATAGATACACACAAACAGATACACACTGTGTGTCCAGGTGTGTGTATTTGTGTCACTGTGTGTATCTGTGTGTCACTATGTGCCAGTGTGTGTGTATCTGTGTGTCAGATTCATACACACATACACATATAAACACAGATACACACTCATTGACACACACCTTGACACACAGATACATACATACACACACACACACACACACACACTCTGTGTGTCAAGGTGTGTGTATCTGTGTGCCAGTAAGTGTATGTGTGTGTGTGTATCTGTGTGTCAGATACATACACACACACACAGATACACACACTGGCACATACAAACACAGATATACAAACCTTGACACACAGACACACCGGCACATACAAAAAAAGGCACTTTTTTTTTTTGGTGGGGCGGGGGCTCGGCGGTCCACAATGTTGATATACTATGTCAAAGGGTTCCATGGGAAAAATTAATTGGGAACCCCTGCTCTATGGGAAGTACTTAGTGACTAGTTTCAAAACTGGAGACTGCGGCCACTAAACCTCCAAATTGACTAATTGAGAATAGGTATGTAATCTGGCTGTTGGTAAAGGAGCAACGGCAGATTGTCAGTTTTCCTTTGATAAACAAAGTGCTGGTATGGCATATCTAATAACATTGCTCCTTTTGAAAGCTTTAATCCTGGAAATGTATTACACAGAAGCTACATTTACCCTACTTTCCGATATTAAAACTTAGACTACAATATTTATGGATCTTTTAAAATAAATATAAGCATAAATATTTTTTCTGCTTGAGCTGGTTTTTATATGCAACAAAAAATTTTGCTTTATATGTTTAGTGGGAATGTCCGTTCGTAAAACAGTTCTAAAAAAATGTTTGCAAAAGTAAAAAAATTGTTTTTTAAAAATCAGTGGAATTGACTTACCCTTTAACCCAGAAATAGCTTTATTGAATATGGCTAGCCAATATTTCTAAAAATCTGTTTAAACATATTGAACATATCTATCATGACTTTAAAAAGGATGAGTGTGTCAATAGAGAAACCTTTACCCCATTGTACATAAAGAAGTTTGGTCAACCATTACGCCCTTACAATAAAGCAAGTTTCTTCAATATTTTTTTCTCTCTTTCTTTGTTTAAAAGTACCCAATAATGACAAAAATCCATTTTGATAATAAGCTCACATCAGCAGGAGCATACTTTCTTTTAGATAGTGCAATTGAAAAGATTTTTGTAATCCTTTCTTTTTTTATATATTTATTTTTCCTAAAACAAACTAATTAAAACTGAAAAACTAATTAAAAAAGTATAGAACAAAACATATTTATGTAAATGCAAAACAAGCTTGCCATAAATACAGCTGTCAATTAAAGGAGCTAAAGAAATATAAAGAGAAGTGTCAAACTCAAGATTACAGTGTTAGAAGTCGCAGGGTTTGTGTGGATGAATCACCTTAATCATTTGCAAAAGGGTTAAGCCAAGAAACTGATGTTCTGACCAAAGTATGATTCTGTCATGTAGAGGGATATTTTTCATGACAAAGTGAAAAAGGAAGAAAAAATAGATAGGAAGATCTATTTTCAGATATGTATACAATAGGACATAGTGAGGTCAATCTAGGCCTTCACTGGACCCAATATGAACTAAGCAACTGTTAACATTTAGGTTTTAACCAATCTTTTGCATTTGTGTATATGTAAGTCATACATTTAAGTCTGTGCTAATGTAGAGTCATTGTGAATGCATGTATGTATTTGTGTATTTAGTGCCAGTGGGCATCCACATGATAATTTCCCAGCAATGGGCTCAATTTACTAGCTAGTATATATACTAGTGCTGTATGACATATGTACACAATAGCCAGTGAGACCCTAGTCAATGCATAGCAGTTGCACATAAAATAAATACATAAATGATGGGGTGGAGCAATGACGTGAGGACGCACGCAGCTCACGTCACGTCTATCTAACTGATCGATCGAAGGTAACGCTGAAGGAAAGCAGAGAGACAGGTGGAAAAGGGGAGCTACTGAGACCCAGAGATAAAGTGTAAAGTGCTCGGGAGTCAAGAGCAAGTCCAGAGATTGTAAGACATTGGAACAACAGTTTGGAATCTGGCAGGCAATAATTGGGGCACCTAAGTGGAGAGAAGCCACATGCAAAAGAGATAAACTGCAAGTACTTAGTTAAAACATAAATTGTGCTGGGAGAATGGTCATGTTCCAACATATTTATCTACATACTATCTAAGCTGAAAGAATCATTTGAGTATAAGTGTATAATCTAATTAATAGTCTCTCAAATACTCCTGTATAAATGAAAGAAAATAAAAAAGGAGCAAAAGGGAAGATAAAGGAAGAGTACAAACCGTGTCTCATATAAAATACCGATTTAAAAGGTGATATTCACTAAACAGTGGGAAAAAAAGAGAGGTGGAAGATAAGAAAACAAAGAAAAGAAAGAGGAAAAAAAGGGGGATTTTTTTCAGGACAAAAGGGGCTTTCTTTACATACAATTATTTATATAATCTCATGTATTTTAATTTAAAAAAAATAAAAAAATATGATGAAAAATTGAAAAAAATACATGTTTTTTGACTTTTACTTGAAAAATCTTTTACTCATCTACAAAAGCGAATGAAAAAAACTGCTAAATAGATTCAAAATTTTGTCCTGAGTTTAAAAATACCTAGTGTTTACGTGCTTTTTTGCTTTTTTTTGCATGTTATAGGGCTATAGGTACAAGTAGGATATTGCGGTTTCAAAACATACATTTTTAAAATTTATCAATAGTGACATTGTAACACTATTATCTGTCATAAATCTCTGAATAACACCCCACATGTACATATTTTTTTTAAAGTAGACAACCCAGGGTATTCAATATGGGGTATGTCCAGTCTTTTTTAGTAGCCACTTAGTCGAAAACACTGGCCAAAGTAAGCATTCATATTTGTTTGTGTGTGAAAAAAGTAAAAAAACTAAATTGAACGCTAATTTTGGCCAGTGTTTGTGACCAAGTGGTTACTAAAAAAGACTGGACATACCCCATTTGCAATACCTTGGGTTGTCTTCTTTTGCAAATGGTATGCCATCATGGGGGTAATTCTCATTCCTGGGCTACCATACGCTCTCAAAGGCAACGTAACCAACCTGGCCATTTTCAATGTAAAAATATTTGACCCATATATTTGACCTTGTAACTTTCAAAAATGCTATAAAACCTGTACATGGGGGGTACTGTTTTACTCGGGAGACATCGCTGAACACAAATATTAGTGTTTAAAAACTGGAAAACGTATCACAACAATTATATCATCAGTAAAAGTGCTGTTTGTGTGTGAAAAATGCAAAAAAAGTCACTTTCACTGACAATATCATCGCTGTGATATGTTTTACTGTTTTGAATCACTAATATTTGTGTTCAGCGAAGTCTCCCGAGTAAAACAGTACCCCCCATGTACAGGTTTTAGGGTGTCGTAGAACGTTACAGGGTAAAATACAGTGCTAGCAAATTAAATTCTCTGGAATTTCGGCCTGGGTTGGCAGGCAGGTCCCTCAAATTACAATCAATAAAATTACTGAATTATGTAAAAATATTACATAAATACGCACGTAGAATTTAAATATATATGCATATTTATATATTTGAAGTCTACGTGTATATTTATATAATTATTTATGTAATTTTGTATATGGACATATGTATATTTCTTATTATTTTTATTTATTTTTATATACATAGATATATATACAAATTCATTCTAAGTGTATTTTGATATAAATATATATATATTAATTTTAAAATACAGTTAGAATAAAATTTCATATAGCTATATAATTTTTTTTACATTTTTTATTATTATTTAAAAAAAATTATTTAATTTAAATTACTTATGATTTATATTTTATAATAATATATATATACAATATATATAGTTATTATATATATTATATATATACGTGTGTAATTTAATTATAAGTGTATTTTTATATTAATATAAGTACATATTAATATAAAAATACACTTAGTATGACATTATATATATGATATATAGACATATATTATATGAATATAATATATGTCTATATATCATATATACACATATATAATTTTTTTTTTTTTTTTATTAACATTAACTTAATTTTTTAAATTAATTTTACACTAGCAGGGAGACTGCCTGTCAGCACAGGCAGTCCCCCTGCAGGCAGGCACATGGACACCTATTGTGACCATGTGATCGCTGTGTTAAGCGATCACATGGCCACAGGGGTCCTAATTCAGTGTGGGGAGACTGTCTGGGCTGCAGGCAGTCTCCCCACAACCGGAGCACCACTGATCGCCGCCGGGGGAACGACGGCGATCAGGTAAGTAACGGAGACCGTTAGGACGGTTCAGGACCGTCATCGGTCGGCAACGCAAAAATGCCGATGACGGTCCTGAACCGTCCTGGGTCGGGAAGGGGTTAATGACCAATCAACATATGGGGAAAGATTTTTTTAACTCATATCTAAATACTCAGTTTGAAAAAATTAAGCATGAAATGCATGCTGTATCGGAAGAATTTAACCCCTTAAGGAGCAAACTTCTGGAATAAAAGGGAATCATGACATGTCACACATGTCATGTGTCCTTAAGGGGTTAGAGGAGAAATATCCAAAATGACAAACAAGAAGAAAAAGTAGAGCATACGATACTACAATACAACATACAGGAAAATAAAATCTTATCCATGGAGAAAAAACTAAATCATCTTGAAACAAAAATCACAGATCTAGAAGACAGATACCGAAGAAAGAATATCAGAACTAGAGTAATACCAGAGAATATAGCACAAAGTAATTTAGAGGTGTATCTGATAGAATTCTTCCAATTTCTTGGTATACAGATTGGATAATAAAGCACACGTTATTAAAAGAGCTCACAGGATTCCTAAAGCAGCTGGTCTTCCCAATCACGTCTCGAGAGAAGTTATTGTATGTTTACAATCTTTCAGATTTAAGTCTGACATATCTACAGCTATGAGAACAAAATCAATAAAATGCTCAAAGTATGAAGAAATGAAGATATTTAACGATCTCTCCACGGCAACAGGAATTGCACGAAAATAATTTGAAGAATACACTTTAATTCTACGTAACAACATGATAAAATACTCCTGGACTTTCCCAGTGGGTCTCAGATTAATGTACAAAGATAAAGCGGAAATGTTTAAAAATCCTAAAAATCTACAACAATTGCTCGCTGAAAAGATGAGTTGAAAAAGAAGAAAAAAGCAGAGAAAAAGAGAACAAAATAGAAAAAGTTTGTCTCTCCATGATTGCCTGCTGCTTTCACTAAAAGGGGAGGAGAACTATTTTAAAACATTTTTTTTCATCCTAGCACTTAAGATATGCAAACTTATGCTCAAATTCTATATTTATATAGTTATAAAAGGAACTAATTTAGGAAGGGAGCAGGGAAACAACGGGAAAAAAGGAAATACCTAAATTAAGGCACATTTTGTAAGAACTGAATTTAGTCGGGATATAATTCACATAAATTTACAAAAGAAATAAAACACATAAGATATAGAGGACAGAAGACACATAATGACAATTTATAAAAACAGATTAATAGAGTGTATTTACACATAGAAATTTCACAAGGAGTATACTAATGAGTAATAGATAAAGGTACACATGAATATTTATAGGATCTCAAAGTGCTATATTGGTTTCTAGTTATAAAGGTATATTATGTTTCTTTTTTGGTGTTCCCCATTATATGGTTCTAGCGATATGTTCTTAGGCCTTTTGAAAAAGGTTTACATAGACACTTTAAGAAAATTTTTGACAGTGGAACATAAGTCTTAAAATATTTCAAAAGTATGGGAACTGAGAGAGGGGGAGGAGGAGTAAAGTTAAGACTTATATGATATGTATGTAGCTAAGTATGTTTCCCCTCATGGATTTGTAATATAATATATTTTAATTTATTTATTTTTCTTTTCCTTCTCCTCTCCCTCTTTCTCTCAGTTCGATGCCCTGCGATTAATTGCAATGGGCGGTTAAGATTAAACCGGATGGACATCAATTATATGATGATGCATCTTGTGAAGGGCGCTTTCTGGCCCTCTAGGATGGGGGATAAGGTTTTTTTTGTGGTGTTTGTATGCGTGTTTTGTGTTGATGGCCATGTATTCTATATCAGGAAAGACAGGGTAGGTGGTCACTCTGGGAGGGGTTCGTGGTGGGAGAGTACGCAGATTATGAGTTAACATGTTAAAACTTGCATCCTTAAATGTAAGGGGGTTAAATACTTCTCAAAAGAGAATAATTTTTTTAAACTTTCTAAAAAAGGAAAATATAGATTTATGTGGGGCGCAAAAAACGTGATAAATTGCAGCTGAAATCTAAAGAACACCCTCACATTTTCCTTTCTTCTATGTCTGCAAAAGAATATGGGGTTGTAACTCTTATATCAGCCAAGGTTGCTTTAAGTTGATCAGGAAACCGATAAAGAAGACAGGTATCATATTCTGCTGGGAGGAAGTGAAGGCCGGTCACTTCCTCCCAGCTTACTCCGCGCGGGGGGAGAGCAACGGGAGAGCGGAGGAGAGGGAGAGCGGAGGCCAGGAGAGCAGAGGTCAGGAGAGCAGAGGTCAGGAGAGCAGAGGTCAGGAGAGGACACCAGAGACATCCACTCCCATCATCCCCAGCCACCCTCCTGCAACTTAAAGGTAAGAGGAGGGTGGCTGATATATGTCTGTGTGTGTGTGTATATGTATGTATGTCAGTATATATGTCTGTGTGTGTGTATGTCAGTATGTATGTCTGTGTGTATGTATGTGTGTATGTATGTCTGTGTGTATGTCAGTATGTATATATGTCTGTGTGTGTGTGTGTATGTCAGTATGTATGTCAGTGTGTATATATGTCTCTATGTGTGTCAGTATGTATGTATGTATGTATGTATGTCTGTGTGTATGTCAATATGTATATATATGTCTGTGTGTGTGTGTGTGTGTGTATGTCAGTATGTGTATGTCAGTATGTATGTCTGTGTGTATGTCAGTGTGTATATATGTCTGTGTGTGTGTGTATGTCAGTATGTAAAGCTGTGTGTATGTCAGTATGTATATCTGTGTATGTGTCTGCAAGTATGTATGTATGTCTGTGTGTGTGTATGTCAGTATGTATATATGTCTGTGTGTGTGTGTCAGTATATATGTATGTATGTCAGTATGCATGTATGTCTGTGTGTGTATGTCAGTATGTCTGTATGTGTCTATCTGTATGTGTGTGTGTGTATGTCAGTATGTATATATCTGTATGTATGTATGTATGTATGTATGTGTGTGTGTGTGTATATATCTATCTGTGTGTGTATGTATGTATATCAGCATGTATGTGTATGTATTTATGTGTATGTATGTCAGTTTGTATGTATGTCTGTTTGTCAGTATGTATGTATGTGTGCATGTCAGTATGTGTGTGTATCTGTATCTGTGTATGTGTCTATATGTGTGTATGTCTGTTTCAGTATTTGTGTCTGTTAGTATGTGTGTATCTTTCTGTGTGTGTGTCTGTGTATTCCTGTGGGTGGGATTTGGAGGTGGGGCTTGGCGGCGGGCACCCGGGGGCCCAGACCTTGAGCTGTGTTAGGGGCCCCACAATTTCTGATGGCGGCCCTGACCAAAAGGTATATACAAAAACTATTCAATAAAGTAAAGAGAATCAAACATGGAAGGATTATATATCTTGGAGATTTTAATACATTAGTCAATCTGGCCTTAGATAGGAACAGTCTGAGAGGAAACGAAAATGCTAGGGAATCACTGGGGACCTTTGGTGACATCCTCAGGAAAAGGGGCAACCCATGAAGGGTATGGCATCCACAAGAGAGGGATTATACCTGTTTCTCTCGTACACATCAAGTATATTCAAGAATAGTAAAAACAAAGAGAACTTTACCTGCATTCTGGCCTAAATCCCTATGTACATTTAAACTAAATGGAGGCTCTTTAGTTTTATTCCAATGGCAATTTGAATATAAGCTCACCTGCCACGTCAAGGCAAGCCCCAAAAGGTGAGTCCTACTCTAGCCATTAGATTTGCTGATATCAGCCAAGAATCTCCAATTAGACAGGAGATTCTATTTTGAGCTGTTGGATACTAAGCTACTGCTGCTGTAAGCGCGTGTTTGTATATTCAAGAAAAGACTATTTTATAGCTGAAGTGGATACAACAAAGAGAGTAAAAAAAAAATCTTTATTACTAACATAACATGGTCTGATCATAATGCACTGATAATGACAATTAAAGAGGACTTTGTTAAAGACAGATCAAATTGGCGATTTAATGAACAAATTTTATATAACATTATACAAATATATTCGGGGCCAATACAAACCATTGTGTGGAAATCTATTCACAAACCGGACTTTACATAGGACACGAGGCCATGCATTTAGACTGGAAGAAAGAAGATTTCGTCTAAGGCAAAGGAAAGTTTTTTTTACTGTAAGAACAATCAGGATGTGGAATTCTCTGCCTGAGGAAGTGGTTTTATCAGAGTCCATACAGATGTTCAAACGGCTACTAGATGCATACTTGCAAGAACAGAATATTCAAGGATATAATCTTTCAATGTAGGGTAATAACTGCTTGATCCAAGGATAAATCTGACTGCCATTCTGGGGTCAAGAAGGAATTTTTTTCCTAGCTTGTTGCAAAATTGTGCTTCAAACTGGGTTTTTTTGCCTTCTTTTGGATCAACAGCAAAAAACAAATGTGAGGTAGGCTGAACTTGATGGACGCAAGTCTCTTTTCAACTATGTAACTATAATGAACAAAATTTAGGTCTAATCATAGAACAAAGTTTTTTTGTTTTTTTTAAAGAAAATGAGAATAAATAAATCTCTATACCCACAATATAGTGTGCGTAGAAATGCACGATAAGAGGTCATCTAATTAAATTAGGATATCAAGAAAAAAAAGAAACTCAAGGAATTTAGCAGAGTTACATATTAAGCAATGTAAGAATAAAGTGCGCTGTGCCTTTAAGACTCAAAATATATATAAACCGTGAAAATTTAAGGTACACCGACTTGAGAAAATAAATGAGCTCAGCCTCTCTATAGACATAGGTGAAAAACTGAGAAAGATCCGAGAAGATATTAATGATATGTTGATTCAAAGAGTAAACTCTTTTATAAACTGGTATTATAAGAAGCGGACAAGCTTCTCACCAGTAGATTAAAAAAGAAAAAGCTGGATAAGTAATTTCTAATATTGTTCAGGGAAATAATACCATTCTTGCTCCTTCAAAGATAGGTCAAGTGTTCCATGATTTTTACTCTAATCTATATAATTTACCAGTAACAAATTCGCCTGTAAATATAATAGATTTTTGGAATAAATATAGGATACCTAAGGTCTCCCAAGATCAATTAAATCAATTACATTTACCTTTTTCTTCACTGGAGGTCTGTAAAGCAATAACCCCCCCCCCCCAAAAAAAAAAAACAGCTAAGTCTCCTGGCTTAGAGAGGAGCCGATATCTATAATGGCTCTGTACACCTCCCCTATGGCTAAGGTGGCCGGAAGTGGGTTTTCCTTGGAATGGTTCCAATTGAAAAATAGGACCAGACAGGGTTGCACGCTGTCGCCACTGTTATATCTTATTGCTATAGAACCATTAGCAATAGCAGTTAGGGCTAATAAACATATTAAGGGACTGCATATTTTGGAATATAGTGTCAAGTGTAAAGGGGGCCTTAAATGAGTATGGGGGGACCTATTATCCTCCTCTGATTTTTTTTTATTTTTTTTTACAAGTTCGACGGGTATTATGGCTTTTTTATTTACAGGCACTTAGTTGTTTTATTCCCCCCTCACTGTTTTTTGGGTGAGGGGGTAGGTAGGGGTTTAATAATTTTTGTTTTGGGTGGGGGGGAGACAAGGGGCTTGGGGATCCCTAGTCACCTTGGGGGGGGGGGAAACGACACTTTCATTTATGGCCCTCACCTGCTGCTCAGCGGTGGGGCCGGGGGGAGGACTATAGGTCCCCCTGCTTATTGTTCTTTTGGGCCCCCACCCGTCGCTCAGGGGTGGAGGCCGGGGGGTAGGACAATAGATCCCCCCCTTATTGTTATTTATGGCCCCCACCTGCTGCTCAGGGGTGGGGGTTGAGGGGTAGGACAATAGGTCCCCCCATTGCTATTTAGGGCCCCCACCGGCCGCTCGGGTGGGGGCAGGGGGGAGGAAAATAGGTCCCCCTGCATATTGTTCTTTTGGGCCCCCACCCGTCGCTCAGGGGTGGAGGCCGGGGGGTAGGACAATAGATACCCCCTTATTGTTATTTATGGCCCCCACCTGCCGCTCAGGGGTGGGGGTTGGGGGGTAGGACAATAGGTCCCCCCATTGCTATTTAGGGCCCCCACCGGCCGCTCAGGGGTGGGGGCAGGGGGGAGGAAAATAGGTCCCCCTCCTTTGTTCTTATGGCCCCCACCCACCACCATTGACTGCTCACTGTTTAATAGACATGCCCCTACTCATGGTATAGCTAGTAGGGGCAGAATTTACTAATACTAAGTAATATTTAGATAACGTGGGAATTAGGGAGCTATCTACTAAGCGGCTGCAATATGCAGCCGCGGCACGCATAGGATTGGAGTTTCATTCATTCTAATGAAATTCCGATCCGAACAAAGTGCTGAATTGCGTTCTAACACGAATGGAGAAACTGTTCTCATTCTGTTAGGACGCCATTCGGCAGTTTCGCCGGCGCCCTGTCTAAATGACAGAACGTTTGGGAAAAGTGAAAGGAAGCATTGCGGGAACACAGAGGAAATGTAAGAATTATGGGAAAATTTCTCTGACCACCGAAAAAGAAGCGCACTTTGCTCCTCCGCTGGTCAGAGATGGTCAGGAGTAGGAATCCTCCATAAGACAAGTAGTCCCTACTTTGTCCTTTGTTTTAAAGAAAACTAGAGCAGACAGGAAGAAATGAAGAACAGATCCTGACAGAGGGAGAGAAGAGGAATTGATTAAAGAAAGGTAAGTTTGGCATGACAGTGCTGCTTTAAGGAGTTGGGACTATTGGTGCCACCTATTATGACAAGTGGCAACCCTGGATCAGAGATATTGGGATGTAGTGGAGGTCCCTTCTTTCATGCCAGCTTGATATTTTCTTCTTCAATATAGCCATAGGGATTGACCAAGTTACACTGCCTTTAGTTATTGGCTGTTTGTTTAGATTAACTGCTACCTAAAAGAACCAAGCCATTTCTATATTTTTTATCATATCTACTGCGCAGTTTAGCTCTTACAGATGAGCTATACCCCTATGTTTATCTTATATATTTACCTACTGCTTTATCTTGTTCTATCTTCCCAGAGTAGGTGCTTTCAGAGGGATTTATTATGATTTAAAGACCCGTACCTATATTATTGGGTTCGTAGTAAGTTGTTATTCACACAACTTACAAAATATGCAGTAAGTTATCCTTTACTGTTTTATAATCATGCCTATGTATCTGCATAACAAAAATAAAAATAAAGATTTTAACAAAAAAACATCTAAATAATTACAAAACAAATTATATTGCATTGCAGTCCCAATATATTGCATTGTATACATTTCCTGGAAGCAAGTCCATTTTAAGAACTCAGGCAATTATGTTACATAAGCAATAAGTCATCTCTACTGATCCGTCAAAATCTCTCTGACATGATCAAGCAAATAGCCACACAAATCTGACACAATAAAAGCTAGGATCTAAAAGGGTGCAGAACATTCAGGAGTAAATGTTCCATGAGATATAGCATATTTCCCTAGGGATGCCATATCTTGGCAGTCAATAACTCTTCATTAAGTAGCTATCAGTAAGTAAAGCAATAAATAAATAACTGCAATTAAATGCAAGCAAAGTACTGCCAAGGACCATGTGTTCTTGGAGTAAGTATGAAATCAGCATTTGCATTAATTGTGTTATTGGCATATATATGCCACATAGAAACCCTTAGGGACACTGAAATAGCAAGAGGCACAGTTTTTTTCTGCATTGATAAGGTATTAACAAATAAATACATTGTTGCAGATAAATAATGGTTGGAACTTGTTTATGATAGCATATACAAAAAAAGAAGATAATTATTATTTAGTGGAAGATAACATGCACGTGTGTGAAAACCCCCGCTGAATATATTACACCAGAGAGACACTCCAGTTGTGTCTCGGAGCTTAACCCCAAAAGATATCAAGTCTACAAATGATCATGACAATCCATTTTTAAAAAAAATATTGGGAGGAAGTGTCTACTGGAATATTATCAAAATTATTAATGTAGAGTCTGCTAAAAGACCAAATACCATTAAGTCAAGTGCTAATATCCTAAGCTGGTAAAGCAAAACCTCTGCCAAATAAATTGCAATAATAGCTTAAATAAAAGGTAATCCGTGAGTAACTCATGTCACTCTATGGCTTTATTGACAATTGCCAAAGTGGAAGGAGTGAATTTGGTCAAGTAAAGTGGCGAGGATTTCAACCACGTCTTTCTCCAATATACGCTTGTTATAACAGATTGAGGTACCTACCCTGTTTTAAAAATAGAGTTCCAACTATACCTAAGTAAACATGTGTGTGTTAGTATCCAATGGTAAATAAGAAAACATCCACATGCCTCTATGGATATACAGAGTCTACCGATTTAGGTATATAAATCTGGACCTATCCTGTATATAATCAGAAGGTATAGATATAGATATATAGATAGATATCTCTTGTAAACTTACTAGATAGACAGAGGGATAACAATAAAAGAAAAGAAAATAGTGTTAAATAATAATAATAGCCATGCCAAAGTCAGCCAGACTCAATTCACCTGTGTGAAAAAAACGAAACGTGCCATTAAGTGCCCATAAAAATAACAAAATGCCCGACGTGCATTTCGTGGCAGCCCTTTATCAGGGGTCATAAATATAATGACTGAGTCTCTCCTCATATACGTGTAACCCTCGTAGGTCCCATGACTCAAAGCCAGTCAGATATTGTAGTGTCCATAAGTAGGCGTGGCTCTCATCGTGAATTACTGCATGTATTGAAAGAGCGGCCTCCATACTTGTGATTCAGTGGATACTAAAAAGTGTATGTATGAATTACATCGTTATAACTTTGAACAGGTTAATATAAGAGTAAATATTTTAAAGTAGCGATGGACATATAAACATGTGGATACAAAGAAATAACAAAATAATATCACGAAAGGATAGAATGTATTCCACATTGCAATACTACCAAGATGTTAACAGGGCTCACTTGTAAGTGCCATGTTACCATAGGCGTGAGCAGCCTATTGCATTAGGGTATGCACCCTAAAGCACAAGCACACGCCGCGTATATATATATATATATATATATGTATTAAGGCAATTTGCCTGCATTTGTGGGAGGTGCTGGTTTTCTACCCCTAGCCTACTTAAGGCACTCCCCTTGCCTGGCTCCTTACCGTTCGAGGTCAGCGTTGAATGAGGATCCACTTCCGGGTTCTCTCAGACGCCATCTTGGTTTCAGTATCCAGGAGGTTTCACCATGTTAAGCTGTGTCCAGGAATCCTGTTCAGGCCTTTCCGCCCGTCCAGCTTCTTCTGACTCCGTTCTCCGTCGTAGATCGCGTCCCAGGGACTCCTAAACCGTAAGTCAGACCTTCCTGTCACGCCAGGACTGGTTCCCACGGCGTACGGTACAGCACGGGTCCTCGCTTTACGGCTTTTCCCTGGTTATGACACGAATGTTTCAAGCCATTCGCGGGCTTTTCATTCGTACGGTCATTCGGCTGAACATGTTTTAAATCGTTCAATAGTCATTTCGCATATCCTATTCATGTTATTTAAACGAATGTTCATTCGGTTGTTTTGCCGTTCGGCAAATTTTACATACGCTCATACACGCTTTGGTTCGCATAAATCATACGGTTAAACTATTCTAACTTCTGTGTTCCCCTCACATTTGCTTTCGGCTGTTCTGTGTGTTCACGTATAATCCTTTCATGAATTATATTCACCATTTCATGTGTATATAACATTCGGTTAAAGTATTGCTTGCTTAAATAGATTATTGTTGATTACTTTTAACAAATTGTCAGTATTGTATTACGTCCACAAATCAAGTCCACTTCTCTGTGTATACCATTTGACTCCCACGCTTTCAGGGGTCTGCATTACTTATCCATTTATACGAATGGACTCAGCCTATGTTACAAGCCTCATTTCTGGGTTATTAATACAACATATACAAGGATAGGTTCATTTAAGCAATAATTCTCGGGTTGATACGTCTTTGCTATACATACATATCATATAGATATACATCACTTTACATCATGTTAAATCATTTTGGGGTATCCCTGCCTTTGGTCTTTCTGCTACATATCATACATAACGCTGTGTTAATTAGGCCATGACCTCATCCATGTCCCTTTCTATAAAACCAGTTACATTTCGGTACAGATCATTGAACTCCCACGCCAGGAGTTTTATAACTATCCATTTCATTTCAATTTACTCAGCCTACATTACAGGCCTCATTTCTCTGTCATGACGATGACACATAAGGCTTAAATCCTTTTGCATGCATACTCGGGTTGAATCACACGTACTGATCCAACCAATCATACGTCCCCTACACAGTCATATACATATGTATATAACCTACGTTTCATGTTTTCCTTTACACACCATTATCACGTAACACATAGATTGTTTGTACATAGGCCACGGCCTCCCTCAGATGTCTTATTCAAGCATGCAAACATTTCTGAGCCACTCATAGCTATTCCCATGGTATCAACATAATTTTATACATTGCTGCTACAGACTATAAGTCTGGTTCTTTTTACACCCCACACTCATCGTACTACTCTCTTTTACCCATTTTTAGGCTGTCGAGCTTATATAATTGCTCCACACGGTTTATTCCTGTGATTTATCATACTACCAGGTACGTACACCTGCTCATATGGTATTCTACCATACATTTCATTTCATCCCCCTAGTTTAGAGTACTGGCAATAGGGTCACAGGATTCCCAATAGGTATTTACCCCATCTTGGCTGTCGCCATTAGTTAGTGGTCCCGCGAGGCCAACACCCCGCCTCAAACGTTTCGGAGGCAAACACCCATCGGGCCACACGTTAGCTAGCCGCCTCGCATGTTGCAAAGAGAGGGCCTCACCTGTCACTCCCTTCCCCTGTTTTCTGTCGTACAGTCACCGAGAGGCCTAAAACTCCTGCCACTACGTCAAGTGGCCTCAATAACCCCTCGCGCCAACGCATAGATAGAGCCTCTCAAGCCGCTTGGCAATTAGTAGGGCCTCACCTGTCACCAAACAAGCATAATACTTTCGCCATCCGGCCTAGCTAGCCTGCCAGTACAATTTGGTGGTTCTATATACTAATTATTGTTTTATTTATAGTATGTCTCAGGAAGGGGTAGAGGATTTCTCCCTGCCTAGCACCCCGGCTAGAGCTGTCACTCCCACACAAGGAGGAGAGCTAGCTAGTCCAGCATCAATTAGATCCTGGATAATCCCACGCATAACCACGGAATTAAGGAGACGACAAATCCCCTACCCCGCTACAGCAAGGAAGGCAGAACTTTTCAAACTGCTACGCACATCAACCAATAACATGGAAGCCGGGGAAGGATCTAGCCAGTCCAACCCAGGGGACATACATGCCATGTTATCCTCACTCATGGCATCCATGGGCAAGGTCAACTCCAGGCTGGGGAAACTTGAGTCGGTCACCACGGCCCTCACTCTAGCAGGGCCACCCGCGGCTGCGGTACAAACACCAGCCTTGCCATTAGTCGCTCCAGCCAGCCCCCTGGATGACCAGGAAGTTAGCCCGGCCCACATGATACCTGAGCATATCAAAAGGGATATCCTGGAAGGTAAAGACGTCAACCTGGCTTCCCTGTTGATTGCCTCCCAGGACATTGTGGAACATAAGACGTATGCTTATGATGATGTTTCTGTTATTGTCAGATCTAGGGATGCCCGCCTGAACAGGAAACTGACTATCCCTGAATTTGTACTAGCGTTTGGTATTTACAGGGATGTCGTCTGTGCGGTTTATCCCAACAGAAGAGAGGAGTTTGATCTCTATATGCACAAGCTGGTAGACCTGGGCAACAAATATGGTGGTTCAGCATTCTATGACTACCATAGGTCTTTTTCTGCAAAAGTGGCTGGAGCCTTCTCCCAGTATGGTACACGATCCAACTGGGGAATACCGTCTTATTCTGCAGACACTTTGCAGGTCTAAGAACACCAGCTTGTGCATACTGCTCCTCCACAGCCCATACTCATAGGCGTGCGCACGGGGTGTGCCGGGTGTGCCTGGGCACACCCTAATCCCCGTGCGCACGCCTATGGCTTGAGTCCTGCAGGAACAGCGTTCCTGCACTTTTTTTGAGCAGGAACGCTGTTCCTGCAGGCACTCAGCGCCCCCCTGTCTCACCTCTTGCCCCTGTCATGGGGGAGGGGGGGCAAGAGGTGATGGATAACCCCCCCGCCCCGCAGTTCAGCCGCGGCGAGGGAGCTCTCTGCTCTCTGCTGTCTGCTCCCTCTCGCCGCGCGCTGATGCCGGGAGCCGGAATATGACGTCATATTCCGGCTCCCAGCTCCAGCAGACAGCCCGCGCGGCGAGAGGGAGCAGACAGCAGAGAGCTCCCTCGCCGCGGCTGAACTGAGAAAGGCGCCCGCCCCCACTGGACCCCAGGGACAAGTCCACCAGCACTCCAGGTAGGAGGCTGGGTGGACATTTAAAAAAAAATATATATATATAATAATGTGTGTGTGTGAGTATGTGTGTGTGTCTGTGAGTGTGTGTGTGTGTGTGTGTTTCTGTGAGTGTGTGTCTGTGAGTATGTATGTGTGTGTGAGTGTGTGTCTGTGAGTGTGTGTCTGAGTATGTGTGTGTGTCAGTGTGTGTGTGTCTGTGAGTATGTGTGTGTCAGTGTGTGTCTGTGTGTGTTTCTGTGAGTGTGTGTGTGTTTCTGTGAGTGTGTGTGTGTTTCTGTGAGTGTGTGTCTGAGTATGTATGTGTGTGTGAGTGTGTGTCTGAGTATGTGTGTGTGTCAGTGTGTGTGTGTCTGTGAGTATGTGTGTGTCAGTGTGTGTCTGTGTGTGTGTTTCTGTGAGTGTGTGTGTGTTTCTGTGAGTGTGTGTCTGTGAGTATGTATGTGTGTGTGTCAGTGTGTGTGTGAGTGTGTGTCTGTGAGTGTATGTGTGTGTCTGTCAGTGTGTGTGTGTGTACATATATACACATATATATATATATATATATATACACACATACACACGCAGAGCCGGTGCTATCTGAGTGCCGGCTCTGCTCTAAGCCTTCATGGGCCGGCGGGGAGACCAAAGATCTACCTCACCGGCCCACAGCAGCTTGGAGGGAGGCAGTAGAGGACCCAGGGAGCTCTAGACAGAAGCTCCGCCAGGTTCCTCTCGCGATATCTGAGCGTTGCTGTGGCAACGCTCAGATCTCGCGAGAGTTAACTCTAGCCCCGCAGGCTAGAGTTCACTCTCCACTGGACCACCAGGGATGGCACATGGCAGCAAGGATTTACTAATCTGCCAAATCCCTCCAAACATACAGCACACACACATACAGCACCTACACACATACAGCTCACACACACACAGTACACTAACCGCACCCTCACAAACACACACAGCACCTTTTAAAAAAAACACAACACCCTCACACACAGCACACTAACAGCACCCTCACAAATAGCACCCTCACAGGACAAACATACACACACAAACACCCTCACACACAAACAGCACAGTCACAAACACGCACCCTCACACACACATAACACTAACAGCACACAGCACACTAACAGCACACACAGCAGTGTGTGTGTGTGTGTGTGTTTATATATATATATATATATATATATATATATATAGAGAGAGAGAGAGAGAGAGAGAGAGAGAGAGAGAGACATACACACACACGCGCGTGGCGTGTGTTTGTGCTTTAGGGTGCACACCCTAATGCAATTGGCTGCGCACGCCTATGCCCATACTACTAATTTTTGTCCCAACACGGCAGACGGACATGCCTCCACACAAGGAACTAGTTCCTCTGGGGATCCAGGGAACTATCCAAAGACAAATTGGGACGCCCAATCAAGTTTCTGGGCAAGTCCCAGATATGTAATAATTTCAATGTTGGGTCTTGTAATTACAGTGGATGTAGACTATTGCATGTCTGTTCAAAATGTTTTAGGGCACATGCTAAGACCATGTGTCCAAATAAAATGTATTCTAAGCCTTACCTTACGTCCATTAATATGCCAGTATTCACAGCATTGATGTCTCAGCACCCATCTAGACACCTGGTAGATTTTCTTATTTCTGGTTTAACAGAAGGCTTCCACACAGGTATCCTACACATACCAGCTGGCACTCTGGAATGCCCAAACCTACAATCCGCCCAACACAACCCCACAGTGGTTGACACCCTCATAAACCAAGAAGTGGAGGAGGGCTTTGTATTGGGGCCTTTTAGAACTCCCCCATTCACAGAATGGCGCACCAACCCTATTGGTATTGTCACAGGGAAATCTTCCCAAAAACAGAGACTCATCATTGACTTATCGGCTCCCCACTCATCGGCCAACCCCAGTCTTAATTCCCTCATACCCTCTGAGGAATTCTCTCTGCAATACACCACCATAGATCACGCCATTACAGCTATCATACAAGCAGGGGTTGGAGCCTGGCTCAGTAAGACCGACATTACTAACGCCTTCAAATTACTCCCTATCCACCCCACACTGTGGCACCTGCATGGCATCAAGTGGTCCGAGAACTACTATTTTTTCTCCCGGTTAACTTTTGGGTCCAAAAGTAGCCCAGCTATTTTCGACACATTTGCCGAAGCACTATGCTGGTTACTATTGAACATAGCCGGATGCCCTACAGTATTACATTACTTGGACGATTTCCTACTGGTCGAGGGGAATACTGCACCTCCCACTAGCCTCAAAGCTACCACTAAGCTGTTTGAGCAACTTGGTGTACCCATCTCCCCAAGAAAACAGAAGGGCCAGACACGGTTATCACTTTTCTGGGTATCCAGTTAGACTCTGCCACAATGCAAGCAAGCCTACCTTACGAAAGATAGACAATATTCTCACTTACATAAACAACTACCTACAGCTCGGCACTTGCAACCGCAAAGAACTACAGTCCCTGCTGGGGTCACTAAATTTTGCAATGCGCATCATACCTCAAGGCCGCTCCTTTATTTCACGACTATTGCATCTTTTCCCACTTTTTCTACATGACACGCACAGGTTGTCCTTAGATGCCCAAGCTACGGCAGATCTAAACATGTGGAAGAGGTTTTAACCACTTGGAATGGTAAAAGTATGTTCCTCCCTCAATTGACTGAATCATCTCCTACCATTTGGTCAGATGCGGCATCTACCACTGGTTTTGCAGCAATTTTTGGGAACGAATGGCTTTGGGGCAGCTGGCCTTCAGCAGTTCTGGATTTGGAAGGTTTTTCCACTACCTCAGCTCTTTTTGAGATCTACCCCATAGTGGCGGCTGCCGTAGCGTGGGGTCATTTATGGGCTAATACGCCAGTGCGTTGTTACTCAGACAACCAGGCGACCTGTCACATCATCAACAAAGGTCGTTCCAAATCTCTTACGATTATGAGATTTCTGAGGAAACTCTGGCAGCTTGTCATAATTTCTTCCTATGTTGTTTCCATGTGCCAGGTGTATACAACACAGCTGCTGACAGTTTGTCTCGCTTTAAATTTCAGGAGTTTCATCAAGCACTCCCGTCAGCAGCACCTACAGCCACCATCACTCCAACATTTCAACAACTCATACTGGACTAGACGTCATCATGCAGCATAGCAGGACATTGTCTCAGTTGGCACTTTCACACAATACAACCAAAACATACAGCAGGGCTTTCACACTATTCAAACGATTCCTTCTGGAACATAACATCATACAACCGTTTGTTATGACATCTTTTTTGGGGTTTGCTTCCTTTTGCCACCTCAAACTCAAATTGTCATATAACACCATCAAACTCTATCTCACTGGCATTCAACACCACATGCTCATCTTACACCCAAATAACAACAGTTTCATGGCCTCTCACCAAATTAAGACCATACTCAGAGGTATTCAAAAATCAGAACCCACACATTTGGCCCAGAGGCTACCCATAGATAACCATATCTTCAAAGCTTTATCTAACCTACTCGACCTGAAACCGTTTGTCACTAATACGAATTCTATCATCAAAACAGCAATATACATCGCTTTCTATGGATTTCTACGACCCAGAGAATTCACTACGACCTCCACGACCCAAACCACTCCATCCCTCCTCTATTCCCACTTGACAAAACATATGGATCATTACATCCTGTCTTTACCTCACTCCAAAACCAGCCAGCACATACCTGTAAACATTCCGTACTATCCCACGCACAACAGATTGTGTCCCATCAAGGTTCTTGATGCCTACATACAGCACCATCACTTACTGCCCTCGCAACTGTTATTACAACTACAAGGTGCAGTACTCACCACTACAACCTTCATGACCTACGTCAGGTCCTTGCTCACACAACTGGGCCTCAACGCAAACAATTACTCAGGACACTCCTTTCGTATAGGAGCCGCGTCCACAGCCTCCAGTTTCAACGCCCCAACTCATGTTATCAAAACACTGGGGCGCTGGAAGTCATCCGCTTACTCACGGTACATACCGAACCCAGTACAAGAGTTAAGAGATGCTTTCATAAACATGTCTGGTTGATAAATGTATATGTATTGGTTGTCTGTTAATAAATTGGATTACTTAATTTTTGCCCCCTTCTTTCTCAGGCCTACCTCATCGTCGGTTTCGGCACACCACAACCGACTTGCTCCTTTTATCATCCTACGCTTATTCATGGTATTTCACACTGTACTATCTTAAGCACCTAACACAAGTATTAAGGCAATTTGCCTGCATTTGTGGGAGGTGCTGGTTTTCTACCTCTAGCCTACTTAAGGCACTCCCCTTGCCTGGCTCCTTACCGTTCGAGGTCAGCGTTGAATGACCCTCCCACCACACCACTTTTAACATTTATTTTCCTTTCTATTTCTTTTCCTGCGTGGGCCCTCTTCTTTCTCAGGCCTACCTCATCGTCGGTTTCGGCACACCACAACCGACTTGCTCCTTTTATCATCCTACGCTTATTCATGGTATTTCACACTGTACTATCTTAAGCACCTAACACAAATATATATATATATACTGCTGTGTGTGTGTGTGCTGTGTGAGGGTGCTGGTAGTGTGCTATGTGGGTGTTTGTGTGTGTGTGCGCTTGTGAGGGTGCTGTTAATGCACTGTGTGTGAGGGTGCTGTTTGTGTGTGAGGGTACTGGTAGTGTGCTGTGTGTTTGTTAGGGTCCTGTTAGTGTGCTGTGTGAGGGTGCTGTTTGTGTTTGTGAGGGTACTGTTAGTGTGCTGTGTGTGTGTGAGGGTTCTGTTTGTGTTTGTGAGGGTGCTATATGTGTGTGTGGGTGCTGTATGTGTGTGTGTGTGGGTGCTGTATGTGTGTGGGTGCTGTGTGTGTGTGGGTGATATCAATTGTCTGTTTAGTAATCATGCTTGATATTAGACTGAATTACAGAACCAAATAAAGAAGAAATACGAGTGGCTGTTTTCATTTCATATATTAATTTTGGTTCAAAGAAACATGCATTTATGTACATCCTAAGGCTCCTATTCTAATGATTACCAGCCAACTAAATACTGGATTATAGAGTCCCGTGTGACATCTGAGAATATTATGATTCTTATGATCCCCTTGTTTAAATTTTAGGCACAAATCACTACTTGAGAGTTTATAGTCACGGGATACAGGGATCACTTCAGTGTACTAGTGAGATCGCTGGACATGTATGTAAGGGCCAGTGGAGTTAGTCAAGGTCATCAGCAACAATGAAGTATGACAGTTCATCCATATCCTAGGTATAACGACTCTAGACTGGGGAAAAAAGAGCCCCTATAACCTTTATCGCTAAAGATCCATGTTTTTTTATGGAGAGACTGCATCATTATAAATAGACTAGAGGAAACAAAAAATTACCCGTTTTCACTGATGTATGCATATATACTATAAAAGTATTAAAACATGCTGAGCAAATCAATATACATATAGATCTAGCATCAATATTTCGATGAGACAAGAGTGGTGTCTCAAGCTGAAAGGATCAATGATTAAAGAGGATCATTAAATAGGAAAGACAAAAATTGTTACTAAGTGTGTTAAATTAAGGTTTTATTAAAAATACTACTGATTATTTACAGTGCATGGTAAATAAGGCAGGAGAAAGTCTTAATCAGAAATGAACGGGGTGTATGAGAATCCCTCGTTCAGACCGAACGGTGATAGTGTCTTTAGTTTGTAAATCCAGATGCTCTCTCTCTGGAGTAATTTTCTATCCAAGTCCCCTTTCCTAGGTCCCAGATGCATGAAGTAACCCTTTAAAAAACACCCTTTTATCTCTTTATTTTCTGCCAGCTACTGTCTGGTAACAAATTATGAGGAAGACAACCAAACAAAAATGAAGGTAATCCGAAACGTGACATGGTCATCTGAAACGCTTTTCTTTCTATATGTTGTCTTTGATACCAGAGAAAAAATATTTGAACTGACAGGCAAACTTATTTAGTATTAAAAAGAGAGAGAGAGAGAGAAACAAAGAAGAATGAGTAAGTTCCTGTTTTCAAACCAATGAA
>OW240915.1:220955319-221178056 GCA_933207985.1 Pelobates cultripes
TCCCACGCCCAGGGCATAACGAATTTCTTCTGTGAAGGATATGTTGAACCTGTGCACCAGGTATATGTCAATCAGAGATGAAACGGCATTGCATTGCCAAGTAATGTTATTTGCCATTGTACAACACCCTAAAACCCGCTAACCAACCCTTTCCCCCTTGTTTCCTCTCTCCATCCCATCACGTTATGACATGAATGTTTATTACATGAATGTTTACCATGTTAAAATACTGGACATACTTCCCCTAACTCCCCCTTTTTTCTTCTGTATCCCTATTTACTTGAAAACCAATAAAAATCTTGGAATTTAAAGTGATTTCCTCTTAATATAATTATGAATGTATCTTAGTTTTTTCTTTGTTTTTTTTAAATTAAAATATAAGTGTTTATAGGTTAACCCCTTAAGGACACATGACATGTGTGATATGTCATGATTCCCTTTTATTCCAGAAGTTTGTTCCTTAAGGGGTTAAACCAAGTGTCCCAATCAGGTGTTAATGTATAGGGTATTTCTAAAATTTTCAACTTACTTATTTTTTTCCCCTTTATCGTGATAGTCTCCTGAAACTTTATATCTATCAAACATTTATTTTTTAGATTAAAATAACTATCTTAGAATATCTCGTAAAACGCTTTGAAAGAAAAAATCCACAATCTGTCTCCAGTGATGCCAAATTAAGATTAAGAGAATTTGATCTTATATTCTAATGTGGTGGAATCCAATTCTTCAAACGAGAGAGTAGGAAATAATACTAGAATCCCATAAATGTGAGGTGGGCAAGAGTAATACTCTCATACTATCTTTAAACAGATACATAATTTTCCTATAGGAATGCCCAATTTGTCAAGATCTTCTTATAGTTATACTTTTATCTCCATAGTAGATGAAAAGCTTAATGGTGAAACCCCATCTATATGAGATATTATTATTTCTCAATGTTGTGGTCATATCATTAAAACGTTAGCCAACTGTTAGCGACTGTTAGCGTGATGATGTAACAACGTAGGGGGCGGCACGTAGTTGCGGGTGCATGAGCAGGGGCATTGACAGGAGAGGAATAGTGTTTACTCGAGATCTGTCCGAGAACCAAGATGGGGGCCACCACAAAGACATCTGTATAGGGCTGAAAGCACCCACAATACAGGGATGTGACAGAGGCTGGGCTCGGCGAGATTGGGGCTGCAGGTGGAGAAGTAAGCGGTTGCAAAGGGACTGAATAACAAGCGACAAAGGAGAAAAGTACTTACTTGGGGATGGAGAGCGAAGGAAAGGAGAGACTATCAGCAACATCAAATAAAGCTAAGTACATCCCTTAAAGGGATATGAGAATCTGGGGAACATTAAGGGAAACAGCGGGAAATAGTGGGACTCTCTAATTATAACCAGGTGGCTCTTTGTTTTAAGTTTGGAGGGTATATAAAAGTAAGACTGGGAAAGGGAGACAGTATTTCTCCAGGGCCATGAAGTCTGCCTTTGAATATATTTGGGTAACACACACATTTTACAGTGACCTTTTATTGTGGCCAACCTAAGGCACACCTGTGCAATAATCATGCTGTCTAATCAGCATCTTGATATGCCACACCTGTGAGGTGGATGGATTATCACGGCAAAGGAGAAGTGCTCACTAACACAGATTTAGACAGATTTGTGAACAATATTTGAGAGAAATAGCCCTTTTGTGTACATAGCAAAAGTCTTAAATCTTTGAGTTCAGCTCAAGAAAAATGGATGCAAAAACAAAAGTGTTGCTTTTATAATTTTGTTCAATGTATAAATTATAGTTTTATAAGTCACAGTATATTGTACTGCATTATCATAGAGTTTAAATGTATCAAAATGTTTTATTTTAATTTATTTTTTTATTTTTATATTGTTTTTAACAGATTGTTTTTAACAGAGGTGATGCAGGAAACTATTCTGTGCCTAAAATACAAAACAGCTCAAACATATAAAGTGGAATACCTTTATTTCCACTATAAATTAACAATATATAGGAATGTGGTGTAAAATACACCACCTAGTGGAGCGCTAATATAAATAAGTGATAAAGGGGTTCACTTAGCCCAACAATTTGGAGTTATCTTAAATACAGGATGGTAAATATTATGCTCACCTTGTTGGGAGCCTTAAATTCCTGGCTCTGAGGGTGGTCAGCAATGTGCCAGTATCAAGGCACTTCCCTGTAAAGATTCCAAGAGGCTCCAAGGACTTGAATCGATAAAAAAAATATTTATTGATTCCAAATAAAAAATAAATTTAAAACCAGAATTTGGTGTATAAAGGTTGTAAATACAAATCCAAATAAAAGTCCAAATCAGCTGAAACGCGTTTCACTTGTCTGTGAGCTTCCTCAGTTAGCTGTGAATTTTCTATATTGTTTGTTATTGCAAAAGACTCAATGAAAAGAAGATGGAACATCTCCAGCTCAGATAGTGACGTTATTAAGTATATGCATTTTCAGTTGAAAAATAAAAGTAATGCTTTAACAAATACATTTGCCTTAACCCTTAACGCCGTTACGGCGTTCTATGCCGTCCCGCATTAGGGCTTTCAAGCCGTTGTGGCGACATAGAACGCCGTAACGGCTTGCAGCCCTTGGAGGTCCGGTGGACTTACCTCCGCCGTGATCCTCTTCTGGAGGGCTGCCCTCCCCCGGCAAATGAGGCCCCCGGGGGCCATGTGATCGCTTTCAAAGAGCGATCACATGGCCCCCCCTATAGCTGGCTGTGGATCTGCCAGCAGGGGGACTGTCTTTAATGTCAGACAGTCCCTCTGCTGGTGGGAAAGTAAAAAAAAATGTTTAAAATAAAATAAATGTATTTTCATATATATAATATATGTATATCTATTATATATATAATATATATAACGTCATACAAAGTGTATTTTAATATTAATATAAGTACATATATTAGTATTAAAATACACTTAGAATGATGTTACATATGTATAATATGTATATATATTATATATATATAAAAGATATATACACATATATTATAAATATATATATATATATATATATACGTATAATTACAATAATAAATAAAATAATAAAATAAATAAATAAAATATTGAAACAAAATTTAATATAAATTATATATTCATATGTAATTTCATTCTAACTGTATTTTGTTCTTAATATATATATATATATATATATATATATATATGTAACAAAATACACTTAGAATGACATTCTGTATATATCTATTTATATATAAAATACAAATAACCGCAAATATATATAGATATAGATAAATACATATAATTACATAAAAGATTTTATTAGTATACACGTAGAATTTAAATACCTATAAATGCATATATATTAAAATTCTACGTGTATATTTAAGTAATCTTTTAAAAAAAATAAAATTAATAAAAAATTATATAGATGTGTGTTATTTCGTTCTAACTGTATTGTGATATTAATATATATATATATATATATATATTTATATCAAAATACACATAGAACAAAATAATATATATACCTATATACATAAATATATACGTATATATCACTAAAATTGGCGTTTTTTGCATTTTTCACACACAAACAAATACTAACGCTAACTTTGGCCAGTGTTTGTGACCAAATGGCTACTAAAAAAGACTGGACATACCCCATTTGCAATACCTTGGGTTGTCTACTATTGCAAATGGTATGCCATTATTGGTGTAAATTTCATTCCTGGGCTACTATAAAGTCCCAAAGGCAACGTAACCAATCTGGCGAATTTCAATTTCAAATGTAACGTGCTATATTTGACCCTGTAACTTCCCAAAACGCCATAAAACCTGTATATAGGGGGTACTGTTTTACACGTGAGACTTTGCTGAATACAAATATGTGTATTTTATTGCAGCAAAAGCAAACAGTTTTATGACATTGACAGTTAAAATGTCATGTAGAACTAAAAAAAATCTAAATAAATCTTATTTTCTCCCATTTTTTTCATATTAAATTATGTTTCATAGCTAAATATTTGATATTAAATGAAAGCCCTGTTTCCCCTGAATAAAATGATATATAATAAGGGTGGGTGCATTTACTATGAAATAGGTGAATTACGGTTGGACAGACATGTAGCGCAAATGCCAGGTTTTGTTTACATTTTGTTTTGTTCACAACGTGTACATTTGGCTCAGTCCTTAAGGGGTTAGAAGCCTTTTTGTGTAAAGGAAACATAGAAGGTTTAACTGAAATTCCATGCTGCAAGTCCGCTAAAATGGGAAGAGTTTAATGTTTTTACATTTCTTCCAAAGGCCATGCATATCACTGTAGGAAATGTATTTTTTTATGCCCTTTCAAGTAATTGTTTTACTTCTGCATTGTATTTTAGCATGTTTTTATATAGGTGCTCTTCTTATTTACCTACATTCCTAGAAAGTGTTTTCTTTTTTTGCTAAAAGACCACTAAAGTCACCCAGTTCATTAAAGTGGTGTAGGTGCAGTTGCCTAGTAACTTTAACCCCTTAAGAACCGAGGACGGTTCAGGACTGTCATCGTCATTTTTGCATTGCCGACCGATGACGGTCCTGAACCGTCCTAACGGTCCAATGTACTTACCCGATCGCCGTCGTTCCCCGGCGGCGTTCAGCGGTGCTCGCAGTGTGGGGTGACCTCCTGCAGCCCAGACACTCTCCCCACGGCAGATTAGGACTCCTGTGGCCATGTGATCGCTCAACAAAGCGATCGCATGGTCACAATAGGTGTCCATGTATCTGCCTGCAGGCGGACTGCCTGTGCTGACTGGCAGTCTCCCTGCTAGTGTAAAATAAAAATAAATAAAAAAGTTAATGTTTTTTTTTTGTTCCTCTTTATTTTTTATAAATTCTTTATTTTCGGTTTTGCATAAGTATTGTTACAAACAAGTAGACAACATGTTGGTACATCGTTTACAGTAGTTCTCTTAACAATTTCACTTCATTGCCCGTGGATTTAGTAGTGCGGGCTACTAGTTATGTGCGGCTCTGGGTGTATCTTGTGTCCAACATGAATGTCCCTTTTCACTGTTTTGTGTTAGGTAGGGGTGAACTGGGGTGCGAGGTCAATGGGTCTGTCGGGTGGGAAGTGGGGTGGTGTGTTGTCGTTTCCCCTGCTCTGTTAATAAAAAAAAAAATTATATATGTGTGTGTGTATATATGTATGTATGTATGTATGTATGTATGTATGTATGTATGTATGTATATATATATATATATATATATATATATATATATATATGATATCTATATAATATATGTCTATATATCATATATATATATATAATGTCATACTAAGTGTATTTTTAGATTAATATGTAAATATATTAATATAAAAATACACTTATAATTAAATTACACACATGTGTATATATATAATATATATAACTATATTATAAAATACAAATAATAAGTAGATTAAATTAAATAATAAAAATTTAAAATAATAATAATTTTAAAAAATACATATATCTATATGAAATTTTACCACATGACAGGAGGCTTCATATTTGCATATCTTTCTTTACTGAAAACTCCAGCAGCATAGAAACATAACAACCAATCAGAAAAAAGTTATGATGCCCATAAAAGGCCCTGTCTATGACATCACTTCCTCTTTCTTTGCTGCTCCAGCCATACATCAGGTCAGAGTATTTTACCTCTCTGGTAGATTATTAATTTACACTGTTTTTTTGATTGTCATACCACTATATATTACTCTATTTATTGCTAACACCTGCTACCTTGGCCCCCCTTATTCCTGTCCCTTCACTGTATCCCTCTGTTTTTTCCCCCTTTTTATTTCCACCTTACTGCCTGGTATCCGCGGGCGCAACGACTACCCGTGTCGCGCTCGCCTCGCGGACCGGCCCTTTCACTTACACAGGGGACTGTATGGGGACGGGTGGAGGGAGGCTGGGGTCAGCATTTGTGTTGCATTTATCCCCTTTGTTTTGCACCGCGCGACCGCGATCCGCGGCGCACCTTCACATGTGGGCGGCGGCCATCTTGGATCTCGCGGCTCGCGAGATACCCGACGGCCGCCTTCCCTGCTCGCTCGGCGGATCGGGAACTCACCCGACCGCCGGGCTCCACAAGTGTATGCTCTCCCAAGTGAACAATGGGAGAGTGCAAGCTGGATTTCAGTTTTTTCTCCATGTATTCTTTCGATGTATTTTGCCACAGTGCCTGCCAAACAAATACTTACATGCAGGCATTAAAGGAGATTATGTCTTTGTACCTTACTCAGGGTCTATACCCTATACAGGGTCATACCATATTACTATACCCTGCACAGGGTCATACTATATTACTATACCCTACAGGAATCACCCGATCACCGCGCTTTGCATCTGGATTAACCCCTTCAGGGGTCCCCCTCTCTGGGCACATTCATTTATTGATACAATTATTATTTTTTATTCTCATGGATATATCTCTCATGGTGCCTTACACTGGATGATTATATGTTGAGCAGGCACACAATCTATGTATTATTGTGAAGCCATACAATATCACAGTCGTTATACAAAACATACACTGTACCTATAACAAGATCAACTATATCACTGTACCCTACGAAGGGCATATTGTGTTACTGTACCCTACAAAGGGCATATTATATTATATTATTGTACCCTACAGAGGGTCATATTATATTACTGTACCTGACGGTGCAAATTTATGTGGGTGTCCTCTGGGTATTTTTTCATGGCACACCACCTGGGGTGACCCCCCAGATATGCATGCAAGGTCACTGACAGACCATTACCTTTGATGTGGGTGTCCTCTGGGTTACCATGGCACACCACCCGGGGTGAACCCCGATCATATGCACGGAGGCCTACGCCTCAACTTTACCACTGATTACTACAGACATATATGGATGTTTAACCCCTTAAGGACCAAACTTTTGGAATAAAAGGGAATCACACTGCCTGTCAGTTTTACATTAAAGCAACAGTACCATGCTGGATGCGATTTGACGGCAAGATCACTAAGAAAACTGAGTGTATTGCGGTGTACCCTTCACAGGGATACATATATGTATAGTTACGGTGCCTAGTGTACATATTGAACGTGGGTGTCCTCTGGGTAATTTTTCATGGCACACCACCTGGGATGACCCCCAGATATGCATGCAATGCTTGTAAGGTGCCAATAATTATAATATGGGTGTCCTCTGGGTTACCATGGCACACCACCTGGGATGAACCCAGCCTAATAGACATGGGTCCTGCGGCTGCAGACCTTATGGAGACAGGCCCCATGCGCCTATATAATAAGCCTGTATAGTTAAAAACCGTGCATACAGCTCTGGCGTACATTTGTGGTGAACCCGGCTAGCCAGACCGACACCACTACCAGTCAGTCGCGCCTGCACCACGACTCTCAGTAGCCAGATTAAACTAATAGAGGTGACCCCTCTACACTTGGCATGAGTATTCATACTCTCAGACATACTAAAGCAGGCATTTCAAACCGTTTTACCTGGGTGATCCCCAGTTCTACCAGGAGTCTAACACCCCTACGTGCTGACCCTCACACTATCTCTCAACAGGACAGGAACGAGTCATGGTGGACACTCTCAACGTTCCCAAGATTTCTAGGCAATGATAAACGCCACAGTAACGGCCTCAGTGGAGAAGGTTCTGTTATGAACTCTACCCCACACCGCTTGATGGAGACCTGAGGCCCACAAGCCTTCAAGTCAAAACGGCAAGGGAAGGGCTCCAGCCCCCCTGCCACTAAGGTCAAGGGCAAGACGCCCATCGAACAGACCAAATAGGTGGAGCACCGGGAATCTAAACCCCGTCCGCCACAATCTTCCGACAAAGAAGACTATTACCCACCACGTACTTTGGACATGGTAGATGAGCGACACGAAGACAGCTCACCATCTGAGGAAATGGAACGGCAAGACCTTCCCCACACTTCCTCGAAGTACGTTAGGGAAACCTTACTCTGTGACGGCGGCTGAGGCAGAGATAACTGTAGCGGCACTAAACCAGAGTAGCCGAAGACGGAACGTTCCTGGACGAACACTATTGGCTGCGCAACCCTCGGGGGATGGAAGGATGCGCACGCCTCAAGACCGAGTTACCCCAGGGTACACAACTCAACCCTACCACCTCCAAAGAATGGTCTCAATGCTCGATATGCCTCCTGGGCAACGTAAATGACGCACTATGCGCCGACAGACACAAATCTGTACTGGGCCGCATCGACAACACACTATTGGACTTAGGAACGACAAGAATTCGGCCCAAAAGCACAAGGCCTACTATTCGACGTATTGTTCATTGCAGTACTCAAGAAACACGTGAATTTATTCACTACACTAAATTAAACCCAGACCTCGCTAAAACAAGCCTTCCACAACCCTATGGGGAAAGGTGTTTCTGGGAGGACTGGTCGGTAGCTGAACCGAGCCACCAGCCGCTTCTTGGCGACAGGTTCCAGATCGTATACACAGTCCTCATATTTCTCCCATCTACTACACAAAGGAACCCATCCGCTTCATCTACTAGTGTGTCAACCTACATAACTAACTGTTTCCAATATTATGACCGGCAACCTGTCTCTGTTTTACAGAATTGGGAGACGACTACCAAAGTCACCTGGGTTCTCCAGACAGTACAAGGCTATGTCATAGAGTTTTATCACAGCCGTGCAGGTCGCCCCTTCACCTCCATTACGCACGCTGGCGGAACAGGAACGCCTCGTGGACAAGAAAATCTGCACCCTCTTCAGGAGGGGCGCAATTCAACATGCACCGGAGGGGAAGGCTTCCCCAGCAAATTTTTCCTGGTCAAGAAGAAGCCAGGAGACTACATCAATGGAACTCCTACATGGTATACAAATGCTGCAAGATGGAGGAAATTCGTCTTCTACAAGACCTCCTAGGCGATAACGACTGGTTTACACATCTGGACCTCAAGGACGCACGCTTGTCAGTACCCGTTGCCCTGGACTGCCGAAGTTTTCCTCCGATTCCAATGGTGAGGACAAACACGGCAGTTTACGACTCCGTGGTGCTCGCGAACCTACTGTAACCAGTGAGGGCACACATCCGTAAATTTGGGCGTGCGATGCCTCGTATACCTGGAAGACTTGCTGATTCTTTACGAATCCAGGCTACGTTTGCAGACAAATTTGTCGTTCACTTTCGGGACTCCATGGGTTTTTGTTGTACACAGACAAAGATCGCTTCTCCATCTGAATCGGGCCAGTTCCTCGGTTTCGACATCGGCTTGGAGAACTACGTTCCGCGTCCGTCTACGGCAAAGAGCGCCTCTATAGGATAGCTGTCGGATTGTGGGATTCCTCTTCTCCTCTCCTCCTCCATACAAGCGTTATTCCCTGGCCCACTACGACTGATGGTGAGATACGTACGCACCGGTCACTCATACGACCACTGGATCCCACTGTCAGCGGAAGTGAGGATGGAATTTCGATGATGATTACTTCACATACAAACTTGGATTGGCAAAACGATCTTTGACTCTTCCTTCGGATACGGGGCGATGGATGAACCCCTGCAAACGCGACCCAGCCGTTCTCCACAATAGCAAGGG
This sequence comes from Pelobates cultripes, assembly GCA_933207985.1. NCBI lineage: Eukaryota > Metazoa > Chordata > Amphibia > Anura > Pelobatidae > Pelobates > Pelobates cultripes. The sequence continues at coordinate 220,964,892 of OW240915.1, forward strand.
TGCTTCGATACACACACACACCCACAAGATATCGCTCCTGCTCATGACACCCCTCGGGCAGGGCCAACCGTGATTTCCTGGATCGCCTGGAGAAGACCCTCTACTACTCCCTACCTTCCCTCTACTTCTGACGGGACCTCGAGGGGAAGCCCACTCCCTTGTCATGGAAGGACAACTGGCACTAGTTGCCTGGACGGTTTCAGGGGCTCCTGGTCAGTTCACGACCTATTGCATCAACTAAGACCTCCTATGGGACTCATAGGCTCCCGGCACCAGGAAAGGCTTTATTTCTGCCTGGTCGGCCTGGAGTGATTGGTGTGTGGAAAGGGATTCCGATCCCTTTACCGCACCTGTCCCACTGATCCTCAACTATCTGTCACACCTGGTCTCGTTGGGTCGGTCATATCGATCCCTCAACGTGATCAGATCCACCATATCGGCGGCGCACGTTCCGGTACAGGGCAGACCAGTAGGTCAAGATACACTGGTTTGTCGACTACTGCGGGGTGCCGAATTGTCGAGATCCCTGCACCCAAATATTCACGCCTCTGGCAGGTGGATGTGGTGCTGAGATTCCTTAGGGAATGGCCGGACAATCCTTGTTTGTCACTGAAGCAACTTTCAGCCAAACTAGCCCTCTTATTATGCCTCGCCTCATTTAGACGGTGGTGGACGTTAGGGCTTGCGATATGGATGGTTTCTCTCTCACACCAGACGGGGTTACCTTTACCATGTCGAGACGAACTAAGTCTGATTCGTCTTCAGTGTCATACCCATGCTTTGTGTCAGACGCCACACTATGCGTGGTCAGAACGCTAATGGGGTACACCAATATCTCTACCCCCTTCGAACTCATTCGACGGATCACCTTCTGACTTCTTACGTGAACCCTCATGGACCGGTGTCTACCGCAACACTGGCCAGATGGGTCCGCTGGTTTTTGTCTTTAGCGTCGAACCTTGTTTCGGAGCCCACTCGGTCAGGGGAGCGGCGGCCTCACAAACCTTTTCGGCCGACGCTTCCCTAGCCGACATTATACGCTGCGCGGACTGAGCGCGAGAGAGTACGTTTAGAACGTTCTATTTTCGGCAAACATCTCATGCTTCCTTCACATTGGTCAATTCAAAGCTTTAAAAATGCAAATATGAAGCCTCCTGTCATGTGGTAAAATTGAAGATTATATTAGCTTTAGTGTACTAATAATCTTAATTTTAGTAATGACAGGAGGCGAATATTTCCCACCCTATAGGATCCCTCCCATGTTTCTCGTGTTGAACAGAATATGTCCTTTATGTTCAGGAAGGTAAGTATGTATGGTTTGTATGTTTGCTACTTAGACCTGTATCTTGTGGGTCTTGTATTGGCTGAATATTAGACATGAACCTTGCATTATGTTGTGTTTATAGATTCTTAAATATCATTGCGTTAGAATAAATATATATTGATATGTTTCACATTCTAATGTTCGTTGGTATATCAGATGCTTAATGCTTATTGTATGCGGACAAGTTATCACGCCAGATACCTTTCACCTTTTTCTTTTTCTTGCAGCGTGAACGTCTTCTCATCGAGACAAAGATTCACCTTCCATACCTCTGCATCGCGGAACTAATGGAGTTGGATATTCTAATATGTTGTTGAACTGTTGACGTAATATGATTATGTCTCTTGTTGTTATTTATTGTTTCGCTTCAAAGAAAGAGGAAGTGATGTCATAGACAGGGCCTTTTATGGGCATCATAACTTTTTTCTGATTGGTTGTTATGTTTCTATGCTGCTGGAGTTTTCAGTAAAGAAAGATATGCAAATATTCGCCTCCTGTCATTACTAAAATTAAGATTATTAGTACACTAAAGCTAATATAATCTTCAATTTTATTCTAACTGTATTTTGATATTAATATATATATATATATATATATATATATATATATTAATATCAAAATACACATAGAATGAAATTGTATATATATCTATGTATATATAAATAAATAAAAATAATACGAAATAGACATATGTACATATACAAAATTACATAAATAATTATATAAATATACACATAGACATCAAATATATAAATATGCATATATATTTAAATTCTACATGCGTATTTATGTAATATTTTTATATAATTAAGTAATTTTATTAATTGCAATTTGAGGGACCTGCCTGCCAGTCCGGAAAGTCAGGAGAATTTAATTTGCTAGCACTGTATTTTACCCTGTAACTTTCTATGACACCCTAAAGCCTTTACATGGAGGGTACCGTTTTACTCGGGAGACTATTTTTACATTGAAAATGGCCAGGTTGATTATGTTGCCTTTGAGAGCGTATGGTAGCCCAGGAATGAGAATTACCCCCATGATGGCATACCATTTGGAAAAGAAGACAACCCAAGGTATTGCAAATGGGGTATGTCCAGTCTTTTTTAGTAGCCACTTAGTCACAAACACTGGCATTCAATATAGTTTTTTTACTTTTTTCACACACATACAAATATGAACGTTAACTTTGGCCAGTGTTTGCGACTAGGTGGCTACTAAAAAAAACTGGACATACCCCATATTGAATACCCTGGGTTGTCTACTTTAAAAAAAATATGTACATGTGGGGTATTAATCAGAGATTTATGACAGATAATAGTGTTACAATGTCACTATTGATACATTTGAAAAAATTTATGTTTTGAAACCGTAATATCCTACTTGTACCTATAGCCCTATAACTTGCAAAAAAAAGCAGGCAAACACTGGGTATTTTAAAACTCAGGACAAAGTTTTTAATCTATTTAGCAGTTTTTTTTATTCGCTTTTGTAGATGAGTAAAAGATTTTTCAAATAAAAGTCAATTTTTTTAATTTTTTTAAATTTTTCATAATTTTTTTTATTTTTTTAAAATTAGATTACATGAGATTATATAAAAAATGGTATGTAAAAAAAGCCTTTTTGTCCTGAAAAAAACAATATATAATTTGTATAGGAACAGTAAATGAGAGAGCAGAAAATTACAGCTAAACACAAACACCACAAAAGTGTAAAAAGAGGCCTGGTTGCAAATGTACAACATCGCAAAAACAGTCCAGTCCTTAAGGGGTTAATCTTGCAATGTAAAACAATGCATTTATGTAGAAGTATTACTTTACTGAGAGGGTAGTGGATGCATGGAATAGCCTTCCAGCTGAAGTGGTAGAGGTTAACACAGTAAAGGAGTTTAAGCATGCGTGGGATAGTCATAAGGCTATCCTAACTATAAGGCCAGGGACTAATGAAAGTATTTAGAAAATTGGGCAGACTAGATGGGTCAAATTGTTCTTATCTGCCATCACATTCTAGGTTTCTAGGTTTCTAGGTTTCTAGGTTTCTAGATATGGCAATGTTTACGTTGCAGGGATAATTAAACACACCTGGCAGCTACTCCCCTAGTTCTTCTCCACTAATGCGACACAGCAGCTCATAGGAAAGCATTGAATGCCTTGGACCTATCACTAAGCCTTGAACCTAACACTAAACTGCAACAAGGGCACTATAACATTAGGAATACAGCATTGCCTTTGCTGATCTAATATGTTTCAACTGCCTTGAATGCAAATGGACACGAAAGAAATGGAATGCTGTTGCTGGTACTGTTTATGCTACTGCCAGGATTGCCCCACTTCATCAAGGGAAAAAGTTTATTAGAGATGATAGGAACATTTTAGGGACCTACAGAGCACCAATTCTCTCACAGATTCATCCACATATTATTCCTTAAAGGGTTCCTCCAAGCGCCAGGACCACTTATTTTATTAGAAGTGGTCATGGTGCTTTAAGCCTTTATGAGCAGTGATTTACTATGAAACACTGCACATATTGAGTTTAACCCCTCTGCTGCCAGTAGTGTAACTCCACCTTCATCAATGATATCATTAGCCAGCTCCAGGCTGACAATTTTGTGCATATTGAACGTCGGATGTCAACACGCACAGCATGTAGGCAACAGATAGCTAAAGGCAGCAAAGCCCATCATCTCAGTGCTGCCATTGTTAGCCCCTAAGCCAGTTCACCCTCACACCCCAGTACCTAGATAGAGTAACATCAGTGACAGTCATCCAAGTCAGTGGTTTTATCTGAGAATAATACATATGTATGCTATAGATGAGCAGGAAGGGTTTCCCCTAAAGTCTGCTTGACTTGAATATTTCTTGTCTTTTTTGACTATTCAGAACATCCATTTTTTTTTACTGATTACATTGAGTATACAAACAATAGGAATGCACATGGGCAAAACAATTCAGATATTCGGGTAAGTAAACAAATTTGTCTGCTTTGGCAATTAGGACAAATGGCATTCATTTCGGCACTTCGGAACTGCCAAACGTAGCCACTTCAGAACTTCAGACATTCGTAAGATCCGAATGTCCGAAAGGCATGACATTCGTACGAATGTACATTCAGAACGAAATGAATTGCACATGTCTAACAAATAATAAGCTATTTGACCTCAGTGTCTAAGGCAGGGGTAGGAAACCTTTAGCAGTCCAGATGTTTTGGACTCCATACCTCATAATGCTCTCGAAGTCATAACTCTGGCAACCCATTGGGGAGATGTAATCCACAACATCTGAAGTGTTAACAGTTGCCTACCAGTGTTCTATGGAATGGTACTATATTTAATTCATATGGTCAAGAGAAAATTAAAGTGCACCCTCTCTGAATTTTATGGTTTTACTTATCAGGACATTATAACAATCAACTGTTCCTTAGCAGGTCTTACAATTAGGTAAATCATCCTCAGATGAACAACACATGCCATATTATACAGTGTCATGATTTATCTAACAAAAATAAAGTCATGAATGGAGAAGCCATGTGTGAAAAACCAAGTACACCCTTACTGCTTCCATAATTAAAAGGCTAGTAGACAGATGCTGCTAATCAAATGTCCCTGATTATTTGATCATAAACGAGTGTTACCATCTCTATAAAAACTTGAGTTTTAGCAGTTTGCTGGTGTGGTTATTCAGGTGTGTGTTAACACAATGCCAAGGACGTAATACATCAGCAATGATCTTAGAGAGGCAATTTTTGCTGCCCATTAAACTGGGAAGGGTCATAACTCATAAGGCCATCTCCATACAATTTAAAGTCCATCATTCTACAGTGAGAAAGATTATTCAAAAGTGTATAACTCCTAAGACAGTTGCCAATCTTCCCAGTAGTGTCCATCCTCCCTACCCCCCATCTTGCTAATCAATACTACAACATGCATACACATATTCCAAGAACCAACAAGACAGTTAACCGGACACTACCCAAAGGAATACATTACCCACTACACATTACCGGACGCTAGCTAAAGGGATACATTATCCATGACATAACACTGGTTGGGTAACTACCTCAAAGCCTAATAAACCGACCGCAAGAAAGATGCAACTACTGTATCACAAGTCGGATCCACGTTACCCATATCTCGAACACCAAGCCCCCACCTAACTGCAAACTTAGACCACATGCAGCCTATGAGGCGCTCAATAGATTCCCAACCCAAATACTCCTGGGACATGGAGGCAGCTCCAGTCCTCCCGGGCCAAAATAAGTATAGAAGGAACCCTGTCATGCCCAACCAGGTTGGGTATCAGCCATCCTCCATACTACCTGATTTGTATAACACTCCGGTATTAAGACGTGTACTGTATGCCACTTTTTATATTATATTGTTTGATGACACTTGTATATTATATTGTTTGATGACACTTGTAAAACTGAATTCTGCAGTCCACTGTACAACTGAACTTTTAATATTAAATAAACCTTTGAAAAAAAAAAAAAATCTTCCCAGTAGTGGACGTACCAGCAAATTCAGTCCAATGTCACACTGTGCAAAGTTTATATAAATTGCAAAAAAAAAACAAGAATTACATCTCAGACTCTACATGCCTCAGTTAGCATGTTAAATGTTAAAGTTTATTAAGTATAATTAGAAAAAGAGTAAACAAGTATGGTTTGTTTGGAAGAGTTGCCAGGAGAAAGCCTCTTCTCTCTAAAAAGAATATGGCAGCACGGCTTAGGTTTGCAAAATTACATCTTAACAAACCACAAGACGTCTGGAACAATGTCCTTTGGACATACATGAACTCATCTCTATACCAAAGTAGTCTAGATCAGGGGTTCCCAATTAATTTTTCCTGTAGAACCCTTTGACATAGTGTATCAACATAGTGTATCAACCCCCCATGTAGCACACAAAAATGTGCCAGTGTGTGTCTGTGTGTATGTGCCGGTGTGTGTCTGTGTGTCAAGGTGTATCTGTGTGTATGTATCTGACACACATATACACACACACTGGCACATAGTGACACACAGATACACACACTGACACACAGATACACACACCTTGACACACAGTATGTATTTGTGTGTGTATGTGTGTATGTATGTATCTATCTGTGTGACAAGGTGTGTGTATCTGTGTGTCAAGGTGTGTATCTTTGTGTCAAAGTGTTTGTGTCTGTGTTTGTATGTACTGGTGTGTGCCATGGTGTGTGTATCTGAGTTTGTATGTGCCAGTGTATGTGCCAGTGTGTGTATCAGTGTGTATCTGTGTGTGTGTGTGTGTGTGTGTGTATGTATCTGACACACAGATACTCACTGGCACATAGTGGCACACAGATACATACACTGACATACAGACACACACACACTCAGATTCACATACACACACTCAGGTGCACACAGTGACACATTCACACATACACACACACTCAGTGACATACACACACACTTGCACCCACAGATACACACACTGGCACACACACACACTCAGATACACACATTGACACATACACACAGTGTCATATAGTGTCATACACACACACTTACATACACACACACACACAGGCACATACAAACACACTTATATACACTGACACATACACACACACACCGATACACACACACTGACATACATACACACCAATACACACACACTGACATACATACACACACACATGCGCGCACACACACACACACACACACACACACTCAGATACACACAGTGACATATGCACAAACCTTGACACACAGATACACATACTCTTTGACAGACACACATACAAACACATATACACTCTCACTGACAAGCACACATACATTCTCACTGACAAACACATACACACTCACACTCTCACTGACAAACACACATAAACACACACTCACTGACAAACACACATACACTCTCAGTGACAAACACGCATACATACATACATACACACACACACACACTCACTAACAAACACACATAGAAACTCCTTAATAGACACACGCACAATTTATTTATTTGTTTAAATTTCACTCTTTCTAGCCTCCCTACCTTTGGGAGTTCAAGCACAAAGTCTCTATTTCCCTGGGGTCCAGTGGGGCTGCTGGGCTGAGCAGCTGACGTTTTGTCCCTGGAGTTCAGTGGGGCTGCTGGGCTGAGCGGCTGGCATCCAGGCGGCGAGGGAGCAGTGATCTTCCTGCTCAGCCCCCTCGTGCGCCTCTTAGTGATGCCGGAGAAGGAGTGACGTTATATTCCGGCTACAGCATCACTGCTGTGCGCACTGCGATAATGGCCGCCTCTATAATTGAGGAGGGCAGCAAAGGAACACTCTCCCCTACTCAGCTCCCTAGCCGCCCACCTCAATTATCATGGGGCCATTTTGTTTCCTGAAATTTTGGTGGAACTCCATTTGTGTTCTGGGGGAACACCAATTGGGAAATGCTGGTCTAGATTATTCTAGTGTCATCTGTACGACAGATCAAGCATGGCCGAAACTGGACAATGATCCCAAGTAACAGGTGACTGGAGTGTAGAGAATTGATAAGACACAAGGTTGGTGAAACCTGTATTTTGTTTAGTTTTACCATTGATAGATAAGGAATGAAATGTCAGTAAGCGCTCAGAAGAGCTAGGATTTTGTTTACAGGGACTTTTGATATATTGTTTCTTTTGTTTTGATGCTGCCTTTTGTGTGGAGTTTCCAATAAAGAGCCTGGAGTGATATTAAAAACAAAAGACTGCTCATGTTTTATACCCTAGAGCGCCATGCTAATTGCAATAAAGGATCACTATATATATATATACAAACAAGTATTATATGCATATGTGTGTGTATATATATATATATATATATATATATATACACATACATACACACAAATGTATTATCTGTGTGTGTGTGTGTGTGTGTGTGTGTGTGTGTATATCCATAATGTACAGCTAGTACATTGTAGTATGCTACTACTAATAATACTACAGGCATCATTTCATTGGACTAAGGCAAAATGAAGTCATTCTAACTATAGAAAGTGTGTTCCATTAAAATAATGCTTTTTGGTCATAGATTGAGAATATATTATACCAGCTCAACAAAATATACCAATAAACCTTTCAGTATATCAAAAGTCTGTCGACCTTGGACTATATTAAAAAATACAAAATGTTATTAATTGATGATGCTTGGACCTTAGCAATAATACTATCTCTTAAAGCAGTCATCCTATTTTATATGTAGTTCACACATTCTTAAATAATGGCACCACAAGATATTTTTCTTCCTTTTAACACAGAGCCATAGGAAACTGAGTCCTTGAAGATTAAAAACAGAGGTCTGGCAATTACATCAATTAGCCTCTGAAAAACTATTGGGAGAATGCCATCAGATTCAGATATCATATTTATCTTAATTTTGTAAAAACCCTTTGACTTCTTTCTGTTAGCCAAATTATTACAAAAAGTAAAATTGGAATTTTAATGTGTGAAGCATGTTATTCAACCTACTCAGTTTAGTTTCCAGACCTGAGTCTAAAAACAAGACTATTATTTTTCAATATAATCTTAAATACAGATTTTAAAATATTTACCCAATAATTCACTGAAATGGTGCTTTTTTCAGGTCATTATGTAATTATTTATTACAATACAGTCTACGAAACACATGTGTCTATGAGTGCCAACAGTCTGCTCTTAGAGATATGAAATTATAATAGCACACTAGTATAAATAGTGTATAAATGCTGATAGCTAACTACTTGATTTTTAAAAATGTTATCATTTTCAAGGCAATTTGTGGGTTTCTATTAAATTCACATACCCAGCATGAATTTTGAAAGCTGCTAAAAACAAAAAAGTACATTTTTGATAATATACTATGTGTAACTGCCAAGACAGATGACAATTGCAGACGAATAAAGTAACCAAAATAAAGACCGATAGACATGTCCACTATAGGTAATTGTCTTAAGTGTATATTATCATGAGAAGATTTCTCCCCCCCATAATTTAGATCTTTTTCATATTGACAGGCTATACACTGATCAGCCACAACATTAAAACCACTGACAAGTAAAGTGATTATATCATTACAATGGCACCTGTCAATGGGTGAGATACACTAGGCAGGAAGTAAACAGTAAGTTCTTAAATTTCATGTGTTGGAAGCAAGTGGCAAATAGTGATGGCTTGATGACTGCAGCAGAGCATCTCCAAATGGCAAGACTTGTGGGTTTTTCCCAGTATTTAGTGGGCTGTTCATGGCATGTAGTGGTTAGTTCCTACCAAAAGTAGTGCAAGGAAGTACGACCAGTGTACTGGTGTTATGGCTATGTGCTCCCAAGGGAGCAAACACAAGCCAGTTGTAATGATACTTTCCCAATCCTCACAGTAAACAGGAGTCTCAGAATGTGCTCCGCACTGAACAAAACAACCATTTGCGCGACCAAAATCCAGGCAAAGTGAACGTTGCTTAAATTTGAGAGTGTGGTCACAGCCATGACATAGACCAATCAAACCACACCTAATAATATTTAACCCCTTCCTGACCTTTGTCCTTAAGGACCACGGACGTACCTGATACGTCTGCAGGGAATTAGAGCGTTCAAAGCTATCGTAATCACTTGGAAACTATGGAAACTTTTTAATTTATAATTTTGTGAAATAATATTGTTGACTTCATAAAATATAAACAAGCATACATTTTATCCACTGAGTGCCAGTGCTGTGTACACGTCTAGTAATCTAAGGAAAAACACTGTGGCACAGTAAATGCATCTCTTTCTTATGTTCTTTCAGACTATTGAGTGCAAGATCTAATACCACAACAGAAGGCATGAGGTTGGGTATAGGTGGCAAGGAAGTCGATCCATATCTCCCATTTTTAAAACCCTGATATCTAAGGAACATAGGTGGAACCTTTGGCATGGCTGCGCTGCTATGTGCTGTACAATATTTTCCTTCTACCCTGTAAATGAGGACAAGTGGACAACAGCATAGCAGGAAGTGCGGCTGAGTCAGCCAGTGACAGGCAGCCAGGCTCAGTCAATCTTGCCGGCGCTTCTTAATCCCACATAATAAAGGTGGCACCCAAGCAAGCTTGAAAAGCCAACTGATACATAAAATGAAGGTAAGAGTCTGAACGTGTGTTTGCTTGGGTCAGTGTGTGTGTCTCTGTAATGGGTCAGTGTGTGTGTCAGTCTGCATGGATCAGTGTGTATGTGACTGCATGGGTCAGTGTGTGTGTGTGTGCTTGTCTATATGCATGGGTCAGTGTGTGTATGTGTCTGTATGTTAAAGTGTGTGTCTGCCAGCATGGGTCAATGTGTGTCTGCCAGCATGGGTCAATGTGTGTTTGTGTGTGCGTGTGTCAGTCTCTATGGGTCAGTATGGGCATCATTTTTCATGGGTCGAAGTGTGTGTCTGAATGGATCAATGGGGGGTATCAGTCAGCATGGGTCAGTGTGTATGTCTGTGTGACAGTCTGCATGCATCAGTGTGTGTGTGTGTGTGTGTGTGTGTGTCTGTCTCAGTCTACATGGGTCAGTGTGGGCGTCAGTTTGCATGTGTCAATGTGTGTGTCTGCATAGATCAGTGCGTGTGTGAGTCAGACTGCATAGGTCAGTGTGGGTGTCAGTTTGCATGGGTCAGTGTGTGTCAGTGTGGGCGTCAGTCAGCACGGGTCAGTGTGTGTGTCAGTCTGCTTTAGTCAGTGTGTGTGAGTGTCAGTCTGCATGAGTGGGTGGAGCAAATGGAGCGGCAAAATTATATTTGCCTAGGGCAGCAAAACTCAATGCACCGGCCCTGCTCACTTCAGAAAAAAGACTTCCTTATTAAATGTATGCACACATCTCAGTCACTGACAGAATTAATTTATCAGAACTACAAAGCAACCTACATTAGTAGGACAGGAAACCCATGGAGACATACACCTTCTGTCCAGAAAGTATCCAGCCATGTAATAAGAAAAATAGAGATACTTATTGAAGAATATACAAGATACAAGAAACATTGTACAGAGGACAATGACGCCTCTTTGGGACCTCACACATTTCCCAGTGTTACTTCCACTGTTCAAAACAGACTGCAAAATACTTTGTTGGAATTGCCATCAGCTGACTTGTCCTATTTACCTGAATCTTGACTGTGTGAAATCTTTAAAATTGTTTATTTAGTTTGGAATTGCATACATGTGTCGCATAAGACAAGATTTTCCACATCATTTTGTAATATATAGTAACATGTGTGACAGACCCTCTGTCCTTGAATTTTAAAGTTTATACGTTTTGTTCGTCTACCCTTTCGAATGGAATACATTCTGCCTTATTTTACCATTTCCTGTTCGAATACTGAAAGAACTATCGAATGACCGACCACCCAAACATGGAGCGTGGCACTTAACCTCACTGACCCTCTTAACACCTCTAAAACCACAAACACCCTAACATTGTAAGCGGTCGACTGGGTGGTCGACATTCGTATGCACGAATATGTGGTGGCGGCCATCTTGGGATACGAATGTGGCCAGCGGTGTTTTGTTGTTGAGTGCATGGAACTAAAATCGGACACTTGATGGCACGAACACTGCTGGGACTTCCACTCCCCAGTTAGGTTCAACGGTAATTGCACGAACGGAGCGCCGTTCAATAGACATAATCTACCGAACCAACTACACTCACTGACTCTGTGCACGAATGGCTCCGTTCGACTATTTGAACATTACTTCGACTGGTTGAAATAGACCGGCCGCACAGCCTAACTCTCTGGAACTATTTTGGGCATGAAGCCATGCATGCGGTCGGTCAAAAAGAGACTTCCAGGGAATTCCATAATTTTTGTGGGGATATGTTGTGTTTTGGGGTATTTATGGGGAGGGAAGGGATTGTGTGTAATGTATGGGAGTGTCTCACTGTATGACTCTGTTTTTATTGGTTTATTCACTTTCTGTCCCTATGCCCAAAAGGCCAGTGTGCCTCCATAAAAATTCAGACTTACTTCGCCCTCAATCTAATGCTAATAAATGAGATCTATGAAATATATAGAATGTAAGCAGGTACAGAAGGCTACAGTTATAAAAGAAATGCCTCATTTATCGCTCAAAGGTTTAAATGAGAACATTGTGTACTCTATGTTCTTGTAGACTATTTTTGTCCAACTGTTATTTTTCCAGGGTAAACTATCTTTGTCTAACTGTTATTTTTCCAGGGTATTGCATAATGCTGTTTATGTTGTTTAGATTTTTACGTTGTTTTAAGTTTTTTTAAATAACCCGAGATTTAAACGTGATTCTCTGTCTCAATATACATCTATTTGTACGACAGGGTACTCATCCTTTTTGTGTTCCATTGTTATGGCCTCTGGGTATAGTCCTTAGTAATTGTCTAGTCACTCTTAGCATCAGTACGAGTTTATTGAGTTGTATAAATAGTTGCACTATGATAGATAGCAGCATAACAGTAATTGATGCACTGTTAGTACATTTGGTTAATTTGGGTTATTTTTGAGTATTAAAATAATCCCCTTTTTTGTCCTGTTGCTTTGGCACCAATATGAGTCTATGTGTCGTTATAAATAGTTTGATGAAACTATACAGTTGTGTAGACATCAATCATACTCTTTGTATGTACCGGGATTTCCTTGTTTTGCTTTTGGTATAACTCCAAAGAATTGGATTCAGTAACTTTATGGTCATTTTTAATTTCTAGCATTATTGGTTTGTTTATTTCTTTAATCTTTAGTTTTTTTGTAAATAGTTGTAGTATTATGTAGTACTAAGTATACGTTATTCATGTGCTTTCTTGACTAACCCGTATTACTCGGGTGATAAAATAAGTACTTAGCTATCGTTCTAGTCTCTTTTTGTTCCTCATATTTATTTGAGTAATGGCACGTATAAGGTATCAGGTATTCATATGCCGCACATCATAGTACCTGAGCGATAAACCAGGCGTTTCTTTTATAACTGTAGCCTTCTGTACCTGCTTACATTCCATATATTTCATAGATCTCATTTATTAGCCTTAGAGATATGTTTCGTTAGCAGTCTGCTATTAATTTGTTTCCGATTATGCATTTGTTCTGATTATGGTATAAGTATGCTCTATAACAAAAAGGTAAATCTATACTCACCAACAAGTGATAGTATAGATTAAAGGGGTAGCAAACAAATATCATGAAACATACAACCTGTATGTAATATAACACAATTCTCCAGAAGATCTAAAATATAAAAAAAAAATCACACAATAGTGAAGTATATACGGAAATAAATAGTTTAATCCCGAAGGTAGAGAACTTACAAGACCATACTGTAGATCTGCGCCTGTCTCCCTTCCATAGGGTATGTATATTTAGGACAACGTTTCCTTCAAGGTGAGCTTGCAGTGTAGCACAACAGCATATATTCAGAACACCCAATCCTCAAAGGAAAAAAGGTATATAGAGCAGTATTGTAACAAAAAAAGATGAATTGATACAAAATGCACTTACATCAATTGAAGATTAAAACAGCTTGTCTCCACTAACAAGTGGTACCAAGGAGAAGGAGTCCCTCTGTGGTAAAATTAAAATATATAATAAAAAAAATATATAAAAAATAAACAATAAAAACAATGAAGAGCCAAAAGCAAATAGTTCTAGCTAAGTATGCTCTAATTGTAAGATTTGTTACCACAATATGCAAATATGTGTATAATTGTCTCTAGTGTATTGTATTTATCTGATATGTTTTCATGTTTTGTTGTCACAATATATTATCTCCTGTATTTAGTAGACATCACAATTTGTTTTCACATGCACATGTCTCACTGACTTATCACTTTGCTTTGCAGTTATTATTTGTTTTGCACATATTCACTTCACTTGCGTCTACTTTATTCAGGTATTAATTAGCATACTATCTAAGCACTGCTGGCTATGATCTTACTTTTTAATGCTATACAGTTGTGTTTCCTCCCATATTGTCACTTTACACCCGATGGTTATTATCTCACTTTCACAGTTTTGTGTATGGTCACCATGGGAACCACATATTCCGCGCTGTACATCTAGATCATATTATGTCACTTGCGGCCTCCTTTCACTTCCGGGTGGTTACAGGCAGAGACACTTCACTTCATTCATTGGTAAGTGCACTATTTCAAATTTTATATAAAAGCATATTTGTGTTTTACAGCCAGTGATCTTGAAAAAGACCCGACAGGGTCGAAATATCGATCTTACTCATTAATAGAGCATCATTTCCACTTATTTGAAGACCTGTGAGTGCATCCTGGATTTGACTTATATATATGTATATGTATTAAGGCAATTTGCCTGCATTTGTGGGAGGTGCTGGTTTGCTACCCCTAGCCTACTTAAGGCACTCCCCTTGCCTGGCTCCTTACCGTTCGAGGTCAGCGTTGAATGAGGATCCACTTCCTGGTTCTCTCAGACGCCATCTTGGTTTCAGTATCCAGGAGGTTTCACCACGTTAAGCTGTGTCCAGGAATCCTGTTCAGGCCTTTCCGCCCGTCCAGCTTCTTCTGACTCCGTTCTCCGTCGTAGATCGCGTCCCAGGGACTCCTAAACCGTAAGTCAGACCTTCCTGTCACGCCAGGACTGGTTCCCACGGCGTACGGTACAGCACGGGTCCTCGCTTTACGGCTTTTCCCTGGTTATGACACGAATGTTTCAAGCCATTCGCAGGCTTTTCATTCGTACGGTCATTCGGCTGAACATATTTAAATCGTTCAATAGTCATTTCGCATATCCTATTTCATGTTATTGAAACGAATTTTCATTCGGTTGTTTTGCCGTTAGGCAAATTTTACATATGCTCATACACGCTTTTGGTTCGCATAAATCATACGGTTAAACTATTCTAACTTCTGTGTTCCCCTCACATTTGCTTTCGGCTTTTCTGTGTGTTCACGTATAATGCTTTCATGAATTATATTCACCATTTCATGTGTATATAACGTTCGGTTAAAGAATTGCTTGCTTAAATAGATTATTTTTGATTACTTTTAAATATTGTCAGTATTGTATTACGTCCACAAATCAAGTCCACTTCTCTGGAGTCCACTTCTCTGACTCCCACGCTTCAGGGGTCTGCATTACTTATCCATTTATACAAATGGACTCAGTCTATGTTACAAGCCTCACTTCTGGGTTATTAATACAACACATACAAAGGATATAGGTTCATTTAAGCAATAATTCTCGGGTTGATACGTCTTTTCTATACAAACATATCATATAGATATACATCACTTTACATCATTTTAAATCATTTTGGGGTATCCCTGCCTTTGGTTATTCTGCTACATATCATACATAACGCTGTGTTAATTAGGCCATGACCTCATCCATGTCCCTTTCTATAAAACCAGTTACATTTCTGTACAGATCATTGAACTCCCACGCCAGGAGTTTTATAACTATCCATTTCATTTCAATTTACTCAGCCTACATTACAGGCCTCATTTCTCTGTCATGACGATGACACATAAGGCTTAAATCCTTTTGCATGCATACTCGGGTTGAATCACACGTACTGATCCAACCAATCATACGTCCCCTGCACAGTCATATACATATGTATATAACCTACGTTTCATGTTTTCCTTTACACACCATTATCACGTAACACATAGATTGTTTGTACATAGGCCACGGCCTCCCTCAGATGTCTTATTCAAGCATGCAAACATTTCTGAGCCACTCATAGCTATTCCCATGGTATCAACATAATTTTATACATTGCTGCTACAGACTATAAGTCTGGTTCTTTTTACACTCCACACTCATCATACTACTCTCTTTTACCCATTTTTAGGCTGTCAAGCTTATATAATTGCTCCACACGGTTTATTCCTGTGATTTATCATACTACCAGGTACGTACACCTGCTCATATGGTATTCTACCATACATTTCATTTCATCCCCCTAGTTTAGAGTACTGGCAATAGGGTCACAGGATTCCCAATAGGTATTTACCCCATCTTGGCTGTCGCCATTAGTTAGTGGTCCCGCGAGGCCAACACCCCGCCTCAAACGTTTCGGAGGCAAACACCCATCGGGCCACACGTTAGCTAGCCGCCTCGCATGTTGCAAAGAGAGGGCCTCACCTGTCACTCCCTTCCCCTGTTTTCTGTCGTACAGTCACCGAGAGGCCTAAAACTCCTGCCACTACGTCAAGTGGCCTCAATAACCCCTCGCGCCAACGCATAGATAGAGCCTCTCAAGCCGCTTGGCAATTAGTAGGGCCTCACCTGTCACCAAACAAGCATAATGCTTTCGCCATCCGGCCTAGCTAGCCTGCCAGTACAATTTGGTGGTTCTATATACTAATTATTGTTTTATTTATAGTATGTCTCAGGAAGGGGTAGAGGATTTCTCCCTGCCTAGCACCCCGGCTAGAGCTGTCACTCCCACACAAGGAGGAGAGCTAGCTAGTCCAGCATCAATTAGATCCTGGACAATCCCGCGCATAACCACGGAATTAAGGAGACGACAAATCCCCTACCCCGCTACAGCAAGGAAGGCAGAACTTTTCAAACTGCTACGCACATCAACCAATAACATGGAAGCCGGGGAAGGATCTAGCCAGTCCAACCCAGGGGACATACATGCCATGTTATCCTCACTCATGGCATCCATGGGCAAGGTCAACTCCAGGCTGGAGAAACTTGAGTCGGTCACCACGGCCCTCACTCTAGCAGGGCCACCCGCGGCTGCGGTACAAACACCAGTCTTGCCATTAGTCGCTCCAGCCAGCCCCCTGGATGACCAGGAAGTTAGCCCGGCCCACATGATACCTGAGCATATCAAAAGGGATATCCTGGAAGGTAAAGACGTCAACCTGGCTTCCCTGTTGATTGCCTCCCAGGACATTGTGGAACATAAGGCGTATGCTTATGATGATGTTTCTGTTATTGTCAGATCTAGGGATGCCCGCCTGAACAGGAAACTGACTATCCCTGAATTTGTACTAGCGTTTGGTATTTACAGGGATGTCATCTGTACGGTTTATCCCAACAGAAGAGAGGAGTTTGATCTCTATATGCACAAGCTGGTAGACCTGGGCAACAAATATGGTGGTTCAGCATTCTATGACTACCATAGGTCTTTTTCTGCAAAAGTGGCTGGAGCCTTCTCCCAGTATGGTACACGATCCAACTGGGGAATACCGTCTTATTCTGCAGACACTTTGCAGGTCTAAGAACACCAGCTTGTGCATACTGCTCCTCCACAGCCCATACTCATAGGCGTGCGCACGGGGTGTGCCGGGTGTGCCTGGGCACACCCTAATCCCCGTGCGCACGCCTATGGCTTGAGTCCTGCAGGAACAGCGTTCCTGCACTTTTTTTGAGCAGGAACGCTGTTCCTGCAGGCACTCAGCGCCCCCCTGTCTCACCTCTTGCCCCTGTCATGGGGGAGGGGGGGCAAGAGGTGATGGATAACCCCCCCCGCCCCGCAGTTCAGCCGCGGCGAGGGAGCTCTCTGCTCTCTGCGGTCTGCTCCCTCTCGCCGCGCGCTGATGCCGGGAGCCGGAATATGACGTCATATTCCGGCTCCCGGCTCCAGCAGACAGCCCGCGCGGCGAGAGGGAGCAGACAGCAGAGAGCTCCCTCGCCGCGGCTGAACTGGAGAAAGGCGCCCGCCCCCACTGGACCCCAGGGACAAGTCCACCAGCACTCCAGGTAGGAGGCTGGGTGGACATTTAAAAAAAAATATATATATATAATAATGTGTGTGTGTGAGTATGTGTGTGTGTCAGTGTGTGTGTGTCTGTGAGTGTGTGTGTGTGTGTGTGTGTGTTTCTGTGAGTGTGTGTCTGTGAGTATGTATGTGTGTGTGAGTGTGTGTCTGTGAGTGTGTGTCTGAGTATGTGTGTGTGTCAGTGTGTGTGTGTCTGGTGTATGTGTGTGTGTGTCAGTGTGTGTGTCTTTGGTGTGTGTGTGCTGTGTGTGTTTCTGTGGTGTGTGTTTCTGTGAGGTGTGTGTGTTTCTGTGGGTGTGTGTGTCTGTGAGTATGTATGTGTGTGTGGGTGTGTGTCTGTGAGTGTGTGTCTGGGTATGTGTGTGTGTCAGTGTGTGTGTGTCTGTACGGTATGTGTGTGGTGTGTGTCTGTGTGTGTTTCTACCAGCCAGGTGTGTGTGTGGTGGGTGTGTGTGTTTCTGTGGGTGTGTGTGTCTGTGAGTGTGTGTGTGTGTGTGTCCAGTGTGTGTGTGTGTCTGTGAGTGTATGTGTGTGTCTGTCAGTGTGTGTGTGTGTGTACATATATATACACATATATATATATATATACACATATATATATATACACACATACACACATACACACGCAGAGCCGGCGCTATCTGAGTGCCGGCTCTGCTCTAAGCCTTCATGGGCCGGCGGGGAGACCAAAGATCTACCTCACCGGCCCACAGCAGCTTGGAGGGAGGCAGTAGAGGACCCAGGGAGCTCTAGACAGAAGCTCCGCCAGGTTCCTCTCGCGATATCTGAGCGTTGCTGCGGCAACGCTCAGATCTCGCGAGAGTTAACTCTAGCCCCGCAGGCTAGAGTTCACTCTCCACTGGACCACCAGGGATGGCACATGGCAGCAAGGATTTACTAATCTGCCAAATCCCTCCAAACATACAGTACACACACATACAGCACCTACACACATACAGCTCACACACACACAGTACACTAACCGCACCCTCACAAACACACACAGCACCTTTAAAAAAAACACAACACCCTCACACACAGCACACTAACAGCACCCTCACAAATAGCACCCTCACAGGACAAACATACACACACAAACACCCCCACACACAAACAGCACAGTCACAAACACGCACCCTCACACACACATAACACTAACAGCACACAGCACACTAACAGCACACACAGCAGTGTGTGTGTGTGTGTGTTTATATATATATATATATATATAGAGAGAGAGAGAGAGAGAGAGAGAGAGAGAGAGAGACATACACACACACGCGCGTGGCGTGTGTTTGTGCTTTAGGGTGCACACCCTAATGCAATTGGCTGCGCACGCCTATGCCCATACTACTAATTTTTGTCCCAACACGGCAGACGGACATGCCTCCACACAAGGAACTAGTTCCTCTGGGGATCCAGGGAACTATCCAAAGACAAATTGGGACGCCCAATCAAGTTTCTGGGCAAGTCCCAGATATGTAATAATTTCAATGTTGGGTCTTGTAATTACAGTGGATGTAGACTATTGCATGTCTGTTCAAAATGTTTTAGGGCACATGCTAAGACCATGTGTCCAAATAAAATGTATTCTAAGCCTTACCTTACGTCCATTAATATGCCAGTATTCACAGCATTGATGTCTCAGCACCCATCTAGACACCTGGTAGATTTTCTTATTTCTGGTTTAACAGAAGGCTTCCACACAGGTATCCTACACATACCAGCTGGCACTCTGGAATGCCCAAACCTACAATCCGCCCAACACAACCCCACAGTGGTTGACACCCTCATAAACCAAGAAGTGGAGGAGGGCTTTGTATTGGGGCCTTTTAGAACTCCCCATTCACAGAATGGCGCACCAACCCTATTGGTATTGTCACAGGGAAATCTTCCCAAAAACAGAGACTCATCATTGACTTATCGGCTCCCCACTCATCGGCCAACCCCAGTCTTAATTCCCTCATACCCTCTGAGGAATTCTCTCTGCAATACACCACCATAGATCACGCCATTACAGCCATCATACAAGCAGGGGTGGGAGCCTGGCTCAGTAAGACCGACATTACTAACGCCTTCAAATTACTCCCTATCCACCCCACACTGTGGCACCTGCATGGCATCAAGTGGTCCGAGAACTACTATTTTTTCTCCCGGTTAACTTTTGGGTCCAAAAGTAGCCCAGCTATTTTCGACACATTTGCCGAAGCACTATGCTGGTTACTATTGAACATAGCCGGATGCCCTACAGTATTACATTACTTGGACGATTTCCTACTGGTCGAGGGGAATACTGCACCTCCCACTAGCCTCAAAGCTACCACTAAGCTGTTTGAGCAACTAGGTGTACCCATCTCCCCAAGAAAACAGAAGGGCCAGACACGGTTATCACTTTTCTGGGTATCCAGTTAGACTCTGCCACAATGCAAGCAAGCCTACCTTACGAAAAGATAGACAATATTCTCACTTACATAAACAACTACCTACAGCTCGGCACTTGCAACCGCAAAGAACTACAGTCCCTGCTGGGGTCACTAAATTTTGCAATGCGCATCATACCTCAAGGCCGCTCCTTTATTTCACGACTATTGCATCTTTTCCCACTTTTTCTACATGACACGCACAGGTTGTCCTTAGATGCCCAAGCTACGGCAGATCTAAACATGTGGAAGAGGTTTTAACCACTTGGAATGGTAAAAGTATGTTCCTCCCTCAATTGACTGAATCATCTCCTACCATTTGGTCAGATGCGGCATCTACCACTGGTTTTGCAGCAATTTTTGGGAACGAATGGCTTTGGGGCAGCTGGCCTTCAGCAGTTCTGGATTTGGAAGGTTTTTCCACTACCTCAGCTCTTTTTGAGATCTACCCCATAGTGGCGGCTGCCGTAGCGTGGGGTCATTTATGGGCTAATACGCCAGTGCGTTGTTACTCAGACAACCAGGCGACCTGTCACATCATCAACAAAGGTCGTTCCAAATCTCTTACGATTATGAGATTTCTGAGGAAACTCACTTGGTTGGCAGCTTGTCATAATTTCTTCCTATGTTGTTTCCATGTGCCAGGTGTATACAACACAGCTGCTGACAGTTTGTCTCGCTTTAAATTTCAGGAGTTTCATCAAGCACTCCCGTCAGCAGCACCCACAGCCACCATCACTCCAACATTTCAACAACTCATACTGGACTAGACGTCATCATGCAGCATAGCAGGACATTGTCTCAGTTGGCACTTTCACACAATACAAACAAAACATACAACAGGGCTTTCACACTATTCAAACGATTCCTTCTGGAACATAACATCATACAACCGTTTGTTATGACATCTTTTTTGGGGTTTGCTTCCTTTTGCCACCTTAAACTCAAATTGTCATATAACACCA
This sequence comes from Pelobates cultripes, assembly GCA_933207985.1. NCBI lineage: Eukaryota > Metazoa > Chordata > Amphibia > Anura > Pelobatidae > Pelobates > Pelobates cultripes. The sequence goes on from OW240915.1 coordinate 220,986,271, forward strand.
TCAAACTCTATCTCACTGGCATTCAACACCACATGCTCATCTTACACCCAAATAACAACAGTTTCATGGCCTCTCACCAAATTAAGACCATACTCAGAGGTATTCAAAAATGAGAACCCACACATTTGGCCCAGAGGCTACCCATAGATAACCATATCTTCAAAGCTTTATCTAACCTACTCGACCTGAAACCGTTTGACACTAATACGAATTCTATCATCAAAACAGCAATATACATCGCTTTCTATGGATTTCTACGACCCAGAGAATTCACTACGACCTCCACGACCCAAACCACTCCATTCCTCCTCTATTCCCACTTGACAAAACATATGGATCATTACATCCTGTCTTTACCTCACTCCAAAACCAGCCAGCACATACCTGTAAACATTCCGTACTACCCCACGCACAACAGATGGTGTCCCGTAAAAGTTCTTGATGCCTACATACAGCACCATCACTTACTGCCCTCGCAACCGTTATTACAACTACAAGGTGCAGTACTCACCACTACAACCTTCATGACCTACGTCAGGTCCTTGCTCACACAACTGGGCCTCAACGCAAACAATTACTCAGGACACTCCTTTCGTATAGGAGCCGCGTCCACAGCCTCCAGTTTCAACGTCCCAACTCATGTTATCAAAACACTGGGGCGCTGGAAGTCATCTGCTTACTCACGGTACATACCGAACCCAGTACAAGAGTTAAGAGATGCTTTCATAAACATGTCTGGTTGATAAATGTATATGTATTGGTTGTCTGTTAATAAATTGGATTACTTAATTTTTGCCCTCTTCTTTCTCAGGCCTACCTCATCGTCGGTTTCGGCACACCACAACCGACTTGCTCCTTTTATCATCCTACGCTTATTCATGGTATTTCACACTGTACTATCTTAAGCACCTAACACAAGTATTAAGGCAATTTGCCTGCATTTGTGGGAGGTGCTGGTTTTCTACCCCTAGCCTACTTAAGGCACTCCCCTTGCCTGGCTCCTTACCGTTCGAGGTCAGCGTTGAATGACCCTCCCACCACACCACTTTTAACATTTATTTTCCTTTCTATTTCTTTTCCTGGGTGGGCCCTCTTCTTTCTCAGGCCTACCTCATCGTCGGTTTCGGCACACCACAACCGACTTGCTCCTTTTATCATCCTACGCTTATTCATGGTATTTCACACTGTACTATCTTAAGCACCTAACACAAATATATATATATATACTGCTGTGTGTGTGTGTGCTGTGTGAGGGTGCTGGTAGTGTGCTATGTGGGTGTTTGTGTGTGTGTGCGCTTGTGAGGGTGCTGTTAATGCACTGTGTGTGAGGGTGCTGTTTGTGTGTGAGGGTACTGGTAGTGTGCTGTGTGTTTGTTAGGGTCCTGTTAGTGTGCTGTGTGAGGGTGCTGTTTGTGTTTGTGAGGGTACTGTTAGTGTGCTGTGTGTGTGTGAGGGTTCTGTTTGTGTTTGTGAGGGTGCTATATGTGTGTGTGGGTGCTGTATGTGTGTGTGTGTGGGTGCTGTATGTGTGTGGGTGCTGTGTGTGTGTGGGTGATATCAATTGTCTGTTTAGTAATCATGCTTGATATTAGACTGAATTACAGAACCAAATAAAGAAGAAATACGAGTGGCTGTTTTCATTTCATATATTAATTTTGGTTCAAAGAAACATGCATTTATGTACATCCTAAGGCTCCTATTCTAATGATTACCAGCCAACTAAATACTGGATTATAGAGTCCCGTGTGACATCTGAGAATATTATGATTCTTATGATCCCCTTGTTTAAATTTTAGGCACAAATCACTACTTGAGAGTTTATAGTCACGGGATACAGGGATCACTTCAGTGTACTAGTGAGATCGCTGGACATGTATGTAAGGGCCAGTGGAGTTAGTCAAGGTCATCAGCAACAATGAAGTATGACAGTTCATCCATATCCTAGGTATAACGACTCTAGACTGGGGAAAAAAGAGCCCCTATAACCTTTATCGCTAAAGATCCATGTTTTTTTATGGAGAGACTGCATCATTATAAATAGACTAGAGGAAACAAAAAATTACCCGTTTTCACTGATGTATGCATATATACTATAAAAGTATTAAAACATGCTGAGCAAATCAATATACATATAGATCTAGCATCAATATTTCGATGAGACAAGAGTGGTGTCTCAAGCTGAAAGGATCAATGATTAAAGAGGATCATTAAATAGGAAAGACAAAAATTGTTACTAAGTGTGTTAAATTAAGGTTTTATTAAAAATACTACTGATTATTTACAGTGCATGGTAAATAAGGCAGGAGAAAGTCTTAATCAGAAATGAACGGGGTGTATGAGAATCCCTCGTTCAGACCGAACGGTGATAGTGTCTTTAGTTTGTAAATCCAGATGCTCTCTCTCTGGAGTAATTTTCTATCCAAGTCCCCTTTCCTAGGTCCCAGATGCATGAAGTAACCCTTTAAAAAACACCCTTTTATCTCTTTATTTTCTGCCAGCTACTGTCTGGTAACAAATTATGAGGAAGACAACCAAACAAAAATGAAGGTAATCCGAAACGTGACATGGTCATCTGAAACGCTTTTCTTTCTATATGTTGTCTTTGATACCAGAGAAAAAATATTTGAACTGACAGGCAAACTTATTTAGTATTAAAAAGAGAGAGAGAGAGAGAAACAAAGAAGAATGAGTAAGTTCCTGTTTTCAAACCAATGAACATCAAACAATGTTTAGCAATTGATGCACCATAATTGTCCACCTGCTTTTTATCTTTCATAGCAAAAGTATATCAATCCTTCTTTTGTGTAATATAAGAAAAACAATTTAATTCAGATTGTTAGTTTTAGTTGGCATATTTTCAATAATTTAATGGGAATCTTATAGGACACACAATTCTTTGAGTCATGTACTTGATGTACTTGATGAAACGGCTACAGTTACCTTACCAACGAAAATGAAAGTATGACAATATGAAGATGCTTTCTTTAAAAGGACACTATAAACTACATAGCCACTTCTGTGTTATATTGCCTAAAGTCTCTTCAGCTCCCTTACCTGGTTTATGTCAAATTGTTTTGCAGTGATTTAACAAAAAATGGGGTTCATATAACACATCTGGAATTATGATAGATGGCAAACTTAACAAAGTGCCGATAACTCCTCCCTCTGTGGTCTCCCCCCACCCCCTTGCATCTTGTTATATGAATTTTTTAATTTTTACTTTTACATCCTCCCTTTTTTCATTTTTTTTTTATTCCTTATTTTTGCTGCGCAGGAAAAACAAACGCCTACTATGCCACAACAGCAGGAGTAGGCACGTTAATAACATTTAGAAACATATGTATGGCATAAGAAATAAAAGCACATATTTTAAAGTAGTCAAAGCAGCTGAGCAAGCCACAACAGCGTAGGTAAGCAATCATAGTTACAGACAAGATACAATGTGGGTATGGCAATTGCTGGATCTGCACATTTTTAAAGTGTTAAGGTTAGAGTAGTAGCTTGCATACAGATAGACTTTCTAGACATGTAGACAACAAAATTATATATATAGAGACCACCAGGTACTTGTCAAAGCTGCACCATCAGCAGAGCATTAGTTGCTAGGAGGTATCAGAGGAGTAGTAACGCTTTAGGTAATGCATCTCATGAATAAGTAAAATAATAGGCAGCTGACTAATAAGTAAACTAGAAAAAAAGTAAAACAAAACCAAACTTTTTAGCTGACATCAAACTACTGTGCTAAAGCTGCCCTTAATAGGCATCAGGAAAGTTAGTGTCCTTATCTCAGCCAATTCCACAAGCATTCTTTAACTGGGGTCTGGATCGGCTTCCAGTTACAGATTGCTGCATGGTTCTTCCCGTATGTCTCTGCCGCACCTGGAGGTCGCTTAGATCGCCATAGGTGATACGGCCATATTTCTGCTTCTCCACTCTCAATGCCCAGGCCAGCACATGAGCCGGTATCTTTTCACTACTTAGCCCCCCCATCTTCAGAGGACTACCTGATGTACTGCGAGACCCCCACTCCGCAAGCAGTCCCATAGGGTCGTGGATGGCTGATGGACATGACGACCATCATGCTCTCAGCCCAGAAGGAGAGCAGTGTGCTGGGACATCTCTGGGGACACCCTCCGTCACAGGCAGGGTAAGTAATAGCCTCGTCTGGTGAGACTCGATCCGGGTTCAGAAAGCTGTGCATATAGCATCAAAAGCTGCATGGTACCTTGATTCCCATGGAGACAGTGGATGCTCAGGTGGCGTGGTGGCCTAGGTATGTCACTAGGCCTCTTCACGTCAGAGTAGGTGAGAGTGTCTTTGCTCCTTAGCCCCCAGCAACTTTTCTTTGGTGGGGACCAGGATAACCCCCACCGGTTCAGAGGGAAGGGGGTGGGGGCCGCAGGGTTTCAGCTGTATGCTACGTACATGCTGGCAGCTCCATGCCTAGAGATCGTCCGTTTCTCCCTTCCACAGATCGCCCAGGTGCATAAATCAATTCCATGCTGCATGTGGTTCAGAAGTGCTTCAAACTCTCAGAAAAGAACTCCTGAGTGGACAAGGAGAGGTAAGTTTTCGCTGGAGTACCCTTTAAGCTTACAATCCGAGCAGAATGTTTAAGTTTCAAGCTGTATGTGAGGAGCTCACTGAGAACACAGCCATCTACCATGCTAGCCAGTCCCAGCCCCCTTTTACCTCTTTTCTTTATTCCCTCTTTACTCCTTTATTTCCTGTATCATGACACTTTTTTCCTCTTGGTACCCTGGCTCCGAATATGCACTAATATGACTTTGTTTCCTATTTAATGTCTTACTGTTTGTTTTAAAAGATTAGCATAACATATGTACTGTTTAAAACTGATTGATGCAGTGAAAATAACTCATATTCTTCTTTTGAATGAAAGTTAAAATAATAGACCTGTTGCATATTTTGGGAGTTGACCTGTGAAGGTCTTTTATACATCAGTCCACCATCAAGCTACCTGACAGGATGGTCCTTGTCAATATTATTGATTATTATAATTACTATGTTGTCTTTTGTTTTACTATTTTTTACTATACCTTCCATTTTTTATTTTGTACCCCTTTCTGCTCTAGAAAATGATAAATGATATCAATAAAGAATGTAAAAGATATTGTGGGATTTACAGTTCTGCACTATAAATGTCAATTTGATTAACTTGGATGAGCTTAGTCTGAGAGTGCTGAGCAAATCCAGGGAGTCCAAAAAACAAGGTGCAAGAGAATGGACAACAGCTCAAATAGCCTGCCCTGCGGTGGGTCCCCTCTTAGACCTCAACCTGTCTGATATGCAAATGGCCCTGGTTCTTTTTGTAATGGCACAAGATGAGCTAACACCAGCTAGGGATCTGATCGGGGACCAACCGAAGTGCAGTCTATTTTAGCTGTCTATTTTCTCACACCTTGTTTTTTGCTTTATAAAATCTACATAAATGTCAAATCCAGCCATTTTATTTGCATTTATAATTATGACTTCTTGTGACTTTTGTATTGTTAATCCAGATGTGGATCCCTTTCTCACTGTGCCTAGAGGGGTACCAGCTATATCTCACTGACAAGGCCCAACAAAGCTGAAACTATTGTTTGAGGTTGCTGTATATATTGTGCAGAGAGAGCCAGCCTGCATTTTGGGTGTGTTCTTGGTCTTTTGGTTGGGATCAGTCTGATATGCAAATGGCCCTAGTTCTTTTTGTAATGGCACAAGATGAGCTAAAACCTTTGCTCGATATGTGAGAGAGAATTTAGCATTAATATTTCAATGGAAGAGTGTCACACTACCTTTTATAAAGTAAATTGCTCAGTTCACTGTCTTAATTTAGTGGAGATACAATTTAAAGTATTAAACAGCTGGTATCTTGTACCTACCAGATTGGTCAAAATGTCGACAGCACATTCACCCATCTGTTGGAGATAAAATAATAAAGAAGGGATGTTTCTCCGTATCTGGTGGGGCTGTGAAATACTATCACCAGTTTGGTAAAGGACTTTTTGAATATTTTAAACTATTAACAAAAATTGAAATTTCAAAATCACCAAGTGCAGCTCTACTCCATCTTAAACTCCCTCCCTGGCAAAAAATTATGTATTTTTCTTTATTCACTGTATGATTGCAACTAAAATTTTAATAGGCAAATATTGAAAATCTCCAGAATCACCATCTTGGATCAAATTTAGAAAACAACTTAATTTCCACTTGACAATGGAAAGAATTTTGAGTAGATCTAAGGGTATTAAATCTAAGATGTATAAGTTATGGGAATACTGGAAATCTAAACCAGATTAATTATACATGCTAGACTAATGGTTACTGAACTAAGTGATCACAGTGTATTCATTTAACAAGTGGTTTTCTCATCCCTCCCTCTCTCTACCCCCCACCCCCGACGACATGGTTTTATGTTTTATGTTTTGTGTATGTTTTATGTACTTATACATTTAGATCAGTTAAGCAGATACAATATATTAACATCTTCTTGTATTGGTAAATAAGTTAGATGGGAATTGGTGCAACAAGAAAACGTATGAAAATATAAGTAATAATTCTTTATATCTAATTAATGGTGCACCCTCCTACATGTCCCTAGTTGTTAACTTTATAAAACATATTGAATATAATCCATTGATATGATATATTTTTCTAAACTTTATATATATACATCCTCTCCACATTTCCCCCCTTTTTAACAAACAATACATTTAAAAGAAGCGGAGCAGAAAAGAGTTAAAGAGAGGAAAGGGAAGAAAAAAGAGAAAAAGAGGTAGACAAGTACTATTTTTAAAGTTTTATATGGATTGACTATCTGCCTGTATATTTGAATTTATATATTGATAAATGTACGTTAAATGTATAGATTAAATTATCTAAATAAAAATAAAATAATACAAATTTTAAAAAAGGAAAAAAGCAAAAGCAAAAAAAGAAATATGAGATAAAACTGGCTTAAGATCTGAGCGGGGACCAACCAAAGGGCAGACTATTTAAGCTGTTGTCTGTTCTCACTTGCACCTTGTTTTTTGCTCTCACTAAAAATTATTCAAATCAAATTTGTTTACTTCTTGCTTTACAGCTGCAGTCTTGACATCATAAAAAATGTACATCATCATCTATATATTGCACATTGCTGTCATCACTTCACACCAATGTTCATGGATCCCCTTACCATAGTGGTTTCTGTCACATCTCTAGTTGACAAAATTAGAACCGTAATTCCTCCCTACTCACTAGGTAGGCTACAATAAATGTATAAATTAAATTTAGATGAGTTACCGGGAGCAGCAGCCGTGGATCACTGAGGGTACCATCTCCCAATGTTAGTGTGGTAGACACACTAACTGCCCTTATAATCTGCTGTAGACATCTACAATAACTTCCCACCTTTTCTACTTTGAGTGGTGCAATTCTTCTCATCTCAGTAATGTAGTTTTACTTTATTTAACTCCCGTTCAACGCCATTTTGTTGACTTCCCCCGGAACTTGCACGACTCCCCTTATCTTTTAGCGCTAAAAGAGCCTTAAAACTAATCTTTGTTCTGTGTAAATAGTAAATTACTTTATTTTCCTAATTTTACCATTGGAGTGACTATTGGAGGGGGTCCATCCTCATTGGCCCTAAATGTTAATCTGTGACTACCTGTCAATGGGCACCCTAAATACATGCTAATCTAAACGTCTACTTACTTTTTTGTAGATTGCAAGTAAGTTCATTTGACATGACCTATGTTTCATAAACCTATGCTGATTTTTGCTATTAATAATATAATAATATACAATGAATTCCTGGGTATTATTCCTTTATATTCCTTCAAATATTTTCCCAGCCACAGAAGTTAAGCTTGCAGGTCTATACTTTGCAGGCAAAAATTTTGGACCCTTTTTGAATATAAGAACCACACCTGCCTTCCTCCAATCCTCTGGCACAATTCTGGAAAGAAAATAATCCTGATAGATGATTTCAATGGTTTCCATGGCGGTTGACTCTTTCTATAGAACTTTTACTGTTCTTTTCAGAACATGACAGTTTGGCAATTCTCCCCTATTGCGTTCTGCTAGTAACATTACACAATCCTTCCATTTAGTGACTACATGATTAAAAGAAATGGATCGTCGCTGAAATAATTTGAAAATGAAGAAAGAAATTACTATTCATATTGCAGAAATGTATTCAGTTATATTTAAATTAATTACTACCCAGTTACATGCAATACTACTTAACATTCTTTCCTCAAATAACACACATTTAAATGAGAGCAAAATATGTTATGTGAATGTTCCAGTTTGATTGAAGAACATATAAATTACTATTCAACCTAGCTCTAAGGGGTAATGAGAGATGACTTTAGTGTTTGACCTACAGTCACCTGTAATTCAAAACATACGCAAATGTACTATGTAGTTGATTAGAAAGCTTCAGTCTATACCCAAACCTGAAATGTGTGGAGTATGCTTGGTTTACAAAGAATGTTACCCATTTTCACAGGAGCCACCTTGACTGGCTTTTTTTTAATGCAAAAGCTCTGGTTACAACACAGCTGCAAAAAATAAATTTGTAGCTCTCAAGAGAAAAATAAACACTGAATCCTTATAAATCATGTACTGCTCAGTGCAGCTATGTGAATTATCATGAATTTTAAGTCATTCAGTACTGCTTAAATTCTGCACTATTATTCATGTGTGTTTTTATATATATATATATATATATACATATATAGATAGATAGATAAATACTTAAAGATACTTAAATTTATTTAATATACTTGTGAAGATGTAGATGGATGAACTGTAAATGTATATTCTAAACTAATTTTTTTTTAACTACATGGGTTCAACGCATAATTTAAAAAATGGGAATTAGGGACACACCCTGAACATGCATTTCTAAGTAGTAGTAAAGCCGTAAAAAACAAAATCAACACAAAATACGGAAAAGGAACAGCGCACACACAAAAAATAGTTTTACATTTTACAAAGCTACTTAAATCACCTATCTTAGCAAACAAATATTGGGATTCAGTTCCACAATATGGTCATATTGTGTTAAGCCCACCAATATGTCACAGTAACCCAAAGTGGGTGGGTCCTACACTAATTTTAACATGTGGGATTTACATGTGAACTTGCAATACTTACAGCTTAAACAGCTTCCAGATACTCCTCAGTTTATGCTTTCCTGTGGTCAACTCCAAATGGGAAACCCATGTTCTGGGTGTGTCTCCAATTCACATTTTTAGATTTGGAATCCAGACCAGTTTCCTATTGGGTTTTCTCACCCCATCCATCCATCCACTATGAGTGAGCTTCACACAATTTTATGTAGCCTTGTAAAATGTAAAACTATGTTTCTGTGTGTGCACTGTTCCTTTAAATGTATTTGAACCCATGATTTGCCTGAGAAAGGTTGAGGTTCATGTTATATTTATTAACTATTAGAAAAACAAATACATGTCAAACCGTATATAATCTTTGAACTGTGACTGCCCAATCTCTGCTGTCATGAGTTACACAGTTAGTCATCCAGCTCTGATTTGTATGTAGTTTATACTGTGTTTCAGGCCTCTTGAGATCCTTTGAGCCCTCTTGATTTTGACATTAAAACCTCTCCCTTAAGATACAAATGTTAATTTAAGTTTAGAGATATGCTGGCTCTAGAACTAACATCCCTGCTAAATCAGAAACTCTCCTTCAATATATGAGTCTCAGAAAACATGTTAGGGGAAACTAAATATGCAGTTCTTTACCCAGGCAATTCTAGGTGAATTTCAAATATAAAGCCATACTAGTTTTCCTGCTTAGCGGTAATGAATGTAAATGGGAAATTCACTTTGAATTCACAACAATTCTTACTTCAATGATTAACCTTTAATATATACATACAAGAATATTTGCTAAACTGTTAATTGAAAGAAAAAAGAACTGGCCAATCAATCTTACATTTTAGGCCACAATAGTAAAGCGGGAAACATAACTGTGTTTGAGAAAGTTTGTCTATTTTGGTCCAAAGATTGAATGTTACTGGTTAATGCCCCAAATTTGTCATTTAGTGAATGGTCAAGTTTGGGTTCCTCTAGTGCAGGCTTCCCAAAAATCCAGCCCTACAGATGTTGCTAAACTACAACTCCCATGATTCTATAAATAAAATAGATAGGCTGAGAATCATGGGAGTTGTAGATCAGCAACATCTGGAGGGCCGGAGTTTGAGGAAGCCTGCTCTAATGCTACAAACCACATGCACTGAAACAGAGGCGGCTTTAGACTTAATGAGGCCTTAGGCAAAACTCAAACATGAGGACCCCACTAACACTAAGTAAAAAATAAATAAATAGGGGTTGCATTGTGTGTATTAAGTGCTGTAATTGTATTGAAGGACAAGCATAATTTGCAAACTAAATTAATTTGCAATAAATAAATTAGCAATTATGCTAATCGTTTATACATGACTGAGGAGTATAGTTACATAGCCTTGCAGTCGTGTATACATAAGTGCCGGTGTGTGTATTTCTGAGTGTGTCTGGCATTGTCTACCTGTGTGTGACAGGGTTAGAGAGTGTTTATGTTGTAGGGTGACAGGATTGGAAGTGTTTATGTTGTAGGGTGAGTGTGGCAGGGTGATGGGAGTGAGTGGGACAGACTGATAGAGGATGAGTGTGACAGGGTTGGGGGGTAAGTTTGACAGTGAAGGTGAATCTGATTGGGAGGGGGATTAATGTAATAGGGTAAGTGGGTAAGTGTGGCAAAGCAAATGCAGGTGAGCTTGGTATGGTTGGAGAGGGTGAGAGTTACAAGATTAGCAAGGGTTAATGTGAGTTTGGCTGGGTGAGGCAGTGTGTGAGGGCTGAAAGTGTTTTGGAATGGTGATATTTGTATGTGTAGGGGGTGACAGTGTGTGCATGTGTGGGGGTGACGGTGTGTGTATGTGTGGGTGACAATGTGTGTGGAGATGATTGGGTGTGGGTCATAGTGTGCGTGAAGGGGTTGTCAGTGTGTGTGGGGATGATAGGGTATGGGTGGAGGGGTGACAAGGTGTGTGGAGGGGGGATGTGACAGGGTTTGGTGGGGCTGTGGCAGGGTAGAGGGGGCTGTGATAGGTTGGGTGTAGCAGACTCTATTCCCTTGTGTACAGTTGTCGTCTCCAGAATGACTGGTGTGTGGTCCCCCTTGTTAAGCACCAGCGAACACCGACCTCCCCTGGCTGTTAAACACAAATAAACAACTTCACACATTAACTCAATTGCTTTCCCTGGCAGCGGTACCTGGTCGTCAAATGCCTGGAACTATTTTCGGCCTTTCATCTCCACGAACCTGGGCAAAAATAGTATCGCTGTACTTCCAGACCAACTAGATGAACAGCGTTCGGGAGATATGATCTACCGAACATGGGGCGCAATCGCTCCAAAGCAGCCAGGGGGAGTGTTCGTCGGTGTTCGCACAGGAAACTTTAGTCGAACAGAACGTTCATTATACTAAACTGATCTGAGTGCTTTTTGGATATGTTGTACGCTCAGATTGGGACTATTCGGGAATATGATTTTTGTGGGGTTCTTGTATTCTTTTTGTGTATTTTGGGGATATCTTAAAAATGTATGTAAGTTTCTGTATTGGAGAGATAATTGAGTTATCTAATTTGAGCTCAATTATCTATCAAACACAAAGGATCTTGGGAAAGAAACCCTTGGATTCTTGATGTGGAAACCCCATGCTAGGGGCAATGCATAAAAGCCGTGTTTGGCAGAATAAAGTTCAGTTGTACTCCCAGAATTGTGTGTCGTCCAGTTGCTGGGGAGGAGGTGGGCTATTTACTTGGCAATTTCTTGGTAGGTGTTAGTGGGGGAGCTGTAAGATGGTAAGAAGTGCCATGGGGCTGTGACAGGGTAAGAGGTGCTCGGGGGCTGTGACAGGGCATAGAGGGGGGGCATAAATACCTTTTTTTTAAATAAATTGATTGCCCGGTGTTCCAGTGGGACAGCTTTCCCTGGATGTCCAGTCAGCTGGCTCTCAGGTCTGCAGCTCCGCCGGGTGCAGAGCTGCAGACACGTGGTAAGTCTTGCGATCTCCAATTAGAGCATTGCCTTGGTAAACCACGGTGACACTGATTTTCTGGAGATCGCAAGACACCTCAGTCTGCAGCACTGCATCTGGCAGACAGGAGGCTGGCTCTCTCCTAGGGCAGACTAAGTGGAGGGGCCGCAGTCATAGACCGAAGATTCGACATATAAGTCTGCCCTATGTTGATTTAGGCTGCCGCGAGGCCCCAGACCATGCGAGGCTTTACGCGGCTTCCTAAATCGCCTAATTAGAGAGTCGCCTTTGCACTGAAATACTCTGAGTAGCAATGTATTGTAAAAATCCAACCCACAATCCAAATATTTTGGAATTCTGCTTGCAATTCACCATGAATTCGTTATGATTTCATATTTAGTGTACAAACTAGTGTTTAAAGTAAATCAAGAGAGCACAGATGATGATTTGCAATAACTAAAGAAATGTCAGTTCACTGTATGCAGTCAACAAGCATTCTCACGGACTGTTGCATCACACAGACCCTTCCACAGTGGCATGTTTTTGTGTGATTCAGAAAAACAAACCGCAGGAAACAAACCGCAGGCTGAAAAGATTATAAATAGATTTGTAAAGCAAATAACTATTGGTTTAGATTTAATTTAGTGTTTAGATTTAGATAGCAACACATTCTCAACATTGTATTTCTCCTATCTGCATTTGTTCTATTGTCTCTCCAAAATACACATTTATGTAGATGAGAATTTATCCCCCTCCTCCCTCCCCCCAAAAAAAAATCTAGATCAAGTAAGTAACAACGAAGATTCTATTAGGTAAGGCAGCCTTCAGTGTTGTGGCCCTATCACCACGTCAGTACTATGGACAGTGGATAAGAAAGGATGTATGTCATACAGTAAGTTCTAAGGAGAATATTCTCAGGACTTCACATTCATTCACGGTTAATTGACAACTGATTTCATAAAATGAAGGTAAAATGTACAATACTAGAAAAAAGATATAATATTGACAAGACAGATAACCATTTTTGACAGCTTGTAAATTACAGTAAAATGCTTCGCAGGGTCTGATACTAATTCTACAGTTTGGTAAATGTAAATATTGCATGTACAATGTAACCTATTTTTAGGTATGTTGTTTTATTATTGTGTTGATGTGCAACACAATATATATTAAATACTTATTCACTTTTAAAACTAATAAAATTTGGAACCCATGCTAGTAATAGATAGTCATAAGATGTGTTGACATTTTCTATGTTACAGCTGAATAAAAATTATTTACCACTTTTTGAGTTGAACGTTTTAATGCAATTCAGTACACGTTAAAGTAGTTATAGGACATGAAGTGTGGTAACAAAAAATATACATGCATTGTTATTCACTAAAGTGAGAATTCACAGTGAATTTAAAGTACATTTCAGTAAATATAGCCAAACTGGTAGCTATGCTTTTAGTTTTGCTACTCTGGCCAAAAACTTGGAACTGACTACGAATTCTCATTTTAATAAAGTAAAATTACTAAATATCCATGATAATATTGTAGCAAATATCTAAGAACTGAATGAGTGCCTTACTTAACATGGCAATAAAAAAAGAAAATAATAATAAAAAGATACAAAATAAGAGTGCAACAGCCTCTACACAGAAAAAGTAAAATAATCAATGTAATATATTGTATTTATGCAATATTGAATACATGCATATATATATATATATATATAATACATAATTAATGCGTATATGTATGTGCATATATGAGTGAGTGCACTCATACAAAACCCAGCGCACTTACTCCTTAAACACTAACTTCAAAGCTCACAAAATTTGAAATGATAATGGAGATTTAGTTACAGTATATGATCATACATTGCATAAGCCTGCCACAACGCCAGCAACATTTTTGGTGGGCCATATATACCTGAGTGAACACATTCCACACAATGGCAGATTTTAGAATAATTTGGACCAAATTCACTGCCCTTTACCTAGCCCCCAGATTGCCCCTTCTCTTTCCTCCACCTTTTTTTTTTTTTACTTTCTTGGTTCCAAGCATCAACACTTAATTATCTTGTGGTTAATATTCATAGAGATTTGTTTTCCTTATATAAAGTGAATATACCAGTTGTTCTACACTTTATGTTTACTGAATTAGATAGGTGGAAATCCCTTCCCCTATCTTTTAATCAGAATTAATTAAACTTATTCAGATTATATTATCCATGGGCTTAAAACGGCACTGTCACACATTCCCCCCTGAGAATGAGTATTTCATAAAAATAGAATATTTATGAAATACTTATTTTGACTGTGTTGGAATTTCACTTAAATTCAGAGGCAGACAGACAGACAGAGACAAAGTAGGGACTGACTTTCCTAGACTCTGGGTGGATCTAAAGTGTCAATCTCGACAGCATCACCAGTGATGGCTGCAGGAAATTGGCTCTGTCTATGGAGGATCCTGTAGTGTCACATGATCCTCTATAGACCTCAACGCAGTACTCTCACGCATACACTAGAGTACAGCAGTGATGTTGAGTTTTGTCGCTGAAGTCCCAGGAGCTAAAAAGAACCCTGTGGAAGAAGGTGGCCACACCTTCGAGGGACGGGTTCAGGTAAGTAAATCTCACCTTTACCTGCCCCTCTTCCCAGCAACCAGATCCACAGTGGCGATGTCACCATCGGGGGTCTTTGCAAATTTGGCAAAGTCCCCAGACAGTGACAGTGTTGCTTAACCCCTTAAGGATACATGACATGTGTGTCATGATTCCCTTTTATTCCAGAAGTTTGTCTTTAAGGGGTTAAACTCTACCTAACACACATGAATATAGCTTGCCATCACAAAGAAAACATTACCTGGGTTGGATAGATAACTGCTCCAGATATACTCTCTTTGAATTGGAGGTTGCACTTGCTCAACCCATAGCATTAAAGGCTTTCTTATACTTTCCATGTCATTTGTTGCCACTACTTATACTAGCAAACTCACTCCTAACAATTACAATAAAAGTGGAGAAGCTTTTACGATTGAAGTTGAGAGCACAACCAAAGTAATTATATTTCCCTTTTCTTTTTTAATTTTGTATTTTTGAGAGTGATATATATTGCATTAAGACAAGTGTGATATTTAAATATTAATATGTATGCAATAAACAGTTATCACAGAATTGCATCCATTTTCATATATGCCAATGTGTCTCGTATGATCAAAAGAGGAGCTGTAAATAAATAATGAGACTTATATTTATCATTACTCAACATACTGATCAGATCCCATGAAATGCCTAGAAGACCATGGACAGGAGGCACCTCAACACTGATACAACCATAACCTATGGGGTTGGGGTGGAGGAACTTACGTCTACAGATTGGTCAATAAATATATGAAAGTATTTTAAAGGATAATGTAGATTGTTACTTCAGTTACAAAATGGTAATGTCAGCACAATATTACTGTCAACATGGACACTTATGTCCACAAGGTGAAATGGTAAAGAATAGGCTGAGAATGGAAAAAATTTAAAATAAAACAAAAATTTGTGATCAGCAAAATAAAGTATATAAGTCATGTCCTGAGTACTGTCCTGACAGGACAAAATAAAGGTGATAACCTCTGCTGGATTCATAGCCTTAAACTGCCTGGTTACTATGCCTAGTGATAGGTGAAGCTCACTTCTTGAAGTGATTTAGTGATGGGATGCATTGACTTACTCCATATCAGCATGGCTCTGTTTAGAAGGAAAGGTTTTGTGAAAAGAAGGTAAGGTTTTGTGACTCAAATTCATAGGACGCTTAATTCCGCAATGTAGACATTAAGTGTTGCATGTCAGAATAAACTTGGCATCTCAGGATAACCTCCCTGATAGCATTGTTGGGTGCCTGAGGGGATTTAGTGATCCTATAGACCCCATCAAAGTTGAATTGCTTAGCTTGCTTTGTGGGAATCACTGATGCTACCAGACATCAAATAAAATGTGGCAGCTCCTTACAGGAAAGAGAGTCCACTAATCTCTTAATTTGTATGGTTTTTCACCTGCCTTTATCATCAAGGGTTAGAGTGGGAGTAAGATGCTTGTAATTTTTGGAACATTTTCCCCAGCACCACTAATTCCTGCTTAAGATCAAGAACATTTTCTTTTGATGCTTGTACCAGGGTTGTCTTGGCTTGTACCTTGGTATTCACCACAGCTAAGTCAGCTTCAAATAGGTTCTGTATGTTCTCATAGAGCTGTTTTATTTCCGGTTTGTAGCTTGAGTATTAGCTTTAAGCACCATTGAAGCCTCAGCTGCAAATGCAGGTGTATTGGGGACTTAGACTGCATTCTGCATGCTTTCATGTGGTGGAGATTCATAGGCTTTATAGTCTGCTGGTGTTGCGGCCTTGTGGCATGGAGTACCCTAGAGCAGCCAGCCTACATCACACGTTGCCTTAGCATCAGCTAACAGGGCCTTCTAAGATTTCTCCCCATATCCTTGGCATTGGGTGTACGAATGCTCATGTGAGCAGGTAAATATTCACTCTGGGCAGTGGAGCCACACAGAAACTTTACTGCGTTCTCAATGTCTAGCCTCCAGGGAAACTATTTGTGCAGTACACCTTACCAAACATTACCCTGGTAAACTCTGAGGTGGATTAACAATCTAGTGTGCAAATAAGGTTAGATTACATCTAAAAGGCCAGAAGTTATGAGTTATGAGTTATGGTGCTGGTGCACTGCTAAGCTCTGCCCTTATAACATCTCCCTTTAATAAATATCCCTATGTTTTATGATGGTAAAGCTAGCCATCCCTTATCACTGTGGGCTGTAGGGAGTCATGATGATTTAACTCACTTTCTCGATAAGTCTACAAAGTCTTTATATTGCTATCAAGACCTACAAGAGTGTCTTCCTTGGTATACCTACCTCCAACTTCAATCCAATGTTTCCCAAACATTACAAGATTTTACTGACAATGACAGGAATGATTGTCTTGGTTATTTTCTCTCCACCACATCCACCCGTATCTATGCCATATCTACATTATATACTATGTTGAAATATACAGCTAGTTGGGAAAAGGTTAAAACATGTATCTCCCAATGGCTTATAACTTTTCCACTAAATACAATAGATGACATTCTTATAGAACACACATTTTTAATAAAGCTATTGTCAATGGCATCCTACCAGGAAATGAGTATTAAGATGCTTCATTATGCGTATTACACACCAGTTAAACTGCATTTCATGAATAGAAAATCTATCACACAATGTTTTAAATGTCCAACTGATACTGCAGACATGTACCATTCCATTTGTGGATGTCCAATAATTAAAAAAATCTAGATGGTGGTTCAACATTAGTTGTTCACTAACAAGCTACCCAACCTTTTCTTCAACCTGGAATTCTTAATGTTAGGTCCTGTTTTTACCCCAAATTATCCTATCAAAAAAAATGTTGTACCCTAGTGGCAGTGGTGAGTAGAAAAACTATTTTGCAGGTTTGGAGCAAACTAAATTCTCCTTCCTTATCACTTTTCAGGACCAAATTAGATAATTTATTAAGAATGGATACACTACATACTAATTAATAAAGAACTTATAGGTAAACATTTTGTCCAAATCTGGAAGGATTATATAATGAAAAGATCCATCTTTACAACTAACAATACATAGAATGTTAGAATACACAGTTAGGTATTGCCCTGAGGTGGTTATGGGTCGGACACGGTTACCATTATCAGTGTAATTGACTACTCCCTTCCCTTTCAGAGTAAAAAGGCATGCAACTGTTATTCTCTTTAACTGTTAGTTTAATATTTTTATTGCATGATTTCTAGCCTTTCTTTCCTCCCTGGAGGAGGGTTGACTAATCCGTAATTTTTATTCTTCCATTATCGCGTTGCTGCACAATCCCTTCACTCCGGTTCCCTTGTATTTTTCTCCTCCTGTCCCTATCCCATTGTCTTGAGTGAAATTGAAAGGAGAATGTTTGATATTAAAAACATTTAATTTTTTTTGCAACTGTATCATTATGAATGCTAAAACTCAGATATTGTATAACAGATATTGGCGTATACAATATTATAAATAAAAATTGGCTATATGCAACATTATATTAATAATATTCAGATTAAAATGAAAAAGAACAGCCGGAATCTAGGTATATTTTAAGTAGAAAAGTAAGCATATAGAAAGATGTGCAGCAACACTTAATTTTTTATGTTTATACTATTTCAAACAATGTATATTTTACAATATTTTATAAACACTTAATGAGTACCACACGTTACCACAAAACTGTAAATAACATTAGCAGTTTATATAAACTTGCTCTATTATGACATACCTTGGGGAGGGACAAGTGCCCCCTCTAACTTTTTAATTGCCTGTATGCAGTTATTTTTCACTTACATAATGTAAATGCCCTGTCACAGTACATGGAGCAATTGGATACTGGGAGCAAGTGGTGTGGCATTTGTGTTATTTACCAGGTCCTGGTGCACATACTTCCAGTTGCTGTCTTACGTGGACATAAAACACAGAGCACACATGTATCTATGTTTAACCATGTTCCAAAAAGTAACAATTTTAAATCTCACTAACTGGTCCTCAAGTAAATTCCAGAACTGTATAACGACTTGAGAGCTTCCTTAAAGTATTGTCTCTGGGTTGGGTCTGATATGTCTTGATAAATATGTGCAAAGAAAAGAAACAAAACCACAATATTACAAATGCTGCATTTTTAACTACATCTATTAACACAAACTAAAAAAAAAATATCCTGCATGGGGCCACAAATTTGCCCAGGGTGACACACCTGATAAAAGTGGCACTAAAAATGCAATAATAAAGCTGTGTCTGCAGTTTAAAATATGCACTAATAACTGTCCTATTTATTTTGCTATGTAGAAAACCTAGGATCAAGGGACTGTGAAATTATTAATTTCAAGGATGAATAGATCCATTATAAAATAAACGCTTGTGAAATAATTTTGTGTTTACAATTTAGAATACAAACTGCCTCTCTATCATAGTACTTTCATTCCTAGGCGAACACAGATGGTACAAAAATTCTAAAATGACTGGTTAACATGTACAATATTAACATCAAGAAACAACATATATTCCAATACACTGTTGTATTCAATATCCAACAAGTTAGCCTTTACTTCCAAAATCAGGAAGTATAACTGGATCCTGGAGTTAAACCTCACTTATGATCTGCATTATCTTGGCTACAAGCTCCTGTTTTGTCTCTCTAGCCTTAGTTGATATACCACGTAGTTTGAGCCAGTTTTGAAGTGTAGCATTGTTCAGCTTGGATAACTAGAAAAACAAAATTACAAGAAGCCTTACTTCAGTAGGGAACTACATATATAAGAAGATTTAACAATGAAACCTGAACTACTGCATCAGTAAACTGATGTACATTTTAAAAATGACAGGTTATAATATTTGTAAAGCAGACATAATGCCTTTTCATTATTAATTTACATACATACCATAGAAACAGAAAAAATGACAAACCCTATAATCTATCATTTGACAGCATGTTAAGAAATATACGTCAACATTTTATAGTTATTAGCTTCATGTTGTATTCTGATAGAAAGGCTGCCAAAAAAAACTCACAGAAAGAGGGAAGAAATGCAATAACTCCATGTAGTTATATGAGTCATGACAACTTCCAAGACAGATTGAAATAAATTCAATTCAGGTGCTTTTGAAGTTCTTTAAATTTGCAGTTAAAGTCTTCTGAAATAATATTTTTTTCCAGTAAAAATACTTTCATGACAATTTTTTAATTATAAGACAGACGTACACATGACAGATAGCAATTCAGTGATTTGGAGTAGAGCAGTTGAAGAACAAAAGGTTTAGTCGACCAGGTGACAGAAAATAAATATTATAAAATATGGCAATGTGGATATTTAGTTATATGATTACCATCTAAAAGGATTAATATGGTTACCTAAACCAGCTAGACACAAATATGTATAACTTTGCTTTGTGTTTTTGTTTTTCTGCTCTTTGATTCTAGTTGTCTACTGATGTTGTATTACATTTTTAATTAACATCTAAATCATCTCTTTTAACGAATCAATAATAATATAATTGTGTCTATGAAATGATACATTTAGCATCAAATATGTATACTTTTTACTACAAAAATATATACAACCTTTACTACAATGTGAAAGAAGGAAAAAAAATGAATAAACTTATCACTAACACGAAGCAGCTTCCCACAGATCACATCCCAACTGGTGGTCTTTACAAACCATAGCAATATACCAAACACATCTTTGGGATATAGATGACCACAGAGAAGCCATGCTGGATCTCCCTAGTGCTACCGACCTTAAGCCAGACCTGATCCATTTGGTTGTCAGGAAATGGGATCAGGAGCAGGAGTACCAGTACCTGCTCAGCTCCAGTCAGTCCCAACATACCCTGAAGGTACTGCAGGAGAGCTGGGTGGCAGATCCAGACCTAGAGCCCTTCAGCTAGACAGACATCATAGACTGGTCCTGGGAAGACCTCCAGATGGCAAGTGGAGATGGGACCGAGGTCTCTCCACCGACCCTACAGGGATACGGGGCGGCCGGCCCAAATCCCCAGCTGCAGCCGGAGTTACAGGGAGTAGAGACGGTCGGTCCCACTCCCCAGTGGCAGTGTGCATCACAGGGAGCAGAAGGTGTCGTCCTTCCTCCCCAGCGGCAGAGTGAGTTTCAGGGAGAGGAGACAGCCGGTCTCTATCTCCATCAGCAGCCGGAGATATCGGGAGAGGAGACAGCTGGTCATTCGCCCCAGCTACAGGGGGACAGCAATTCTGACCCCAATAGTACAGTTGGGACCTGCGGTCTCTCTGCTGGATCTACAGGAATGCTGGACGGCCAGTCCAGATCCCCAACTAACCTTGCAGGGATACCAGGAGGAGGAGGTAAGCGATTTCTCCCCTTCACAGCCAATTCCCAGCTGGGCCCTGAGGTTAGTGGATAGGACTCAATTATCTCCTAAGTAAAGGGGAAGGCTTATTGTATTATGTGGCAGAGTGCCTTAGATTGTAACTCTATTATTGTGATTGGTGTATACATTTGTGTCCCTGTCCCCAACAAGGTCCATGTGGGCATACATCTTGCTTGGGGACTTGCATAATAGGCCAGTGTGGCACCATTAAAATTGAGTCCTGCTTAACCCTCAACATGTAGCTTGGTTTCATGATTGGAGGGGAACTGCTATACTGTTGTATCACTAGCTCTTATAAGAGCTATACAGCAATATTCTCATGCAGGAGTGGTCTCTCCAACATGGTCCTGGATATCTGGGGTTGGTCCAGGGTGGGAGGAAGACGTCGAGATCCCAGCTAAGCTACGGCAGTTGTTGAGTCTGTGGTGCTTGTGATGTCTGGTGCGGTGCTTATGGTCCTCAGCATCAGCTAGGAAGCATCTGTTGGCAGAGGTGCCCAGTCGGGGTGCCAGGTGATCCGTTACGAAAGTGGTTCAAAGTTTACCTATCTATTGAAGTCCTGGCTGGTTCCTGACCCATGGTGGTAACTCCAACACTAAGAAGTAGATAATTAACCCACCATCGAATTCAGGGGAGGCACACTTGGAGCGCTTTTCATTCCATTATCCTGTAAGTGCAATCTAAAGTAAAATGTTTTTTTTATTTTTATTTAACTGTATAACACTATGTTTTGTTTATTTATCTTCTTTTATAACTATCAGCTGTATCCCATGTGTATTTTGTATGTTTTACAAAGTTTAATTGTTCTGAATTTTACTGATACAAGATGCTCTACATTTTCAAGATATGCTGCAGGATAGAGTAAAAAGTAGTTCATTTGAATTTAAAACTATTTTCTGATACCAGACAGTCATAATATAGCTTGAATTCAAATCTCCACATGGAATATTCCTTATTCGGATCGTTGCAGTTCTTTGTATCTTCTTTTCTCAGACCCCACTTTTACATGGTTTTACATGTTTAAAATATCTGATATTATTATGATTTTAGATTAAATCCACTAAATACAACTTTTTTTGGTCTCCATATTATTATTCTTTCCAGTGCTGCTGTCTTGCTCGTTAATACTGCTTGACCTCAACATCATTACACTTTATTCAGTCACCATTTTTCACAATTACTTTCTCCATCATCAGTGCTCAAAATTTCCACTCGCCTACTCGCAGTTTGCCGCAGTTTGCAAAATGAGTTTCTGCAAGTGGTGAATCTCTCTGTTGTATTCCACCCTATTTTCACAGTCGAAATCAAATTGATGTTAAAATTCTTTTTTTTTTTGTTTTTTTTTACAAACTAAAGGGATGGCCATGGGAACTAAGTTTGCATCCAATTATGCTAATACTTTCATGGCTTATTTGGAGACATCTTTTAATGATGGCCAACCTGATTGGGTGAAAATTGTACAAAAAGGCTCAGGGGTGGGGGCCAAGGGAGAGGAAATTAGGTCCCCCCAATTAGTATTTAGGGCCCCCACCCACTGCTCAGGGGAGGACATTAGGACCCCCACATTATTTTACTTTAGGTCCCCCACCTGCCGCTCAGGGGTAGGGGCCCGGGGGGGGGCAATAGGTCCCCCCCTTATTTTAATTTAGGGCCCCCAGCTCGGGAGTAGCGACCCTTTTTTTTTTTTTAGGTCTTTTTTGGTCTTTCATCCTTTTGGTAGATAGCTCCCTAATACCGTGGGAATTAGGGAGTTATCTACCAAGCGGCTGCAAGACAAGTTCTGAAATTCCAAAGTTCTGAAGTGTTGAAGTGCTGAAGTTGCTGAAGTTCCAAAGTGCTGAAGTTCCGAAGTGTCGAAGTGCCGAAGTGACCGAAATTCTGAAGTGGCGAAGTTCGTAAGTGCTGAAGTTCCGAAGTTCCGAAGTGTCGAATTGCCGAAGTCTCGAATTTCGGAATACCGAACCGAACCGAAAATTTTTCCCATGCACATGCCTAGCACAAAGGTAAAGTAGAAGGAGCAGAAAGGAACACAAAGGAGCACAAAGGAACAGAAAGGAGCAGAAATGATCAGCAAGGAGCACAAAGGTAAAGTAGGAGAAGGAGCAGAAAGTGTATGCAAGAAGCAGAAAGGGATCAGAAAGAGAAAGGAGCAGAAGGGCGCAAAAGAAGCAGAAAGGTAAAGGAGCAAAAGGAGCCAAGGAGGAGAGAAGACAGTGTCAGAAGACTGTGTCAAATGAAAGAGAAGAAAAGGAGATTGGAGCAAGAAGGACAAGTGACGTGAACCCTCCACTTTATTCTAGACACCACATCATAAGGCTTTGATACCTGGGCCTGGCAGGGAAACTTTGGACCTTCTCATCTCCCCAGGTATAAAAAAAGATATCAGTGTTAATGTGTTCACTTTTATTTACTGAGTGTCAGGAAGCACAACAGAGTGCTGCTGGGTAGGGGTGCCCCTGTCTGGCTAGAGCGGTCAGCTGGCACTCTAAGCCAATCAGTAGCTCCCCATTCATAAAAAAGTAAAACATTTTTATGAGCTGGGAACTAGCGATTGGCTTAGAGCGTCAACTGACCACTCTAGCCAAACTGCAGCACCCATGCCTGACGTCAATCTGCACTTCCTGACACTCTGTTTCAGAAGCTGAATACCACTGAGCGATCTGGAGGTTGAGGAAGCCTTTGGGGTTAAGCCATTTGAGAGTGGTTTAACCCCTTAAAGAAAAGAGCGCACCCAGGGGCTTTCTGGCACCATAGCATTTTAATTTAGATGAAGTTGTTATGGTGACCAGAATGTTCCTTTAATTTGCTTAAGTGTCAGGAATACAAACATGTATTCCTGACACCATAGTTGTGAAAACACTATTCACCCTGGCTTTATGTGATAATGACTATGCCCCTTCCCTTTCATGACACTGTCAATAAGGGACCAATCATGGGGTGAGGGCCAGGGCGGAGGACATTAGGTCCCCCCCCCAATTAGTTTTTAGGGCCCCCACCCACCGCTCAGGGGGGAGGACATTAGGTCCCCCCCTAATTAGTATTTAGGGCCCCCACCCACAGCACAGGGGTGGGGGCCAGGGGGGAGGACATTAGGTCCCCTCTAATGAGTATTTAGGGCCCCCACCCACCGCTCACGGGTGGGGGCAGGGGGAGGACATTAGGTCCCCCCCAATTAGTATTTAGGGCCCCCACCCACTGCTCAGGGGTGGGGATGGGGGGAGGACAATAGGTCCCCCCCATTATTTTACTTTAGGGCCCCCACCCGTCGCTCAGGGGTGGGGGTCGGGGGGAGGACAATAGGTCCACCCCTTATTCTAATTTAGGGCCCCCACCCACCGCTCATGGTGGGGCGGGGGAGGACAATAGGTCCCCCCCCTTATTTTACTTCAAGGCCCCCACCCACCATTCAGGGGTAGGGGCTGGGGGGGAGCAATAGGTCCCCCCTTCAGGTATTCCCTTTGCTCACTCGCGTGGCACGGGTGGGGGCTTGGGAGGGGGGCCTGCTCACTGTTTAATATACATGCCCCTACTCGCAGTATAGCGACTAATTTAGGTCTTTCAGCCTTTTAGTAGATAGCTCCCTAAAACCGTGGGAATTAGGGATTTATCTACTTATTCATTCCTGTCATTACATTGACTGGCCAAGTAACTTACATTTTATATGAATGTATGTTACTTGATTGTTGTAAGTGTTACAAATGCTTACAGCTGAATCCTGGCTACGTTTGCATACTTTTTATTTAAAATTGTATACATTGTAACATTCTTCATTCTTCCACTGGGTAAGTATATTAATTCTTAAGCAATACTGTGCTTCGGAACCTCAGCACTTCAGCACTTCGGAACTTCGGCACTTCAACACTTCGGAAATTCGCTAATTTCGGAACTTCAGCAATTTGGCACTTCGGCTATTCGGACATTCGGAAGTACCCAAATGTCCGAATTGCCCGAAATTCGTCCGAATTCATATTCGGACCGAATCGAATTGCACATGTCTATAAAACACATATACACAGTCATTCCCCTTGATGAAGGAGTGGACTCATACATTTTTTAACTAACTCAACAATCCAATATTTTTGATTTGAAAATAAATGGTACATGCTGTGACGGTAGTCACCATCACTGGGAGCAAAAGGACACTCTATAAAGGTTCCTAAATTGAAAATAAAGAAAAAAGGATAGGCTTGAAGGCTCCAAAATAGCTGAAAAATACTTTTTTGAAAAAGCCTTGCTAACAGTTGAAACGCGTTAGTGTTTGTTTTGCTTTATTGTTTTATTTTATTAATCTCCAATAAAGAGCGAATTTGAGATATTTTGGAGCCTTCCAGCCTATCCTTTTTAACATCACAATTTCATCATTAAGAACCTGAGGACTCGCAAGTGATATCCGTGGTGGGGATTATTCCACCTACGCTTCCTATATTGAGCAATATTCCCTTTGCTCCCCGCTTGTGAATATACCTCTACTTTTTATCCTAGTTTTATTCCAGACTATAGAGAGAGCACTATATTGTGTTTTTATTTCTCCCCCTATACACTGAGGACACTGGTTTGTGGCACTGACACCAGAACACCCTGATCCCAAAGAAGCCACTGAGAGTATACCAGGACCATCATCATAGCCTTATACAGGGATTGTACTGTCCAGGCGCATATATCGGGAGCTGAATATAAGCTCCAGAAAATTGTAAGTGCAATATTTTTCTTTATCACTATCAAGCAATCCAACATGCTACACTATATCTGTGTGTTCTCCCTTTTCCCCTATATTTCACAGAGCCTGAGAAGACTACTATAGGCGCTGCTTCATGACACTACCTTCTATACCTACCATTCCGCCAGAAAAGAAGAGACTCTGGTTCCAGGGAAGATCTAGCAGCCATATTACAAGCACTGATACATTCCATCCCCCACTTTCTTACCTAAGAAAAATAAAGTTTGGCAAGTTAGTTTCATTTGGAACTAAGTGCCCTGTGTGGATTTTTAGGGATCCCAGTGACATAATCTTCAGGCCTCTTGACTGGTTGCAGGATCCCTCTAGCCCTGGGATAAATCAGAGCTAGGCCTGAGAGCCGCAAGTGCCTTTGTAAAGGCAATAGCTGTAAGCAGAGCTGCAGAGGAATAGGCAGAGGGGACAATACCTGCCTGGAATGAAAGCTGCAGAAGAATAGGCAGAGGGGACGATACTTGTCTGGAAGAAGGACTGCAGCGGAATAGGCAGAGGGGACGATACCTACGTGGAAGGAGGGCTGCGGCAGAATAGGCAGAGGGGACGATACCTGCCTGGAAGGAGAGCCTGGTCAGGTGGAAAAGCTCCAGAGGGACCCCTGTGAACCTGCTGCGACTAGGGCAGAAGCGCTTCAGGTTTCCCGGTTCCAACTAGGAAGCGAATTTGGCGGAGGTACCCAGCATCCGTATTACATCCCAACTATATTGATTTGCCCAGACCTATAAAAGTCATATCACAAATTAATCGGACAGATATCTAATTCTTGGACCTTCACATTTTCCTGTCAAGGAAAGTTGGAATATTGGTTATATTCCAAGCCAACTGATTGGAATACTATAGAAATGGAAAGAGAGAGTGAATGGCGCTTACACAATAAAATGAGCACAGAACAGTGGTGAGATAACAAGAGTGTTCCCCAACACCTCAAAAAAAAGTTTAAAATAAGGGCACTGAATAATCAAATGCCAAATCCACACACCACTCTCTGTGTACCAGATGACAATAAATAAATGTGATACTTATACATATGCAGGTGTGTATCAGAGATATTCCATATGGTAAATTCCTATAATAACAAAAGACAATACATAGTATAGACTGTATGTATAAATGGAGAAATAAGAATAATTGAATCCACTCACTGATTACAGAGCCGTACCAGGCTCTGTATATAGTGCCCAAAGGTGCTTCAATAGGCTAAACGGGTAATCTCAGGCGATGTCCCTCAGAGTCAGAAGAAGCAGCAATAGTAGTAAAAAAATTAACAAATTTATTGTAAGTAAAAAATATATAAAAACATCTGTGTTGTTCTCATATAGTAATACACAGAAATGCGGACGCATTTCAACTCAGTCCACATTTTCATCAGTGCATAAGAGTTCATCTAGCTGCTTGTTCTTTTAAATTCGCCGCTTCTATGGCTGCCGATCACGTGGGCGGAAGTTCGGCTTGCCGGCGTCTGATGTCACTTCCGGTTTTCCGGCGCTCATTTTATTGGCTTGATTCACTTCAAAGTGTTTGCCCAATTGAAGCAGAAACTTCCATATTGTAAATGGGAATCTATTAGAACTTATAAAATACATGTATATACGAATTAAGTTATAATATAACATAATAATGTGTATCAATAATACAAGTAATACCCAGGGCCTGATTGGCCCACCGGGATACCGGGAAATTTCCCGGTGGGCCGTCGGCACCTGGGGCCGGGCAGACACCTGGGTCTGCTGGTGGCTGCTGGGGAGGTCTTCTGGGGGCTGCTGGGGGAGATGCGCTGGCTCTGCTCTCCCGCCCTCGCACTCTGCTGAATGAGACCGGCACCGGAATATGACGTCATATTCCGGTGCCGGTCTCATTCAGCTGCGCGCGAGGGCGGGAGAGCAGAGCCAGCGCATCTCCCCCAGCAGCCCCCAGAAGACCTCCCCAGCGGCCTCTTGAAGACCTCCCCCTGGCAGGTATTAGTAATCTGTCTGTCTGTGTTATGGTGTCTATCTGACTGTATGGTGTGTCTGTCTGTGTCATGGTGTCTCTCTGTCTGTATGGTGTGTGTGTGTGTGTCTGTCTGTGTTATGGTGTCTGTCTGTATGGTGTGTGTGTCTGTCTGTCTGTGTCATGGTGTCTGTCTGTATGGTGTGTGTCTGTCTGTCTGTCCGTCATGGTGTGTGTGTGTGTCTGTCCGTCATGGAGTGTGTGTGTGTCTGTCTGTCATGGGGTGTGTGTGTGTCTGTCCGTCATGGGGGGTGTGTGTGTCTATCTGTCCATCATGGGGTGTGTGTGTGTCTGTCTGTCCGTCATGGGGTGTGTGTGTGTCTGTCTGTCCATCAAGGGGTGTGTGTGTGTCTTTCTGTCTGTCCGTCATGGGGTGTGTGTGTGTCTGTCTGTCATGGGGTGTGTGTGTGTGTCTGTCTGTCAGTCATGGTGTGTGTCTGTCTGTGTCATGGTCTGTCATGGTGTGTGTGTGTCTGTCATGGGGTGTGTATCTGTCATGGTATATGTGTGTTTCTGTGTCTGTCATGGTGTAAATGTGTGTTTAAAAATAGTGTTTTTGCTCACCTTTTTTCCCCCCCACGCAGCGTGCTGTTCTCCCCTCGACTGGCCCTGCCTCTATAGCTAAGATCATCAAGCTTGATGATCTCAGCCAAACCAATGCTTTGCCATAGCATTGGCTGCAAAACACCACTCCAATCAGCATATCCTCATAGAGATGCATTGAATGTATCTCTATGGGGAACGTTCAGCACCTACAGAGTGTGGAGGCCCTGAATGTAGGTGCACTAACACAGGAAGCACCTCTAGTGACCGTCTGAGTGACTGTCACTAGTAGTGTCACTTTGAAGCAATGTAAACACTGAGTTTTCTCTGAAAAGTCAGTATTTACGTTGAAAAGCCTGTAGGGACATGCTATAGACACCAGTACCACCACATTAAGCTGTGTGTGTGCGTCTGCTAGTGAGTGAGCATGCTTGCATGCGTGTGCCTGCTAGTGAGTGAGCTTGTGTTTTTATGTCAATGAGCTGATGTATATCAGTAAGATTGTTTGTCTATGAGGCTGTGTATCAATGAGCTTGTGTGTGTCATTGAGATGTCAGTGAAATTGCCTGTGTCTGCATGTGAGTATGCTTACTGTATAATTAAACGTTTTTCCCTGAAAGTACCAATATTTTATATTAGGAAAAGCAGTATATATATATATATATATATATATATATATATATATATATATTACTCAAACCTCTGTCCTGGCAAGACATAGCCTTACATATTACACGCGACAATATATGGCGCAGTGACTTATGGGGCTGGCACAATTTTTTTTTCCAGGGCTGCTTTGTATCCCCAGTCCGGCCCTGGTAATACCTATGGAAATCTCTTACAAGAGGAGAATAAGAGGATATTGTGCAATGTCATGCAGATATTTACCACATATGTAACATATAAATAAAGCCCATATGAATAGGATTGGTTGGTCCAAGATCAATAAAAGTAAAAAACAGAATGAAATAAATGAGAAAGAATATAAAATGAAATAGGATTATGAAAATAAATATGAGTAAATAAAAATAGAAATAATAAAAATAAAAATAAATAAAAATAAGGATAAAAATAAAATAAATAAAATAAAAAAATAAAAATAATAAATAATAAAAATAAATAAAAATAAGAATATATTAAGGATAAATAAAAATATAGATAACATTTAAAATATGTAAAAAATAAGTATATAGAATGGCTATAAAAAATGAGCCATTCTATATACTTAATTTTTACATATTTTAAATTTTATCTAAATTTTTATTTATCCTTATTATATTCTTATTTTTTATTTATTTTTATTTTTATTATTTATTAGTTATTTTTTTATTTTATTTATTTTTATTATTATCTTTATTCATATTTATTTTTATTATTTTCTTATTCTTATTTCCATTTTTCTTTTCTTTTTTTCTTTTTACTTATTTTCATTTTTATTTTTATTCTATTTTATTTATTTTTATTTTTATCCTTATTTTTATTTTTATTTATTTTTATTTTTATTATTTCTATTTTTATTTTTATATTTATTTTTATTTACTCATATTTATTTTCATAATCCTATTTCATTTTATATTCTTTCTCATTTATATCATTTTGTTTTTACTTTTATTGATCTTGGACCAACCAATCCTATTCATATGGGCTTTATTTATATGTTACATATGTGGTAAATATATGCATGACATTGCACAATATCCTCTTATTCTCCTCTTGTAAGAGATTTCCATAGGTATTACTTGTATTATTGATACACATTATTATGTTATATTATTGCTTAATTCGTATATACATGTACTTTATAAGTTCTAATAGATGCCCATGTACAATACGGAAGTTTCTGCTTCAATTGGGTAAACACTTTGAAGTGAATCAAGCCGATGAAATGAGCACCGGAACACCGGAAGTGACATCAGACACCGGCAAGCCGAACTTCCGCCCACGTGATCGGCAGCCATAGAAGCAGCGAATTTAAAAGAACAAGCAGCTAGATGAACTCTTATGCACTGATGAAAACTCGGACTGAGTTGAAACGCGTCTGCATTTCTGTGTATTACTATATGAGAACAACACAGATGTTTTTATATATTTTTTACTTACAATAAATGTATTCATTTTTTTACTACTATTGCTGCTTCTTCTGACTCTGAGGGACATCGCCTGAGATTACCCGTTTAGCCTTTTGAGGCACCTTTGGGCACTATATACAGAGCCTGGTACGGCTCTGTAATCCGTGAGTGGATTCAATTATTCTTATTTCTCCATTTATACATACAGTCTATACTATGTATTGTCTTTTGTTATTATAGGAATTTACCATATGGAATATCTCTGATACACACCTGCATATGTATAAGTATTACATTTATTTATTGTCATCTGGTACACAGAGAGTGGTGTGTGGATTTGGCATTTGATTATTCAGTGCCCTTATTTTAAAGATCGGAATACTATGTTGCACTTCTCCAGCAGTCATCCAAAACCAGACACGGACAAGACCAACTAACAATCTGGAAGCCAGATGATGTCCAAAGCTTTCTACACGCCCTAGGCCTCCCGCCGCAACAGGTGCCGGACTGGCTGGCGAGATCGTTCCTCCAACAACCACCGGGCCCGCAACAACGACAACCGCGCGGACCCATCGCGGACCAGCAAAGGCCCCGACCCCAGCACCAACGCGAATGGCACCAGGGCCAAGCGCAGAGGGAGCAGTAACAGAACACAGCACCGCACAGCCAAGGCAAGGAAATGGGGACTCCCATTCCATTGATGAGAACTAGCTGAATCGTGAGTACCATCACATGGGACACCTTACGAGAACCACACAAGCACGCAGAAATTGGGGAGGGAACAGGGGGACAAAGGGTCATAAAGACACTATACCTCAACTATAATATGCCGGGGGGGAACACGCAAGGCATGACCAGAGTCTTGCCCCTTACCGCAAGCTCAATCGGGAGGGCACCAGGACATTTGGGGCGGGGAACAAGGGAAGGTGATATGATGAGAACGACCACATGGGGAATGCAGGACACAAACGGACACAAGGACAATGCAACCACGCTGCACCGAATGTAGAGGCGCAACTCCGAAGGCCTCCAGTGCCGTGCAAACCCACAGCGCAAAAGGAAACCAGGCAGGGGGAAAGGGGAGTAGGGGGCAGGGAGAGGAGTGGGAGGGTAGAGTAGCAGGAGGGGAGTTAAGGGGCTCCTGATCAATAAGGGTAAGATGGAAGCGCACGAAAAAAAAAAAAGGGTGGGAGCAAGGATAAACAACGGAAAACGGGAGAATACAGGGTGGGAATACTAAAGGAAGGGGAGAGGGGACTGTATTAAAAGGTTAGGGGAGGGAGGGGGAGACATGGCTATATACGGAGGCAGCGATGATAATACACGAAATCCCTGTACCATGATATATTAATATTTCTAAAAAAAAAAAAAAAATACACGCCCTTTCCACGGTGCTTACAGTTAAACGCGCAATGTTAGGCGCATACTTGAAACTCATGCAAATTGGCTCAAGCCAGCCTCCAGGCGGATCCAGAGCCACTCAGGTCTTAGGACCTGACCAAGGCTAATAAATGATGACGACGAAATAGTTACTACAGGCGACTAGATGACGGAGGTGCCCTCCCCCAGACATCACAAACACCCACCGCGGCCCTAGACAGTGCGAAGACGGCGGACAAACCTTAGACTAGAGACTCAAAGCTCCACCCAAAACAAAGGACAAACCCGAACAAAGGAACCCCGCAGGCCCGATTCGACCCACGAGGCACCCCATACCACAGCGTCCCCACCTCGCGAAATAGCTAGACCCATTCCAAGCCGGCTCCAAACAATCCAAAACACACACGTGAGCAGATGACGGACAAAAAGTAACAGCTCAGATGCAAACCGACGAGACACGCACTCATAATCGAACCCATAATCGACACAAACTAAGAAACGGAGCGGGCGCTCCGAGTAAATAGCCACCCGGGAGACAGACTAAGGACTGCGCACAGTACTAATACATACACGTAGACCGTCTAGGAACTCAGAAGCGGACTGAGCCGTCGCAGACGGTAAGCCTGATTCCCCCACAGGCATAGGACATAGGGATCCCCACCTATCAGAGGATACACTACTCCCGGAATAGACCCAGCCCCCTCTCGCAGGCCGGGCTACGAGGTCGAATACCCGGGACGATTGTCCATTACCCTACTGTAATACAGAGGCCATATAGGCGTCGTGAATAGACGCAACACCGACTACACACACAGCAATACACCACCACACACTCACACACTCCCCAACCGAACCACACAACAGACTCACCCACCCCTGTGGCCGTCCGGAGGATGCCGGACCCAGGTCCTGGTGGTTACGCCAGGGAAGACCTAACCATTCTCTCATATAATGTACACGGCTTAAACGTCAGAGAGAAACGCACAAGACTTCTTCGGGATCTGAAACACTACAGGGCATCAATAGCGTTCCTCCAAGAAACGCACTTTCAAGAAGGCAGAGCACCGGCACTGCGAGACCGCAATTTTAGAACGGGATATTTTAGCAACAACCCGGACAGATGCACGCTGGGAGTGGGTATCATATTCTCCAGCAGAACCCCATACACGGAACAAGCCACAGTAAGATGCAAACAGGGCAGGTATATCTTCACTAAAGGCACGATCCTCGAACAAACCTACACGTTCGCCAATATATATGCCCCGAACACGAAACAGTTCCCCTTCCTTCAGAACGCACTGAACACCCTGATGAAGTTCGCAGAAGGCACTCTGATGGTGGGGGGAGATTTGAACCTGACTCTGCACCCAGACCAAGACTCCACATCGGCACTCGGCAACACCCCGCATAATAGACACGCGAACACACTCCGTCTGCTGCACCAACACCAATTGGCGGATTGCTGGAGAGCGCTAAACCCAACAACGCGGGACTACACATTCTACTCACAGACCCACGCAACATACACGAGGCTAGACTACTTCTTAATAGCACACCACAACTTGGCCCTACTCAAGGCAGCAGACATCCTGCTGATGACGTGGTCGGACCACTGCCCGATCCGCATACGGATGGCATCACCGTTATTTAAGCCCAGACAGATGTCCTGGAGACTGAACGAATCAATCCTATCGGATGTGACAGTGACTGATAAAATAGGCCAAACCATACGAGACTACTTCCACGATAATGAAACGGAGGATGTGACACCAATGAAATGCTGGGAAGCACACAAGACGGTAGTACGAGGCCAGATTATAGCAATATGCGCGAACCGCAAAAAGACGGCAATACGGGAAATAACCAGGCTGAGCAGCGAAATTGCGACCCTGGAAGCCAGACATAAATGAACCTTAGAAACAACAATATACAGAGAGCTAACAGATAAACGTAACCAGCTCACGGCGCACCTTAACAGGAGGATCCAACGCGCGTACCAACACTACAGACACATGATACATGAACACGGAGACAAGTGCGGGAGACTGTTGGCGAACCTCCTGAGGCAACGTAAGACACAGCTGTATATACCAAAAATAAAAAACGCACAGCAGCAAATCAGACACCTCCCAGACCAAATTGCAACGGAGTTCCAACGATACTACCAAGACCTTTACCACCTCCGCAAGGAAGCACAGGACGACCAGAGACATAAGAAAACGGCAGACATACGCCAGTACCTGAACTCAGCAAACATGCCAGATATAACAGGAGCAGAGAAAGACGTGCTAGAAGCGCCTATAACACCCGAGGAGCATCAAGAAAGCTAAAACGGGGAAGGCACCGGGGCCAGATGGACTGCCCCTCCAATACTACAAGGTCTTCACACAAGAGCTTCAGCCGAAACTACTTAAAGCCCTGAACTCCATACAGGACGGAGCTGCACCTACGGCCCAGTTCACCTCAGCAAACATCACCCTGCTACCAAAGGAGGGCAAAGACCCGACATTGTGCCCAAACTACCGCCCGATTTCGGTGCTTAATACAGACATCAAACTTCTGGCGAGCATCCTGGCAGCGAGACTAGCGCCGTTACTGCCAGACTTATTCCACCCGGACCAAACAGGGTTTATCCCGGGCAGAGAGGTGCGTGACAACACCATCAGAGCCCTGAACATCATCGCACACGCTAGAACACTCGAGACACAGACCCTCCTCCTGTCCACAGACGCGGAAAAGGCGTTCGACAGGGTGGACTGGGATATGATGTTCGAGACCCTCCAAGCCTACGGGATGGGACCTCACTACCTCACATGGGTACGGGCCCTCTATACCAACCCAACGGCACTGACGAACCCGTTCCAGATATATAATGGAACCAGACAGGGGTGCCCACTTTCTCCCATAATCTTCGCGTTGACGCTGGAGCCGTTTCTGCGGAGGATCAGACAGAACGTAAACATACAGGGCCTCACAGTTGGACAGATACAACACAAAACGCTAGCATATGTGGACGACCTGCTGTTTGTGGTCACACATCCAGAGACCACCTTACCGGAGATACAGGCAGAATTTAAGGAATATGGGCTGATCTCCAACCTTCAGATAAATTACACTAAGTCGGAGATCCTCAACCTCACCATAGATCAAGCCCACAAACGGACACTTCAAAGACTACACCCGTACCGCTGGTGCGACCTACGTATGCGGTACCTAGGGGTGTGACTCACTCCCACCCCGGGAGACCTTTACATCTACAACTACCTCCCTATACTTAAAAAAGCAACGGAGGAACTAAATAAATGGAGCTCCCTCTACGCATCGTGGCTAGGAAGAGTAAACGCCGTAAAGATGACGCTACTACCGAAACTTCTCTTTGTGTTCCAAACGGTGCCGATACTAGCCCCACAAGCCTTCTTTAAGACGTTACGGGTGGAGGTCCGCAAGTTCGTATGGAAGGGCAAATCCCCACGCATAGCACACGCTCAACTAACCCTGCCTAAACTCCGAGGAGGCCTGGCGCTCCCTGATTTCGAAAAGTACTACCAGGCAGCGCACCTCACCAGAATCGTCAGCTGGTCGGTTGCCAGCAGAACGAAACCATGGACCCAGCTAGAATCCGACATCACTGATTGTGACCTTCGCACGCTACCGTGGATACCCAGAGCCGCGTACAAACATAAACACATTACCAACCCATTCGTGGCGGCGACCATGAAGGTCTGGCACAGGCAAGGCACGAAGCAATACCTCACGACAGATCCAGGCCCGCTACTGCCGTTGAGAGGAAACCCAGACTTCCCAGCAGGAGACCACGGCCCCATGCCAGGCCCGAGGGGACGCACAAAGACTCCCCGCATGATGGATGTCCTCCAACGCCCATTTGAAGTCCGCGGCGTCACAGACCTTTTTCCAGATCGAACACTTACCTTTGCACACACACTAGCGAGAGCACAAATAGTAGGATATGCTCGGTCTATCCCGCAAAAACCATCATTACTGAGAGACCCCACACAATTCGAACTACTCTGTACGCAAGAAACCGAAACCCCACGTGCCATTTCACAGATATATGCAATGCTGGTTACAGGAAGGTATATACAGGCACCCCCTTGTATGAGAAACTGGGAGGAAGACCTGGATGAACCCATGACAGAAGCAGCCTGGGACAAAAACATCACCCTGATACAAAAAACACTTAGCTCGGCAAGGCTGCAAGAAAACTCATACAAAATATACACCAGATGGTACTTGACACCGACGGCGATCCACGCCAGGAATCCGGAAGCTACAGACTCCTGTTGGAGATGTGGAAAAGAGAGAGGAACATTCATACACACCTGGTGGACGTGCTCTCGACTCCGACCATTCTGGAACACGATTAGAGAGGTAATACATGAAGTAACGGACGAAATGCTTCCAAGTTCCCCAGCAACGTTCCTCCTAGATCACACGGATATGTCTATACCGACATACAGTAAATCAGTCATCCCACGGCTCTTAAACGTAGCCAAAGCAACGGTCCCAATATACTGGAAGCAGGCCACCACACCCTCCATCGCAAGATGGGTGGAAGAGGTGGAAGCAACCAGGAAATTCGAAGACGTGAAGGCAACCACCCCGAACCTTAGAGATCGCTACACCAAACGCTGGTTTCACTGGCTTAGACTAACCACCTCTGACGCTTTTCGTAACCGCATGGCGACGCAGTAGACGAAGGAGGAGAGTATTAAGCCAAAATAAATACGACACTAACATGGAAAGTTGGGGACCGGCGAACCGAGACGGCGACAGGGGTCGGAATCGCCCACCATCACCAACCCACAACACCCACATGCACATACACGACACACAACTTGCCGCCACACATAGTCGTATATCCAAAGGACAACTGGAGGCGGGACAATGAGCAGGTCAGTCGGGGACATACACAAGTGAACACACAACACATACGAGCGGCAGCGTGCCAAGACTTCAAACTACGCAGCCTGAACCAAGACCCACTACCAACACACAGACGGCCAAAACATAGAGCAAATGGCCACTGCGGTCAGATAGCACCAGACGAGAGTTGCGAAACCACACGATCTGAGCGCCACACACATCCACAGCCCAAACACAGACCTTTTTGATACACCCCGAAATCCACAGGACAACACCACAACCACGCACACAGGTGAACCCACCTCAACGCGACGGCACCACGACACACAAACAGTGACTCGGGCACACAAACCGGAATCACAAAGACGCAACAATAGAGGCAGACACACAGAGCTCCAGAATAAAGCAACACAACATAGACATAACCATGGAAACACGCAATAGAGGAGACACAGACTTACCGCAGAAGGTTTCACCATTACTAGCAGAGGGGAAGGACACGAAACGTACAAAACAAATACAACCCCATTATGCACGAGCTGGTAGCCACGAGACACACTAGAACTCAGGGCTACAGACAAAAGGCCAGAACGCGTAAACTAACTCATTTTCGCAAGATAGGCCTTCACTGCAGTTTATGGCAACAGGGATAAATACGCAAACACAGGCATCTCAGAAGAAAACAGTGTATTATTAACATATGTCACCCACAGTGCACTCCCCAAATAAGGAAGTCGTCAGTTAAATATAAAGTGTGGAATGTAAATCCATGGTACCCTTAAGAGCTATAGTTCACGGACAAGGGCCGTGACACATCACACGCAAGGGTACATGACATTAGTGCTACACTGCTTAAAACCGCTGACTCAACGACTGGATCCCATACCCAGAGCACCTAAGACCACACCCCCGCAGGGGAGTGCCTATAACACATCAGTCCATGTCGCATACCTAACGGCAAAATGTGCGAGACGCACCTTAATGAAAACACCCATTAACGAGCCACACTAGCACCATTTAGTGAGTTGATAGCTGAATACATGTTACTAACTGCCACCCCTAATTGCCACTACATACCTGACAACAACGCCCTAACAACGCAATACCAAGCAAGCTCACCACCTTCTGCATGTCTAGCTCTGCAAGGCTTATAAATATCTAAAATTTGTCATTGCGTGTTTATTTTGACTTCTACGCCTCTGCGCAGGCAACTATGTGTTACTCTGAGCTAACTGGAATATGTCGGCCTCACATTATGTACACTTTCAATGTGCACCCCTCTGCGTAGGCAACTATATGCATTAATGATACCAAGTTCAACACCCGTGTTTATATTGATGACAATAAACATATTTAAAACAAAACAAAACAAATTTCACATGTCTATAACATATACTCCTTTTGTATGAGTAATACAAATTAGTGACGAACCGTTCCCTTTTGGGATACTTAAAAATTATTTTTTAGCTTTGCAGTTGACTACTCTATCCATCATTTTGTATAATGATTATTTATTTTATTTTTTTTCACCTATATCGTACTAAGAGCAAAAAAAAACTTGCAAGACAGTACTGAGAACAGACAACCAGGCCATTTGTACATCAGACTGATCCCACCTAAAATGCATACCGGCTCTCTCTGCATAAGAGATACAGCAACCCCAGATGATTGTTTCAACCTTGTCAGTCATCGTCAGTGAGGTATAGCCGATATCCCTCTAGGCACTGTGAGCAAGGGGTCCACGTCTGGATAACCCTTTAAACTTAGGGAGAACATAAACAAGGTACAAGAGAATACTGAGAACGGACAACAGTTCAAATAGTCTGCCCTTTGGTGGGTCCCCTCTCAGATTTCAAGCTGGTTTTAGCGCATCTTGTGCCATTACAAAAAGAACCAAACCATTTGCATATCAGACTGATCTCAGCCAAAAGGGCAGAACAGATCCAAAATGCAGGCCGGCTCTCTCCGCACGAAAGATGCAGCAACCCCAAACAATAGTTTCAACTTTGTTAGGCATTGTCAGTAAGGTATAGCAGTTATCCCTCTAGGCACCATGAGCAAGGAGTCCACATCTGGATTACCCTTTAAACTTAGGGAGAACAATAAACAAGGTACAAAAGAGTACTGAGAATGGACATCAGCTCAAATAGCCTGCCCTTCGGTGGGTCCCCACTCAGACCTCAAGATCGTTTTAGCACATCTTTTTCCATTACAAAAAGAACCAGGCCATTTGCATATCAGACTGATCCCACCCAAAAGACAGTGAGCAAGGGGTCCATGTCTGGATTAAGTGGACATGTTGCTCACGGTACCTGGCGGGATATTGGCTATGCCTTTCTGGCAATGCCTAATCAGGCTGAAATGATCGTCTGGGTTTGCTTTATTGCTTGTGCAGAGAGAGTTGGCCCGCATTTTGGATCTGGGTCACCCTTTTGGGTGGGATCAGTCTGATATGCAAATGGAATGGTTATATTTGATCTGAACGGGGACCCACCAAAGGGCAAGCTATTTGAGCTGTTGTCCGTTTTCAATATTCTATTGCACACTGTTTTTTGCTCCACCAATATTGTATTGTATTACATAATTTTTATGCATTTAATGCATTAGGATGTTTTTTTCAAAGAAATTTATTTTTGAGGCTATTCTGTTGATTACGTATGCTTCTTGTTTCACATTGTTCCATGATATTTATCACTATTTTATAGTTAATTTATGTTAACACTGGCACTTTTACATACATATAATCTGAACACTGGGAATTTTAGTATAATCACATATCAATGCAGTACTAATAATAATACAATTCAAGCACTTTGAATTGTATTATTCACTTTGTAACCTAATAGCAACACTTGATCATTGATCACTTTGATCTTTTTTCATTGTTTATATGTTTCTATGGCAAAGATTGTTGTCAGATGATTATGTCTTTTTGTCAGAGTTTAGACGCATGCAAGAAGTTACGCTTGGATGCTGTTTGGGAGCACACTGTTCCGAGATTTTGTCTATACGTCTCTATCTAAAACACTATCAGATCTTTGGGGGGCAGAGCTTAAACACACACACCCCATCGGTGGACATGCAGAGAGTCACACGAATGGTGAGTAGATTTTATGTTTCTATATATGGGCTGTTTTGTGTTAAATATAGTTTTTATGTTCTGATGAAAGTTCATATATTAAACTGAAACATTGACTTTACTTGGCATAGTAATATAATAAAGGAATTTTGCAGTAAAGATCCAGAGTGCCAGTATGAATTGGATTTTTATGCAGTGTGTTATGGAGCATCTGAATAACGATACTGTTGGAATATATATATATATGTATATATATATATTCAGAAAGATAGTTCTGTAAATCCAATGCAGTAAGTGGGAAGAATTGTAGATTATGCTAACGTAGTGTACCTATAATCTTAATTTTAGTCATGACATGTGGAAAATATTTGCATAACTCTCTTTACTCAAAACTTACAGCAGCACATAACAACCAGAAAACATTTTAACATTCCACAAAAGGCCCTGACAAGCCCCTCACTTCTTCTTTCTTTGTAGCAAACCAGAATCAAAGTTTCAACAGAGTTCAACATAGTTCAAACAGTGAACAATCCGATAGAAATCCAGAAATAAACTTGCAATTCAGACTACGGTAGTGTGAACATCCAAAGTGTCCATATTATCCAGAAGCGAGGTATAATGTGATGATTACACTGTAAAGAAACAGAAAGAAATGAAAGGCATCTGAAGTGGCATGTTGTCCATCATCCAACAACTGTCTATATCAAGTTCAAAAGAAGCAACTAGTTTAATGTAAACCACATTTAACCGTCATAATACCAAACACAAGTCTGATCTAAGCTTCATAACAACAGCAACTAAGCAGGAAATATATATAACTGCAGAAAAACTGAAAACTTAAGGTAGCATTAATTGTAATTGAGAAATAGATAATAGCCGAATGGAAATTACCCAGGACGGGAAGCAAGAAAGAGGGTGGGAAATATTCGCCTCCTGTCATTACTAAAATTAAGATTATAGGTACACTATGTTAGCATAATCTACAATTTTATTACATGACAGGAGGCTTTATATTTGCAGTTTTAATGCTCAGAATCAAGGAAAGTAAAAGAAGCATGAGAGGACTCTCTAAAGTAAAACATGCAGGACGTGGATTCCCGTGACCAATCCGTGCATCGCATAATATTGGTCAATGATGCGCCCGCCAAAAATGCTCAAGGAGCCACAGCCCTGCGAACTGAATCGGCCCCTGAAGCTAGAATCTACACTGGCTAAAGACAGAATCCAACTGTAACCGCAGGTGGTTCCCTTATTTACCACTATAATGTCTTACAGCATAGAACTTAGTAGGGCTAACCATACAGATATCTTAGCCATAATATTATATAGTGTAAGAGATCCTCTATTTAACATATATAAATAATTGAGAATACAATATAAAATAAGGATTGTCTTGGAAGCAATACAGTTTTGTCTTTTTGATATTTATCTTATAAAAATATAAATATAGACATATAAAATCCATATAGCAGAGTTTGTAAGATTAAACTAAATGCTTGCAAATATCATTAATAGGTTAACATACCCTTCTGAACATGTCATCATGTCAGCCTCTCTGTCATTTTAAGATGGAGCAGCGTTTGTCTCCAAGTCTCTCCTCTGTTTCTTAACATTTAAAAGTACACCTGTTTATACCTTAGGTATCTCCATTTTAGGGTAACATTAGTTCATATATGAAAAAGTAACACTTCTTTTACTTTATTCATTTTAGGACCTCCCTTAACTTGGCAAACATACAAGGCCATAACTAAAGAGTGCATACATCATGGAAATTTTCCTGACTTAGTTCAAGATGGCATTTTAAAATCTGAATAGCTTATCTGTTGTTTATACTAAGTCGTAAGTGCACAGTCGTGGGAGATTCCCGGATTTGGGGAAGTTCCATTAACTTTGGGTGAAGGAGGGATCCTCCGTGGAGGCATAAGTGATGCATCACCCTCGTCAGCATGGTGAATGTAGGGAAGCCGTTGGCCCCCTCGTCCAGCCAATTTTGTGGGAATGCGTCCACCTCGCATTCCGAGTCCGGGAGGCAACTAAAGTACCTCTAGAGTTGTTGGTTTGTCCTGGAGGCAAACAAGTCCACTTGCAGAGGGCCCCTGAAATCCATCAGGGTGTGAAAAATTAAGTCGTCTAGCTGCCAGTCACTGGTGTCTCGCCCGTGGCGAGAGAACTAGTCTGCTGTGAGGTTGGTGATCCCCAGGAGATACTCCAACTGCAGCGTAATGTTGCATGAGAGACAACATTTGTAAATGTCCTTTGTCACTTCCGTCAGGGAACAGGACCTGGCTCCCCCCAGGCGATTGATGTATCGAACTGCCGAGATGTTGTCAATCCAGAGCAGGATGCAACAATCTGAGAGGCCTTTGGTCAGACTGCGATCAACTCCAGGCAATTTATATTTAACCTGGTCTCTTCCCCTGACCACGGACCTCCTGTGGAATGCGGAATACTTCAGGGAGGATTGAGCCTTGTTCAACATTGTGAATAGGTTGACATGCTTCTTTAGCTCTGTTATAAATGGCTCCTCAAACAGGAGGCCTCTAGCCAGGAGTTTCGAGTCCATCCTTAGAAGTGCCGACCTGCGTCTTTCAGTGCAGAGGGCAGTGTTGGTGTTTCCAAGCATACAAATTGAGCGTTGTGCCCATTCACGTATATCTCCTGGGTCCAATTGGGTACCCTGTGACAGAGCTAGGTTTGCAAAATAAAGTATCTAGGCCAGTGGGCCGAATAAGTCCAATAACTTGTCTTGAGCTGATTTAAGCCCTCTTTCAATGCCCTTGCGAGGGTCCCTGCTGGTTCGTGACATAAAGACCATGACTGTGGTATCAAATTCCAGGGTGTTGGCAATCTTGTCCGGCATGAGGGGTTGGGGGCACTCTGACCGCAGACTTGCCCAGACTTCATTATCCAAAGGTTTGCGTAGCCAAAAGTGAATGAACTGGGTCAGGTGGTCTGGCAAGGTCCACTCAGATGACCTGGGGTGTCTTATAGTGTGTGGGTCAAATAGTGGTGTGCCCAATAGGTCCAAGAAAACCCCATCACCCTTGGGTGTGGGCAGGGGGGGCATGGGTATCCTTCTCAGGATAACCATCACGGTTTCTTGCCAATCCTCCTCATCAGAGGGAGACTCATCCACCTTCCATTCATCCACTACATCCAAATTGTGAGGTGGGCAAGAGTCATCGTCGGATGATTGGAGCAGAGGGGGATCCATCTGTTCAAAATATTTAGACTTCTTTAAGGGGGGTTTGCCCTTGGCCTTGGCACCGGGTGGGGAACTGGAACCCTTCCAGTGGCGCTTGGGGCCTGTATGGCTTTGTGGGGCATCTGATCCCAGGGTGCTCCCTGCTCCTGGCGACCCCGCATCTTGCGCCTGTGGTATGACCCGTGATAGGGCCTTCTCCACTGAGGCCACCACAGTGGCATTAAACATTGCTTGAAAGTCCTGTGTAGAAGGGGGAATGTCGCCCATCATGCCTTTACCCGCCCTGTAAAAGACAGCGACAGTCAGTTGGTGTACGGTAGCCAGAGACGCACACCACGTGCCAGGCTCCTTGTACAACTGGGGCTCACCCTGGACTCAGCTTAGTGTATGTATATACAGCCGTCAATCAGAGTACAGTGCCAAATAAGAGGGGCTCACCCTCTGGGTGTACAAAAGGGGGGTTACCATTTAGTGAAATGGGAGACGTGGTAATCTCTTAACGTTTGTGGGGCGTATTCCCAAATATGCCACTTTAGTGTGGATTCCAAGTTGCCAGTGGTGACGTATACCGTTAAGAGGTTCACCCCAGTTGTACGTTAAG
Organism: Pelobates cultripes; assembly: GCA_933207985.1. Lineage (NCBI taxonomy): Eukaryota > Metazoa > Chordata > Amphibia > Anura > Pelobatidae > Pelobates > Pelobates cultripes. The sequence goes on from OW240915.1 coordinate 221,029,733, forward strand.
GCTGGGACCTCCATGGTCAGCAATGTGCAGGTGTCCAAAAACAGCTTAACAAATAGATAGTAACTCTTTGTACCAGTGATGGATCCAAGATGGCCGACGTGCGGTTTCGCAGGCCTGCCGTCGAGAAAGAAAACAGCGCTGGGCCCCCCACCACTCCTACACCACCCCACAGATAGCTCGAGCGGAAAAGGAAATCAAATAGGAGCGTGATCGCGCGCGAGGCGCTAGAGAAGCAAGAAAGACCCTGGCTTCCAGGGGAAGAATAGACCTAAGTGTTTCAGGTCAAATAGAAAGTGCCAAAAGTGATAATAGAAAGTCTAATAGTAGTAGGGGCAGTAAGATAGTAGGAGTTAAACAACAACCATAAGAAAAATTAAACCATAAGTAAAATACAAAGTAAAAATAACAGGAGGACAAAATACTCTGACCTCCGCTATAGCTGGAGCAGCAAAGAAAGAGGAAGTGAGGGGCATGTCAGGGCCTTTTGTGGAATGTTAAAATGTTTTCTGAATGGTTGTTCTGTGCTGCTGGAAGTTTTCAGTAAAGAGAGTTATGCAAATATGAAGCCTCCTGTCATGTGCTAAAATTAGAAACACACAACCTATGAGGTTGGATATATTTTTTGCCTTTTTTAACCATAAATGACATACCAATTGGGTAATGATAATAATTTGCATGTACGTGACTTTTTAAGTGTATTCCCTGCTCTAACGAGCTTTCAATCTATAAAAGGTGCAGTATGAAAACACAAGCAATAGACTGTGGAACCACTAATTATCATGACAAATTTATAAGCTTTCTTTTATAAGCTTTTTTTTATAAGCAAATGATTTAATAGTGTGAGAAAAAATATATTTGAAAAATGTTTTTTTTACAGAAGTCACTATTAACGTCCAAGGGATATTATATAGAAAAATAATTTAGAAAGTTTTTCTAACAGTTCCAGTTGAGACAGGTTCAAAGGAGGAGGTGTTGCTAGGAAAGGAGATGCTGAAAGGATCATTGGTAGATTTAGGATGAGAATCTGGAAAGATAGCATCATGTAGGCAGAGCGTGAGAATGGTTTGAAGAAGCAGAATGTGGTCAAAAGTGTCTAAAACAAGAGAGGTCTAGAATTATTATGGCATAATGGCACTTGGATCATTGGGTTTGTGATTGAAATGATTCTCCAGAAATGCTATGTCTGCTCAGGTGTGGCACCAGGGCCTGCAAGTGTATGCCTAGAGCCACCTGAAGGCTATCTTTAAATCTTTAATCAGGGGCCTGGTCAGGGAGGCAGCCGGATTCCCTGCTCAGTGTGGGAGGAAGTAAGTACAAGTGGCTTCTTCCCAGCTTACCAAAGAGCCATGAGGGGAGGGGAGATGGGAGGACAATAGTGATCAATCATATACTACTGGACCCAACGGAAGCTGCCCTTCTGCACCAAAAAAGGTATGGAAGCAGGGGGTGGTTAAAAATATGTAAATTTGCCATCATTGTTATTTGTGTGTGTTACCTGTATGTGTGTGTTTCAGTGTACATGTGGGGGGCAGGATATGTGCATATATCCCAGCAATTATTATTATTATTTTATTATTTAAATAGCGCCAGCAAATTCCATAACGCTATACAATTAACATCAGACTCTACATTCAAACACAAACACTAAATACAAATACACCACTGCTTTCAAATAGCAACCGTACATCCAAACATACAACTGCATTTAAATGCCAACAATACACGCAAATACATGCATACATTCAAACACACAAAACATGCTTACATTCAAACGCAAACATTGCTCACAAATCCAGGTCTGCAAGCATGGGCACATGGCAAATTCCCAGCTGGAGAAGCATTGTGAGAGTTGTACGACAGATGGGGATCTACCTTTTGGCCAAGCATGTGCTAGAGGTCACAATTTTTTTTTTCTTGCACCAGGGCTTCTCTACATTGATTCTGTCTCTGCGAATGGCTTTTTGTGCAATTGTTGTCTGCCCTGAGTGTTGGGTAAATATAAATGTGTGCTGGGTCACAGACTGTATGAGATTGTTTGATGTCAGATAAAATAATATTTAGAGGAGGCATGCACATATTAAGGTGAAAAATCAATCAAGAATAGTGAAAAGAGGAAATGTAAGACACTTTTGAGTATGCTAGATTAAAGGAATAAGGAAATTGGAGAAAAGCAGATAGGATGTAGTCATAAATAGTACTCATGTAAATTAATAAATAGATTAGCAGTTGCCGATCTTCTCTCAAATGAAAAATTCTAAGCTTACCTTATTATTTCTTGCATGATTTTCTATATTAACATATTGGATAACTGGTTTTGACTTGGATTTTTTAGCCATTGCATCTGCTAAATTTCCCTGTTTATAAAAATATGTGCAATAAAGAATACATGAACTAAAACGACTCAACAGTCTAATATGCTAAAATTAAATTATACGTACTATTTTGAAAGCAAACACAACACAGAAGAAAAACTGTATACAGCATGACACAGAGCATAGTTAATACTGTTAATGGCATTTTGTAAAAAATAAAGAATATATACATATATTAGAAATAATAGAACATTAAAAAGGCACTACATTCTTCCATTGACTCTTTTCCTCTGAATATATTTATTGCAACTTCACTATGGGATCTCATCCTCCTTTATTTCTCAGACAGTCCCTAATCTTCAATAAAAGACTGATGGGATTTAATGGGGAAATCATATTTTCCATTGATCAAAATTAATTAATAAATAATAGTAGCTTCCCTTCGCCCATGTTTGTATCGTACAAAGATTTATTCTAATGAATGATCCATTGACATATTTATTTATACAAGAATTTTGGGATAGGGACAGAGGAATATGTTTCCAGCAAGGTTATCTTCCTTTCCAATGGAAGAGCATCCCATTATAATTTTTTTAGAATGTATTCAAATACAACAGAAATCTGATATTAAGTTAACGGAATTTAACAGTTTTGGGCACATTTGCCAAGCTATTTTGATTTAAAATGTGCAATTATTTTGTTAATTTTTCATTTTAGTATATAATTGCGAAGTTATTATACATTTTTGTATTCGTAAGTGACTTAAAGGGAAACTTTAGTCACCAGAATAATTACTGCTTATTGTAGCTGTTCTAGTAAATATAGCATGTCACTGCAGGCTTTTTGCTGTAAACACTGCCTTTTCAGATAAAAAAACAGTGCATTCATTACACCTCTAGTGGCCACTCTGCAGACGGCCACTAGAGGTGCCTCCTGAGTCAATGCTGCACAGTGTGCAGCACAGACGCTCAGCGTCTCCATGCAAAGCATGGAAACGCTGAACTTTGCAATTCATCTTTATGAGATGCTGATTGGCCAGGGCAGCATTTGGCTCCGTCCACAGCCCGCCTCCTTGGCTGAGATCATCATACATACATACATACATACATATGTCAGAGATACACACTTTAACACACAGATACATACCCTGACACACAGATACACATACACACATGCAGATACACAGACACACACATGCAGATATACAGAGATACACACACTGACACAAAGACACACACCCTAAAACACAGATGCACATCTTGACACACAAATACACACCCTGACAACAATTACAGCTTATTGTAGCTGTTCTGGTAAATATAGTATGTCACTCACTGCAGGCTTTTTGCTGTAAACACTGCCTTTTCAGATAAAAAGCAGTGCCTTCATTATACCTCTAATGGTTGCTCCGCAGATGGTCACTAGCAGTGCCTCCTGAGTCAATGCTGCACAGTGTGCAGCACAGACGCTCAGCGTCTCCATGCAAAGCATGGAAATGCTGAACTTTGCAATTCATCTTAATGAGATGCTGATTGGCCAGGGCAGCATTTGGCTCCGCCCCCAGCCGGCCTCCTTGGCTGAGATCATCATACATACATATATACATATGTCAGAGATTCACACTTTAACACACAGATACATACCCTGACACACAGATACACATACACAAATGCAGATACACAGACACACACATGCAGATACACAGAGATACACACACTGACACAAAGACACACACCCTAAAACACAGATACAAATCTTGACACACAGATACATACCCTGACACACATGCCGATACACAGACACACATATACATACACTGACACACATACAGATACATACCCTGACACACAGATACACGCTCTGACACACAGACACACTGACAGATACATACACGGATATACATGCAGATACACAGACACATAGATACATATCCTGACACACAGATACACACCCTGATGCAGATACATACCCTGACACACAGATATACACACTGACACACATGCAGATACAGACACTGACACAGAGATACAGACACTGACACAGAGATACAGACACTGACACAGAGATACAGACACTGACACAGAGATACACACGTACAGATACATACCCTGACAAAAAGACACATACATTGACACACAGATAAACAGACACATATGCAGATATACAAGTATACACACATTGACACAGCGATACATACCAACAAACAGATGACACACATATACATACCCTGACACAAATGCAGATACACAGAGACACACACACTGATACAGAGATCCACACATTGACACACAAATAAATACCCATTGTCAGTGTCTGTGTGTCTGTGTATCTGCATGTTTGTCCGTGAATCATCATGTATGTCTGTGTATCTACATGGATGTCAGTATGTCTGCATATGTGTCAGTGTGTCAGGGTATGTATCTGTATGTCAATGTGTATATCTCTGTGTCAGTGTGGGTATCTGTGTGTCTGAATGTGTGTCAGTGTGTCTATCTGTGTGACAGGGTATGTATCCTTAAGTGGGTCAGTGTATGTATATATGTGTCTGTGTATCTGCATGTGTGTCAGGGTATGTATATGTGTGTCAATCTGTGTGTCAGGGGGTGTATCTGTGTGTCAGGGCATGTATCTGTGTGTCAGGGTATGTATCTAGGTATCAAGGTGTGTATCTGTGTGTCAGGGTGTGTATCTCTGTGTCAGTGTGTGTATCTGCATGTGTGTGTCTGTGTGTGTATGTGTATCTGTGTGTCAGGGTCTGTATCTATGTGTCAGGGTCTGTATCTGTGTGTCAATGTGTGTCTTTTTGTGTCTGCATGTGTGTCTGTGTATCTGTATGTATGTCAGTGTGTCTATATGTGTGTCTGGGTATGTATCTGTGTGTCAGTGTGTGTATCTGTGTGTTTGTATGTGTGTCTAGGTAAGCATCCTTAAGTGTGTCAGTGTATGTATCTATGTTTCTGTGTATCAGGGTATGTATCTATGTTTCTGTGTGTCAGGGTATGTATCTGTGTGTCAGGGTATGTATCATTAAGTGTGGCAATGTATGTATCTGTTTGTCTGGGTATATACATGTGTGTCAGGGTATGTATCTTTGTGTCAGGGTTGGTATCTGTGTGCCAGTGTCTGTATCTGTATCTACATGTGTGTCAGTGTATATGTGTGTCAGTGTGGGAATCTGTGCCTGTATGTGTGTCAGTGTGTGTATCTGTGTTTCATTGGGAGTATCTGTGTGTGTGTGTGCCTGTCTATCTGCATGTGTGTCAGTGTATGTATCTAGATTTCACTGTATCTACATATGTGTCAGTTTATGTATCTTTGTGTCAGTGTATGTATCTGTGTGTCAGGGTATGTGTCTGTGTACCTGTATGTGTGTCAGTGTGTGTCTGTGTATCGGCATGTGTGACAGTTTGTGTGTCTGAGGCAGAGGAGTAGAAGGAGGAGCTTGGGGCAGAGGAGGAACAGGGAGAGGTCTGGGTCAGATGAGAGGCAGGGGGAGCCTGAGGACGAGGAGAAGCATGGGGGAGCCTAGGGCTTTGACAAGGGGAGATGGGACATAGAAAAATGTATACATTTGAAATAATAACAACTATATTAATTACCAACATTTTGCTAATATGAGGGGTACAATTTATGGAAATGGACTGCCAAGGGGTACACAAGTGAAAAAAGGTTGGTAACCACTGATCTAAATAAATGAAATATTTACGGCTCTAGAGTGTTTTTAACCTGGACTAAATTATTATTATTCATTCAGCATCATGTGGTCATGTGTGAGTGGCTGCTCATGTGTTCTACCAGTGTGGAAGCATGTGGAAGTAGAGACTACTGCACAGGATCACTTTGCAGAATGTTGTAACTTTGACATACACTTAATTTGCTGCTCTTGGTAGAAAGCAGAAAATGAATAGGATTGGTAAATAAGAGGTATATTATACTGGCTTATTATAACCTGCTTTTTCTTTAGTTTATTTGCACTTTCCTGTGTACTGGTGGCACTTTGGACACATAATTTTGACAAGCAGTTTCTTAACACTAGGGCAGTTATTTAATTGCATTTTATTGTGATTTTGCTCATATCTGAGAGTGCTCACATTATACCTGCATTTAATTAGTGGTCTCTTAATTTTCCTTATTTTAAATTATTTATTTATGTTCATTAATAAATCAAATAATTGTAATAATATCACACCCACCATATTATTATTAGCTTGTTCTTTTCCTTTGTTTTATTTTTTACAGGAGTAAATCTAAAATGTATCTAGTGGGAAGTGTTTTATCCATAATGCTTAATGCTTTTATCCATAATAAAACAGATACATAAAAAAGCCTTACCAGCCTACAGTCTTTAGAATAACTCAAGCAAGATGCACTAGTATGAATTGGCTCACAAACATTTATGCTGCTGTGTTCTAGTTTTCTTTTGTATGCTGTATGGGTATCACTTTTCTCTGGGCAATATGTTTGGCTATTGCTTGTGTTTGAGAATAACACATCACTTCTCTTCATCTCAAACCCACTTCCACCTTTAGGCTGTGTTGCCAGTGAACCTGGGCATGGTGAATGATTAAGAATAGTATGTCTGTCTGGATTTGACTGTCCTTTTTCATTTACAAGACCTGCTGTATGTTTTGCAGAAGTATTAACGTTTCCATTAGATGGAGGTTTATGACTAAACAAAAATCTGTATGAGCTGGCACTAGATTTGGGTACTTGTTTAATTTTTTTCCCTGCAATGTCTATGGTGGTTTTGTTATGCATATTAGGAGTTTGAGGGATATTAGCAGTTAATCCTTCACAGCTGTACTGTTCACTGTCTAGTGTGGTGCTTAATGCATCTCTTTTCTGTGTGTTTGCAGTTTTTTTGTACTTTTGGTTCACTTGGATAACATCTCTTTTTAATGTCCGTCCAGTTCTTTCCGCATTCTTAGTCTGGGTCAGTGATGAATGCTGAGATCTGGGTGGTAATTGGGTTGGCATTGTTTGCTTTATATTTATCTGTGCTGGAGACATATGGTTTGTTGCATGCAGCTTTCCAAATACATAAGGTCTTGATTGCTGAATCATTGACTCCATTGCTTGGTCTGGTTCTGCACTGCATGCTGCAGGATTATTTAGGATTTTTAGTGTTTTTGATGTTTGTGCTTGGGATTTTGAACTCAATTGTGTCGTCACATTCACTAGGTTTGTGCTGTTGCCCTGTCATAAAAATGTAAACAATATTAATATCCAATATTCTATATTAATATATCTAAATATACATTTAAACTTAATACTTGGAAGAGATGTTACAAAATATAAACTTCTCATACAAACATTTTTTACATGATATTAGTAGACTGTAAAACTTTTTCAATATATAAAGCAAGGAACAGCACAACTATGTTATTGCTTAGTAGGTAAACACAAAAAGCAATAAACAAGAAGTGACATTTACCTCTTCACAATAAAGGGTTGGCTAATCCCATGATATCATGACAGTCCTGGCAAGATTTTGTTAAAAACTAATAGGTACAAATACCCAGATTTTACTAATAACATGACGTAAAGTCATGATTTTATTAATGACACGGAGGCGAGTATTATGCTATCTCTTTCTTACTTTATTCCTCAGCAGCAAAGAGAAATATAAAACTGAAAGAGAAAAAAATGTAGATATGCAATAATAATAATAATAATAGGTACAACCAGATCTGCCTAGTAACAGGGCAGCCAATCAGCTTAGTAGGAACAGTCCATTAATGCCTTGCTTAGTACTTCCACTTCCTCTTCTTTGCCTTCTGAACCGAAGACCCAAACCAAACTTCCACATCAGAAAAGAACAATCTCCAACAAGGTAGACGTCATCTTAACGAAATCAAGCTGTAAAACAGAGAAAAGGTAGGTAAAATCCAAACTCTGGACCTGCATGTAACATTTCATGACAATCTGGCCTGCAGGACTAAAAAACGTCAAATCGGAACCACATAAGTACATAGATCCAAATAAGTCAGAGAAAACTATGAACACTTACCTTGAGGTAAAAGAGCCCCCACCTGATTGAACCATAAGTATAGACCCAAACCATACCCACTGGGTGGGAGGGTGGGAATAGTACTCGCCTCCGTGTCATTAATAAAATCATGACTTTACGTCATGTTATTAGTAAAATCTGGGAATTTTATTAATGACACGGAGGCTCCTATTATGCTAGTTTAAAGCTGAGCCATAACTAACGAGGAAACATGGTCAATCGGGCGGAAATAAAAATCGCGGAACGTAGATTCTCTAGACCAATCCGCTACCTTCAGGATATCATCCATACGACATCCCATCGTGGAGGCCTTGGCGAAAATATTGAAGTGTCAATTCCTGCAGCGGATAGAAGGTTCTTAATTCAACGAGCTAACGTAGTCGAGGAGAAACGGTTTCTTAAATGAAATAAACAATTGGGATAAATCCGATGACCTCAATAGGTGAGTGCGATCCAAGTACACTTGTAGGCAAGTTACCGGACACAGAGCAGGTCGGACTGAACACCTAGGGTAGGTCACGGACTTAGAAGACGTCTTCGTCCTCCTAGAGATGTTAAACGACACTCCCTCGGGGGTGAAGGATAATGCGTTCCAGTCCAAAGCCCTGACATCTGAAACCCTTTTGCATGAAAGGAGACACAGGAGCATAACCAATTTCCAGGATAATTGCTTCAGTGACAGGTCCTCATTAGGAGGCCATGATTCCAAGAAGTCCAGCACCACGTTAACATCCCAAAACGATGAATATTTGGATTTCGGAGGCCTAGAGTAACGAATACCCTTCAACAAACGGCACACAAAAAGATGTTGTCCAATCGGTGATCCGTCAATACCTATATGTCCGGCTGAAATGGCCAATCTATAAACATTGATAGTGCGATAGGCCAAACCAGATTCAAAACGCGTGGTCAGAAAACTGAGCACCTCCTTCAGAGGGGCAGAAAGGGGATCCAGCAGTCTGCCCACGCACCAGCCAGACCACACACGCCATGCAGCATTGTAAGCTGTTCTGGTCCCCGGTGCCCAGGCATTCTCCAGGAGTCTTGTAGTAGCCTGCGGAACGTCCGAGACACACCAGGGTCCCCGGAAATCAACCAAGCCATGAGCTGGAGCAGGTTCGGGTCCACTAAGTCGTGCGAGTTCCCATCCGGATCCAAAAGCACCTCTGATCGCATCCTGATCATCCGTGGGCACTCCGCCGCCATCTCCAAAAGACGTGGAAACCAAGGCTGAGTCTGCCATAGGGGAACAATCACCACCAACGTGCATTCTTGTCCGGACAAGTATGCCAGCGTCCGAGAGATCAGGTTGAAAGTGACGACCCCGAGGCCATATCTGCAGGAACGCATCCACCGCCGTGGCTGATGGATCCGGTCTCCAATTGAAGTATTGGGGTAGTTGAGCGTTCAGTCTGGATGCGAACAAGTCCAGTTGTAACGGGCCCCATAGTCGATCTGTCGGAAGATCGAACGTAACAGATGCCAATCTCTGCAGTCTTTCAAGTATCGCGAATTCCAGTCCGCCCCTTCGTTGTCCAAACCCGGGATGTGTTCGGCCATGACCGACACCGCGCTGTGGAGGCAGAACTGCCAGAAATCCTTTGCTAGATTCGCCAGTTGTTTTGATTTCGTGCCACCTAGGTGATTTATATATCTGACCGCGGACACATTGTCCATACGCAGAAGGATGCAGCAGTTTCCCAGGGTTGGAGACAGGCTGCGAATAGCAAACGATCCCGCCAGCAATTCCAGACAGTTGATGTGTAGCTTTGATTCGATTTCGGACCATCTGCCACCTGTGGAGATATCTCCACAGCGAGCGCCCCAGCCATGCAGGCTGGCATCCGATTCTATCACCATGTCCAGGGCGGTGCCGAAGATTGCTCGACCATTCCATGCCTCCATATGATCCAACCACCATCGAAGTTCCTCCTTGGAGTCTCTGTCCAGGCATAGTTCGCTTTCGTACGAACTGCCCGAGCGAAGGTGGGATCCTTTCAGACGTTGTAGGGCCCGATAATGTAGGGGTCCCGGAAATATTGCCTGAATGGAGGAGGCCAAAAGACCAATGACCCTCGCCAATTGTCGTACGGAGAGACTGGTGGTCCGTAGAGTACGTCTTATTTCTTTCTTCATAGCCTTTAGCTTGGTCTCTGGAAGGAACAGAAACTGGGCGACCGAATCGACTTCGAAACCCAGAAATTCTATTTTCTGCGATGGGGTCACCATGGACTTTTCCCAATTTATGAGAAAACCTAAGCTCTCCAGAAGATTTACCGTCCAGCTCAGGTGTTCTAGAAGTTGATCGGGGGACGCGGACATAATCAGTATGTCGTCCAGGTAGATAATCATGCGTACGCTCCGCGACCTTAGGAACGCCACCACCGTCTTCATCACCTTTGTGAAGCACCAAGGTGCTGAAGAGAGACCGAAGGGCAGACAGGTAAACCTCCACCGACGTCCTTGCCACGTAAAGTGCAATAAGTCCCAGTGTACCTCTGCCATAGGTATAGTCAGGTATGCGTCCTTGAGGTCTAGCTTGACCATCCAATCCCCTTGCCGAAGCAGATCCCTGAGGCAATGTATGCCCTCCATCTTGAAGTGATGGTAACGAAGGAATCCGTTGAGTCGCTTGAGATTGATCACCGGCCGAACACCTCCGCCTTTCTTGGCGACGAGGAACAGGTTGCTTAGAAATCCCGTATGATCGTACGGGACTTCTTGTATTGCCCATTTGGCCAGAAGTTCCGAGATCTCCTTGGTAATCAGCCCGGACTGATCTTCCGGCAACCTCAGTTCCTGAGGTGAGTCCACCTGGATAGGGGGAGACAAAAGATCCAGGCGAAAGCCTTTGATAGTATTTAACACCCACACATCCGTGGTGATCATGCCCCACATGTCGAGAAACAAAGCCAACCTGCCTCCCACACTCGCCCGGAGAGAAAAACCTTTTTGAGTACTCACCATAAGGGCGTCTGTATGAGGGTTGGCCACGTCCTCCCCGATTCTGCCATGTCCTCCCGCGGGAGGGAAAGAAGGGAGCGGGTTTGTAGTCCTGATAGGCCCGAGGGGCAGCAAAGGAACCTCGTTGAGTCCGTGAGGGACCTCGATTTCCAAGGCCGGGCGGACGGCTCCTATACCTCCCGGCCCTGTTGAAAACCTTTGGACCAAAAACTCTCTTAAGGTTGGATTGGGCCTTATCTAGGGCGGTGAAGGTGCGCACAAAAGAGCCCAAGTCTTTAACAAAAGACTCACCAAAGAGCATACCTTTAGCGGCAGCGCCTGGTTCCTTGACCGCAAGGTTAACCAGTTTAGGTTCGATTTTAAGCAGGATCGCCTTGCGGCGTTCAGCTGACATAGCCGTGTTAGCATTGCCAAGTAGGCAAATCAATCTCTGGACCCAACCTATTGCTACATCGAAATCCAGGGGGGTATCCCCTGTTTTAGCCGTCTCCAATAGCTCATAAAGCTTAGTCACGGGACCTAGAGTGTCCAAAATCTTGTCCTGGCAATTATGGAGTGAAAACTCCAAACCCTTTCTGGGTTTCCAGCCCGTTTTTGTCAGGAACTGTGAGATCTGAGGGTCAACCTCTGGCGTCTTACACGCCGCATCAGGCACTGAGGGCCTTGGGCATTCGGCCCGTAACTTACTGCGCCCTTCCTTGGATAAGGGGGTACGCATACGAAGCGCTAGATAGCTAGCTATATGCTCGGGCGGGTCCCATTCCACCGAGCGAGGGTGGTGAAGGTCATCAGGATCGAACAGGGGGTAACCCTGCGAATCGCATATGCCTTGTTCCTCACTCGGAGGTAACGCCGAAGCGTCAGACCCCGTCTCCGCGTCGGAGTCCCCTTCCTCATAAGAGGCGTAGTCGGGGGTGTCCGAACCTGTCTCCCCACTTGGATCTGAATCAGACCCGCCATTGTCATTGGCACGCGCCCTTTTCCACTTTCTGGCCGATTTTGCCCGGCCAGCGGCTCTCTTGCGCCATCTTGGACAGCCATAGACACGTCAGTCAGGGCAGGTACCACCTGTGTCATATCGGGGGAGACATGCTTAGTTTTGGCATATGCTTTGCGGCTGACCTGAGGTTGCAGCGCAGGCAGGAGGCTTGCCAACATAGGAGAAGCCAGGGGCTGAGTCAGGGCCTGTTGGATAGTGTGAGACAGCGATGATGAGACTGTCCCCATGGCAGAGGCCAGGGCCCTTTGCATAGTAGAATCAATAAGGGCCTGGAACTCCTGAGAGGGGGTGAGACCCCCTTCACCTGAGATAGGGGCCTGAAAGGCTTCCATGGTGGGGTAGCTGGGACAGCCAGAATCATCACCCTTAGCCTGCATGATAGACAGGAGGGTAAATAAGCTTGTGGATAAAAAGGGGTATGTCCCTTTAAATATACACAGATAAAATATTAAGCCACAATAAATATTATGTGAGCCAGGCCACCAGTCTCAGAATACAATGTTATAACAGTATGATGGAGTAAAAACCTAAACTACAGAACAGGGGTTGAGTAACCCACAAAGCAAATACCTGTGGAGAAAACACAGGGGTAAAGGGAGCCGACCGCCGGATCCGCCAGCAGCCACGTGTGTGAAAGAAGATGGCCGCCGCGTGCAGAGCATGCTGCAGCCCCAAGCTCCTTCCCCGCCAATGGCCGGGGAGCTCGCTGGAAAAAACACACACGGCCGGAGGTAGAGCGGGTCGCCGCACGCGGCCGCACATGCGGTCGCGAGGGGAGGAGGGAGGGCGGTCAGGGAGCACAGCAGCTTCCGAGAAAACAGCTTCCCCAGTGAGCCGCTGTCCCTGTCTGTGCACACAAAAGGTACAGCGCAGGCAGGGAGACCGTGCAAAGCAGGGGAAGAAACAGAGACACCCAAAAGGGGTGCCAAAAAACATCAAAGCAAAACACAGAAATCATATAGGGTGCACAAAGCAGCATACAAGTACATAATACATTAAATATATCAGTAGATAAACCCATAAAAACAATCCAAGATTAAAATATACAGGAGTGAAATTAATACTTAGCTGGTCTGAGGACAGCAGCAAAGAAAGAGAAAGTGGAAGTACTAAGCAAGGCATTTATGGACTGTTCCTACTAAGCTGATTGGCTGCCCTGTTACTAGGCAGATCTGGTTGTACCTGTTATTATTATTATTGCATATCTAAATTTTTTCTCTTTCAGTTTTATATTTCTCTTTGCTGCTGAGGAATAAAGTAAGAAAGAGATAGCATAATAGGAGCCTCCGTGTCATTAATAAAATTAATAGACTGAATCAGAAAGGTACTTAGTAGGGATGACCTACATAACCCAACATTTACATACTGTTTTAAATACTGCTTTATTGTTGCTATAAAATAACAAATGGTTATTATGCAGTGTCTTTACCTGTGTTTTGTGTTTTTACTGATCAAACAGTAGTCATCTCCTGTGCATGTGTTACAAGCCCTGCACAGATAGTCATTCCTTGACCATATGAAAGGGAGGTAAAAAATACAGTTGGAATGACCTTTCAAGTACTCGTTAACTAGCAATATGGCTAACACAATGTTTAGCTGAGATCTGATTTTCTGTAAAGTGAAGTCAAACAATGTTTGTCGTGATCGGTGTACTTTAAAAACAGATTTTAAACCAGCATTTCAAAAATATATAACCATGTTGAACTAAATCATTCATTTTGCATAAATACACATAAGTGAAGCATACTACATGGTGCAGCTTGCTGTTGAGATTACTGTCATTTATACTGCTGTTAGCTAACACTTCAATAACAAGCATTCACACATAGTGCCTACTTGATTGTGGTAGAATCAGATATCAATAACACTGTACACATATAAATTAGCCTACACTGTGCCATATTTTTTATTGAGACACAAAACGAGTGTGGCATGTAGTTACTAGAATTAGTATGGACTTATTCAAAGAAACTGAGCACCTCTGACTAATGAATCAGCTTTATTGCAGTTTTATTTTGTTTTATAAACATCAAGAGCCCTCTAGTGGTTAAAAAAAAAACTGTTTAATTTCATAATGAAGTTCTATAGGAAAAAACATGTCATGCAATATCTCTTTATATAGGCACGTTTCTTATAAATATCTGAAAATGTAGCATGTACCTGTGATTGTGCGCTAGTTAATTCTGCAACTGGATATACTGGTTTAGTAGTCAACAATACTGGAAATCCACAAATTTGAGACATGTTGCAATTTAAATCAGAAATAAAGGTAGTAAGAACCTCTAACAAATCTATGCGGGGGAAATACTGGATAGGCTGACCTCTAAGGCAAATAAGGGGATATCTGCATCATACAATTAAGGATGAATACACAAAACACATATGAAAGCCATAAAGTGATTTAACAAAAATAAATAAAATCACTAACAATTTTAACAGGTTTATTAGTTAAAGTGAGAATACAAAGTGAATTTCAAATTTAAGGCACAAAATCCAAACTAGGGGGCGGGGTCTGACCATCATGGCTGAGAGACACATTTTACACAAGCTCCTGCACAATCTCGGCAAAATGAGCAATAAAGGGCTCACACAAACGACACAACCAGCAAATGTGAACACCCACTGGCCATCCACACCAAGGGGCACACAGCGGAACGTCCTGCTACCTGATCGGAGCCAGATGGAACCATGTACGGCATTGCAGCCTGGTATACGCAGGGCGGGGGAGGCGGCCGCTCCCCTGACCCGGAGGCGCCCTGAGGCTGCTCGCTGCACAAACAAGCCCTGTTATCCCACCCCCAGGACTGGCGGGGGTGATCCCGGTCCACCTAGGGGCAGTTGTCCCAGGCATGCTGAGAGGTGGAATGTCGACCACAACAACAAACAGAGGCCCACCTAAAATGGTAGACACGGCATGTGCTACCGACTCAATCGACGCCACACAAGATGTCCTCGCAAGACTGAACCACCACTTTGAGGCATTCTGGAGGTAGCTGGAGGGCAGACTAGGTCTACCTGCCCCTCCTGGGCTCCCTTACAGCGACCATCACCCATCGATCCCCATCAAGCGACTCGGCGGTTGCGTCGCCATACAGCATCCAAGAACACCCGAGTGGGGCACCACCACAGAAATGCCTACCCCAGACGCCGCCGCTGCACGGCACGACGATCGGGCAAAGACCGACTCCAGGTTCCCAACTCACCCGGGCCGAGGAGTCACACATTACAGCACCACTCACAGGCACAGAGATACCCTAAGGGACTTGTCCCGATTCATGGACTTAGCCAGGAACCTTACCCATCACCACCCTCGTTACCAAGGCCATCACACTGGGGATGGAAAGCGGCAGGGCCCCACATGGGGATGCAGGGTAAAATCATCTGACACCAACCACACGCGTTAGCCCACAGCACCACACTGGAGCTCCAACACACTACCACCCACCTGAGTCTACCAGGCTGTATGGACTACCTGTGCCCCACCTCACCTCCACAACGCAAAACCTGCCTCCCTGTGGCATTCCCCACCGACAACCCCACCATCTCCCAAGCCTGCTTAGAGGACCTGCCATCCCAATGAATCGGCTGAGTGGAACGCAGACCCGCAGACTGGCAGGTGATGGCTGCTGGGGAAGACAGAGGCCATGCAGAACTGTACCCACCAAGCAGTGCCACTGCCCTTTTTCGCTGTGGACTTGTGCCCTGCTTTCCCACTTAACCTCAGAGCAGCAATGAGTCTCATCATTAGCCCCAAAATAGTGCTTTCCCAGCAAACATACCTTCATGCGACTACATACCACACACAGAGATATAGAACCTCTCACATCACGCTACTCACTCATATCGGATTGTTAATCCGAAACAAACTACAACACTATCACGCAACACATCCCTCTACCGCATACATGCTATTTTTCACCATAGAAGCTAACTCACACCACACAGCTTGCACATGCATTCTTTTATAGATGTTGTAGCTAGCATTCACATGTCTGACGAGTCCACATAGATAGACATATACTCCCTACTACGACTAGGCATGTGTATTTTGTTCTTGAATTGTTGATAAGCCTGTTTCACAATCTGCACGACTAGTGTACACACGCAGGTTTGCATGTTTACCTTACTTTTACCAATGAAGCATCACTGAGCTAAACATGTTTTTATTTTAAATTGCATTGAAAAATCCATTGTTTACATTAATCGAGAACCTAAACTGTTGCAATTTTGTTATCTTTAACTAAAAATGTGCCTGATAATCGATTACCACAACCTGTAATGCAAATGTTTATTAACGTACCCTGATGTCGCTGTTGTGGCACACCAAGGCTTAATGTTACTTTTGTGCACACTAAAAATAAAGAATAAAAAAAAAAATCCAAACTAGAAAAATTCTCTCAGCTACGTATTCGCTTCAGCTACGATGGACTTAAATTTTAAAATAACTTTGAATTCCTACTTTAGTAAATAAACATAAAAGACAGAAAAGTAAGCATCAATGTAAACATCCAAAATTACCTGACAAATGATTCTTAAAATTAAGGTTTCCTAAGTCAGATAATTCATAAAAATGCATTTTCAGCAGTTAAAGGATACGTGAAGAGTTTCTCTCCTATTAACTTAAAATAAACGCTGCAATATATCATATTTTCATCCTCGATATCAGGAAGCGTATACCCATACTAAAATGTGAAAAATATTAATGGATCAGAACACACCTTAAAAAGTTGTTGCGGATAAAGCAGTGTATAACGAATACATGATATGCGCAATAAGGTTAAGAACAAAAACAGAACATAACAGGATATAATTTTATTTCCAGCCAAGTAATATTATTATCCTTATCTATTCACGGCACAGTATGTTTAAATTTATATATACATATAAAATACACAATCCAGCATGCTCGCTTATTCACTAAACAATGATTTCAAATCTTAGAGATTGTAATAGTTTTATTTAAAAACACCTCACCTAGGCAAAAAATAATGGGGGTTTAGTTACATTATATGATCATATATTGCATAAGCCTGCCACAACATCAGTGTAAGGGCAAGCATTAGGCTGCTAGAGTAGGACCTGCCAAGAATGGGGAACATTGACGTTGTGGCAGGCTTATGCAATATATGATCATATAATGTAACTAAATCCCCATTATTTCTTACCTAGGTGAGGTATTTTTAAATAAATCTATTACAATTTCTAAGATTTGAAATCATTGTTTAGTGAATAAGCGAGTGTGCTGGATTGTGTATTTTGTATATTTTGGCCCCAGCAGCACCCTATAATGTAATCTTGTTCAGATGAGTGCAGCCCACTTATATATTATTATTGCCATTTATATAGCGCCAACAGATTCCGTAGCGCTTTACAATATTATGAGAGGGGGCATTTAACTATAATATATATATATGAGAGAGAATTTGATTAAGCTAGGTGGAAAAACATTTTAAATTTAAAAACCTTTTTTCCACTAAATGTGGAATGGAATACTTTGATTTGGCACACTTAAGAAAAAGCTTTGCTTAGATACATATTGTAGGTATCTACATACCAGCATGTTCCAATGATTCTGTAAATCTTTGTAAGTTTGAAATGGACAATTTGGTGGAATGGTGTGACTAATACTTACAATCTGACCCATTTTCATACTGCAAAAATAAAATATATAGATATTCATCTGAAGCTGTAAGAAACAGTGAAAAAGCTATGATTCTATTTATTGCATAGTTCTATTCAACATTCCTCATGAAAGTACAGCCAGACCACTTTCCTTGCATGTTAGAAACTAACCATGATTAAAAAAAAAAAAAAAAAAGGTACAAAAGTGAGGCATCTCTTTTTTTAAAAAAAGTTTGCCTTTGTCAAAGTAGTGGATGTTTGAGACAGGTAAACCTTTTTACAATGTTTTCCTTTCTATTTAACCCCTTAAGGACAGAGCCAAATGTACATGTTGTGATTAAAACTAAACGTGAACAAAAGATTGAATTTGACTATATGTCTGTTCAGGTGTAATTCATATTATGTGCACCCACACTTATTATATATCATTTTATTTAGGGGTAGCAGGGCTTTCATTTAACATCAAATATTTAGGTACAAACATAATTTAATATGAATAACATCATACAAAATGGAAGAAAATAAGAATTTGTAAAAAATTTTTAGTTCTACGTGACATTTTAACTGTGAATGTCATAATACTGTTTGCTTTTACTGCAAAAAAATAAACATATTTGTATTCAGCGACGTTTCACATGTAAAACAGTACCCCCTATGTACAGGTTTTATTGGTGTTTTGGGAAGTTACAGGGTCAAATATAGCATGTTACATTTTTCATTTTATTCACATTGAATTTGCCAGATTGATTACGTTGCCTTTGAGACCGTATGGTAGCCCAGGAATGAGAATTACCCCCATGATGGCATACCATTTGCAATAGTAGACAACCCAAGGTATTGCAAATGGGGTATGTCCAGTCTTTTTTAGTAGCCACTTGGTCACAAACACTGGCCAAAGTTAGTGTTACTATTTGTTTGTGTGTGAAACAAGCAAAAAACTAATTTGAACGCCAATTTTGGCCAGTGTTTGTGACCAAGTGGCTACTAAAAAAGACTGGACATACCCCATTTGCAATACCTTGGGTTGTCTACTATTGCAAATGGTATGCCATCATGGGGGTAATTTTAATTCCTTGGCTACCATACGGTCTCAAAGGCAACGTAACCAATCTGGCGAATTTCAATGTGAAAAAACTGAAACGCAAGCCTTATATTTGACTCTGTAACTTTTGAAAACACCATAAAACCTGTACATGAGGGGTACTGTTATACTCGGGAGACTTCGCTGAACACAATTATTAGTGTTTCAAAACAGTAAAACGTATCACAACAATTATATTGTCCATGTAAATGCCATTTGTGAGTGAAAAATGCAAAAGATTTTCACTTTCACCGACGATATCATAATTGTAATACATTTTACTGTTTTGATACACTAATATTTGTATTCAGCGATGTCTTCCAAGTAAAACAGTACCGCCCATGTACAGGTTTTATGGTGTATTGGAAAGTTACAGGGTTAAATATAGTGCTAGCAAATTAAATTCCCTGGACTTTCGGCCTGGGTTGTCAGGCAGGTCCCACAAACTGTAATTAATGAAATGACCTAATTATGTAAAATTATTACATAAATATATATGTAGAATTATTATATATATACGTGTGTGTGTATATATATATACATATCTTTTTTTAATGATTTTTATTTACATAGAGGTATATATACATACACACACTCTGCATTATATACACACACACACTCTGCATTTTAGACACTCATACAAACACACACTCAGCATTATACACACACACACACACACTGCATTATATACACACACACACACACACACACTCTGTGTGTATATTATGCAGTGTGTGTATATTATGCAGAGTGTGTGTAAACTGGGTGGGAGGTATTTTTATTATTTTTAATATTATTTTATTATTATTATTTTCATTTTTTCATTTTATTTTAATATTATTTTAAAATTGAGTTTTAGGTTTTCTTTTTTAGTCCCCCCTCCCTGCTTGTTACCTGGCCAGGGAGGGGGGCTATATCATTCCCTAGTGGTCCAGTGGATGGGCTGTGCAGTGGGGGGGGGGGGGGCAGCTGGAAGCATTTACTTTCCTTTACAGCAGCTCCGTGCAGCTCCCGTCAGCTCCGTTCACCTCTGTTCCCTTCCGCTCACAGTGCAAGTCTGGCGGTCTGCGTGCCGTGTGGAGCGTTGCCACGATAACCCGTGGCAACGCTTTGACAGCCGCGGGTGTTGCGAGACTTACACTGTGAGCTGAGCAGGGGAGGCGAACGGAGCTGACAGGGGAGCTGCACGGAGCTGCTGTAAAGGTAAGTAAATGCTTCCTGCCGGCCCCCAACAGGACCGCCGGGCTTGTAATGAGCTCGGCAGTCCTGGTCTGTATTATGGCAATGTAAGTTGCCATAATACAGACCTTGACTCGAAGCGGGGATTTTTCAGCACAAAAAAATGTGCCAAAAAACCCGGCTTATACTTGAGTATATACAGTATATATATTTAATCAATATCATTCTACATGTATTTTGATATTAATATATGTATATAATTATATATATTAATATTAAAATACACTTAGACAATGTATGTGTGTGTATGTGTAAATGCATATATATATATATATATATATATATATATATATATATACTTAGATCATATATATAAAAGTATATATTATTTAATTTTAAACTGTTTTAAACATTTATTTATTCATTTTACAGGCAGCAGGGAGAATACCTGTCATTCCAGGCAGTCCCCCTGCTGGCAATGCTGTGGATGGCTATGTGGTCCATGTGATCGTGAGGTCCTCGCAAGGACCTCACGATCATATGGCCCAGGGAGGCCAGAACGGCAGCAGGAGGACTCCTGGGATGGCAGGGTAGTCCCCCCAACAGCGATCGCCGGCGACCGGGTAAGTACATAGGATGGCTTGGGCGTTCTATGCCGCCCGCCGGCGTTTAGAATGCCTACCATCCTTAAGGGGAAAATGTATAAGATATATATATTCTGCTAGTAATACTCAGAGACACCAAGCAGCTAGCCAAAGCAATTGGATGTCCTCTGCAATAGGGCAGCATTATGAGATGGCATTAAAGTTTGATGCTGGTCTGTATAGTGAGGGTCAACAGTAGGAGGCAAAGGACTTTCCGACAGGTAAGCTCTGGTCATTTGAGAGGCACTAATACCCTTCTTTTGGTCGCTTGCTGATGCACTTTCTCCTACAAAACTACCAAGAACCTCTGTACAAATTGCAGATAATAAAATATGCTGTGTTTGGGATTATGCTGCTCGGCACAGCAGACAATGACATGTTCGGTTCAATCTGCAAATCTTCCTCAACTATCATGCCTCTCTTTCACTACATATCACAGACCCTGTGTGTGTCCCACCAGTATTTCGAACTGTTGTATTGGAGTGCCACTTTCCCCTTAATCCTAGGATCACACAGTTAAGTAAGCATCAGCTCAGGGCAATTAGCAACTAATTTTCTAAAATGAGCTTT
Organism: Pelobates cultripes; assembly: GCA_933207985.1. NCBI lineage: Eukaryota > Metazoa > Chordata > Amphibia > Anura > Pelobatidae > Pelobates > Pelobates cultripes. The sequence continues at coordinate 221,051,115 of OW240915.1, forward strand.
GAATATATCTTTTCATCCTACTGCTGTTGTGGTATGGATTGTACCATCAGGAAAACATTCCCTGTTTTCCAGGATGACATCTTCTTTATGAGATGGGTGAACAAGGGGATGACTTGTTCTAAACTGGCCTTGTTGTGGTTCAAAATTCTTCTGATTGCCTGCAATTAGTTTGTTTTTCATCCATCACTTTGCCATGTAGCAGGAGTGATTATTGGTGTTCCTACACTACAGATCCAGTCCCATTCGCAAAACAATTCACCATGGTTTGCTGAAAATCAGGGTTTTCAAGTCTTTTCACGTAGACATTTCAACACCAATTTCTGCTGAATTTAGTGGTCAATTTTTCAGGAACTTCAAAGGTCACATTGGAAACATACCCTAATTTTGACATGTTTTTTTGCTTGCTTCCCAGAAGTTATTTGTTGAATCGATATAATCTGTTGAGCTACTGGGATTAGAAGAAGGTTATGTGGCCTGCTCTTGGTCTGGTTGACCAGCAGCCACTGTCATGTACACCGACCACTGTCCAAAGGGAGTGAGTGTTTTCTATTACATGGAACATGAATCCATAAATCACAAATAACTCTGCAAATGATGGAGCAAGTATCTTTCATGAAATTCAATCTCCCCAGGTTGGTTTAACCTGCTCTTCAGTTTAAAACTTGAGGCATCATATGTTAGCTGAAATTTGTTAAAAAACAAATGAATTTAAAAAAAATCAAGTTAAATTACTCCTGTAGGTCCTTTTTTAAAAATGCCTTTCATTGTAGTGGTTTCACCCTGACTGTCTGAGTCTTGCGGTGTATCTATGCATCCTACATCCACAGAAGCAGTGTGGGGAAGCTGGTAGGGCACAGTTTTTTTTAGAAACTAAGGACTGTCACTCACACTGCAGACCGGATGTGTATGAAAGCTTTGTTCTTCTCAGAGTGGAAAGGTTGTTGTGAGTTGGTTTTCACTTGCCCACTAATATTTCCATTTAACTTATTTTAAAAATTCCCTTTATTCAACTTCAAATAACTCCTGATGCTGCCCCTCATTTTTTTTATTATTACAAGATTGCAAAAGGGAAAACAGTAAGCATTATAAAATGTAATTATTTTACATTTATGACAACTCAGAATCGGCATTGCAAAAATGCCTGATAACACGTAGCAATTAGGCTAGGCAATATTGAAGCCATTTTTTAATTGTTGCCTTTTTTCCTGCCCTCTTGGCTCATCCTTCTTTTCCACAAATATTTTTCATGGGCAATATTCAGGCAAGTTCAACAGCCACGTGGACACATATAGGATGACCAAAGTAAAAAAAAACAAAAAAAACTTTTGGATGAAGAGTGGTCCAGCTGCACCAAATATTTCCACATGGCACATGTCTATAAATCCTAATAAAATCATCATGGTGAAACACTTTCTAAATAAATAATCTCACCTTGGCAAGATGTAACACCAGTTATTAGAAATAAAATGCTGCTGAATAATGAAATGCCTATCATTTTTAAAACTTTGTAATATACCGGTGGCAATGTTAAAATCTGATAGCTGAAAAAAAGAAGAAAAAAAAGTGATGAAAACAATACAATTTTGTCTGCTAGTATTTATAAGATATATGTGCTAGAAATCATCTGTATATTGATTACCATTCTGTAAATGCAAAAGCATTCCTTTTACATGTTTAGGAAGCCAATCCAGAAAATACTAAAAAAGCAAAACATGATTTTTTGAAAATCTAGTTTATAGTGATTTAATGGGATTCCCCTTTGTTCATCTGACCTATAGTGTTCCATTGATGTTGCTGTGCCATCTGTCCCATTATTTCTGTGCTATGCTCCCTGGTACCGAGATTGAGAGACAGCTCTATGGAGGTGTGGGACAGTGACTAATCATGTGTGGAGACCAATGGGAGTTGGTGTATAGATACAGTGCCTTGCAAGTATTCACCCCCCTTGGCATTTTTTGTGTTTTGTTGCCTAATAATTTGAAATTAACATGGATTGTTTGAGGATTTGCATCATTTAATTTACAGAACATGCCCACAACTTTGAAGATGTTTTTTATTGTGAAGCAAACAACAAATAGGACAAATAACAGAAAAAGTCAATGTGCAGAACTATTCACCCCTCAAAGTCAGTACTTTGTAGAGCCACCTTTTGTGGCAAGCACAGCTCCAAGTTGCTTTGGATAAGTCTCTACAAGCTTGCCACATCTTACCACTGGGATTTTCGCCCAATTACCCTTGCAAAACTGCTCCAGCTCCTTCAAGTTGGATGGTTTGCGCTTGTGAACAGCTATCTTTAAGTCTAACCACAGGTTTTCTATTGGATTGAGGTCTAGGCTTTGACTAGGCCATTCCAACACATTTACATGTTTCCCCTTCAACCACTCAAGTATTGCTTTAGCAGTGTGTTTGGGGTCATTGTCCTGCTGGGAGGTGAACCTCCATCCTAGCCTCAAATCACACACAGAGTGGTACAGGTTTTGCTCAAGAATATCCCTGTATTTAGCACCATCCATCTTTCCCTCAACTCTGACCAGTTTCCCAGTCCCGGCTGCTGAAAATTGTGTTCTTTGGGTGATTTGATGTGTTGGGTTTGCGCCAGACATAGCGTTTTCTTTGATGGCCGAAAAGTTCAATTTTAGTCTCATTAGACCAGAGCACCTTCCTCCATACATTTTGGGAGTCTCCCACATGCCTTTTCACAAACTCAAAACGTGCCATTTTGTTTTTTGATGAAAGTAATGGCTTTCTTCTCGCCACTCTGCCATAAAGCCCAACTCTATGGAGCATACGGCTTATTGTCGTCCTACATACAGATACTCCAGTCTCTGCTGTGGAACTCTGCAGCTCCTCCAGGGTTACCTTAGGTCTCTGTGCTGCCTCTCTGATTAATGCCCTCCTTGCCCACTCCGTGAGTTTTGGTGGGCAGCCATCTCTTGGCAGGTTTGCTGTTGTGCCTTGTTCTTTCCATTTGGTTATGATAGATTTGATGGTGCTCCTGGGGATCATCAAAGATTTGTTATTGTTTTATAACCTAACCCTGACTTGTACTTCTCAACAACATTGTCCCTTACTTGTTTGGAGAGTTCCTTGGTCTTCATGGCAGTGTTTGGTTAGTGGTACCTCTTGCTTAGGTGTTGCATCCTCTGGGGCCTTTCAAAAAAGGAGTGTATATGTAATGACAGATTATGTGACACTTAGATTGCACACAGGTGGACATCATTTCATTAATTATGTGACTTCTGAAGGTAATTGGTTGCACCAGAGCTTTTTCTGGGCTTCATAACAAAGGGGTGAATACATATGCACATGCCAATTTTCTATTTTCTATTTCTAAAAAATAGTTTTATGAATATATTTTATTCATTTCACTTCACCAACTTAGACTTTTGTGTTCTAAAATTCAGATTAATAAAACATTGAGCTTAAGGCTGTAATGTAACAAAATAGGTAACAAGTCAAGGGGGTGAATACTTTTGCAAGGCACTGTATGTCAAGGAGACCAGTGAGAGAAGAATAGTATAAGAGCAGCTGTGGCATCAGGGGAGAAAGTTGTGAAAAATGATGGAGAGAAATTTGAAGGGAGGAGGAAAACAATCGAATGGATGAGAAGGAATACGTGATAAACTGAAGTAAAACCCAAATGGAGAAATGGATCACTATGAGTGAAGACAATAATGTGTGACGTATGGAACTAGAAAGCAATAGGGATGAGGAGCTATTGGAAAAACTAATGAGACAACATGGAAGACAGGGAGAAAACAATGAGAATATGTGGAAGGGCAGAAGAGGAAGACTGTAAAAGGCACAATAAAGGGGTGCAAATATGCTTATACCAAAACAATACTCGCTTTGTATATGGTGAAACAAAACAGACATAATGGCTTGAGCATATGCTGCAGCCAGAGGATTTACACATCACAAATCCCCATTTCAACTACATAGTCTCAGGATATAACATTTCAATCCCTAATTGTGGCTTTTTGTACAGAGTGCAAACGAGGACAGAAAAGGATTATAGTGCCAAGAAAAGTTAATTTATAATGCATGTGTGATGAAATTCTTACGTTTATTATTTCACTTTACTTGAACTGTTTGACTAAAGTCACAAGTGTCTTATTTTTTCAACAGAAACATTTTAAAAATCTCCTTAGAAGTGCTCACTCATTGAATGTTATAATTTAGATCTATACTACCTATTATGTAATAAGTGAGAAAAATGTGATCTTTAGAAAGCACTATAAATTTTGCACCTTAAAGTGACACTATTAATGACAGGAAAAAAGATATACAGACTATGTCATTCCATTCCTAAACTCCCTAGACCGGCACTGGCAGCATCGGCTGTTACTATAGGTTGCTAAGGATGGAGAGCAGAGGGACCTCCTGTTTTATCTGCTCTTCCTAGATCTGAGTTCCTCTGCACTGTGTCTGGATGAGGAATTGAAAAACAGATGGGAGAAAAACCTATTGTTAAATATTTTTTTCACCAAATCTATATATTTGCTATGGGCTCTGTATTATTATTATTGCCATTATATGCCCCTTACCCAATCCCCTCCATACATCTCTTCATTTCTTCTCACCACTAACAATAAGGGAGGGGACCTACTGTCCTCTCCCCTGGCCCCCAACCCCTGTGCGGCGGGTGGGAGCCCTAAATAACAATAAGGGGGGAGACCTACTGTCCTCAGCCCCCCCGGCCTCTACCCCTGAGTGGTGGGTGGGGGCCATAAATTGAGGGGGACCTAATGTCCTCCCCATCGGCCCCGACCCCTGAGCGGTGGGTGGGGGGCCATAAATAAAAATGGGAGGGGAACCTAATGTCCTCCCCCCGGCCCCCATCCCTGCACGGCGGGTGGGGGCCATAAATATCAATAAGGGGGGGGACCTAATGTCCTCTCCCCCAACCCCCCTAAATAACAATAAGGGATGCTGTGTAAAATGACAAAGAGCACTCTGATTGGCTGGATTTCAAGCTAACCAATCAGAGTGCTCTGTGTCATATTACACAGCATGGGAAAGTTCTTTGGAATTTTCCCACGCTGTGTAATTTGACTCATAACACTCTAAATGGTTACTTAATTCACCAATCAGAGTGCTCTGTGTCATTGTACACAGCGTGGGAAAATTCCAAAGAACTTTCCCACGCTGTGTAAAATGACACAGAGCACTCTGATTGGTGGATTTCAAGCCAACCAATCAGAGTGCTCTGACAGGTAAAAGTAGAGACTTACCTGTCAGTCTCTTCATTTACCTGTCAGAGCACTCTGATTGGATGGCTTAAACCCAGCAATCAGAGTGCTCTGAGCCTAATTGCAGGGCGGGGCAAGGCTTTATAAGCCTTACCCCGCCCTGCAGAGCTCAGTCTGCGCGGAGCCCTCCATGGGTGAAGATGGATTTTTTTTTAAGTGCGTCGGTTATTCTGGATTTTTATTTGGCCCTTTTTGGAAGAAGATTTTAGAAGAAAGAAGACATCAAATGGTAAGTCTATTTTTTTTACAGGTATTTAGAGTCCCCTAAAATTTTAGGATGAGGGGGGTAGGTAGGGATAATTTTTTGGGGGGAGGGGGTGACTAGGGGTTTGGGACCCCTAGTCACCTGTGGGGGGATTTTTATTTATGGCCCCCACCAACTGCTCAGGGGTGGAGGCCGGGAGGAGGACATTAGGTCCCACCCCCCAATTTTTTTTTATGGCCCCCACCAACCGCTCAGGGGTGGGGGCCGGGGGGAGGACAGTAGGTCCTCCTCTCCACAATCTTATTTAGAGACCCCACCCGTCGCACAGGGGTGGGGGCAATAGGTTTTTTGGGGGGTTTTTTGACAGTGAGCAGCGACTGGCTGCTCACTGTTTACTAGACACGCCCCTACTCGCGGTATAGCGAGTAGGGGCTGAATTTACTAATACTAAGTAATATTTACTTAGTATTAGTAAATGTGGCTGAAAGACCAATTTAGGTGACCAATTTAGGTCTTTCAGCCTTTTGGTAGATAGCTCCCTAATACCGTGTGAATTAGGGAGTTATCTACTAAGCGGCTGCTTATTTCATGTTATTTTTAAGTTATTTCCCTATCCACATTTGTTTGCAGGGCACTTGTCCTACTCTTACACCCATTTTACTTCCTTTTGCAGCCCTCTAGGCCTTTCCAGGAGTTTTTTAGTGCAATTTTTGTGCCCAAAAGTTCTGGTCCCCAAAAAAAAAACCAACACGCGTTTCGGTGTGATAATACACCATCTTCAGGGGCAGGAAAAAATGTATAAAGTGAAGGGTATATATGTACAAGGAGATAGGTAATAGGGATATATACAAAAGACTCCACCTCTCTATAAATACTAGAGGTATCTGGTAAAGGCAGTTTGCCTCTGAGGATGGTGTATTATCACGCCGAAAAGCGCGTTGTTTTTTTTTCACGGGTCTCTCTAAAATGGAGCACCTTATCACTATGCACGCACTTTTTTCACTTTATTTATTTTAAGAATGATTTTTTTTTTGTCTTTTAGTACTTAGACAGCGATTGAGAACTTAAGGGAATTACCCTAGAAGGAGTATAAGCATAGAACACCCATGAAGGTGTTTACAGGAGATTTATGGTCTAGAGACACCTTTACCAGATACCTCTAGTATTTATAGAGAGGTGGAGTCATTTATATATATCCCTATCACCTATCTCCTTGTAGATATATACCCTTCACTTTATACATTTTTTCCTGTGCTTATTTCTCACTGTTTAGCATATCTCTCACTATTCCTTTGTGTTTTGACTTTTGCCTCTGGATGATTACACTAGGCTCTGTTGTAGCCAGTGTTATAAAGATTTCCATAAGGTGGAGATTGCTACTTTTTCTGTTAGTTCTCATATCGTTACATTTGTATCCTGTGGAGTTAATGTGGCATGCTTAATTACCAATCATTAGCTGTTGAGCATATCACTTGGTATTTAGACAGCTATTTGAGAATTTAAGGGATTTTTTTTTCTTCCCTAAACTGAATTTAAGCATAGAATATCTATGAAGGTGTTACATGAGACTGAAGGTCTAGAGACTAGGGATACCCTTACCACAGACCTCTGGTAACCCTAGAGAGGTGTATTTAATTGGTTATATCCCTATTACTTATCTCTCTGTATATACCCTTCTTTTTATATATTTTTTCCTGTGTGCTTTGTTCTCACCATTTAGCATATCTCTCACTATTCCTTTTATGTTTTAGTTTTTGCTTCTGGAAGATCACACTAGGCTCTGTCGTAACCAGTGCTGTATATACTTCCATGAGGGCTTAAACACATAAAGGGGGAGATTGCTATCTCTTCAGTTAGTTCTCGTACTGCAAATCCATACCCGTTTGGAACTAGTGTGGTATGCTTTATTATTAACTATTATTGAGCATCTCACTCAGGGCTGTTCCCCCTCATATCAGGCTACACTGTTTAATTTGTCCTAGTACTTTTTAGAGTTACTAATAAAGTTCTTTTGTTATTTATCATTTTCTCCTTTGAGATCTTATTGGAGTGGATTGGAAATTTAACCTTGTGGTCACTTTCTATTCAAGTGACACTTTTGGTTCTCTACTATTTACTAATTGTCAGAACTTTGTTTGTTATAGCTGTTCATATTTCTAACTAGCTAGTAAAACTCTAATCAAATTCACATTTGCAGCTACATTTTTAATACTGATTATTATATATCTAAGTTAGTATTCTGTTTAGTATGGTGTTTGTTAGATTGTCCTCACTCTATATAAATATCCACACCTTAACATTCTAGTGTGTACATCATTGTTTTAGTAGAAAGCAACTCTGTAGAGGTTGGTAAGACATGGATTTATTTTATGCCAAGTACATAAACTGTGCTTTTTCTAATCTAATCTAATCAATATGATAGTGTTTTGCACAGAGTGCATGGTCTGCTTTTTAACAAATATTTTTAATACAAAAATATAGTATGGTTTTTACCTCACACGAAGGGAGTCGAACAGTATATGCTTGAACACTAACACAAAGTTGGGTTTCTGATACATTGATGTGCATTCCTTTAAACAAATAAAACAGTATTTGATATAACTACAGTATCTATGTTCTCTAGAAATAATAAAGGCATTGTTTTCCTCCATTGAAAGGATAAAGCATGTAACAAGGGGTCCTTTACTGTTATACATTTTGATATTTTGTACAGATAGATAAATGTGAAAGTCAGAGATATAAAGAAAAACTCAACAACTCATTGGTCACAACATGTTTTTCATTCATCTGAACAGTAGACTAGCAACATTTTGATCATTTACAAACTTTATCAGTTCCCTTACTGGGTTACTCTACCATTATAATGGTAAACCCTTATCTTTACCATAATGATGCCAGAATAAACAAGTTGTCACCAAGGAGTTGCAAAATTTGTTTACCTTGTCTGTGGTTTCCTTTCCAGACAATTCCAATACAAATTCAGCTGACCTGTTTTAAATTACTGCATGCTGAGGTGTGCATGTTTATTTGGCAGGGCAGGTCATTGTAATAATTGGTCATTCACAACAGATTATCCCTAAAGCTCAGAGGTGATCTTACTTTGATGAACTTTAAAAAATATTACGCTGCTGCACATTTACTTGAATTCTTGTTTGGAGTATGGAAGACTCTCATAAAGCCTTGGTGGGCTTAGAGACAGATGGTGTAATAGCGGACCTGCAGGCACTGCCCTGTATTTGCACCGAACATTGACGGTGCTAGTGGTGTAGAGGTGGGTAGTCTGGACACATCTGGTGGGATTACACTCTGGTTCAGCTGGCGAGACATGTGGTAGCATTATACACTAGTTCAGCTGTTCTGGTCTGCAGTCCATACTGTAAACTTTCAGAGGAAAGCCTTTCTCCTTCATCATACTCTGTTTCCATTGCAGGTGTATAAGAGATTGGTTGCGCCATTACTCTTAAATTCAGCAAAGGTTGTCCTCACTTTTTTCTGTAGGTGTTCCGGTTCTCCTTAGCTGATGTGGTGGGTTCAAGAGGTTGAAAATACCTGTAGGTTTGAAGCTCTGGCAGCAGATAATGTGAGGCCTAGTGAACGCCTATATTGGCCCAAGTTCCTCTTCTCCAGGGAAGCCGCTCCATACTTAAATGTAACATAATACCCTTTAGTACTCCCCTGAGTCCTTACGGTGAGTGGGACCTGTTTGGGATTAGGCTATTGTATGCTAAGACATGAATCTCCTCTCTCACAGCTTCCATCCCCCCTTTTTTTCTTCCACATTCTTTACCCCTCTCTTCTTCATCTTACAGCTCTTGCTCGTCTATCTCTTCTTTCTGCATTCCATAATGCCTGTCATGATTGTTTAATTCTTTTGAGGGTTCCCCTGTCGGTGCTGCCCTGACTCATTCAAAAAACATTGTTTACTTGCATCACATACAACCCTTCTTTGTCCCTTTATTGACTTCTTTAGTTGGTTCTATTTTTTATGCGATACTCCTGAGTGGAATTAACAGGGGAACGCTTTGTGGATTATATGGTGACTTATCACATTCACTATTTTTTAAATGTTTTATTATTATTATTGGCATTAATATAGCTCCAACAAATTCCGTAGTGCTTTACAATATTATAGGAGGGGGAAATTTAACAATAAATGAGACAATAACAAAAAACTTACAGGAACAATAGGTTGAAGAGAACCCTGCTCAAATGTGCTTACAGTCTAGAGGACTATGTGTAACTGTTTGCTTCCTTATTGAAAATCTGTTTGGAATAAAAAAATGTTTTTTTTTGTTAATTGTTTGGGTGTATGTGCGTACAGTTCACATTGCTCTTGTTATGTTCATAATCAGGTATGTGGTTAGTTATCCATGTAGTGGTGTTGAAGACATTTGTACGACTATACACTTGTATGATTTCAGATTACCTAGATGTGAACACATTTCTTGTTGTTGCTTGTTTACCACATTCGCTTTTCTGTAAAAATGTCTCTTTTGCATAATAGACTCTTATTGAACAGATAATTTGTTTCTTTCTTTCACTGTCAATAGGAAAAATTCAGAGCCAGTTCATGCTCAGCTATATTTTTGTATGCTTTACACTGAACTGCACTGTGGAAATCCAGGACTGGAAATCGTGCAAACAGACAGATTGAAACTGGCAAAAAAAGTAAACAGTGTGACCAAAAAAAACTCCAGAGAAGAATATGGGATGGTAGAGTTATTAGGCAAAGTTATTCTGTTCATGGCACATTAGGCTGGCGGGACAGACCTAATGCGCAGTTTTTTAATATAGCTCCCTGCAGGCAATCTAATGTAAACACTGTATTTTCAGAGAAAATACAGTGTTTACATTGTTTGATAGGAATACCTCCGGTGGCCGTCACTCAGACGGCCACCAGAGGGACTTCCTATCATGTATGGCCCTAAAAAGGCCATGTATACGTCAGACATATTAAAATACATCTGACGTGTGCAGGAGAGAGAAGGCACCCTGTGCGTGCCTTCTCTCTCCTGCCTGTCAGCAGAGGAGAGGGGGCGGGCAAAGACCACGAGCTCAGCTGTCAGTCAGCGCAGGCGCTTGGGCCAGTATGGGTGCCAGGCTGGGGGGCCCAGGGATGCCCGAGAGGAGGTTTTGGGCTTGCTGAGGGCATTAGTTGCCAAGTTGCCTGATGCCACGCAGGGGGCAGAAGGGGCAACTGCAACAGGGTCTGTGCAAGCTGTGCTGCAGGGTGCATTCCGCCCCAGCATCCCAGGGTGTGAGTTGGCTCCCTTGGGCATGCATGTCCCAAGTGAGATGCGCAAGAAGATTACACAAGGGGAATATGTAGATTTTTTATCCCTGTTTCCGCCAGATAAGGACTCGGTAGATAGGCCTAGAAGGGGTGAGCCAGGCGAAGGGGAGAAGAGTAAGCAGCTTCCAAGAACGTTTGGTTGCAGGGCTTTAATGTGTTTGCTAACGTTCTGTCCAGGAGCTCTCTCAGATAGGGCCCCATCTTTGTGAGATGCGCAAGAAGATTACACAAGGGGAATATGTAGATTTTTTATCCCTGGTTCCGCCAGATAAGAACTCGTTAGATAGGCCTAGAAGGGGTGAGCGTTTGGTTGCAGGGCTTTAATGTGTTTGCTAACTTTCTGTTCAGGAGCTTTCTCAGATGGGCCCAGTGGTGTATCCTGGTTTTGTGCTGCCCTAGGCAGGACAAAACTCAGGCACCCCCCCACGCCACCCCCACCCGCGCCACCGCCACCCAACCTTCCCCCCTGCTCAGCCTTCTAAATACACACACACACACATTCACTGACAGATACGCATTCACTAGCTAACAGAAACACACAGTCACTAACAGACACACACTCACACACTCACTAACAGACACACACACTCACAGGCAAACACACACACTAACAGACATCCACACTAACATACATACACTAACATTAACATACACACTAACACTAACAGACACACACACTAACATACACACACTAACAGACACACTAACATACACACACTAAGACATCCACACACACTAACACACACACACACACACTAACATACACACACTAACATACACACTAACACTAACATACACACACTAACACTAACATACACACACTAACATACACACTAGCAGACATACACACACACACTCACTAGTGTTTTTATTTTTTTATTTTTTATTTAACCCCCCCCCCCAGCCTCCTTACCTTTGGTAATGCTGGGGGGGGTTCTTCCTCTCCCTGGGCGGCAGTGGCGGCAGTGGCTGCAGGGCGGGCAGGCGGCTGGCGAGGGAGCTCTTCCCCTGAGCGCTCTGCTCAGCTCCCTCGCGCGCCGCCAGCAGAGTGAGGCTGGGAGCCGATCAACCCGGCTCCCAGCCTCACTCTGCTGGCGGCGCGCGAGGGAGCTGAGCAGAGCGCTCAGGGGAAGAGCTCCCTCGGCGGCTGCCCGCCCAGCGCCCAGAATGTCTGTTAGCCGCGAGGCTAACAAGACATTTGCCTTGGGCATTTGGGGGGCGGCGTTTTTTGCCGCCCCCTGAAAAATGCCGCCCAAGGCAAATGCCTTGTTTGCCTCGCGGCTAATACGCCCCTGGATGGGCCCCATCTTTGTCTGCAAACAGACAGATTAAAACTGGCAAAAAAGTAAACAGTGTGACCAAAAAAAACTCCAGAGAAGAATATGGGATGGTAGAGTTATTAGGCAAAGTTATTCTGTTCATGGCACATTAGGCTGGCGGGAGAGACCTAATGCACAGTTTTTTAATATAGCTCCCTGCAGGCAATCTAATGTAAACACTGTATTTTCAGAGAAAATACAGTGTTTACATTGTTTAACAGGAATACCTCCAGTGGCCGTCACTCAGACGGCCACCAGAGGGACTTCCTATCATGTATGGCCCTAAAAAGGCCATGTATACGTCAGACATATTAAAATACATCTGACGTGTGCAGGAGGGAGAAGGCCCAGGGTGTGAGTTGGCTCCCTTGGGCATGCATGTCCCAAGTGAGATGCGCAAGAAGATTACACAAGGGGAATATGTAGATTTTTTATCCCTGGTTCCGCCAGATAAGGACTCGGTAGATAGGCCTAGAAGGGGTGAGCCAGGCGAAGGGGAGAAGAGTAAGCAGCTTCCAAGAACGTTTGGTTGCAAGGCTTTAATGTGTTTGCTAACATTCTGTCCAGGAGCTTTCTCAGATAGGGCCCCATCTTTGTTCGGGTACTTGGATCTCATCTGGTGGGCATATAAAATATATGGGGGGCAATGCTGGTTCCGGTAAGACCAGCAGTTTAGACAGAAAATGGCAGTGTGCCCACGGTTGGATTTTGGGATGCAGGAGGGCAATCTATGGCTGCTCCTGTTGACTCCAAGTCGACCTTCGCCCTTTTAGGGTGCAGCCGGCTGGGGCTACGTGGGGGGTCTGTTGGCTCTTCAACAAGAGTCACTGCAGGTGGTATATTTCCTGCAGATTCCGACACGAGTGCTCACACTGTGGAGGAGCACACCCAGCAGCGCACTGCATCAAGAGAGCAAAACAGGTGCCTCCAAAGGGGAGGGTTCCGGAGACCTTGTCAAAAGGTGTGGACCCCGGTGAGCGTGGTAATGATGGCGCTGTGGATCACACGGTATCCTAGGGGGCGGGAGGTGTTGCTGTTAGCAGACGGTTTTTCGGAGGGGTTTTGGATTCCTTTTGTTCACTCGTTGGAGCTGCGTTTTGCCAACAATTTCGTTCGGTTCGGGGCAGGGAAGGGATGTTACGGGAAAAACTAGAAAAAGAGGTTAGTTTGGGGAGGATGGCGGGGCCGTTTGACTGCTCTCCGTTTGATAATAGTCGTGTGTCGCCGTTGGGCTTGGTCTCCGAGAAGGAGGAGGGGGCATATCGCATGATTCACCATTTATCTTATCCAGCAGCTGAGTTAATGACAGCATTGACAAGTAGACGCTTGAATTGGTCCGGGAAGCAGGGGCTGGGGCCTGGTTAGCAAAGTTGGACATTGAATTGGCTTTTCGCTTGTTGACTGTGCACCCGGAGTAATATAACCTCCTGGGTTGCCACTTTGAGGGAAGGTTCTACTACGATATGTGTCTTCCTATGGGGTTTGCCCCATGTTTCTATCTCGAGTCCTTTGCCTCAGTTCTGGAGTGGGTGGTGGTTCGGGTTACGGTTTACGGATCCGTGACACATTATTCAGATGATTTCTTTTGTTCGTGGGAGAGCGGGGGGCCAGGGTCTGCAGAGACCTGCTGCGGGTTTTTCGGGAAGGAGCAGCGGATTTTGGTGTTCCAGTAATGAAACAGAAGACGGAAGTGCATTTGTTCCTCGGGGTGGAGATTGATTCCCCCAACATGATCTTTCGATTGCCGGACGACAAGGTCTCTGTCCTGGTTCGGTGGGTGGATCTGGTAAAAGTGGCGAAAAAAGTTCAGTTGAGGCAACTTCAGGTGTTGCTGGGTCACCTGGCATTCGCGTGTTGGGTCCTACCCATGGGTCAGGCTTTCTGTCCCCGGCTATTCTTGGCGACAGTGGGGATACGGGAACCGGGTGACCTGGAAACTCAAGTCTGATTTTCAAGTATGGAGCTCCTTTCTGGAGAAGTATATTGGTCGGTCGTGCTGGCGCGGCGGTGGAGAAGTTGGTATTGAGCTCTACACTGATGCTTCCAGATCCCTCAGCTTCAGAGCATACTTAAAGGGCCGGTGGTGTGCTGAGGCCTTGCCAGAGGGTTGGAAAGGTAAGGATCTCATGCTAAATCTTACATTTCTGGAGCTCTTCCCAATTGTGGTGGCTATGGAGTTGTGTGGTGAGGGCTTACGGGATAGGACGGTTGATTTCCACACGGACAACATGAGGGTTATCCATGTAATTAATCGTTCCACCGGTGTTGGCGTTGCTGAGGCGTTTGGTCCTGAGTTTGCAGTATAATGTGTGGCTCAGGGCGTGTCATGTACCAGGGTTGCAAAATGTCGTAGCTGATTCACTTTCTCGGTTCCAGTAGCAGCATTTCCGAGAGGCAGCACCGGTGGCAGATCAGGAAGGGCAGCCTTGCCCGCAGTCTTTATGGGAGTTCAGCGTCCTCGTGGAAGGTATACTGGGCAGTATGGTCAAAATGGCTGGGTTTCGTGAAGGGGGAAAGAAGCCTGGCGTCGGACACGGGGCGCTTTGAGGTAACCCTGCTGTTTTTGGAAAAATTGCTAGAGGAGTGGCGGTCATCTGCCGCGACAGAGATTCCGGATTGGGTAGGTGGAGTTCTGGTAGGTTCCAATTGTTCGGTCGCATCTGTTATAATACAGGGTTTTAGCTGGGTGGGAGACGGTTTGCTGCCTGAACTGAGGTCCTGTGCCCTCACCAGAGTAATGCCCCAATATTGCATTGGCAGAGGCCGATGGTCTACTTATATATGATGGGCAACTACATGTTATTCTCTTGTTGAAATAGCCTTAGCACTTTAGCATTTTTAGTTAACTTCTTTAATTTTTTTTTTTTTTATCATGTCTGGGCAGTGTAGCATGTCAATAGCTATCTGTTCTCAACGGACATCATCTCTGTTCATATTTTGTGTCTAGCTTACTCTCTTAAAGTACTACTCAAAAGAAAATAGGACATTGACTAGAAGTCAGAGTCAGGCTTAGACACTGCTTGCTTATCTATCCTTTGTCCATCTCTCCTGACACACAGATTTTAATACATATACTGTGCCAAGTTTTCTACTGTCTCTACGCATTTTAGTACTTCTTGTTATATATAAAAAAATTTCTTCAATCTCGCTGCCGTACCTAAGTTATATTCTGTTGATGATATTATGCCTGCCTTTGTTGTTGTGGCAACACAAGCTCCCTTGTTAATGTATGCACATCAAAAATAAAGAATATTAAAAAATTATAATAATAATATCAGGAAGTATTACTTTACTGAGAGGGTAGTGTATGCATGGAATAGTCTTCCAGCTGAAGTGGTAGAGGTTAACACAGTGAGGGAGTTTAAGCATGTGTGGGATAAACTTAAGATAAGGCCAGGAACTAATTAAAAGTATTTCGAAAATTGGGCAGACTAGATGGGCCGAATGGTCCTTATCTGCTGTCACATTCTATGTTTCTGTGGCGGAACCAACCTCGCCACTATGCATTGGAGAAGCCTGGTTGCTCGCCTGCTCCCTTTAAACTATGGCCCTGCAGTTCAGACCTGTTATTTTCCCTGCTGAAAGGTTTATTCGTGCCTTTCTGCCGGGGTGTTCGGTAGATTCCATCTACCGAACAAACTACCGAACGATGGACCACCTGGCAACTGGTGTGCCGTCAATTGACCGCCCAGAAGCTGCGGTTAACCGCAGCTTAATTGATGAACGCTGGGTGGCCTTTGTTCGGTTGCCGAACATGTGGCAGCGGCCATTTTACCTCCCGAACGTCCAGCGGTGTTCAGCGCCCAAACTATGGAACTGAAAACGGACACTTATTGGTGCGAACACCGCTGAGCCGCCAGCCTCCTTACCTCTCCATTCGGTAGCGGAACCAAATGACTGTTCATTCGGTAGTTTAACCGGATGAACAGCATCACCCCAGATAGCTAAGCCATGGAGCCTGTTTGTGTAAAGAAAGACTATGTGAAAGACTTTGGCTCCATGGCGATTGAACTGTATGTATGTGATCTGAGCGCCATTCGGTAGTAATGTGCGCTCAGATCTAAGCTATCTGGGGATATGTAGAATGTCTATGTTTTATGTAATAAATGTAACTGTATGTAATTTTATGTCTTTTACTGAAAATGTGTGTAATGGAGTTTTGCCTCTGTCCTTGGATATAATTGGATTACTTCCCAATTATCTCCAGGACAGAGAGGAGGGATTGTGATGCATTGTGGGATTGTTGAAATGTGTAAGTCTGTGATTGGTTCTTGTACCCTTTGTGTCCCAGTCTCCCATC
The DNA here is from genome assembly GCA_933207985.1 of Pelobates cultripes. Taxonomy (NCBI): domain Eukaryota; kingdom Metazoa; phylum Chordata; class Amphibia; order Anura; family Pelobatidae; genus Pelobates; species Pelobates cultripes. Next base: position 221,067,484 of record OW240915.1, read on the forward strand.
TGGTCCCCTAGGGGAGTGTCCACCAGGTGGGAGACCTGCATAAAAGCCAGGCAGTTAGCCCCAGTAAACCAGATTCTGCTTGACCCTCAAAACGAAGTGTCGTCTCGTCTTTGGGGGGATTTACTGTATGCTGTTAGAGACTGATTGCCAGGAGTGTAAGCCGCTTGGGGGCTTTTCCTGTTCGTCTGCTAACAGCTATTCGTGTGTCTCCAGTTCGGGAGTTTGGAGTGCTACTTGGTATGCAGTTTGGGAGTTTCGAGTATTCCCTTGGTTGCAGTTCGGGAGTTGGTGAATTCGTGGGTTTGCAGTTCGGGAGATTGGTGCTTGCAGTAGCTGTCTGTGCAGCTGAGAAAGGGGAATATCACCTAAACGGTTTTTAACCGTTTATGTGCAAAACGGTCCGTTACAGTTTCTATGGATTTATTAGTTGTATTCCAGTAGGTATAAATAATCCATGCAAATCAATAAAATGATTAAGAAATATTTTTTAAATGCATACACATAGCTACATAACCACAGAAGCTTTTTTATTCTCTTATTGGTGTCTCAGTTGATTGTTAGCTTTCTGTATACTCACCGATAGCATTTTGCCTTAATGAGTTTGACAGGAAATGTTCCCCTAGTAAAAGAAAGTAGAAATGTTTCATGCCCTAATTAATGATCAAATTATTACACTGTAACTAGTTGCATTTCAAATGAAAATAAGTGACTACCCTGATAACAGCTGGATTATAAATGTCAGAGACAAAGGGAAGACTAATGTTTTAAGTTTTAAATCTTAATTTATGTGATTGTGTAGAATATAGAATATGATTCTACTTAAGTGATCCCACTCTTATTGTGGAGATTACAGAGTGAAAAAGTAGCAAAATATAAAGGTACTCTTTAATAAAATATATAAGTATAGAGCACACACTGAAGAGTATACACATCTAAACTATGATTTGAGATGTCTACATATTATTGCTTGAAAAAAAACACCATAAGGGGTTTTCACAATAATCTGAAACAGTAGTCTGTAGTACAGATACATTAGTATTTATTAAGGACACTATTACATTGGAGTAATAAAGCGATTATAGGAAACACATGTAAAAGCTCGCTTTAACTAAAGATTCCAACAGGTATCAGTATAAAAACATAAAATAAAATATAAACCTACACATCTTTAGTCAGACATGATTTTCAGTTTATGTCTCTTATATACACTATTAAGTGATGTTATCACAAACACAGAAGGGACTTAGCACACTGAACCCCACTGACACATCATCAATTTTTCATACCATTCTCCGTCACCTGTGCATATCCTTGAGATTACAAATCTCGGATTGTGAAACTCTCCCCCTCCGGGGGAAGGACACCGGGATTTTCCCTGTTGGCTGCCCTGTATGTCACCTATGTTCACTGGACTTAGACAGGCTGACATGAAGGAGTCTGTATACTCGGTTTTTCATTTTTGGTTTTACTATTGTTTTTACTACTGTTTTACACTAGACCCGATTCCAGATAATACCACTTGTGATGTACATTATGATTCCAGACATAGATGCAAATTAACAATACTACTCAATGATCACTGCTGGAGGATACAACACCAAAGGACCAAAGACTACCCATTCTACTTTCATGTCAATTCATGGAGATTTTTATCAAACTAGGCCCATGAATAAAGAGGCAAAAGGAAGCTGAAAAACCTGCCCTACTTAATAAAATACGAAAACTTGAACAGCAACACAAACAGTTCCTCACTCTGACTACATTGACTGAACTCACTGATCCTAGAAACATAAATTAAATGACCTGCTAGATAACTGTCACATTTGCTGCACTGGCGGATCCAGGGGGGGTGGGCAATGGGGCAATTGACCCCCCGAGAATCCGAGGTTCTCCCTCTCCCCTGCCGGCTAATGCAGGGCTGGCAATGTCTAAGCGCCAGCCCTGCAGTGTGCCTTCATAGACCGGAGGGGAGATCAGAGATCTCCCTCTCCGGTCCGCAGGCACTGTTTGCTGGCCGCCGGCAGAGGAGGGAGAGAGAGAGGACCTGGGGGAGCTTAGTCTGCAGCTCCTCCAGGTCCTTCTCTCGCGAGCACGCAGCGTTGCCACGGCAACGCTCCGGATTTCGCGAGAGTGAACTCTAGCCCTGGAGACCGGGGCTAGAGTTCACTCTCACCACATGGACCATCAAGGATTCCCCACCGGACCACCAGGGATAGAGAAATGTTAAGAAGGGAGGGGGGACATTATGTAGATTTTAAATAAAAAAACAAAAAAACATTTTATCAAATTTAAAAAAAAAACATTTTAAAAAAAGCCCCCCATCCTTATCACACACATAGCCTACAAACACACACTAGACAGGCATACTTAATGTTCTAAAAATGAACATGCTACCAAGAGTCCTGTACTTGATAAATGCACTACCAATGCTGATCCCCAACTCTTGAAATATATTTAAAGGGACACTATAGTCACCTGAACAACTTTAGCTTAATGAAGCAGTTTTGGTGTATAGAACATGCCCCTGCAGCCTCACTGCTCAATCCTCTGCCATTTAGGAGTTAAATCCCTTTGTTTATGAACCCTAGTCACACCTCCCTGCATGTGACTTGCACAGCCTTCCATAAACACTTCCTGTAAAGAGAGCCCTATTTAGGCTTTCTTTATTGCAAGTTCTGTTTAATTAAGATTTTCTTATCCCCTGCTATGTTAATAGCTTGCTAGACCCTGCAAGAGCCTCCTGTATGTGATTAAAGTTCAATTTAGAGATTGAGATACAATTATTTAAGGTAAATTACATCTGTTTGAAAGTGAAACCAGTTTTTTTTTCATGCAGGCTCTGTCAATCATAGCCAGGGGAGGTGTGGCTAGGGCTGCATAAACAGAAACAAAGTGATTTAACTCCTAAATGACAGTGAATTGAGCAGTGAAATTGCAGGGGAATGATCTATACACTAAAACTGCTTTATTTAGCTAAAGTAATTTAGGTGACTATAGCGTTCCTTTAATGAACTCTAAATGTCTGATTTGTTGTAGGATTTTGTCTTTGTAATATCAATAATATAATTCTTTATATTAGTTGAAATTAAGTTCATTTCAAATTACTTTCAGACACAGGAACTGAAAGGCCCTATCTGTAAATCTAGTATTACAGACTCCCATTGTATATCAATGGTCACTACATATGGTTCTTGTTCAGATAATGATTGATGAAGGCCTGTTGACATTAACATTTGACCCAGCATTACAAGCCAGACGCTCTGTGTAATAGGAAGTATCCTTTCTGAAGGCATTCATTTAGCCATGTATATACTAACGTCCTTTGTGTAAATTATATTTCACTCCCCCAAGTATAAGCATTTGTATAACATATGGCTTTAATCATAGACTGGACTTAATGGTTACTAAGCCACTACCCTTTTTCAATGATAGCCACATATTTTAAAGGTATCCAATAACCTTATATGCATGCCTCCTAAGTAATTGAATTTAGACATACAAAAACTTTTTAACCTCAACCTTGGATATGATCTAGAAGTAAATACACATTGCTGTATTGGTCCAGATGTGTGCAAGGACTTTGTGTTATTTTCGGATGGTGTGTACGTTTGAATAAACATACATTTTTGGCTGAAAGACAATCTGATTCGATTATTGGAACTCTGGTGTGACAAACAAACTTCTCAGGAGCAGCTAAGGTCAACTTAAAATGACCAGTAATTGTTATGTTTGTAGTACATCGAAACAAAAAAGAGATGTGTTGTTAAAACAACCGAAAAATATGTGTGTTGTTACAAGGTCTGGTATTTCCCAATTTCCCCATCTCCCCTTCCCCCTTCGAGCTAAACTGTGAAATTTCCTCAAAAGTTAACAGGAGGGAAATTGCCCCCTAGGCTCTATTCTAATAGCACATTGGATGCAAAGTTAGCTGAAACAAAAACTCAGATAGAAGACTCTCAGCAGTTGTTGAAAAGATTTAGTGATGATGAAGAAAGTGAAGATATTAACATAATGAAAGAAATCAGAGAGAACCCATAAAACCATGTTTCACATGTCTAAAGAATTAGACTTAAATTTGACTAATTTTGACAAATTGCCAAGACAGATTACTAACCTGGGGAATGCTAGAGATACAGTTGCAAGAAAAGGTATGTGAACCCTTTGGAATAATATGGATTTCTGCACAAATTGGTCATAAAATGTGATCTGATCATCATCTAAGTCACAACAATAGACAATCACAGTCTGCTTAAACTAATAACACACAAAGAATGAAATGTTGCTATGTTTTTATTGAAAACACCATATAAACATTCACAGTGCAGGTGAAAAAAGTATGTGAACCCTTGGATTTAATAACTGGTTGAACCTCCTTTGGCAGCAATAACTTCAACCAAACGTTTCCTGTAGTTGCAGATCAGACGTGCACAACGGTCAGGAGTAATTCTTGACCATTCCTCTTTACAGAACTGTTTCAGTTCAGCAATATTCTTGGATGTCTGGTGTGAATCGCTTTCTTGAGGTCATGCCACAGCATCTCAATCGGGCTGAGGTCAGGACTCTGACTGGGCCACTTCAGAAGGCGTATTTTCTTCTGTTTAAGCCATTCTGTTGTTGATTTACTTCTATGCTTTGGGTCATTGTCCTGTTGCAACACCCATCTTCTGTTGAGCTTCAGCTGGTAGACAGATGGCCTTAAGTTCTCCTGCAAAATGTCTTGATAAACTTGGGAATTCATTTTTTCTTCGATGATAGCAATCCATCCAGGCCCTGAGGCAGCAAAGCAGCCCCAAACCATGATGCCCCCACCACCATACTTCACAGTTGGGATGAGGTTTTGATGTTGGTGTGCTGTGCCTTTTTTTGCCAACATAGTGTTGTTTGTGTCTTTCAAACAATTCAACTTTGGTTTCATCTGTCCACAGAATATTTTGCCAGTATTGCTGTGGAACATCCAGGTGCTCTTGTGCAAACTGTAAACGTGCAGCAATGTTTTGTTTGGACAGCAGTGGCTTCCTCTGTGGTATCCTCCCATGAAATCCATTCTTGTTTAGTGTTTTACGTATTGTAGATTCGCTAACAGGGATGTTAGCATTTGCCAGTGACTTTTGTAAGTCTTTAGCTGACACTCTAGGATTCTTCTTCACCTCATTGAGCAGTCTGCGCTGTGCTCTTGCAGTCATCTTTACAGGATGGCCACTCCTAGGGAGAGTAGCAGCAGTGCAGAACTTTCTCCATTTATAGACAATTTGTCGTACCGTGGACTGATGAACAGCAAGGCTTTTGGAGATACTTTTATAACCCTTTCCAGCTTTATGCAAGTCAACAATTCTTAATCGTAGGTCTTCTGAGAGCTCTTTTGTGCAAGACATCATTCACATCAGGCAATGCTTCTTGTGAAAAGCAAACCCAGAACTGGTGTGTGTTTTTTATAGGGCAGGGCAGCTGTAACCAACACCTCCAATCTCATCTCATTGATTGGACTCCAGTTGGCTGACATCTCACTCCAATTAGCTCTTGAAGATGTCATTAGTCTAGGGATTCACATATTTTTTCCACCTGCACTGTGAATGTTTACATGGTGTGTTCAATATAAACATGGCAACATTTCATTCTTTGTGTGCTATTAGTTTAAGCAGACTGTGATTGTCTATGGTTGTGACTTAGATGATGCTTAGATCACATTTTATGACCAATTTGTGCAGAAATCCATATTATTCCAAAGGGTTCACATACTTTTTCTTGCAACTCTATTTTATAAAAAAAAACCCTGCAAATCAGAAGGATTTGGATTTCACTTTGAAAGAGGAAGTTGAGAATGAAATGGCTCAGATGTTAAGTTGTGACCATGGACAAGCGAGAAGTGAAATAGAAAAGAAATTGGGAAATGTGCAAGAAAGGGGTCAGATGGATACTCTCAAATTAGCCAAATTGATTAAAGATTTGCCTAAATATGATGAGAAGAGAGGACCTTTTTACAATGAGTGATTTTGAAGGTGAAATGGATAAAAGACAATTTGTTAATGTGGTAACCACAAGAGGTCTTTTGATCTGGCTGCCAACCTCATTAAGTGAATGAGTTAAAAATAAACTAATTGATGTGTTGGAGGATAAGGCAAGTGAAATGCCCAGAGTTGAGTTGGAGGAATTGTTTCCAAATAATACACAAAGATTGCTCATGGTGGTACAGTGTGCAACTGGTGTCGACAGTTTTAAATTTTCTACTCTTGATTAATTTAAAATGGAGAAAACTGATTATATACGTGTTTGTGCCAATTTATGGAATAAGGCATGGAATTTGATTACTGTCATAAGCAGAGTGTTACTGAATTTGTCTCTAGAATATCAGGGTTACCAAACGAGATAAGATTTTGATGCTTTTGATGCACCAACAGTAGATTTTACTGCTTTAGGAATTATGAAATTTTTGCAATTGTTTCAAAGAAAAAACACAGAAACAGCTAAGATTTTTGCGTTCACATACACACTTTTCTCTAGGAATACATCAGCAGGACTGGCCCCTATTAACTATGTGTCTAGTGAAAAAGGTAGAGGGAGATATGAGGTTAATAATAGAAATGGTAATTTTAGAGGGAGGTCTATGGGTAGACCATAAAATTCACAAAATTACCAGGGTACTAGAAACTATTCGATCCCACCCCAAGATAGATATTATAGGGTTAATCAGAGTAATCCTATAGTATGCTATAATTGCAACCATGACGGTCATGTTAGGAGATATTGTCCAAAATATGAGGAAAATCCTTACCCAGTGAAAGGGAAAGAAAATGGCATTTTGCCAGACCATAAGACTGTAGAAACCGATGATATACATTCAGCCCTCCCTCACATATCAAATTCATAAGAAGAGTGTATACATATGTTAAATTTCATTGAAAGAAAGGTGGAGGCAGTCCTAATTCCACAAGTGAAATTTGCCTACCCCACCAATAAATAGGGATGTGTAACCCCTAGTTGCTCTCTTGTCTATTTTTCTGATATTACTCTGGGTGAAGATGAACAGCCATATATTTATGGAACACTAGAGGGGGATATAACAGAGTTTTTATTAGACACAGGAGCAGCAGTGTATCTAACCAACAAAAGCTTGCCTTTAAAAATGTAAGCACCAACAATTTCCCTTCTAAGTTTTAATGGAGCACATGCACTGATAATGACATTGAGTTTGAAGGATGTCAACATAGTAGCGCTCCAAACTACTTTATTGTCAATGTTCTAACACGTATCAAAGACTGGTCCACCTTTATAAACCCTAGAGGGATTTAGAAGCATGTTTCCTATCAGTTGCTCTAGAAACCCTACCATGGCCAGCAATACCTGTAAGGTGACCTAGGCGGCCGCCTAGGGCGCAACTTAGCAGGGGGCGCCGGAGCCCTGCGCCCGGAATCACCGGTGCGGCTCCTCATGCTGCGCCGCCTGAGCGCTTTAGCAAGTACTGCTGTATGGAGGGTGGCCGGATTTGAGTGACTGGCAGGAGGGAATCGCAGAGCGCTGCCTCCTGACGGTCTCTTAATGTAGCGTGGCCAGGCGTCACGGATTGCGGGACAGGAACTTCTGTTTCCTGTACCCGGCCACCGGCGGACTGAAGGGAAGCGCTCACTGAGCCATGCTACATAGGCAGGAGCTAACAGGAAGGTAAGAACCACTGGGGGAGGGGGGGAGTAAGGACCACTGGGGGAGAGGGGGGGTAAGGACCACTGGGAGGAGCAAGGACCACTGGGGAGGAGTGGGGAAGGAGGACCACTGGGGTGGAGGGGGGGGAGAAGGACCACTGGGGAGGGGTGGGGGGGAGTAAGGACCACTGGGAGGGTGGGGGGAGTAAGGACCACTGAGGGAGAGGGAGGGGGGGTAAGGACCACAGAGGGAGAGGGGAGTAAGAACCACAGAGGGAGGGGGGGAGTAGGGACCACAGAGGGAGGGGGAGGGGGGAGTAAGGACTACAGAGGGAGGGGAGGAGTAAGGACCACTGGGGAAGGGTGGGTGGGCAAGGACCACTGGGGCAGGGGAGTATATAACATTGGGGAGGGGTGGTGGGGAGATAGGACCGCTGAGGGAGGAGGGGGGAAGGTCCACCAAAGGGTATGGCACCACCAAAAGGGGGGGTGAGAGGGGGGGAGAGGTCCACCAAGGACCACTAAGGGGAGAAAGAGGGGAAGGACCACCAATGGGGTGGAGGGAGGACCACTGAGGGAGTAGGGGGGAGGTCCACTAAGGGGGTTGAGAGAGGGAGGACCACTAAGGGGGGAAGGACCACCAAAGGGGGGTAAAGAGGGAGGACCACTAAGGAGAGGGCAAGAGTATAATGACCACCGAGTGGAGGGAGATTACCACTAAGGGGGTGGGGGGAGGAAGGGAAGGTCTAATAAGGGAGAGGAAGGACCACTAAGGGGGGGAAGAGGGGAAGGACTACTGAGGGGGGAAAGAAGGTAAAGACCACTGAGAGGGGGTAAGGGGAAAGACCACTAAGGGGGGGAGGAGGGCAAGGACCGATAAAGGGTTTGGGAGAGGGAGGACCACTAGGGGGAGGGAGGGAGGACCACTAAGGGGGAGAGGGGGGAGTGAGAAGACCACCAAGGGGGGCTGCAGAGGGACAGGGGGCCAAGGGAGAGCACTAAGGGACAGAAGAGGAGAACACTGAAAAAAAATAAAGAGCTGCTCCCCTCTCAGTCCCTATGCTACCCCACAAACTCTCTCTTTTACACTACACACATACACAATGCATCCCCACACACACACACACAGAAACATACAATGCATCCCTACTCACACACAGACACACAATGCATCCCTTACGTTCACACAAACACTCATTCTCATACACATAGAAACAAAATGCATCTCTGGCACACTCAATGCACCCCTTACAGACACACACTGCATTCAATTACATACGAAAAAACACACCTTGCATCCCTTACACACACACACCCAGAAACATACAATGCATTCCTTACACGCAAACACACACTGCATCCCCTATATAGACACTACATCCCTTACACAAATTGGTATCCCTATACACTACATTCTATAAGAACACATACATTACATACTCTACAATAACACATAAAACATCCCCTACACACATACACTCCACTCCCTGTGAGAGAACTCTTGGTTGGGCCATGTATGTGGATTTATAGGTGGGCATTGTAGGCATACTCACGGTCAAGCCCTGGGGGCCCAGACCTTGAGCTGTGTAAGGGGCCCCAAAAATGGAGCTGCTTCCTGTTTGTTAATTGTTGTGAGCACTGTTACAAACAGTATCCAGAGAGTCTCTTCTACATCAGACCTGTGAAGCCAGACTGAGCCCATCATCAGCCTCTCGTTCTCATCTGGTGGTAAGTAGGCAATCAAATATATTATTAGTGGCACTAATCTCTAATTTACCTCACATTAAATGGATACTATAGTCACCAGAAGCACTACAGCTTAATGTAGTGGTTCTGGTGTCTATAGCCTGTGCCTGTAGGCTCTCTAATGTAAACACACTGTCTTTTCAGATAAAAGACACGTTGTGCAGACTGGCATTGGCCCATATGGAAGAGCATATGGGCAGGGCATTGTGATATCACATGGTGGGCAGGACAGATGGGGGGCGGAAAAAGTTTTTTTTGCCTAGGGCGGCAAAAATCCTTGCACCGGCCCTGCATTGCTCACTACAGGTCTTCTCCAGATCTACCCTGGGCAACATCCTACAATACATTCAAACATAACAATCTGGCACTAATATAAGTCAAAATCAGGACTATCCCCAAATTGCTCACCCCTTCTATCAATCACCCACTACCCCAACGTGCTGACGGAGCTAGCTAAATGGCTTTCATCATGTTTCCCAGATACACCAACTGTTAGACTGATGGATATTTTCACCACTAACTGTCTCCCAACATTAGAGTCATACCTGCAAAGTAGGGACACAACATTCGCATACATATTCAAGCACCACCAACTCCTTCACTACTTACGTTCCTTGCCAGATTCGGACCACACACCTAGACCTCTTACTACCTTTGAACTGGCATGCACCTCAAACACTAGACCTAAAAAAGGTCTGTCAGAGGCTTACAAACTTCTACAAATACCTCTCGGCCTCTTATACGTCCCTCTTGGAAAAGAACTTGAGCATCTCACTCACAGTATACCAATGGCAAAAGATATTTCCGCTAACATGATCTTTAAACATGAGTGCTAAACACTTAGAAGTGGGTCTAAAATTGCTCACCAGATGGTATCACACACCAGACAAATTACACAAATAAAACCGAGCTATCCCTGACAACTGCTGGTGCTGTTGTGCCAACAAAGGCACGATCATACACATATGGTGGTATTGTCCTCCAATAAAGTGGTTCTGGGATGCACAACTCCCTATCATCACACAAGCCAGTAATGGTAAAATCTTGAACACGCCTGCAGAAATACTGCTCCTACACACCAACAAACATATAGCCACACTCTATAAATCTTGTCTACTTTTATTACCGATAGCAGCCAAATCTGTAATTTCACTCTACTGGAGATCCCCACAGGTTCCCACCATGGCAGAGTGGAAGAACGAGGTGGACAATATTAGGAGGTTAGAGGAACTGACAGTTATCCTTAAACCATCACACTAAATGCACAGCCAAATGGTTCTCCTGGACCACATATACCTCCAAGAGCATTATAAAAAAATTTAACATCTCGAACAACAACCCCGGAAATACCTCCATTGTCAGTATAAAACACATATACAACTGCCAAACTAATTTTTATTATTAATGTTTTATGTTTTTGTTACTTAGTTACTTTACCTGTTTTTGAAATACACACTGATATGTGATGTCATTTTCTCTGCATATTTTATTGTATACTTTTTACTGTATCATTGAAATGTTCAACAAAACTTTAAAAAAAAAAGTGTTAAAAAGCGCAGGAATTTTTCACGTATTCCTAAGCAAATACTGAACTATTAGTGCAAAGAGTTGCAATCAAGCACAACAAAAAAGTATAAAGAAAAAAATAGTGTAACCCTGGTCTACAGAAACCCTTATTAATGCCATGCATCACTTTTGTGATAGAAGAAAATTATAAAGTAGTAATAACAATAAGCAGGGAAACAAAATAGTTGATCATTTGGTTCTCAATAAATAACTCTAATAGTCATCTGGTAGTCTTACCTTGGATGAGAAGATGTCCAGCCTTATTCCAGCGTGGAGAAAGCCGTGCCACAAGTGTATAAAATAGACAAGACTGGAGTTTAGCTGGAGTTACTCTTTCTGGAGCATCCATCTGAGTGTAAAAAAGAAAATGTAAAAAATGGTCAAGAGAGTCCTACCTTACAACACTCCATTGCACAGCTTACAATCACATCGACTTAACATCTCACTTTCTGACATTTCTTCTCTCACCCGTTGATATTTAAAATACCTGTTTGCACCCTAATTAGCCTTGAATCCCAACAAATATTTTAATTAATTCCTCATTTGAGCTCTCACTGTAAATCTTTCTACTCATGAAAATGGATTAGCTTTTCTCTAAAATCTGTCCTCAGTATGTAACTTTAAAAATGTACTGATTACCATTTTATAAACACTGATTACTATCTTAATTTTTTCATCTCCAAAAATCATAAATCTAACCAATCTCAACCTAGTATAAATCTTTGGTCATAATTTGTGGAAATCCATTTCCACTTTGCTTTAAAACCCTACACTCTTTGATAAAACAATAGTAAATACAAAAGGTATAAAAGAGGTATACAAATGCTACAATCACCTAGTGTAAGTCACCCAAACCACACTAAAATAGTGAATTAAAAATGTAAAAACTGATGAGAGCACACTAATGGTGTACATATAACATACTCAAACAATATTACCATCAATGAATAGATACCTAAAAAGACAAAAAAAACGGTAGCTCATAGTGAACTCTGTATATAAAATAAAGGAATGTGTAAATACAAATTGGTCTCACTCACATATTGCTGAGCATGCTAAAGTGGGCTCAGACTAAAAGCGACTTGGAACAAATATAGTTGTTGAGATCAGGAATTGGCACCAATAACAGGATGCTCCACGAGTTGCTGGATATAAATTCTCCCTTTGGGTTCCAACAAAGTTGAAACCACAATGATAGGAAGTAACCAGGAACAAATGTATTACAAAATAAATATAAAAAGATCTCAAATATACAACCGCACTGACACGTTTCAACAAACAGTCTTTATCAAAGTGCTTTGTAATTGCTTCAGACTCCCGTCCGTTTAAATCTCCAAAAAGGCGTGTTCTTATCCACTTTTGTCCTCTGTTTCTTCCAGGTATGTCATTTCCGGTTATGTCACTTCCAGGTCAGCAGACTAAGTAGGTGACGTATTTCCGGATGTCCGGTCACATGTTCGGGTTAGTTCATGGCAAAGTTCATAGAAACTAATAATATAATGAAGGGGGCGAGGCCGGACCGCCATGCTGGCAGGTCGCACAACAGAAAGGCTCCTGCAACTTTGCCCAATTTTTGCATGAAAACCCGATTTAATACCCACCAGACGACTGGCAACGGCGACCCTGTGTAAGCAGCTACCCTGGTCTCGAGGAGAGGCTTGCTGCAAAGTTCTAGTCCCTCGGAGGGGCCAGTGGCGGATCCGGGGGGGTGACAACGGGGCAATTGCCCCCCCCGGAGATTCTCCCCTGCCGGCTAATGCAGGGCTGGCAATGCGGCCGTGAGCCATGGACTGGCTATGCAGAGTAGCCCGACCTCCACACTCACTAGGGCCGGACACCTGGCGGCCGTGAGTACTCCACAGGCCAGGGGGAGGAACATGCCCCCTTCAGCGGGCTCGTGGGCTGGGCACCATGCGGCCACGAGCATGGGTAGTGTGGCCCTGCTTGCTTCTGCTGCCCCAGCTTCCACTTTCTCGCGGGCCGGGCGCATTGTGGCCGCGAGGTCCCTCACCTCCAGGACGTTCTGGGCTGCGCGGCTGATCACGGCAGCCCGCCCTGCTTGTTCCGGGTCCCCAACTGGACAGAGGCCTTTGCGGCCTACACAGAAGACGTCAGGGGTGCAGTCTCCAGCCCCAGCATCCTCAGCCAGGCAATCCTCTAGGAGGGTGAGTAGGTGCAGTTTTTGCAGGAGGGTTTCCCCTATATCAGGGGGGTTGGGGGCCAGGGCATAGAATCTGGGTCGGCTAGTGAGTCTGACAGCCCCCCTCCTTCCCCTCTTGCTTTCCCCTCTGTCTCATCTGGGCCTGTCCCTATTGGGCTTCGTTCCAGCTCCTTTGTGGCAGGGCCTTTGTCTGCTGGGGTAGGTGGGCTGGGATCTCACTTACCTTTGCTGTCTTCACAGGTCACTCCTGCACAGCTTCCCACCGGTCTTCCAACACCATAACTGGTGCAGTCCTTCCTGCGGTTGCGGTTCCTTTGGAGCTGCCTCAGCCTGGGGGCCCTGGCTCGCTTTCACTGTTGCCTACTTCTCCTGCGTCCATCGGTGAGTATTCTAGCAGGGTGGAGGTCTCAAGACTTGGGTGATCTTGTTAAGAGTATGCAGGGTTCCCTGAATTCCTGGGAGCGTAGCACACTTTTGGTAACTGGATTCGGGCCTTTTCTATCCTGGCCAGTGAGATCGGGGGAAAAGCACCAGAGAAATGCTCTCCCCTTTTTTGCTACCAGGATCTTATTTGGAATGCGTGTCGGTTCTATGGGGGTTGGGATGGTGGCGGTACAACAAGCAGTTCCGCCAACATTTGTCGGTCCTTGGACATTGGTCTGTGGCTGGCAATCATGAGTTGCACAGCCTCACACCAGGGAGGAATCTCGTCATTTCTCGGAGGAGCCGGCGCAGGGACTTCGCCCGCTGCATTGGCTGGTCAGTGCAGAGTGGGATGTTGTTGGCAATACAATTACTACAGCGCTGGCTGTAGATTTAAGCATGAGTGCTCGGGGTGCGGACGTTCCCACCCCACTTCCAGCTGCTTTAAGCAGGGCAGATCTGGTGACAAAGGAGAAGCCCTGGGGACTAAGGGCGAGGACCCCAGTGGACATCGACGCGATGTGCCCCTTGCTAAACCTTTATAAGAAGAAGAAGGCGGCTGCCTTGCTGCTCGGGGGTTTTGGGGAAGGTTACTGGATCCCTCACCGGGAACGGGTGGCGATCGCAGCTTGTCGTAACCTTCAGTTGGGGAGGGATCACCTGGCGGTAGTACGGGAAAAATTAGTGAAAGAAGGGGCGCTGGGACGCATGGCGGGTTGTGCCGAAGAAGGAATTGGGAAAATTTAGATTGATTCATCATTTGTCTCATCCTCATGGGGGTTTGGTGAATGATGACATTGCAGCGGAGCTATGCAGTGTGTCCTACGCCTCGTTTGATGCGGCAGAGAGGATGGTGAGAGCCGCAGGTCTGCGGGCATTAATGGCAAAAAACTGATGTGAAATCAGCGTTTCGGCTCCTCCTGGTGCATCTGAAGTGTCATCACTTCCTGGGTTGTGCCTTTGAAGGGCATTTCTATGAAGATATGTGCCTTCCGATGGGGTGCGCGATTTCGTGTTTTTATTTTGAATGCTTCATTTCCTTTTTGGAATTGGTGGTGAGAGTGGAGTCGGGTCACGAATCCGTTCTTCATTACCTTGAGGATTTTCTGTGTGTGGGTTCTGCCTAGTCATCGGTGTGTGCCCAGCTCCTGCAATCGGTTGCGGACGTGACCTGTTCCTTCGGGGTCCCGTGGTACCTGTAAAAAAAAAATAAAATAAAATAAAACTTACCATTTGATGTCTTCTTTCTTCTAAAATCTTCTTTTTTCAGCCCCCCCATTTTAGCTTGAAATCCACCAGAGTGCTCTATGTCATTTTACACAGTGTGGGAAAGTTCTTTGGAATTTTCCCACGCTATGGAATTTGACTCATAACACTCTGATTGGTCCACAAATCAGAGAGTTATGAGTCAAATTACACAGGTAAGTCTCTACATTTACCGGTCACAGCACTCTGATTGGTTAGCTTGAAATCCACCAGAGTGCTCTGTGTCATTTTACACAGCGTGGGAAAGTTCTTTGGAATTTTCCCACGCTGTGGAATTTGACTCATAACACTCTGATCGGACCAATTCAGATCTTTCAGCCTTTTAGTAGATGGCTCCCTAATACCGTGGGAATTAGGGAGTTATCTACTTATTAATTTCTGTCATTCCGTTGACAGGCTAAGTAACTTACATTTTAAATAAATGTATGTTACTTGATTGTTGTAAGTGTTGCAAATGCTTACAGCTGAATCCTGGCTATGTATGTATACTTTTTATTTAAACTTGTATACAGTGTAACATTCTTCTTCTTCCACTGGGTAAGTATATTAGTACTTAGGCAATACTGTACTTCGGAACTTCGACACTTCAGAAATTCAGTAATTTCGGGAACTTCGGGACCTTGGCAATTCGGCACATCGGCTATTTGGACATTCGGAAGTACCCGAATGTCCGAATTGCCCGAAATTCATCCAAATTCATATTCAGACCGAAATGAATTGCACAGTGTTTATTCCTCATTCTTGGGTCCTCTACAAGAGGCCTGGAAGTCTGAGGGTTCTGCGCAGTATCTTAGCTGTTCCTAGAACTGCACTCTTCTGAAGCCACTGTTGAAGCCACTCCCCCAACTCGGGAGTCACAGTTCCGAGTGCTCCTATCACAACTACTGCCTTCACTTTCCACATCCCTTTTAGCTCTTCTTTTAGTCTTTGGTATTTCTCAATTTTCTCATGTTCCTTCTTCCTGATGTCATAGTCACTAGGTACTGCCACATCCACCATGACTGCAGTCTTCCGTTCCTTGTCTTCCACCACAATGTCGGGTTGGTTGGCCAGCACTTGCTTTTTTATGTCTGAATCTTGAAGTTCCAAGTGTTGCTCGCACATGCACTATATGATGTACACGCTATCATTATAGTTAATGATTTTGGAGCACATCATGCGTTCCAAGCGTTGCTCACGCACGCGCAATATGATGTATGCACCCACGCGTCTCTACTTAGTTTTGGCACTGTCTCCGATACTGGAGACCTGGGCAGGGATATTGGCTGTGTACATCCGGTTCCGGGTATTGTTGGGACGCATATGCGTTCCATCCTGTGATCAAGTTTCAATTAATACAACTAATTGGGCGTTCTTTTTCCTTTTTTTTTATTTTTTTATTTAGATACTCGTGCTTTGGAATCTATATATTCTTTACTTTTTTATTTTGGCAACATAAAGATGGCCTGTTTCACTTGCATTGAGAGCTCCTTTGACTGTATGTTGTTGGTTCACAGCTTCCAAATGAAAATGCCACACTTGAAATCAGCTCCAGACCTTTTACCTGCTTAATTGATGAAGAAATAATGAAGGAATAGCTCACACCTGTCCATTAAAGATCATTTGAGTCAATTGTCTAATTCCTTTTAGTCTCATAAAAAAATAGGGGACTACATATTAAAGAGTTCCTAAACCATTCCTCCAATCTAGATGTGAATACCCGTAAATTAAATACTACACTTTAAGACCATATTAATTATTTAACAATAACTTGAATTGATTTTGGCAAAGAGCTTAAATAACAAAACTGGTGTCAGTATCCAAATATTTCCAGGCCTAACTGTATATATGTTTATTTGCATTGTTAGAGTTAATGATACATTTCTAATATAATAATTTTCCTATAAATACACAACCTTCAATTTATAGTGAAATCAGCTCCTCCCAGTACTCGTTATGTATCCACTGCCCATGCACAAAAACAACAAAAAGTCCCTTTCCACTCTGCTTGCTTCACCCCAACTATGATATTGAAATGTCTGCAGAACACAGCTTTTGAAGTTATTCATACTAAAAGAAGAAATCTAGTGTATAGTAGTCAAGCAGGGTCAACACAGTTCTTGTGAGAGATTGCATCATAGGCTTGATAATACAACATGCCAAAGTTCAAGTAACAGAGCAACGGGTAAAGAGCAACAGAAGCTAGGTAAAACATAAAAATCACAGGAAAGCAGGTCACATGAGTTTTAGAGTTTTATTTTTTCTTTACACCAGCGTATCCCAATTGGGGTTCCACGAGAACACAAAAGGGGTTCTGCCAGAATTTGGGGAAACAAAATGGCCACGGCTGATAATTGATACGGGCGGCGAGGGAGCACTCTCCCCTGCACAACTCCCTTGCGCACACCGCAGTGAGGACGAAGCCGGAATTTGACGTGACTCCAGCCCCGGCATGACTAAGAGGCGCGCGAGAGAGCTGAGCAGGAAGATCACTGCTCCCTCGCCGCCCGCACTGTAAGCCCGCACGCCAGCCGCTCAGCCCAGCAGCCCCACTGGACCCCAGGAAAATCCAAAGGTAAGGAGGCTGGGTGGAGTGAAAAAAAATTGTGTCTGTTAAGGAGTTTGTATGTGTTTGTCAGTGAGTGTGTGTATGTGTATTTGTCAGTGAGAGTGTGTGTTTGTCAGTGTGTGTGTATGTGTGTTTGTCACTGTGAGTGTATGTGTTTTTGTCAGTGAGTGTGTATGTGTGCTTGTCAGTGAGTGTGTATGTGTGCTTGTCAGTGAGTGTGTATGTGTGCTTGTCAGTGAGAGTGTAAATGTGCTTGTCAGTGAGTGTGTAAGTGTTTGTAAGTGAGAGTGTATATGTGTTTGTATGTGTGTCTGTCAAAGAGTATGTGTTTTTGTCAGTGAGAGTGTATGTGTATCTGAAAGAATATGTGTGTCAGTGTGTATCTGAGTGTGTGTATGTCAGTACGTGTGTGTGTGTGTGCGCGCCAGTATGTATCTGTATATCAAGGTCTGTGCATGTGTCAAGCATTGGCGGATCCAGGGGGGGGGGGGCAACGGGGCAATTGCCCCCCCCCGAGATTCTCCCCTGCCGGCTAATGCAGGGCTGGCATTGTCCAAGTGCCAGCCCTGCAATGTGCCTTCACGGACCAGAGGGGAGATCAGAGATCTCCCTCCCCGGTCCGCAGGCACATTGCTGACAGCCAGCGGGGTAGGGAGTGAGGACCCGGGAGCTCTTACCAGCAGCTCCTCCGGGTCCTCCTCTCGCGAGATTTGGGGCGTTGCCATGGCAACGCTCCAAATCTTGCGAGAGTGAAGTCTAGCCCTGGAGCGTGGGCTAGACTTCACTCCACACTGGAACCACCAATGAATCCCCACTGGGACCACCAGGGACGGAGAAATGTGACCCCTCCTCCTCAACAAAGGTAAGAAGGGAGGGGGGACATCAATATATTTTATTAAATATTTTTTTATTTTTTTTAGAAAAGCCTCCATACCCTCCTTCCTCTCCCACACACACATACACGCCCCCCACACATACACTGCCCCCCACATACACATACACTGCCCCCATACAATACACACTGCCCCACATACACATACACTGCCCCCACATACACATACAATGCCCCCACATACACATATACACCCCCCACATACACATATACTGCCCCCAAACACACATACACTGCACCCCAGACACACATACTCTGCCCCCCACACACATACACTGCCCCGCAAACACACAAACACTGCCCCCACATACACTGCCCCAAACACACACCACTGCTCCCCAAACACACACACACTGCTCCCCAAACACACATACATTGCCCCCCACACACACACATACACTGCCCCCCATATACGCACACACTGCCCCCATACACACGCTGCCCCCACACACACACTGCCCACACACACACACTGCCCACACACACACTGCCCCACAAACACTGCACACCCATACACACAGACACATACAGTGCCCTACACACACTGCTGCCCCCCCATACACACATTGCCCCACACAGACATACAATGCCCCCATACACAGACTGCCACCCTTACACACACTGCCCCACACATACACTGCCCCCTAACACACACTGCAACCCTGACATACACTGCCGCCCTCACGCACTCACTTCACCGCTCACACACACCTTTCACACACACTTCACCCCTAACACACCGCTGCTCCTATGCCCTATATCCCAGCAGACCCCAGGTTAGTTGTCAAACTGTTCCAAAATGGTATGACTACTTACTCTGGGGTGGGATCCTGGCACTACTGGCACCATAACTACTACACTGAGCTGTAGTGGTTATTGTGCCAGGATTATTTATTTAAATAATCTACAAGTGCCCCTCCCGAGATCAGGCTCTGGATCCGCCACTGGTGTCAAGGTGTGTATCTTTGTGTCTGTGTGTATATGAATGTGTGTGTGTGTCAATGTTTTTATATATGTGTTTATGTGTTAATTTGTTTGTGTATGTATGTACATATGTACGTACGTACGTGGCATACGTACAGCAATCATATGTGCATACATCCCAGCAATCAAACACCAACACAACATGCAAACACAAACATTACATACAAAAACCCCTGGATTCACATTTATATATAAACACTAACACACCCTTCACTCAAACACTCATACTACACACAAATGTACATCCACATTTAAAAGCTTACACTACATCCAAGCACACCCCTGCACGCAAAAGCAAACATTACATACAAACACACCCCTGAACACAAATGCAAACATTACATATAAAACACACCCCTGCATCAAAACGCTAACATTATATACAAACAACAACTGTACACATAAAAAGCACACCTGCTCCTAAGTACTACTATCTGTTTACTATTTGCACTAAGGCACCATAATTTTGGGAGGGTTCCACGTTGTTAGCACATTATGTCAAAAGGTTCCACAGAAAAATGTATTGGGAACCCCTCCTTTACACAATGCTAGATCGACTATAATGCAAGATAGTTAATCATGCACTGGGAGCCTCCCCAAAATATTTCACAAAACCAGAATGTCAGAATATTCTTAAATCAGTTCTGTTAGAACTATAAATCATTCTTTATGCCTCCCCCTAATGTAGAATGTCTTACAGCCCCCTGTTTAGGTTTAAGATTTGTTTTTCTCCACATTTTCTCCACATTCAGACCCTTTTACCGTAAATATAGTCACCAGAATCACAGCAGCTTAATGTAGCAGTTCTGGTGACTATAGCATGTACCTGCCTTTTCAGAGACAAACATATAAACACAACCCCTTTTCCCAAGCGAGATGTGCATACAAAACCATAAATATACAATACAAAGATACAGGTCCTTTGGGTAGGCAGTGCTAGATAAACATTAGCCAGGGCATTAAAATATTGGCTCTATGAATGCAGTCTTCCTCTTTCAATCAATGCAGTCAGCATCAAAAAGGAATAAAGGGAAGAAAAGAAATGAAAGTGTTAATCTCTGTTTAGCTAAATCACAAGACAATCTTGTACACTGCAAGGACGTCATGTACGCAGTCTCTTCTATGCACATGATTCCACCCCCCACCCTTATTTTAAGAAGACCCTATCCCTACACACTCTTCTAAGAAAACCCCACCTAGATAAGTTTTAGAGCAGTGGTGCCCAAAAGGTAGGTTCCCGGATGGTGTAGAATAACTCTCATGATGTTTTGCATGGGTTTGCAATGCCTTTAGTATGAGCATCATGAAAGCTGTAGTTTTAAAACATCTGGGGATCAACCTTTTTAGAGTAATGATTTACAGGGGGGGATATGTAAGACAGGGGGGATATGATACAAACATTTAAATACATAAAGGGAATCAACACAGTAAAGGAGGAGACTATATTTAACCCCTTCTGACCGGAGGACGTACAATTACGCCCTATTTTAGGCGGCTCTAAACGCCGCCGGGTGTAATTGTACGCCCTCCGGTTTTTGCCTACTTACCCGGTCGCCGGCAGTCCCATGCCGGCGATCGCGGTGGAGGGGACTCCCAGGGAGCCCCCCCGCAGCAGATCCTCCTCCTCCGGTGCCCCCCGGCCATGTGAGAGTGGGGTCCTTGTGAGGACCCCACAATCACATGGCCGGGTAGGCTGTCTCCTGCATTGCCAGCAGGGGGGCTGCCTGTAATGACAGGTGGTCCCCCTGCTGGCTGAAAATAAAATTAAAATAAAATGTATTAGTGTAAAAAAAAAAAATATATATATATACTTAGATCATATATATATATATATTATATATATATATATATATATATATATATATATATGATCTAAGTATATATACACACATATACATACATACACGTACACCGTCTAGGTGTATTTTACTATTAATATATATATATATATATATATATATATATATATATATATATATTAATATCAAATTACACATAGACTGATAAAGATTAAATATATATATCATTATTGTTATATATATATATATATATATATTTATATATAATATAAAAAAATTAAATATGTAAATACGTTAAAAAATAACATAAAAAAAATAATTTAACGATCCACCGGCCCGGAGCAGCTCAAAGGCACACAACATGGCACGAGAACCCCGTTACCTCCCCCCTTGGACCGGTGGGGGTTACCCCGGTCCACCCCTGAGAGGCTGCTCAGACATGGCGGGAGATAGAGACAGGGCCACAGCGGCTACCACAACCTGCAACTGTTGCAGTGTAAGCATGCAGAAGCCAAACACAGAAATATTGGACACAGGTCTTCAGGAAGTAACAGGCCTTTATTCACATTACCGATCGGGTCTCAGATGAACTCCTGTTCCAAAGGATCTGAGAGACCAACACATAGTGTACATTCCTTATATAGCACTATAACTCCTCCCATTAATAGCTACACCCACATATACCTTTAACCAATCAATGAGCAGAATATAGACTTGTACATCTAGTCAAACCACATGGCTCATCCAAGACAAAGGAAATAAGTGCAATTTCAGTTCCTGCATTCCTGCACATGCTCAGTACACTGATGACAGTATCCTAGCTACATGTAGCTAACCAACTGACACAACATACACATATGCCACATGGAGATTTTGGCCTACTAAATTTTGACCATGCTGGAATCCCATCACATTCCCCCCTTTGATGCCTCTGATATAACATTATTCCAGATGCATCACCAATCACAGTTTTACCTACATCTCTCAAGTAGCCATTGAACCAGAGTAGACCTTGTAAGCATCTTAAAAACTCCTTCAACATTCTTCATCCTGAATATATTCTCTTCGGGCTAGGGGATCATATCTTCCAGACAGCCATTACATGAGCCGCTGTCTTTCTCTCTAGTACTCTCTATAATACTACGTAGGGACCTTACCACTAGTGGAATTAGACAGGGCAGGAGGAGGCACAAAAAAAAATAATAAATTCTACTCCTCCTACTAATGTCTTAATTCCTCCAAGCTGCTCATACCAACTTCCAAACCAACTACTTAGGTTATACCCATTCCAGACCTGAGTAGGTACATGCTCAAATTTAACCATGTGGCTTGTAAGTTCAGCCACTGCCTGCCCTTCATCATCTATGTGCAGACAACAGTTACTTAGATTAAACTTTCCGCATACACCTCCTTCTACTGCTAGTAAGTAATCAAGGGCTAGCCTATTCTGGTATATGGCTGATCACATCTTGGTATTTTGCTTAGCTAGAAGATTAAGCACTTGAGCTGTCTCATTAGTAATAATCTCAACTACCGCCTGTAGTCTAATAATGCGGTTGAGCATATATAATCGGAGTTCTATATCCATAAGTGCCATCTTCTGCCCAAGTAGTAGGTCCATAATAATTAATAATACGTTGAGGGGGCCACTCATTATCTTCCCAGCTACCTATATTCAAGGATGCTCTCTCCCTTTTATGATTTACATCGTAAACCTTAACTCCCAAGGTCTCTCCTGTTTTGATTGGCAACAAGAAGAAGGATGGCTTTGGCATACCTAATACACATGCCCCTTCCCAATCTTGTGGTAACTCCGAATAAGTTTTCTTACCACAGATCCAGTATAAATTTGCTGGGGCTTTCCAACTAGATGTAGCCGATAAGTCAAACCATACCTCCCTTAAATGAGTGTAATTGGCAAACGGATTAGTAGGTTCCGAGACATTTGAAGCTGACCACCAAGTAGTATTTTTAGTATTAACATTATAGGCTTTTTGTCCCAAGCAAGTTAGCTCACCTACAGACGTGTTATACATTGTCCCTTTCCTGGCTATACAAACATGACCTATAATGGAGGTTTTTAACCACCATTCCAATTTACTTCTAGTACTTACTTGATGATCAGACTGGAAAGGTATCTGTTGTTCATATGTCTCAGAGCCAGGGTACCATATTTCCTTTGCCTCCCATGGCCACTGGTCTCCCATATTAGTACCTCCACACACATAGCAATTAGTTACATTAAGACTACCTGCAATACCCTCAGCCAAATCAATAAATAGGTTGTTAACATTATGGGGAATTTTATCCTCAGTACTCATCTCCTCATAAAAGGAATGAGAAACCTGATGAGTTTGAATTGCCACTGTCTCAGTTTCAAGACCTACATATATTATTGTTCCTGAATCTACTCCTGTGCCATATATTTGAAACCCAAACAGACCTCCAAACCTGTCAATAAAGTACTGCAGATTGGAAATGGTCATGTGAACGGGGTTACACACATAGTTTTACAGTATGGTGTGGTAGGCAACCTTTGGATAATCATATCTTGATCCACTGTTTTTCCCAGGTTGCCCAACCTACACATGACAAATAGGGGCAGAAGTTAGTCTCTATTTGGGCAATCAGGATCACTAGATCTTATACTGGGACATAAGTATTTATCATTAAACCCATAAGTTCGTTCCCATTTAAGATTACCACATACATTCCAAAGTCTTCCACTACCCGAAATCGCCTTACATGCATCAAATAGTAGAATACCCGTGGAATGTATGGTGCTTATCACAGTCCTATTTAGTAATGTCCCCTGGGAGTTACTATTCCGAATTACCAACCAAATTGTACGGGGTTGGAAATGGGGATCAAAACATTTAGACTCTCCTGATATTGGCTTGCACACACTATAATCAATATCCAAATATCTACATTTAGATACAGATCCCTTACATTCATACTGTGAGTGCCAGATGAGAGTTTGGGATATTTGGTTACCTGTTTTAGTAGTCTTAATGCAACTATCGCAATTCGGTATGTCTGTACTCCTACCTTCCTGAAAAATCATAAAAATACTAAGACACAATAAAACACATTATTCCTGAAATCCTCATTTTTCTTCGACCGTGCGATGGCCTCTCAGCTTCCCGATTGTGAGGGCTGCAAGGATGTTGTTCTTCTGATCCTCACTTTCCTTCACAGAGATCCCTTCAAGATACTCTGGCTATGACACGTAGGCAGGTGGTCAGGCTTTATTATGGCCGTCAAAACACCTACTTGATGATCTTTGTAGACTTTTAATTAGAATGTCTCGATATCCCCTCGTCACTCCGACTAAGTTGCACGCTTCAACCGGGTCCTGCAAGGATTCTCAGGATCTGGAGTAGCTTGCCAAGAGTCTGCTGCTGGTTTAACCTTAGAATGATGAATCCAAGGAGTCACTTCCGCCACCTTTACAGCTGTTGGGGTAGATAAAAGAACAACATACAAAGGCTAACAGGATACACCCCGAGCTTTAACTCAATATGTATTGGTGGGATATTACGAGCAAGTCCTGGAGGATTATTTTCTTCCCATACTCCTGGAATGTCAAATAAGGATTCATCACTCTTAGGGTTAACACTTGTCACTATGGAATAGAAGCGTCATTCTTCTTCCCTTGGCACCGATATCACCATTATGCCTGGTAATCCCTTAAACTTCAGAGATGTTAATCCATTAGGTAAAAGGTTATCTGAGCTTAAAGCTTCGATAATAGATCTCGTCCTAAAAGTTGAATCGGACACTCTGGCATATATAGGAACTAATGCTTCACCACATGGCCTCCCAGAATACAAGTGCGACTCTTAAGAACCGGTCTAGCTGCACTTCTCCCAGTAGCTCCTATCACAGTTATAGTCTTCCCCGAAGGCGGAGCCACCATCTTAGTCACCACAGAATGTTCAGCACCTGTGTCGATCATGAAAGAACTTCTCTTTCCCCCTATTGCTACATCGACCATAGGCTCCGCTCGACCAAGTGGGATGGAGCCCAGTCGGTATCAATAGTCTTCCATGATAGTGTCAGCCAGACCCACAAAATCTCTATCCTCTCTTTCTCTAGGTCTCTGCGTGGGTGGATAGTATCTGTCTCCTTGAACACTTCCTCTACTATTCCCACCATTCCCTCTAAAACTTCCTCTTACTCTATAACTACCACTATAACCTCCTCGTACCCTTCTCTCTCCTTGTCTATCACCTTCATACTACTCTCTCTGTGGACACTCACTCTTCCAATGTCCCTCCTTTCTACAATACGCACATTAATTCCTACTTAAAGTCCCTTGCTCAGCCTATTCTCGTCTCCTCTATTCACTTCCCTGTCTTTCTACACTTAAGATAGCTACCGCTAGCATATCTTCCTTTTTCCTCATTTTACGTTCTTCCTCCGTCTCCCTATTCATATATACTGTATTTGCAATCTCCATTAGCTGTATTATGGACATCCCTGCAAATCCCTCTAATTTCTATAATTTCCTTTTACTATCACCTTGGGCCTGGCTGACAAATGCTGAATTAATCATCCTAGAATTCTCAGGAGCCTCTGGATTAAAGGGAGTATACAACCTATTTGACTCAAGCAGTGTCTAATATGGGACTTCGGCAAGGCTGCCCAATAATAGGTTCCAGTCTAGGATTAGTAAAATAGGTGAAAGGGGGTGAGCTAATTTTATTAGTCAGCATTTGGTGGATGAAAAAATGTTTTTGTTTAAAGTGTTAAACCAAAAACCTACCAGTAGGTGTCACCAGAGGGTAATTGTATCAAAATAATCTTTATGGGTCTAATAAGAAAACTCAACTTTTAATATATTTATACATAAAATAAAACCTTATAGCAATAAATATATTAAAATAGGGTAAGCAATCCTACATCTATCTGTTATAAACAATGTATTATCAATGTAACTCCCGAAGATGGCCAGTAGGTGGCTTAGAGTGCCTCCCTAAAGTCAAATGAAACAAATAGACTTTAATTAATTATGTCCTATTTTATTATTACTTATTTTAATCAATGTCCACCCTGCTAGCTAGGCTTGATTAAATCTTTAGTTCTAAGGTAAATTAAACATTTCAGTTTGTAGTTTAGTAAAAGGGGACATTTTGGACAAAGCTGGGAGGGGCCCATCCAGTAACTAAAAAAAACCAATATACCATCTGATACCATTGATCATTGATTAGGGGGAGGGGTAGTACAGAAATACAAGAGTTTGAAACACAGGAACAGATAGGTATGTGGGTAGGCGGGGACAGTAGAGCAGGGGGAGTGCAAATACTGACTATATACCAGTTTTGGGAGTAAGAAATGGGCGTGGCTAATCTGGCTCTGGAGGATGTTTGGGGGGTTGGTAATCAGATGCCAGGGGGGGAGGGGATGTCCAAAGCAGTTGTAATTAAGTCCTTAGTTCTGACCACCATATGGCTACATTGTTTCCCATATGACACAGTTTAATTCACCAAGGCAGTTTTTCAACAAATCAGTTTCCAACAGTCAATATATAGAAACTGATCATAGAATTCCAGCCTACTAGTTACAGCCACATGTACACTCTGCACTAAATTTAAGTGAAGACTCCCTACTTTTTTTTTTTTAAACATACAAGACAAAGCCTTGTGAATCAGAAGATTATTTCAACAGAGCATCTGATTCAAAAAGCTGTACAAATATACACACAGTTTCAACAGTCACACCAATCTCCTTATCACCAGCAACACATTGCGCAGTCACTAGGCCCAAACACACACACAGGATCCTCACATGCTCAACAATATCACGACGTCGCACACACAAAATTAAATCAAAAAAACCACCAAAGACTATACACTTATCAATGTAACTATTATTCAAACCATACAACTATCCACGCTATTAATCCATATAAACTAACCGATCACATAACATTTCAACAAATTTCATCTCTACAATTATCTGTACTATAAATCAACTTTTGACTAACCAACTATATCACATTCTAGTAACCTCATCTTTACAGTCAGTGGTTATGGTACAGTTAGTAAGTGGTTATAATACAGTTTTAAAGTCACAGATCAGTTAGTAACAGTTATGGTATTATACATATAACATAAAACAGCAATTGTTAGTAATTTTTACACAATGTCAGTGGTTATGGTACATGTCAGTAGTTATGGTACCGTGCGCTATTTTACAGTTATACACACAATTTACACTCCCACTAGACAGCAGAGCTCTAACTTTCTAGTAGGACATACAAGTTAACCAATTCACCAACTACAATATATTTAACAACATTTACAATAATCCCAACTATTCTAACTGGCCAGCACCTCGAGAGCTTTCGATCTATTTATACACCAGAGATTCGATAAGTTCTTCGCTGCCCAGACACCACGTATAGCGAACTAGAGGGCAGAATTTACACAGTACCCAGCTAGTCTATTAAACTATCAATAAGCTAGTGGCTGGATTTACAACAGAGCACACTTAGTTAAGATAGGGTGAAATCTAGCAAACTATAATATACAACAGAGTATGCTAGTCTCCCGGTCCCCCCGACCTAGCGAACAAAATTTACACCCTAGATACGCTAGTCAAGACAGGACACCGGTGTCCGACATGAGCTATTTACACCAGAACTCAGTCTGACCCAAACCACCTATATTAGACGGGCTGACTACAGAGCGTCTAATTTCCAGATAAGTGTTGCGCTTTTCACTTCTTCCTTCTACTGAAGGGGCCAATACCAATAACCGGTTCCAAATATAAAACCCCTTGTGGGTCTACCGCTCTAACGGTATCAATCTCACCTGTTAATTTCTGGACCTGGGTTCACTCATAGACGGAACAATCCGGGACTCACTGCGCAGAAGCCGATGATCTCCTGGACAAAAGGCCAGTGGCGCCGAGACGAAAGGAGGTCCACGCAGTAGAAGTCCAGGATTGTAGCGTAGAAGGTTTGGTAAAAGTTTACCGTCTCAAATCTCTGTGCCAGCTTCCGTGCGATGAGGTTCCCAGCCCAATTGCACCAGAAATGTTGCAGTGTAAGCATGCAGAAGCCAAACACAGAAATATTGGACACAGGTCTTCAGGAAGTAACAGGCCTTTATTCACATTACCGATCGGGTCTCAGATGAACTCCTGTTCCAAAGGATCTGAGAGACCAACACATGGTGTACATTCCTTATATAGCACTATAACTCCTCCCATTAATAGCTACACCCACATATACCTTTAACCAATCAATGAGCAGAATATAGACTTGTACATCTAGTCAAACCACATGGCTCATCCAAGACAAAGGAAATCAGTGCAATTTCAGTTCC
The DNA here is from genome assembly GCA_933207985.1 of Pelobates cultripes. Taxonomy (NCBI): domain Eukaryota; kingdom Metazoa; phylum Chordata; class Amphibia; order Anura; family Pelobatidae; genus Pelobates; species Pelobates cultripes. The sequence continues at coordinate 221,095,840 of OW240915.1, forward strand.
TGCATTCCTGCACATGCTCAGTACACTGATGACAGTATCCTAGCTACATGTAGCTAACCAACTGACACAACATACACATATGCCACATGGAGATTTTGGCCTACTAAATTTTGACCATGCTGGAATCCCATCACACAACGACACAGCCAAAATGGCGGGTGCAGAGCGGACCCCCAATAACACGGAGGACAATCCTGACATCTTGGCCAGGCTGGACAGGATATTTGACAATTTCTGGCGCAAGCTGGAGAATAAGATATACCAACCTGTCTGGAGCCAGCCCGGTGACTGCACACTGCACAAGCCGACCCCAGTCATGAAACAGAAGATCGCAGCGGCAACTACCCAGCGAGCCCCAACATGGCGGCAGGGCGGGAAACGTGCCCCGTCGAGGGGCCCAACTACCCACCCTGGCAGTTTGCCAAAGGGTAAAAGCTTACCTCGGAGTCACCCACCGCGATCAGCAACGGCACCAGAGGGAGAGGCTTCATCCCGGCGGCACAACAAACAAGATGCCTCCCACAAGCTCAAAGCACGGCAACATGCACCCACGGTGAAGGCTTTAACGTGGACGACGCGCAAACCGCAGAGCCCAGCGAAACCAGCAGCAGCACGGAGGCGAAACCCGCCAAAGGGCAAACCTCAGCCCTGCATCACACTCAACAAGTCAAGGAGAATCTTGCTCCTGGCCACCGAAAAGCATTGCCTCTTAACTGGGACTCAAAACGCAGCATGCTCCAACACAAACGGGGACTTTGCTCTGACGAAACGAGGCATCGGGTGAATGGGGATTGTGGGGTGGTGGCTGCAGGGGATCCTGTTGGGCTTCATTAGCAAGATATCAGTACGCACCCCTTTCTTATTCTAGACCTGAATTACACTCTACTCCTCTGAAAAAAGCTTGAGTTAGGGAGTTCACGATTATCTTTGAAGCATCTGTTTCACTAACAGGTACACAATATTTCACCATACTGCACCTAGGGGCATTAACTACTCACAGTAAGCATGTAAACTACACCTTATACTTATCTAACTACAACCCTGTCCTAGGGGTTAAGCCATAAAGGAAGCGTAGGTTGATTTGTATAGCTCACTCAGACTGCATAACATGCCTAGTCAGTTAACTATTTACTCACCATTCATCCACCAGACGACTGCTATACATCTACTGACATAAGCAATAGATAGGCCCACATAGCCTCTCACATAATCGTAGCTAGGGCTTGTATCACACCACTGTCTACTCAAAAATTAAAAATGTGCATTGTTCATTCATGCCAACTATCTTCATATGTTTATGGAAACTCTGGCATACGCTGTTGTAGCATTGCTGGCGTAAATGTAACCTGTATAATCCATGCACGATAAAATAAAGAATTAAAAAAAAAAAAAAATAATAATAATTTTAAAAAATAATTAAATATATAGATGTGTGTTATTTCGTTCTAACTGTATTGTGATATTAATATATATATCAAAATACACGTAGAACGAAATATATATATCTACATACTTAAATATATACGTATATATACCTAAAAAAAAAAATTATATAGATATACACATATAGATTCACATACCTATATATATATATACATATATTAATTCTACATATATATTTATGTAATATTTTTACATTATTAGGTATCTTAATTAATTACAATTAGAGGGACCTGCCTGACAACCCATGCCGAAAGTAAAGGTAATTTAATTGGCTAGCACTATATTTAACCCTATAACTTTCCAAGACACCATAAAACCTGTACATGAGGGGTACTGTTCTACTCGGGAGACTTCGCTGAACACAAATATTAGTGTTTCAAAACAGTAAAATGTATTACAACGATGACAGCGTCAAATATAAGGCTTGCGTTTCATTTTTTTCCCATTAAAATTCGCCAGATTGGTTACGGTGCCTTTGAGACCCTATGGTAGCCCGAGAATGAAAATTACCCCTATGATGGCATACCATTTGCAATAGTAGACAACCCAAGGTATTGCAAATGGGGTAGGTCCAGTCTTTTTTAGTAGCCACTTAGTCACAAACACTGGCCAAAATTGGCGGTTTTTTGCATTTTTCACACAAACAAATACTAACGCTAACTTTGGCCAGTGTTTGTGACCAAATGGCTACTGAAAAAGACTGGATATACCCCATTTGCAATACCTTGGGTTGTCTACTATTGCAAATGGTATGCCATTATGGGTGTAAATTTAATTCCTGGCTACTATAAAGTCCCAAAGGCAACATAACCAATCTGGCGAATTTCAATTTCAAATGTAACATGCTATATTTGACCCTGTAACTTCCCAAAACGCCATAAATCCTGTACATAGGGGGTACTGTTTTACACATGAGACTTTGCTGAATACAAATATGTGTATTTTATTGCAGTAAAAGCAAACAGTATTAAGACATTGACAGTTAAAATGTCATGTAGAACAAAAAAATTTAAAAAAAGTATTTTCTCCAATTTTTTCATATTAAATTATGTTTCATAGCTAAATATTTGATATTCAATGAAAGCCCTGTTTCCCATGAATAAAATGATATATAATAAGGGTGGGTGCATTTACTATGAAAGAGGTGTATTACGGTTGGACAGACATGTAGCGCAAATGCCAGGTTTTGTTTAAATTTTGTTTCGTTCACAACGTGTACATTTGGCTCCGTCCTTAAGGGGTTAAAAGAAGAAAAACTACCACAACAAGAGGACATCGTCTTAAATTAGAGGACAAAGGTTTAAAAATAATATCAGGAAGTATTACTTTACTGAGAGGGTAGTGGATGCATGGAATAGCCTTCCAGCTGAAGTGGTAGAGGTTTACACAGTAAAGGAATTTAAGCATGCATGGGATAGGCATAAGGCTATCCTAACTATAAGATAAGGCCAGGGACTAATGAAAGTATTTAGAAAATTGGGCAGACTAGATGGGCCGAATGGTTCTTATCTGCCGTCACATTCTATGTTTCTATGTTTTAAGTTTTCACCATGTTGCTTGCTTGGGCTGCCCATGGTATTATTTAATGATTGTCAATATTTGGTTGGTAATTAAACTGCCATAGACTGCCCCTTTATTGCATGCCTTAAAATCTTTGTTCTGTTTAATAAACATTGAACATTTTTTGCATTGACTCTGTTGTATGGTCTAATCATTGAAATTTTCATGAGTACTCGGTGTGTGGCACTGTCTGGAAAAAAGTCCATGGTACGAGATTTCTGGTGATCACCAAGGATAGGAAAGGAGATGTTCTAACAAGCTGGCCTGCCATCAGAAATTTTGGGGATCCCCTGACAAAGTTCAAGGTCTGGGTCCCCAGAGTCCAGCCTACGAGTAGGCCCATGGGGCCCGCCACTGGATGCAGAGTGTGTGTGTGGGCCAACGCCTCCTCCTTCAAGACAGGTATGGACTAGTTCTTTCTTAATATGTCCCCAGGACCAAGAATTAGTGCAGTCAGCAAGAAGGTCCAAAAACTCTGCTACTAGAATCCCCAAACAAACCAGACAGGACACACAGTTCCCAATGGAACTAACACACAATAGTTTATTTTGAATAAAGACTAGCCTTTGGTGACTTGTCCTTAGGCAGCTGGTAAAAAACAAATATATAGAACACTGGAAAACAAGCAATTATAAATAATATATCAACATATATACTACTAGTAATTCATTCAAACACCATAAAAAACAAAATTATATACATTTAACTCCTTATTTGGCTGCACTCATTTGCATACCAACAATATGTAAATTGACACATTTCCATTCGGTCAACAGAGGGCACTGCAGTTATCAAACTAACAATGCATAATTGGTAAATCGACTGCTACCGTCACAACTTGGCATCATATTTTATTCTCTTTAATTCTCTTTAAGCTTGAATGGTCATCTTTGACTCTCAGCTTTTTGCCCTCTTGGCTTGTTTTGTTGCTAATGTTGGTGCCCTCAGCTATGCCCTTCATGGGACTCTGTTGGTCTGGTTCAGCTGTTGTGGATTTAGGGGTTTTCCTCCTCGCAAAGAAAGAGGATGTATTGGGGTGGGCTCTAGGGTTTAATACTGGGGAGATGTAATGATAGGTGGGGCATGTAAAGTCATCTGCATTTATAAAGTTGTTTTCAATTGTTTTGTCTTTGTTGCTATTTTGGGAAGTAATGCACAATAGTCGTTTCCAAGTCTTTCATGAAATCATGACTTTCCATCATAAAATATCAAATTCATATAATTTCTATAACTGCTCTACATATTGAATTTAATGGTGCCTATTAAAAGAAGACTATGGCTAATATGTTACTAGTTATAGTTTTTATTCCATATATTCCATGTTTTGAAACAAACGATAAAGGCAGCTTTAATGACGCAATAAAAAAAAAAATACAAATCCACTTAAAGGGGAACCATCACTTTTGTGGAAAGTATGCCATTAAACAAAATATTGAAAATCACCTATAACTCGCATCAAGCTTTCATGTGATGCTCCATTGCTAAATTGTTAATATAAATTAAAAGACAAACAGCATCACAATCCAGTTTAGTCCAGGCACTGTCAGGACACAGTGACAGCATGCATTTGCAAAAGAGGAGAAACCCAAGGATTCCATTTCTCCTCTTTTCTATATAATGTCTCTATTCTGAATGACTGCCAGAGCAAAGAAAGAACATGAGAAAATGATTGACAGGGAATGAAAATATAGGTGTCCAGTTTGTTAAATATAGGGATATGTAACCATAATATTACAAATCCTTGGAAGTGACAATTACCCTTCAGGGAGAGAGAGAGAAAAAATAGTACAAATGACCTTTTAAAATAATTATACACCAATACTGGTTTTCCCATACTTACATTTGCTCTCTGCTTTTCTGAAACTGCTTGAACTTTACCTGTTTTGTAAAAGGATATCTAAAAGAACAATAAAGAATGACTTAAGCATTAATACATTATGTTCATAGTTAATAATGTGATAGATCCAAGAGTTGGTTCACTAAAAAGGCTTCGGTTGAAATTCGCTACTGTGGGCATATAATTCAAGCAACACTGGTATGTGTGATGTGTATACCTTTAAATCCGCTAAAAACAGAGTGAATTTGGTACACGTCAAATATTATACTTTGTGCAAAAGAAAAATTAAAACCACTTTGTGTGTGTGGAAGCAATATGAGAAATTGCTTCCTATATTGTAAAAAATTAGTGTGACATTAATGTGTAATGACACAGGAAATATATGGCGTATACACCTTTAAATCTGTACACACAGATATAAGTGGAGTATATGCCGAATGATATACTTTGTATTACAAAGATATAAACTTTATATGGTAGTGATACAGTATAGATGACTGTATTCCATAATGCAATCAGTGAAATCCAATAAAATCCAATAAAATTAAAAATAATACAAAATTTATTAGAAAAAGTGACTGTGCCACAACATTAAAATATATAAAAAATGAGAATGTATAAAAATATATAAAATATATTAAAATATCAGCCAGGGACGGTTTGCAAGATTGTTACCAGCACATATGTATTTGTGATTCCGATTTTGCCACAGGGACCGATCAGGATGGATGTAGATACTTTGTTGCTGTGAAATGAATCACTCTCTGCTGGCTGCACGTGAGGTTGGCGTGCGTCCCAGACCTCACTCTGGGTGATGCACGCTGCTGGCCGGTCGGTCCCTTGATCTCAGAGTGCTCTTTGTTGGATAGAAGAAAGCACGGTGACTGGCTCTGTAATCTGCGTCCGTAACCCGCTTGGTTTGGAATTATATGCCCACAGTAGCAAATTTCAACCTAAGCCTTTTTAGTGAACCAGCTCCTGGATCTATCACACTGGACTTATGGTGTTAACTCTATTACTTCACATTTTCAGACAGATTTTTGGTGAAATTTCTGCCTGTATCCAGTTTTGAGCATTTCATTTTAAGTCAGACTCCCTCATCCCTGTGTGTTGCACTTGGCATACCAGACTAACCTCATAGTTAATAATGCATACCTAATTATTGACAGTCAAAGACATTCTACTGTGATCGTACATGCATACGAAACATAAGTGCATGCATATGGTCAAGATTCCTGAAAACCTGTGCATATGAGCAACATTATAATAAATAGGCACTCAACTTACCCATAACAAGGATATAATCTTAGACTTTAAATTATAATTTTTTTAAATGATTAAAAAATCTCCCATACCTGCCAGGCTGCCCTGATCAGGGTATCGCCCATTACATCACCTCTTCTCCATTTCAGCACCAAACCCCATCATTACACCTAACATCCCCAACTACAGCCCCTAACTTCCCAACCCCCACACTACAGCCCCTATCCCCCCACACTACAACCCCTACTGCCACAACTACAACGCTTATTGTCCCATTGAAGCCCCTATCAAACAACTACAGCTCACATGTATATATTGATACTGATCTTTTCAACATATATATGAAACACTTTAACCTGTTTAAGAACAGTTTTATAACTTACTTGGTGTCTGCTGGGCACCCGCCTCTTCTGCAGAAAGAAGCTCTACCACACAGCTAAGCCCAGCGGTGCAGATCCATGCTTGGCCAGGTGCCCTCTCAGCTGACATTCTCTGACCATGATCTAGACCTGCATGGCAGTGTTTAACTCAGTGGAGAATCTGTGACAGGTGCCCCGCGAACCCCATGTAAGCTGCCAAACTGTTCTTAAACGTCTACATTAGTATAACCTCTACAGTAGTGATTATTGTGCCTGGAGTGTCGCTTTAGGAGATTAGGTTCAAGATCCACCCCTGGGTACACTATAGTTACCATACAAACCATAGCTCAGTTTAGTGGTGATAGTACTATCCCATATTTTAGGAACAGTTTGACACAAAAACAGTACCATGTACAGTAATTTTTGAGCCGCATTGGCAATGTAGAATTCATTCTTCTGCATTATCCATGCCAACCCTGAACAATCTGGAAGGCAATTGTTGTCTGAGAGAGCTGGGTTAACCCCAAGCACTCCGAACACCCCCAGGATTTTCAGTGTCTCATTGCCATACTAGTTGTGCGAAATTGATATGGATAATGTGCAAGTGCATATTAATCCGGCAAAGGAGAATGCAATCAATGGTTGCTGGGGAAAGTACCAGTTTTTGGCAAACAACTCCTAAACAATGTGGCATAAAGGTGGGGGGCATGGCTCCTTTAGATGTTTTACACTATTAAAATGACACTGAGCTCTGGTGGTTATGGTGTACTGAGTGCCTCTAAGTTTTTGTGCAGAAACTTTAGAAGATGGTTTCCATTCCACTTGGGTCTTTAAAGGACACTCGAAGCACCAAAAACACTTAATCCTAAAAGAGTTATCGAACATTAAAAAAAAAAAAAAAACATTTATATTTAAATGTGTCAGTGTTTAGATTCCTTGCCTCCACCACGCAATGTATAAGATTAGTTTAGAATGTGTTTATGATCTGTACTACAAAACTGGTAACTTAATTCAATGCATACCAGTATATTGACACTGAATGGCTTTGATCATAAGGCACAAACATGGTTAAACATGACAGACAACGCATAGTAGTTCATAAAGTTTTCAGATCTCAAGGTCAGCATTAAAGATATTCAGAGCACAACTACAGGGAGTGCAGAATTATTAGGCAAGTTGTATTTTTGAGGATTAATTTTATTATTGAACAACAACCATGTTCTCAATGAACCCAAAAAACTCATTAATATCAAAGCTGAATATTTTTGGAAGTAGTTTTTAGTTTGTTTTTAGTTATAGCTATGTTAGGGGGATATCTGTGTGTGCAGGTGACTATTACTGTGCATAATTATTAGGCAACTTAACAAAAAACAAATATATACCCATTTCAATTATTTATTATTACCAGTGAAACCAATATAACATCTCAACATTCACAAATATACATTTCTGACATTCAAAAACAAAACAAAAACAAATCAGTGACCAATATAGCCACCTTTCTTTGCAAGGACACTCAAAAGCCTGCCATCCATGGATTCTGTCAGTGTTTTGATCTGTTCACCATCAACATTGCGTGCAGCAGCAACCACAGCCTCCCAGACACTGTTCAGAGAGGTGTACTGTTTTCCCTCCTTGTAAATCTCACATTTGATGATGGACCACAGGTTCTCAATGGGGTTCAGATCAGGTGAACAAGGAGGCCATGTCATTAGATTTTCTTCTTTTATACCCTTTCTTGCCAGCCACGCTGTGGAGTACTTGGACGCGTGTGATGGAGCATTGTCCTGCATGAAAATCATGTTTTTCTTGAAGGATGCAGACTTCTTCCTGTACCACTGCTTGAAGAAGGTGTCTTCCAGGAACTGGCAGTAGGACTGGGAGTTGAGCTTGACTCCATCCTCAACCCGAAAAGGCCCCACAAGCTCATCTTTGATGATACCAGCCCAAACCAGTACTCCACCTCCACCTTGCTGGCGTCTGAGTCGGACTGGAGCTCTCTGCCCTTTACCAATCCAGCCACGGGCCCATCAAGACTCACTCTCATTTCATCAGTCCATAAAACCTTAGAAAAATCAGTCTTGAGATATTTCTTGGCCCAGTCTTGACGTTTCAGCTTGTGTGTCTTGTTCAGTGGTGGTCGTCTTTCAGCCTTTCTTACCTTGGCCATGTCTCTGAGTATTGCACACCTTGTGCTTTTGGGCACTCCAGTGATGTTGCAGCTCTGAAATATGGCCAAACTGGTGGCAAGTGGCATCGTGGCAGCTGCACGCTTGACTTTTCTCAGTTCATGGGCAGTTATTTTGCGCCTTGGTTTTTCCACACGCTTCTTGCGACCCTGTTGACTATTTTGAATGAAACGCTTGATTGTTCGATGATCACGCTTCAGAAGCTTTGCAATTTTAAGAGTGCTGCATCCCTCTGCAAGATATCTCACTATTTTTGACTTTTCTGAGCCTGTCAAGTCCTTCTTTTGACCCATTTTGCCAAAGGAAAGGAAGTTGCCTAATAATTATGCACACCTGATATAGGGTGTTGATGTCATTAGACCACACCCCTTCTCATTACAGAGATGCACATCACCTAATATGCTTAATTGGTAGTAGGCTTTCGAGCCTATACAGCTTGGAGTAAGACAACATGCATAAAGAGGATGATGTGGTCAAAATACTCATTTGCCTAATAATTCTGCACTCCCTGTATTGCTAAAGCCAATCATTAGCTCGTCCTATCCATTTCTGCAGAAAACTTGATTAGTGGCTATATAACATTTCCATGTTTATAATAAAACAAAACATTTAAATTCAAAATGTTTTAGAAAAGTACATGAAAATAAATATAATAACTCACTGCCATAATGACAAATATCTGATCAAGTTGCTCTGGTTCCGGTGATACTATAATATCGTCATATAGAAAAAGTAATTGCCTAAAATGAATAAAATTTTGAAAGTATGAGAGAACACCATATATTAGAAGTGGAAAAAAGTATGACATTGTCAAAAACTATTATTAAGCAACCAATTTCTCTTGGGCCACCTTCTTACCTGGGGTCTGCAGGGCATTGTTTGCTGCACTATAGCTACAGGAAAGCTGAAAGTTCCTGCTAAGGGGCTTCCATTGGCTCTCCTGAGCGACTCTCAGCCAATAAGCTAAACCCTACACTGCCAGCCTTACCCATCAGGACAATCAGGTAAGTATTTAGATCTCTAACTGCAAATGTAAATAAGGGATAGAAAGAAGTATTCAAGAAAGTGGGATTTGGGGGCACACCCAGAACATGCATTTTTCAGCATTGGTTCTGTTGTAGAGACTAATATGCAAAAAAAAACAGCTTAAGGGAACAGCATACACACACACACACACACAAAAATACTGTTTTAAACCATCTATCTTATCAAACAAATAATGGGATTTAGTTACACCTTATGGCCATAATGTGGTAGCTTTTTCCTCCTTAATCTGTATATCATTGAAAGAAGTATTACCAGACGTTCTAAAGTCAGAATAGTCAAGGTAAAGGCTTGCAGCAGGAGTGGTAAAAAAAAAAAAGTGTCACGAAAACAATAAATGAGGAACAATAAGCCAAAATATCACAGTACCATGAACTGGCAAGGCTACAAAGGATGACTAGATTGTAAATACGCTGAGGACTAGTGCGTCACATGACACCAGAAACGACACAACTACCCATTTCAAAGTTAGATGACAGACACTAGCTGGCATCAAAAAAAGGATGCAAGGCGTCAAACGAACAGCGCAAAACAAAAAACTTGTGCACCGAGCTCTCTGATGGTACGAGAATGTTCCTGGACGTGCGCCACTTCTGACACTACTCCATTATTAGCTACATCACAATTAAATGTGGGCAACTGTCTGATGTCAAAAAAGCACACAACATCAAATAAACAGTGTCAAATAAATTACATGAGCACCAAGCAAGGATAAGGATGGATGTGCGTTCTTGACAGTTCAAAGAGCTATAACTGTTGGATGTAGTAGAGGTGGGGAATGGTGGCCAGCCAACTCCAGGTAAGAAGTGGTTTTTAAGAGAGTAAAATGTTTGTCAGTAATTACTGGTGTCCACATTCTCATGCTATTTTTCACAAGTGTACATCCAAATAAGTTTGAGATTCAAGGGTTCGTTTCAACCAGAATAAATAACATCGTATTTTTTTACATCAAGAGTAGAGGTGAGCGAACACGAACTGAAAAGTTTGGGTTCGTACCGAACATTAGGTTTTTTGGACCCCGGACCCGAACAAGGACATATCACTGTATGCTTGGGTTGGAGTTCGTCGATTTAATGGCGCGTTTTCAAAGGCTGCAGGGCAGCCAATCAACAAGCGTTTGACTCGTGTGCCCTTAGAAGCCATCACAGCCATGCCTAGTAATGGCATGGTTGTGATTAGCCAGTGCAGCATGTGACCCATCCTCTATATATAAGCTGGAGTCGTGTAGCGCCACACGCACATGCGGTCTTATTAGTGTAGGGAGAGGATGCTGCCGCTGATAGGGACAGTTTAGGAAATAATTCTGCAAACTAGTACATTAGTGGGGTGGGGTGCACTTCATATCTGAGAGTCAAATAGAAGCTTCAAATACTGCGGTTACATCAGAGTTTTAAAGAGTAATTTTTATTTTGCTCCTAAATAGTACATTAGTGGGGTAGTACATTAGTGGGGTGTACTTCATATCTGAGAGTCAAATAGAATCGTCAAATACTGCTGTCACATTGCAGTTTTAAAACTTAAAATGTTTTGGGTGCTAAAAGTACATTAGTGGGGTGCACTTCATATCTGAGAGTCAAATATAAGCGTCTAATCGTGTGCTTACTGCGCACTTGTAAACATTCTATTTGTTTTGCTGCTGAACTGCTAAATAGTACATTTTGGGGCCTGTTCTTTATATGTGAGAGTCAAATAGAAGCGTCTAATAGTGTGCTTACTGCACACTTGTAAACATTCTAATTGTTTTGCTGCTAATCTGCTAAATAGTACAATTTGGGGCCTGTTCTTTATATCTGAGAGTCAAATAGAAGTGTCAAATACTGCTGTCACATTGCAGTTTTAACCCCTTCAGGACCGCTGACGGTCCTGAACCGTCATACCGAAAAACGGGCTGCGGGAAGCGATCAAAGATCGCTCCCACCAGTATAACACTGTAATTATCTGCCAGACATCCCAGGCAGATAGTAACAGCCAATTGCGGCGTGTGAGGGATCCGTGATCGCTCACAATTGGCTGCTGTCAAAGTGGGTGTTACAAACACTCACTTTCACAGTGATCTCTGCCCCTCTCTCCTCTGTAGCGTTTTGTGAGGCGAGAGAGAAAGAGATTGTGATAGTTTGTTGCAGCAGAAGTGTTCCAGAGCTTTATACAGTATCTTAAGTGAATAAAAAATCCCTTTTAACCCCTTCCCTGCCAGATCTGTTACAGCAGTGCAGGAGTCTGTTTAAAGATTGCTGCTAAATGTACATTTGCTACCTGCACATTTGGTCTAACAAGTTTTCTGGCAGTAACACATAACCAGCTGGCCAAAACTAGATGACGTGTGCATAAAAACCAGAAGTAAAAAATTACCACTACACTTTCTTTGGGGGGCAAAATGGTTGGGGGAAAGAAGTTATCTTCTATAACCTTTGATGTCTACTTTATAAAAATATATACTATATATACTGTCATGATGGTAACATTAAATGGGGGGTGCAAAAATATGTCAAACTGAAGATAGACCAAGCATACCTATATATCAAGTTGAAAAACTGACATGTACAAGTTCTGATTGTTGCCTTTTGGCCCCCAAACAACCCAGCAACCCTATACATGGGGGGTATCACTGTACTCGGGAGATGTTGCTGAACATATTGGGCAGTGTTTGGCAGTGACACATAACAGGATCTGTTAATTCATGCCTAAAGTACAATGTGTGTGACAAAGAAACAAAAAAAGATTACTACCCATAAGTTTGACAAAGGCTGGTGGTAGAATTCAGTGCATGAAAAGTGTTAAAATACCACCATTTAAAATACCCTGGGTTGTCTACTTTTCAAAAATATATGGTTTGATGGGGGTAAAATACATTGGCTCAAATGGGACATGGGCGCAGGTGGATTACATGTCAAAATTCCAAGTTGGGAAACTGATAAGCGCACCTGCCAAACGTGGACTTTTAGCCCCCAAAGAAACCGACAAGCCTATGCATGGGTGGTATCACTGTATTCAGGAGATCTTGCTGAACACATATTGGGCAGTGTTTGGCACTGATACATAACAGGATCTGTTAATTCATGCCTAAAGTACAATGTGTGTGAAAAAAACAGAAAGAAATTTACTAACTTAATATTTGACAAAGCCTGGTGGTAGAATTAGTGCATGGAAAGTGTTAAAATACCACCATGTGAAATACCCTAGGGTGTCTACTTTTTAAAAATATATGGTTTGATGGGGGGTAAAATACATTGGTCGGCTTTAAAAATGTCCCAAATAGGACATGCATGCAGGTTGACTACATGTCAAAATTCCAAGCTGGGAAACTGATAAGCGCACCTGCCAAACGTGGACTTTTAGCCCCCAAACAACCCAACACACCTATACATGGGGGGTATTCCTGTACTCAGGAGATGTTGCTGAACACATATTTGGGGTGTTGTTTGGCAGTGACACATAACAGGATCTGTGAATTTATACCTGAATTGCAATGTATGTGAAAAAAATAAAAAAAATAAACTACCTATGCAAGGTTTGGCAAAGGTTTGTGGTAAAATGGCTGCAAAGAAAGTATCAAAATATTCTTACATGAATACCCTGGGTTATCTAGTTTAAGAAAAATATATACATGTGGGGTATTTTTTGGAGATTTATGACATAACAGTGTTACAATGTCACTATTGATACATTTGAAAAATGTACAATTTGAAACAGCAATTTCCTACTTGCACTTATAGCCCTATAACTTGCAAATAAAAGCAAAAACACACATAAACATTGGGTGTTTTTTAACTCAGGACAGCATTTTGAATCTATTTAGCAGTTTGTTTCATTCGATTTTGTAGATCAGTAAAAGATTTTTTAAGTAAAAGTAAAAAAAACTTGTTTTTTTAATTTTTCACCATTTATTATTTTTTTTATAATTCTTTATTTTCATTTTCATAGTTCAAGTAAGCATTCTTACAGAAAAAAGAAATTGGTTAGTTGGGTAAGAACAGTGAGGGATAACATTGGGTTGTCTGCAGGTGAATCTGGCACTTTTGTCTCCGATATCGTTTGCTATACCTTCTGTCGTGGACCGCTATTTGGTGGGGTCTCGTGAGGCCTATTTTGCTACCTGCTTTGGCTGAGAGTAGAGGTATAACTTGTGGGTCTGCTGTGCCAGGGATATTGATAAGAGTCTTTGGGGGGTGAGGGGGATGGCTGGTTTAGAGGTTGCTGCCTTAAGTAGATTTGTTGGGAAGGGCTGAATCAGCAGAGCCTGGTAAGTGGGTTTGTTTCATTGATTGGGGGGGCGGTAGGGCAGGTGAGGTGGGTTTGTGGGGGGTATTGTGGGAGGGAAAGGTGGAGCGGTGCTGCCCTCTTGGTTACCCCCCCGGAGCCCCTTATGAGATGCGGGTGAAGATGTCGATGGGTTTAGAGAGTAGAAGGGCCCAAGGGTCTAGGAGTACCGGTTTGTTAAGTATTCTGGTTAAGAGTGTTGTTATTGTTTTCCAGAGGGGGGTGACAATAGCAGGTCCACCAGCAGTGGAGAAATGTGCCCGTTTCGCCGCACAGTTTCCAACATAGGTTATTGGGGAGTCGCTGCATTGCCTTTAGGCGAAGGGGGGTGAGATACCATCTAAAGAGCATTTTGTATGCTTGCTCCTTATGGGTTACGCAGGTTGAGATGGATTTGGTGGAAGCCCAGATGTCTGCCCAGTCAGTGGGGTCCCAAGTCTCCTTCCCATGCTGTAATGTATGGCAGTGCTACTTGGGTGTGATGTGTTGTTAGGGTTGTGTAGAGGTTTGATATTTGTATCTTTCTTGACGGTGAGTGAAGAGTGTCCCTCTCGAACCCCGTCAGGGTCGAGGTGGCTGCCATGCGACCCGTGTCTGTTGCTGCGAAGCTTCGGAGTTGGAGGTATCGAAAGTAGTCGTAGGTAGTTAGGGTTTCTGAGTTGGGAATATCTGTGTATTGTAGGAGCTTGCCATTGGGGTAAAGGTGTCCTAGCCTAACTATTTCTCTGTCTTCAAAGTGGGCATAGTGTCGCGGTGTGAGGCCTGGTGGAAACATTTTATTGCGGAGGATTGGGGTAAGGGGCGATAGGCCGGTAGATAGGTCAAATTTATCGCTTAGGCGATCCCAAAGGTCCAAGGAGTGGGTGATTGTTGGGGAGGTGGGAGGCGTTAGTGGCCTGTGCTGTTTTGGGAGCCACATGTATTGAGAGGGGTGGTCCCGACCAAAGATGAGGTGCTCTAGGTCTACCCACCGTTTGTGTGCGGGGGGAGGTGCCAGTGTTGGATTTGTGTGAGGTGGGCAGCGTGTAGGTAATGTGTGAGGTTGGGGAGGCCTAGCCCTCCGGAGTGCTTTGGTACGTATAGTGTGGATCTGTGGACTCGGGGTCTCCTTCCATTCCAGATGAATTGGTCTATTGCTGTTTGTAAGAGTTTGAGGTCATTTTTTTTTTGCAGGGGATGGGTAGTGCTTGGAAGGTGTAGAGGAATTTGGGTAGGAGATTCATTTTGATCGAGGCTATTCTCCCGAGCCAGGATATAGTCATAGGCTTCCAGCGTTCAAGGTCTAGGAATGCTTTATGGAAGAGCGGGGGGTAGTTGGCAGTGTATAGGGTGTTGGTGTTGTTGGTAATTTGGATGCCTAGGTATGTTATTGTCGTTGGGCAGATGCGGAAGGGGAATTTACGTTTGAAGGTGTTGATAGTGGGAGCATCGATATTGAGCAGCATTAGGTCTGATTTTGTGGCATTTAATTGGTATCCTGAGATCGTTGAGTAGTCGTGTAGGGTTGCCAAGAGAGCAGCTATGGACGGGATGGGGTTGGTTAGGGTCAGGAGGATGTCATCTGCTTATGCAGCAACAGAGAATGATTCGTCCCGGACTTGGATTCCTTCGATAAGTGGGTTATTTCGTATGGTCTCCAGAAGGGGTCCGAGGGACATGGCAAATAAGAGGGGGCATTCTTGGCGGGTGCCGTTTAGTATAGGGAAGGAGGGGGTGATGTTGGGGATTAGTAATTGTGCGATCGGCGCGTGATACATCGCTTGTAGAAATTGAATAAATTCGGGTGGGAATTCAAATTTACGGAGTACTGCGAAGAGGTAGGGCCAGAGGAGGCGATCAAATGCCTTCTCGGCATCTAGGGTAGGTATTGTTGTTGGGAGCGGTTTGTGGTTGGCGTACCACTAGAAACTACCAGATAACAAGTTGCTATATTTAAACCAGTTATCAATAGCTAAGAGGTACTTAAACAATATTGTAATTCTGGGACAATACCATCACAAGTCAAACTGAGAGGTCAGTTTATAGGGAAAACTGTTGCATGGAGGAAATTCTAAAACAATTTCCATATGTCCTTTGCAGACTTTACATGCTGGAAAAACATAGGTGCCAACTGCTGTGTCTTTCTGCAGTGTGCATACCAGCAAGGAGGGCAGGGTTGAGGAGTGGGTGGAAGATGATGTGGAGGATGATGAGGTCCTAGACCCCAAATGGAATCAAGGTCATGTGTGTGACGTGTGCAGTTTGGAGGAAGAGGCGCTGGTCGCACAGAGGCACCAGCACAGCATAAGAGGGAGCAGGGTGCAAAAGCGGATCGGCCGTCCCCTAGCGCTCGTCAGCATGTATTAGCTTGAGAATCACCATGGTAGGCACAGAAACTGGCATCGAAAGTTGATTTGGATGACATCCGCATGCAAAGTTGCCGCCACGGGGATGTGTGATTTGCCCGAGGTTCTCTACAGTAAACAAAGTTCCTGCGCAACTATAATGGCAACAGCTACTCTTTTTTTGTATGTCCCAATATTTTGGGGGCTACCTCAATTAAAAAAAAAAAAAAAATATATATATATATATACACACACACACAGTGTTGGCTACCTCCTCCTCCTCCTCCACCGCCTCCTCAACCTATGGGTAAGTTAGTATAAACTAGGTACACATTAGCAGAGGCTTGTGAAGGCCTTTTCTCCATGCTTCAGGAGTTGAGCATTTCTCCATGTAACGGATCACCTGGCACCCCGACTGGTTACCTCCGTTGAAGGATGCTCCTAGTGCCTCCTGAGGGCTCCAAGCACTCCAGCCGACACCATCACCACCGTGGACTCCTTCAGAGAGCAGGACAGGAACAAGCTCTTACAAGAGCTTAGTAGTGATTTAGCAAGGGAGTATGACAAGCATAACAATCCCTTGTAGCAATTCCCCCAATAAGAGACGGCACTCCAAATTGAGGGTGAAGTAGAACTGACTATACTGGCACATACAACCTCTTTTATTCACAATCCACAAACATAGTACTGCCCACAGGGTTTTGAAATACAACCAATCAATCCGTACAATACACACAGACACTCCCACACAAAATCCTCCACTCTCCCTGAGATATGATTACTAAACACAATGGTTAATATAATTATCACAGGCAGAGAAATACAGTATTATAAAACATATCACAAAAAAATGCAATAACCCAATAAAAAGAACCAGGGGATCTGGGTGAACCACATATCCAAAATTCACCCAGATCCGTTCAGTAGTTTGGAAGATCCAGTTTAATGCAGATTCCGCAGAACATATACAGGTTATATGAAAAATAATTATGTATAATATATATGTATAATGTGTCCCCTGTTGTATAGTTTAAAACTACTGCACGATGTCTTTGTGCACCAAATTCCAGCGAGATGGCACTGTGTAGAAAATTCCAAACAGTGTCTGTGAGTTAAAATGGGCGCCATCCATTGTTCTCACCATGTGCCTCTGATACATGAAATGGTGGCAACCCAGTAACTCCACAGTATGTCCCCAGATGGTTCTTAAAGGGCCAGCAGCAGCATAATAAAATACAATATGCCCAAATCAGTTCCTAGAAGGGCAAAACCTCCCAGGGGCCATAGTCACATGGCAGAAGGCCGGCAATCAGTCTTCTCCAATGCCCAGTGTAGAGGTCAGTTTCGCCACACTCCATGCATCAGGACTGTAGGAAATGCACCGCAGGCCGCAAATGTTTCTTTATTTGTATGTCCCAATATTTTGTGGGCTACCACAATTAAAAAACAAACAAACATAAAATGCAGTGTTGGCTACCTCATCCTCCTCCTCCACCGCCACGGTCACCGCCTCCTCAACCTATGGGTCACTTAGTATAAACAAGGTACACATTAGCAGAGGCTTGTGAAGGCCTTTTCTCCATGCATCAGGAGTTGAGCATTTCTCCATGCATCAGGACTGCAAGAAATGCACCGCAGGCCGCAATTGTTTCTTTCTTTTTTTTTTTATAAGTCCCAATATTTTGGGGGCTACCCCAATTAAAATAAAAAATATATATACAAAAAACAGTGTTGGCTACCTCCTCCTCCACCGCTGCTTCCACCTACACCGCCACGGTCACCGCCTCCTCAACCTATGGGTCACTTAGTGTAAACTATGTACACAATAGCAGGGCTTGTGAAGGCCTTTTCTCCATGCATCAGAAGTTGAGCTCAGTTTGAACAATGAAAGAGAACACCCTGCACTCCAATCCTCTCTCAAATGGATAATTCTGTTGATCCTCCTGACAGCCATGCTTTATATTTTGATTTATGTTCTTCCAAAGCTAAAATCAAAGATTCCACAAAACACCACAAAATTGTTAAAACAGCCCTTGGTCCTTAACATACAACATGGCCAAAACAGTCTTGTCCTGAAGGGGTTAAAGCTGTATCGTTCAATTGAAGAGGCTATATAAGCCTCTAGGATCCACCTTTCAAATACCCCTGCCTTAAATGGGCACTACACTGCTGAAATACAAAAACAATAGTAGATATACTTCTAATAAAAGCATGCATGTATTAAATTATGCTTTTTTTCATTGGGGGTATACAAAAACCACTTGTAAAAATTGCAGATCTCTGAAGCCTTTGCAAGCCCTCTCTTCCTAATCCAACCAAGAAAATAGCTGTCCAATCACAAACTTCCCAATAGAGCACAATGAGAAGTCTGTGCAATGAGTTTAGCTCCACTGAGCTCAAAAACCAGGAAGTAACAGGACAGATTGCCTGATTAACTGCCACAGGGTGTAACAAGTTAAATTTATAAAGTGGCAGTCTATTAAGATTTGCACGTTTTTTAAAATGAAAAGAAAACATGACACATCTACACACATAAAGCAAGCTGAAATGCTTTAGTGGTCGGGAGTATCCTTTTATACATATTTCATAAATATGGAACAAATAAAAGAAAAGGGATATTAAGGGTTTCAACTTTAACTTAAAATATTTTGCATTTAAAATACTTTGGAAATATTTTCGCACTCCAAGCACCATAACCACTATAGCACACTGTAGTGGTTAGGGCGCCAGGAGTGCCCTGATGCCATCCCTTGGTACGTAGTGAAACTGTTTCAGTATGGTTTGACAACTTACAAGGGTACCATGGAACAGTCCCAGGGCACTGGTTAATGTAAAAGAGTGTTCCTTTAACTAATTTATTTTTACTATTTTTTTATTACCTGCAGAATTTAATCTGAACATCTCTAATCTCAGGATTTACAATTCCAGGATTTATTGTGATCTTCACTGCACAGAGGCTTTGAATATTAGGCAAATCGGCAAAAAACAGTGATTCAGGCAATTGTTGATTCATCGTGTTAAAAATTGAAGATTTTCTTAAACTTTGCCATTAACCTGCAGAAAGACAATATGTGAACATTTTAGAACATTATTCAAACTATAAATTTTTCTACCTTGCAATGTTGAACATTTTAGTTTTAGAAAATGAAATTATATATATGTTTTTGTTTTGTTTTAATAGTAGTTGCTTGCAAACGGTCTTGCACTTAAAGGTTCAGTCTAAGGATTAGAACAACTTTGCATTATTGCAAATGTTAAGGTGCAGACAAGTACCTTGCGCACACTCTAAGCTCTGTAACTATAAAGCTGCCTTGTAAAGTAAAAGGGGAGTTTTGTTTCCTTGCTGTGTCAATTTTGTCCAAGCTGCAAATAAACATTACAGCCACTTGGTAGAACAGAAAAGTCAGCCACTTAATTTCCTGAATATAAAACCACACCATAGAAAAATCCACATCATTTTCAGAATATCCAACATACCAAGCAAAAAGAACAAATGCAGGTGGAAGTTCCAGGATAGGGCTCAATTTCCCTTGAATTCCCCTCTATTGAAGAAATTTTGCAAGGAAAATATTTTGATGACTGCAGTGATTCCTTAATTGGTCACAAAAACAGTGGCTTCCCCTGTTGAGACAAATGGTAGTTGAACCTCTAATGGAAATGCAGATATTTCCAGGCATGCTATCCCAGGGGTCTAGAGCATCCACATCCTTGCTCAATACATTTCATGGCATGGAGCTTGAAATAGAGAAGCTGAATGCTATTTCTTTTTCTTCTGCAGCTTCTACCTTGCTTCAAACCAAAAATCTCAATTGTTTCACATTATAGAATGTGGGGTTATTTTTCAAGTAGGAGCAGGCTGCTGGAGTCTCTGTTCCCTTTCCTTCAACTAGTAATATTATAGAGGTTCTTACAAGAGGTCTTAGTTTAAATTAATTGAAAGTTCAAATTTCTGCCATCTCAGCTTTGACAGCTTTGAGTCTTGAATGAGAATATGTCTCTCTTCCTTACAGAGATTTTGAACATCCAGCCTCCGATTAAGCCTACTTGATCTCTTTGGGATTCACCCTTGATTCTTAGAGTTTTGGTTGTTCCACTCTTCAAGTCTCTGAATAATATCTTACTGCAGGCTCTTTCAATGAAGACTGCTCTTCTGGTTGCGCTGGCCTCGGAGTGTAGGGTTTCAGATACTCTGGCCTTCTCCAGTGATTACCGCATTAAGGTTTTTCATGAAAATACAGTAATTTTAAGAACAGTCCTTGAGCCCGGATGTAAAGTGGCTTCAGTTTTTCATTTAAACCAAGAGGTTGTCCTGCCTGCTTCTTTTCTCTTTCAAGTATCTGAAGAAGTGATATATTTTGGCAAAAGCTAGATCTACTCCAGCACCTGTCTGTCTACATCAACAGATCTAATGCAGATAAGAAAACCTCCAGACTTTTTGTCATTCCAACAGGACCTTCTGTAGCAAATGAATGGGTTACACCCATCATCAAGCCTTAAGACCTTGAGTATCTCTTGAGGGCGCACTTCTCTTTAGTGCTTTTTTCCTCAGAAGTTCCAGTTGATCACATATGCCAAGCCACATTGTCATCTAAGAATAAAATCATTAGGCATTAGCAAATAGATGTCTATGTTGGAATTAAGGATACATTTCACTGGAAAATTCTTCACTTAACCTTATCTATATTTTCTTTCTGGTTCCCCAATTCATTTTTTTCTGAGTTTTCTTCTCCCTCCTTGGTTGGACTGCTTTGGAGTTTCTATAGTGGGTATTGCTGTGTTTATGGGTGGAAAACTAGAAAATTCTAGTTTTCTACCCATAATTGTCTTTCCTGGTCATAGGCCACTGCAGCACTACCATACCACCCTGAGGACAAACATTGCAAAACACTAAGGTACACCTGGAGTGGAGGATATTTACAAACTGTTACTTAACTTTCTGTCCAATTTGGCTAAAGGAGGTGCTAACCTTATAGTGAGTGTTGCCATGGACTATAACCAAGAAAAGGAATTGATGGCACGGTTACATTTTCTGGTATCCTATAAACTGGACAAGGGTTTATAAGAAAAGATCAGACCCCATTAAACAATATTAAGAGGCTCTTTCTTACCATAGCTGCAGGAGCTTTGAAGGTAAATATAAAAAAAGTGCATAGGTGGTTAGTCCCAGACTTGGAGTTAAGATGCAACCCAATATAGCATTTGTTCCTTCTCCATGCCACCAGGTTCCTCTAGGAGCTATAGCCGCAACCTGGCACCTCAGCAATGCTCACTTTGCAACCTGAGCTTCTACAACAGTACCTCACAGCCATCATCAGTACTGTAAGGAGGGTAAATAGCTCACCCAACCTCATACTCAAACAGTAGAGACGACTTAGTGAAGGGACAAGAAAACAACTGGAATATTGATAAAAACAGGATATAAATACACCTCAATGTGTAATTAACAATGACGAGTGGGGAAGGACAATGACAGACTGTGACCACATGGCAGACTTAAGGGAGAGTCAGGGAAGCCAGTTTGAACTGGTCTGGAATACTTTCTTAGAGCATTAGGTCAACACCCTTCTTTCAGCACCGTGACACTAGAGGGACAGGTAAGCTAATCTGAACTGTCCTTGAAGCCCTCCCTGGAACAATAGGGCAATGCCCTGGTAGTAAAACAATGAAGCATGGATTGGGAAGGAAATAGAACATTTTCAATGGATACTCAAAATATTTAATTGCACAAAGTGTAATGTACCAACCCTTTTAACCCTGTTGGTTAGCCATATCTTGGTCAGGATTACAGAGTCCTGTTTCAGTCACATTAGAGAGTCCATAATCTCTATGGCAGAGGCTGGCCTCCAAGTTCCTTCACAAACCACAGTTAGGCATTAGATGACATAGAAGTGCAGTTACATGACGCAGCAATGCCAAGGTGGGAAAATGTATGTTATATTCCTTTCCCCAGGTAAATTGTAGACTAATCAGGCACCAGACCTCAATTCAGTATGGGCTCAAGTTATGACTTCATTTAATTATGTTGGATAAGCTTTTCAACTGATCACTGTTAGAAATTTAGTTAATATTGTTAAAATGGTGGTTACATTTAAAATGATTAATCTACAAAAACTCCCATTGACTTAAATGGGGACTTCTACAGATGCGTTATTTGAAAATTTTCTCTAACAAATTGTGATCATTTGAAAAGCTTATTCAAAATAATTGGATTGAGGCCTTAGTCAGAGAATGAGCCAACAAAAAATGCATACACTCCCAGTCTTTAGAATACAGTCCCCCAAAAAAGAGCTCCACTCATCACCATAATCAGTTTCTTCCAGGAAGGCTTGAAGAGGCACCAGTGTTTGCAATAGTCCACATGAGTAAGGTGCCAATTCAACTGCTTCTTGAAGCCTCCTCCTGCTTTTGTGGGGATCTTCCAGAACTAACATCTGCTGCTGTGAAATGCACTGGCTATACTGTTGCCAGAATCTTGTCCTAATGGTGGGACAAGATTATATCCATACTGGTTCCTGGAACCACACTCTGCCACTAGGGAGAGATGATGATTTTACACTGGAATTCAGTCTGCAGCTGGGATGCCATTTACACCTCTCCCAAAGTCATCATCTGTCTGTTGAAAGGTGTGCCATATGCACAGCTTTCTTTAATTTCACTTTTGGGATTTATCCCCAAGTGGGGCAAATCTTCTCAGTGACATTGGCACACTGGCTCATTGCCAGTGTGGTTTAGGAACGAAGTGACGTCATTCCACTCAGTTCCTATACACCCCGGCTGGTGCTAAAAATGCCAGCTGGGGAGTTTCCACATCAACCCCAGCGCATGCTCTGTGGTTGCTATAGGAGGAAACCAGAGGTACCTCATGTGGGAGGTCTTTTCTACTCTACCTTCTCAGTCAATGCCTCTGCATACCAATGCGATTTTGTAGGGTAATTTGTGCCTTACCATCCCTATGGCATTGATGAGTCAAATATATAATATGATCTTACTCCCTATCCATGAATGTCTTTCCCAGGGCCTCCTTCCATTTCCCCATAAAAGAGGTTAGGGGGTAGAGTGTACATATTCATAATTGGTAATCCATACAATATGAACACTGCTCTGGACAAGGGGGGATTCTTCACAGCACGGTATCACAAAGTCCATGAGACTCCTCCACAGACACAAAACCTGGGGAATGGAGGAGATATAAGAAGTCACCTGTTGGAATATCAGTGTGGGTGTCCCACTGCAACACTGTGGGTGTCCCACTGTGGGATACAGTTCTGCAGGGAACATGTCCTGCCCTTCTGCAAGATATGTTTTACTCTGGGTTGTGCCCTCTATGGTAAACTAATTTCATCTAACAATACCTATGGGCTTATGCCACAAGGAAGTAGAGGGCTGGGGTGTATTGTTGGGAAGAACCTCACACTCTTGCGGCACCAGCACCGCCAGATAAGCTCACAAGAGGTCACCCTTAAACCCCAAATTAGCCTAGTGAGGTTTGTAGAATAGTAATATTTTCCACATCTGGGAGAGCCAGACACCCCATAATATTGGAAGAGTTAGCATGGAACATGCTAATCTCTGACATTTATACCCAACATGAATTTGCGAATGTGCGTTCTCAATGAGGTGAAGACCAACCTCGTGTTATTTTATTATTTATATAGCGCCATCAGATTCCGTAGCGCTGTACAAAGAGTGGACTAACAGACATTTAATTGTAACCAGACAACTCGACGTACAGGAACAGAGAGGTGGAGGGCCCTGCTCAATGAGCTAACATGCTAGAGGGAGTGGGGTATAGTGACACAGGGTAAGATTTAAATAAACTTAAAATTCCTTTGGGCTTTCAAGATTTACCTTACAAATATAAAAGTTATCATCTACAAATCGCTTATAAGTTGCCAAGTATTATAACCAGTCATGTTCAACATAAACAAAATATTTTTCCCAATGCACCATAAACAGGTTGGCATAACTGGGCATAAATATAGTGCCCATAGTGAATCTACATCTTTGCCGGTTATTTTTTTTACCATACTGAAAATAGTTGTTGGTTAAAATAAATCTAATTCACTCTATATTAAAATCTTTTGGATAAAAATTACAGTAATACAAAAATAATACACCCTTTTCATGTGAAATATTACTGTGTAGAGTTGCCCCATCGCTTGTTGCCAAGAAATAGCCTTCCCTCTATTCTATATTTTCAAAACAATTGTAAAATTCTGTTTCCTTTAAATGAGAGAGACGTCCATGAACAATTGGTTGAAGTTGTATATAAAAATATTAAAATATTCGACTAAAGACTGAAATTATTCCCGCTACATTTGGCCTTGCCAGCAGGTTTTGTAGACCTTTATGAATCTTTGGAGAGAAATAATAAACCAGTACAACTGAATATTCAATATTTGAATTATCATATTCTTTTCAAAATCTGAATGCCATGAAAATATACAAAATGTTCTTGTTTATTTGTTCGGTGGGGTTAGTTCCCGATTTTTAATACATTGTTTTCCTTTCCAAAATGCCTATTGAATTCTTTATCATAAAACTCCTTAGAGAGGAGTACTTCCAATCCCCCATTGCCAGCTGTTTTTTATCACTATAAATCTCTTTTAAAGCTTTCTTTTCTTGTGTAGTTCGATTTTGTTTAACTCTATTGAATTGTCCTGTCTCCATTACTTTTTGTTCAAAAGGCAGCCATTTCATCAGAGACTATTTGCTAGGGGGCGGGGAAAGGGGGGAGGAGGGAGGGGTGTGCTCATTTCTTCTCATCTCTGTATGTTTACATTTTGATTGGTCATTACATTTCCTTATTAATGGGTGTTTAAAACCCAGTGTGCAAAAATTTGCACAATATTATTTTCATATTTTACTTTTATCCTAAACTGTTTACCTCTCTGTATCAAAAATGTTGACCCTTAATTAAGAAGATGCAAGAACCACAGGTGAGGCATGGAAATTCCCAACCTTTGGTTTACCCATTTGTTATAGTTATGTAGGAGCCCAGAATTGGTGGCCATCATCATCATTGATGGAGATTTAAATTCATCAATGTCTGTGATGGCCTATTTTAAAATGAGCAAATATTTTTTTAGAATTTTGTAAATTATGAAATAATGTGTCCCCAGTTGACTTACACAAGTCATCCAGGAAACACATGACTTTTTTTGCATTAGTTTGTCAATTGCCAGGGGGAAAGACACTGCGATTAAATGTGTGTAAGTCAGACAGTTCTGTAGAAAGTAATTTTTGTGGATAACCTCATTGTAAATATTTACAATTTTCAGTTAGTCTGAAATGCAGATTAGTCTGCATTGGTGATGTGTCGCTTAACATTGCAAAGTAGACTCCCAAGAAATGCAAACAATAATACAAAATACACACAGTACCAGATGTAGAAGTGGTTAACCCCTGAACCGCCTGGTGATTTTAGTGCAGCGCTATATAGTATAATATATTGACACCCTTAGAAATTCGGGGTGGTTGAGGTCATATATAATGGAAAAATAAAGACATAGTGTAATATTGTCAGCACAGTAATATAGGTGATAAAGGTGAGAGATAATGAACTCACATGTTATAGAGCTTTTAGACATAGGCTCTAAACTTAATAGCTGGTATGCTTTTAAGTAACATACAACCCCTCTGCAGGTCTCCTGTGTACACTGGTAATTTCTTCCCAATTGTGTAT
This sequence comes from Pelobates cultripes, assembly GCA_933207985.1. Classification (NCBI taxonomy): domain Eukaryota; kingdom Metazoa; phylum Chordata; class Amphibia; order Anura; family Pelobatidae; genus Pelobates; species Pelobates cultripes. The sequence goes on from OW240915.1 coordinate 221,121,801, forward strand.
ACGCCACAGAATGAAAATGTAAAGAAAATCCTCTAAGTGTAGAGAGTATGGAAACTTAATGGTAAACTTTAACATATAAATGAATTTGCTCACCTGACGTAGAGCCATCCAGACCGGCTCTAAGTACACAAGTGTATGTGTCAGTTCAGGGAGACACTTCCCCTTCGGTACCCGGTAACTGTAGAAATTGGATCCACTCTTTAAATGCACTTAGTGCTATTTATTAAAAAATAATAAAAAAAACACACTTGCAAATAAAAACAAAAGTTATAAAAGTATGCGGGTAATTCCTGGATCCTCCGAGACGCGTTTCTCCTATCAGGGATAGGCTCTCTCAATCGGGAATAATATACTAGCGTGAGCATTTGCAAAACGTAAAATAGTGTTCCTATCAGTAGGTTTGATAAACAAATCCATTTGCAATGTAGAACCTCTCAAAGACTGTCTAAGAAATGTTTAGAATTAGTATTAGTAATAAATTAGTATTGTGGTTAGACCATAGCAAACTGAAAATCCCTGACAAAGAAATACAAAACTTCAAACAAGGTAAACAAAGACTTGATAGTACCATGCCACACCACCAAAAATGTTACCTATATATACACTGCTCAAAAAAAATAAAGGGAACACAAAAATAACATCCTAGATCTGAATTAATTAAATATTATCTGAAATACTTTGTTCTTTACATAGCTGAATGTGCTGACAACAAAATCACACAAAAATAAAAAAATGGAAATCAAATTTTTCAACTCATGGAGGTCTGGATTTGGAGTCACACTCAAAATTAAAGTGGAAAAACACACTAAAGGCTGATCCAACTTTGATGTAATGTCCTTAAAACAAGTCAAAATGAGGCTCAGTAGTGTGTGTGGCCTCCACTTGCCTGTATGACCTCCCTACAACACCTGTGCATGCTCCTGATGAGGTGGCAGATGGTCTCCTGAGGGATCTCCTCCCAGACCTGGACTAAAGCATCTGCCAACTCCTGGACAGTCTGTGGTGCAACGTGATGTTTGTGGATGGAGCGAGACATGATGTCCTAGATGTGCTCAATTAGATTCAGGTCTGGGGAACTGGCGGGCCAGTCCATAGCATCAATGCCATCGTCTTGCAGGAACTGCTGACACACTCCAGCCACATGAGGTATAGCATTGTCTTGCATTAGGAGGAACCCAGGGCCAAGTGCACCGGCATATGATCTCACAAGGGGTCTGAGGATATCATCTCGGTACCTAATGGCAGTCAGGCTACCTCTGGTGAGCACATGGAGGGCTGTGCAGCCCCCCAAAGAAATGCCACCCCCCACCATTACTGACCCACTGCCAAACCGGTCATGCTGAAGGATGTTGCAGGCAGCAGAACGTTCTCCACAGCGTCTCCAGACTCTGTCACGTCTGTCACATGTGCTCAGTGTGAACCTGCTTTCATCTGTGAAGAGCACAGGGTGCCAGTGGCGAATTTGCCAATCTTGGTGTTCTCTGGCAAATGCCAAACATCCTGCACGCTGTTGGGCTGTAAGCACAACCCCCACCTGTGGACGTCGGGCCCTCATGGAGTCTGTTTCTGACCATTTGAGCAGACACGTGCACGTTTGTGGCCTGCTGGAGGTCATTTTGCAAGGCTCTGGCAGTGCTCCTCCTGTTACTCCTTGCACAAAGACGGAGGTAGCAGTCCTGCTGCTGGGTTGTTGCCCTCCTACAGCCTCCTCCACATCTCCTGATGTACTGGCCTGTCTCCTGGTAGCGCCTCCATGCTCTGGACATTGCGCTGACAGACACAGCAAACTTTCTTGCCAAAGCTCGTATTGATATGCCATCCTGGATGAGCTGCACTACCTGAGACACTTGTGTGGGTTGTAGACTCCGTCTCATGCTACCACTAGAGTGAAAGCACCGACAGCATTCAAAAGTGACAAAAACATCAGCCAGGAAGCATAGGAACTGAGAAGTGGTCTGTGGTGACCTGCAGAACCACTCCATTATTGGAATTATAAAGGAGGTGGAGAAGACAATAACCAGCACTAAATATCTCTTTTGCCTGCAGAATATGCAAATCTACCTGAATATGCAAATTACTAAATCTTGGTATTCAGGTATTGCATACAATAGTGCAACCAACAGATGGCACTACACAGGCTTACAGCCAACGTAGTTGGTAGCAAGCATCAGCAGGACAGGAGAGCAAACAAAACATCCAACAATACACTAATACACTGGGGGCACAGGGTGACTTTGACATAGGAGAAGGGTCCTACATAAAATGTTCATATGAAACTCAAGGTGATGGTGACAACCGTCACATTCTAAATTATAATCGACAAGCGGAATTGGAAGGCTTACACCAGGTGGATAAAGCAAAAAAAAAAAAACCCCACAGATTCTTTCGCCCTTACTGGAAGCCAGAATATAGTTTGGATGTAAAGATGCCATCGCCGTCCCCTGTACCTGGTGGTAAAAGGTATTGTTGAAAAGAAAGAAGTTGTGGGTAAGTATAAACCAAAGTTGTGGCATGACAAAGGTGTTCTGTCTTTGATATGGCGACCTTCTGGAGTCCAAAAATAGTTGTACATTCCCTAATGCCAAATCATGAGAGATAGAGGCCTTCACCTCCAGACTGCAGAGAATAGATCAATGGGACACCTTGAATGATGATAAACATCTCAGAGTGTCTTTGGTGTCCCTTAGGTATTACAGAATTCCCTCCACTTTTCAGAATTTTATCGACACATATGCTACCTCTATAAGTATAAATAATTAGACCAGATACTATGGGTTTACCATTAAGGGTATTGTTTATGGACCTTTGGGAGGCAATAGAACGTGGAGACTGTAGGATTTTGTTTTTTAATACACATTATTGTACTCCTCCTTCGTAATTAGTTTTTCATCAAATGCCTCATCAAGCAATATTTTAAATTAAAAATATTTTAAAGAACTGAGATGTTGGATCCAGTTTGTACGTACTTTTGTGCCTTAGGATATTCTCTGCAATCTGGACGTAATGAGATCTAGTAAGCACAACGACATTACCACCCTCGTCAGCTGGCTTAATGATGATATCCTCATTGTTTCTCAACTACTGTGAGCCCTGCCACTAGTCCTCTGATAGATTACCATGTGGAATGTACGATAACTATTCCATAGTGATCAGACAAAATCAAATTACTTGATTCCATGAACAGATCTATGTTCTTTGATTTTCTACGATGCAGAGTGGCTTTGCTCCTGGGTTTTAGTGTGGTGTATGGTTTCACAGTATCCGTGCCATTACTGTAAAGCAAATTCACCAAATCCTGAGGGCACTCAAACTCGTAATTTAAAACCCAGATCTTTAGCTCTTTTTTTTATTCTGAAGTTTATGAAAGTTATGAAGCACCAGGCATCTTGCAAATAAATGTATATCCTTGGTCCAATAAAATTGACTAAAACATGGTAGCAGGACAAATGAAAGACCCTTAAGAAGGACCCTATTTTGTGCCATAGCAAAAGTAAAATTTGAGAGGTTGATACTTTTATTATCTAAAATGGTCTGCATTTATGTCTTCTCTGTCTGGTTGAGGGTTCATCACATCTTCTGGGGAACCCACCCTCCCCCCCCCAGAAAAAGACTCCTTTCTTTGGCATCCCCCTTGAGTTCAGGGTACCTGTCTCCTTATGTGCCTTTTGTGGAGTTTCTGAAGTTTCATATATATTATATATTCTCTATATAATCTCTGCCAAGCAGCACACCGCAGCTGAAATAGCAGCCACAAGACAAGGGAACATGCTGCTGGACATGAGGAGACAAGTGGAAGACCTTGATAATAGAGGAGGAGGTGGAATATCAGGATTCGCGGCCTACCCGATACCACACACAGGGGGAGCCACTAGACGCCACGCTGCAAGCACTGTAACTTATTTCTGGCCAATGATGACCCAGAGAATTTCCAACTAGATCGGGCACACAGGGCCCTCCGCCAACCTAGGCAAGATGGGACGCCCCGTGATGTTATCTGCTGTGTGCACTCATTCCAACAAAAGGAGCACATCATGCAACAAACCAGGGAATGCCAGACATGGCAATTTCTCAATGCAGCGGTCAGTCTGTACCAAGACCTGTCACCACTCACATTGGATGCCAGGAGGGCCCTGCGCTCAATCACGAGTCTCCTCCGCTCGCACAACCTGCTTTCACGCAAGGACGGGTGACACCTGAGCCACGATAAAAACACCAGAAGACGTAGCAGGGTTTTTTTTCGAGCCCTCAAGCTGCCTAAAGTGATGGTGCAAAATTGGATACTACATCCGACCACACTACCGCTGAGAGAACAGCGCTCAGACCAACATAGACGCCCTTTACTCCACTCACCCCCTGCCACGTCAGGCCGAATGACACCACACAGAGCGGAGGAATGTGGGTCACTCCAGCCCACTTCCATGATAGGTTTGAGGGTACCTACATTATAGTCAATGAGAATTGGGGAGGTGGGGGCTCGAACTTACACGAGGGTTACTTCAATGGTAACGCACCCACACAAGGATTCCTTACTGGGGAGGGTAACACCGGTGTGCCTGTCCTTGTTCCGATGAGTTGTTCACCTAAATGTGGAGTCCTGGGTCCTGCCCCAGGGGTACTGGTTGGGGACATGTATTGCATCAAACCAAGTCCCTCCTTGGTGGAGAATCACGGTTTCATGTTCTGGGTGGCCCAGGCATTTGGGGACTCCAAGCTCGTACGTGGTTTGGGGAGAGGAGGGCCCCATACGTAAAATGCAAGAGGTGCTTACGGCAACCCCCTTAACTTTAGCAAAGATGGGGGCCATGACCCTCCGCACTATGTGCAACGCTGAACTGCCAGACGTGGGGCTCTGCCCCTGGGGTATTGTTGGGGACACGCTGAGGTGGTTTCCGTGCCTCGTGGGTGGGTGTCCATGACTATGTTTTGGGAAGGTTAGAGGTGGAGAAGCATCGGGGGTGCAAACGGGGAATTATGGTTTGCCCAACACAGTCTCAGATCACACAGCCTTGGGGGCTGCACCGGGGAAATTACCATAAGGAACAATCAGCTACATATGGGCCGCTGATATTGCTGAGTGCTTTCTAATGGTTATGCTACTTACATTACTGTGTTATTATGTTAAGTTGGCCTTGACACCTCTTATTCACCACCAGATGTGCCTTTTAGCTAGCTTTTAATAGATGTGTGGACATGTGTAATTGGGAGCAAATTGTTGAGGGTGGGTCATCCCCCTCCCCTTTATATTTTCTCTTTGGCAACCCCACCGAGGAACTGGATATGCCCCATCAGGAGATGTGGAAAGATATGTACAGTTGCATGATAGAATATACCACTGATGCTTACCTTGCTGCCAAGTGGATGGGTGGGCAGTGACTGCGGACACATCAAGGGACAACCTAAACCATGAAGGCTAAGATCCCTAGACCTAAGTTGAGCAGTCAAGAAGACAATATAAGCTCACATCAGAGATCAGTGGGCTTCTGAGAACAAAAATAGACCATTTCTATATAATAATCCCCTCATATGCCATACTCTCACAAAAAAGAAATACCAACCTGTTTTGTGAAACAAATTATGCCTATTGTACTATTGACGCCCATTGAGAGTATATTTCATGGAAACTATGTAACAAAACCCCTCTGTGATTGCAGTAGTTATGGTGGGTTTTCCCTCCCCTACAGTGATTATGGTGGTTCATTATTGCAACAAAGGACTCGTCCCTTGTCATTTCTTGGATTTTATATATATATATATATATAGAGAATAACAAGCTTTGATGCATTAGTAATTAGTAAAACGTAGTGTTAATGCTAAGCTACATACGCTTATTAAAATCATGGTTATGCTTAGAGTTATAGGTGTGTGGCATAGCATTTATGAGGAGAGTAATCGCTGTTACTTCGTTAAGCAGGCTGAGATATGTGTACATGGAGTACGTATGAGAGGTTAGATTACGCGCCTAGGTTAAATCTACTCCTATGGCTATCGCATGGTACAACATAAAATTAATAGAACATAAGATTAATAATGCCAGCGAGAAAGTAAAGCAATATAATAAAAAGTAAAATAATAAAATCCCCTAGGGTCCTTCTCCAACCATGCCGGCTGATAGAAAAATATGCCCCCAAGTTCATGGTGAGGCTCAGGGTGCCACGTCCGGTCTTTCCATCAGGAGACCAGAGGCTCGATTAGCCCAGGGTGGTTTACCCAATGCCGCGTTTTGGCTGTGTAGTGCCCTGCTGCGGGTGCTCGTGGAGCCGCCTTGCGTTGCGGTGATCCATCGAGTGTGGTAGTGGTTGACTGGCTGGACCGTGTGGCTGGAGTATAGTAACCTCTGTTGCAGTGAGTGCTTGAGGAGGTCTTGTGCTCAGTCTCGCCTGTTATCTCTGTGTTGCTGCCTTGCGTGGAGGAGGTGAGTGTTTGACTCTCTGCTGCCATCTTTTGTCTTTGTTCCCTGCTGGAGCTGCTCGTTGTCGCCGGGGGTCAGATGGCGGCTGTCGGGGTGAGTGGCTTTCTGACGGTAGTATTGTACTTTGTTGAAGTCTGTGCTCCAGCTTGAGCCAGAATTCTTGAAATATGCAGTCCAGGTTGGACACATGGTTGCGTTGCACCTCTTGGTTGTCTGAGGGCTGCGTGGTCTCCGCCATCTTTGGTGTGCCTCTCATCTCTCCGGCTAGCCTTACTGTTGTTGCCGCTGTGTCAAGGAGGACCCCAAGGGGTGGCTTGGGGGTGGGGGACTACGGGGTGCCCGCTTGGAGCAGTCGGTCCTAAGGCAGCTCCAGACCGGGAGATCGGCCGCCTCTCCCATCCGTCGCCAGCCAGGCCGCACACTCTCGTGGGCATATCTGGCCGTCTGTTGTCCGCTCATGGGCCGCATCACCGGGTCACCATGGGGACTGAGGGCTGGTAAGTCGCTTAAGGTCTCAGCTGAGGGTTGTTTGTGGTCAAGAAGTACCATTTTAACTTAGCATAGCGAGGAGCTCTAGCAAGGCACGTCTTCCCTCCATGACAGTCAGGCCCCGCCCCCCGTGTTTTCTGTGTTTTGGGTAAAAATTTATATTTCTGCCTGTGGATAATTAAGTTATCCCTTTAGCTATCTTAATTATATCACAGGCAGAGGGGAGGGCTTGCTGACTGTATGTGGGAGTGTTACTGTGTTAATTATTGCTCCTATTGGTTTGTGTCTCTTTTGTCCCTGTGTTCCAACAGGTCCAAGGAGTGTGCCTCTGGCTTGAAAATGGCTTTAACAACTTTTAATTCCATTAATTACTTTGAAGTCTATTCTTCTGATAGCCCTTACTTCAGGCAGAAGGATTTCAGAGCATCAGGCCCTTTAATGTGAATCCATTTCTGATTCTTCAGGAAGATAGGGCCATATTACGGACTGTTCCATCTTTTCACCCCAAAGTGGTGTTCTTCCCTGTCAATCAAGACATCATTTTACCATCCTTCCCCCCATCTTCAACAGAAGAGGAGTGCCATTGTGTTGAGATGGTCTGTGGTTTATCAATTTTCTTAGAGCGCATCAGAAAGACCTTGTCTGTTTATTATTCCATCTGGACACAAATTTGACCAGGCTCCTTCTAAGTCTTCAATTGGTCAATGGATCATTTCAGTAATTTCCTAGCCTTATCAGACATCTGGAGTTCTAGTACCATTGGGTATCTTGCTCTCTCCACTAGATCCTTGGTTCGTCATGGGCAGCTGCAACTAATGTTTTTCCTGACCACATTTGTTCAACTGCAACTTGGCTGTCCTTTACAAAAATCATTATTGTTTGGATGTAGTCAGATCAGCTAGCAGTATATTTGGCAGGAGTGTTCTTTCAGTTACATTATAATTAATTTTCTAATAAATAATTTCATTTTGCATAATTCTTGTTAGTTTCCTTTATTCTAACTCCCTTATGTCTTTAGCTTGGGTATTACCCACCTGTAATACAGATATATATATATATATATATATATATATATATATATATATATTTAGGATAACAGAAAATTAATTCTATACTTACCTATATGTTTCTTTCCCAGATAAAGACCATGGCAGCACTACACGCCCTCCTTTACTTTGTTTCTAGTTAGTGGCTTTTGACTAAGAATGTAGTGGATGGAGTCGCTTTTATGTGTTCCTGTCCAATTTAGGAGTGGAAGGAGCTAATCCATCTGTAGTGCTACCATGGTCTAAAAATATCAATAAGCATAGAATACATTTTCTGTTTTACATTGCCTTGCTCCTGCAAGCTTTGTTTTGGTGCATTTGTACATGTGTTGTCAATCATCCCAGGAGACAGGTTTTGAGGCTGAGCAGCTTTCACTCATGCAAGGTTCCCATGACATGTAGAATGCTCATCTTTATATTTTATACCAAACTAGAAAAATAAAGTTTTAATCTGTTCATTCCTACTGAAACAAGGGCTGGATTTTCCAACAGGCAGTGTAAAGAGCCGCCTACAGGCCTTTGAAAAAAAGGGACACCTACCAGGAAAATCCAACAAATGGCAAAGGCAACCTTCTGCACCCCAGACATTATGGACTACATCTCCCTTGATGCTTTGCCAGCACCATGGCTGTGGTGGCAGTAAGGAGATACAGTCCATGAGTGCTCTGCAGTGCCAGAGGTTGCCAGCCCCAGTCACTGCTTGCAGCTTCTGACTCTCTATTTTATGTACTCCTCCGCTTCCTGTGATAGTGGACATTGCAGATAGGATACAGAAGGTGGCTTGCATACACCCCGCCTCGGTTTGTTTTAATCCCCTTACTCTCAGTAACCATTGCCCCCGTGCGGCTCCATGCTCCCTGTGGGGGGCGCTCTAATTGGAGTAATACCGAGTGTTGGAGCTGTCACAGCCCGGGCTCCTGCACTCTGCCCTCTGTACACAGTGACCTTGTGCCCTCGGTTACACAGGGAGGATCCTCAGCAAACAGCCCCGACCGCTCACGTCACGAGCCGCTGACGCCTCTTTCCTCATGCACGCACGCACGCACCCACTGTGACTGCAAAAATCCCTTTCACGCCGCTCGCCCAACCAATCCCGAATCGCTCTCTCCGCTCAGCCAATCGCATCGCGCACCGCCCACCTGCCTAACCGGGAGACTTGGCCGAAGCTCGCAGCCAATCAGAGAGCCGCCGTGTGTTTGAGTGACACGGATACCCTGGCAGGAGTCAGGAAGTGGCTGCCTGGATGCTGCCAGTTGTTCTGTGTCTGCTGGAAGGAACGCATTGCCTGCACCATGGCCAGCGGGGATAAGACCACCTACCACACCCTGGAGGAGATACAGAAACACAACCACAGCAAGAGCACCTGGATCATCATCCACAACAAGGTGTACGACGTCACCAAGTTCCTGGAAGAGGTAGGTATGGCTGGCTGGCTGGCAGTGATGGTATGTTGCTGGTGCTTTCACTGGGATCAGGTGTAGCTAGCCCTTTAAATCATAGACAGCGTGCTTTATTTATAGAGTGCATTGAGAGAGAATACTATTATAAGTACACCCTACCTGAAAGACATGTACTGTATATATTTATAAAAACTATGTATTGCATTGGTATCAAAGCTGTTTGCATGATGGACTACATATCTCACAATGCTCAGCCATCCATACACAGTAATGGTTTATACAGGTTTGTGTGTATCTTTAAATCACCACCCACTGTTGATCAGCATGTTGGGTCACTTGTAAACAAAACCAGAGAATATGAGACTCTTTAAAACAAGTTCCAGAATGGCATCTCTGTGATACAGGGTCTGAGAGATGTAACAGAACAAAGTAGATGAATTGAAAGTAAAGCTGATTCAGATAGACAGATATTTTAGTAAAGAGATACTATTGGCATCCACACGATCTTAATAAAGTGATCTGGGTGCGGTGCTCCTGTCATTTTAGACTTGCAGTGTAAAACCTAGTTGTTTAGTAGATAAGGCAGTGTTTTTTTTCTTCCTGACAGCCACTAGAGGTTATTCTGCTGTAAGAACACCCACACACACTTGCATGCATGCATGCACACCAGCTTGTGCACACCCTTGCACGTCTGGTCTGAGGTCTGTGAGGGAGGGGGAGGCATGTCTCATAAATATCAGCACTTTTATAAACTGTGGCTAAACTATGATACTCCACATCCATAAAGCACTTCAGCAAGATTAATTGCTTTTGGGGTGTAGAGTGTTCCTTTTAATTGCCTTGCCAGATCCTACAGCAGGCACATTTTGTGTGATTATATTTCAATCAACCTAGCAGGGGATAATAACTTCTAAAGTAATCACACTGTACTATAAAAAAATGAAATCTCTTATTTTCATGGAGGCTGTGTGAGTTTAACAGCGAGGGTAATAAAAGCATTTAATTCCTAAATGGCAGAGAATTGAGCTGTGAGACTTACATGACACATTTTCATCTGCACTATAAGACGACCTAAACAAACACTCTGAGAACCAGAACTACAGCTTTATATAGTGGTTTTGCTAAGAGCCTGTCTCTGCAACCTGGTAAATATAAAAACTGCAATTTCCATAAGGACATTACAAGTGCCTTCATTTTTCTTAGTTTATTACATTTAATAAATTGTTTGTGTTTTTTTTAGTTATTTTTTTTTTGAGAAAATGTCACTTTTAATCAACCTAACTTTGCTGCTGTTGTAGGTTCACACGCGACAATCATAGCAGCAGGCAAGTTAGGTTGAGCCGCAGTACTAAAAAAACGAGAAGTGAACAAAGTGTATTCCTGACCCTATAGTGCTAGAAACACTATTTAGGTGGCCTTCCCCCTTTTTTTTTCTTAATAGGGTTAAATCTTACTTTTATTCCAGCACCGCACCAGTCCAATTTCATCCAATCTAATTTTTTCCCATGGGAAAGCATTGGACTGGCTGAGATTGTCAATACTGATGATCTCAACCAAGGGGGGTGGGGTGGAGCCAAATACAGCACTGGCCAATCACCATCTCCTCATAGAGATGCATTGAATCAATGCATCTCTATAGGGAATGTTCAGCGTTTCCATGCAGTGTGTGTAGATGCTGACTGTTAACTACACTAAAATAAATTATACTTGTCCAAGGATGGTCATACAATTCAGGAATTCTGGCAAGGCTAGCTGCTGTAATCCATCATCCCGTTCTTCAGTGACTAATCTTTTAGTGGAGCCCTCCTAAATCCCTTATAGAAGAAGAGAGCAAGTGATAGCTGCCACAGGAGCTGGCCCTAGGCAGCTATATAAACACTGCCTTTTCTCTAAAAAGGCAGTGTTGATGTGAAAATGCCTGCAGGGACATACTATATACACCAGAACAACTACATTAAGCTGTAGTTGTTCTGGTGACTAGTGTCATTTAAACATTGTGGTGTTCCTTTAATTGAAGGAACCTATCAAATTTGTGGCAATTAGGTAGGGATCAACCAATTATCGGTCTTTTCAGCAATATCGGTATCGGCAAATAGAGATACCGATATTGCCGATAATACATACCAGGACCGCCGGGCACATTACAAGCCCGGCGGTCCTGGGGGGCCCAGCAAGCGCTTACTTACCTTCCCAGCAGCTCCCCTGTGTAAATCTTGCGAGTCCCACGGTCGGCACACAGGCCGCGAAATTTATACAACGGAGACGCTGGGAAGGTAAGTAAGTGCTTGCTGGGCCCCCACTGCACAGTCCAAGCCACCGGACCACCAGGGAAGGCTATATCCCCCTTCCCTGGCCAAGCAAGAAGCAGGGAGGGGGGACTATATTTAAAAATGCCTCCCCCCTCCCTCCCCATTTTACCCAAATAACATACCTACAGAAACACACACTCTGCATTCACTATATATACTGCATTTATTATACACACTGCATCCACTACACAGACACAGCTTCCCTGTCTAAACACACTGCATCTACTACATATGGTATGTATATTTTGTGCATTTACCTTTAGAAATAGGGTTTTTTTTTTTCAAAATGGTAAATGTACAGAATATCAGTAAGCGATCGGCCTGAAGGTTCACAGATTATCGGTATCGGGTCTAAAAAAATCAATATTGGTTGATCCCTACAATTAGTTTCCACTTTGTGTTATTTAAATAGTAGGAATGTACAAACTATTTGTATAATAAATTTGTAAGCACATAAAAAAAGTAATATAATATACTAATATATGATGACATGTTTGCACTGCTATTTTTTTGCAATACAGTACTTAAATGCACGTTTTTGTTCCTTCATAGTTGAGTTTTTCTTGCAAGAGTGGTTGAGAATGCATTGCAGACCAAATCAAATGAAACAGTTCATACATTTTGTAATGATTGCAGCAGTGATGTCTCCTACTTGAATGCATAGCATAACTTCCAACGTTTTAAACTGAGGGGCACTTCAATTTTGGGGGGGTGAGAGTGGAGGAGTGGCAGGGCTGTTCTTAGAAAGTGTATGTGACTTACGAATAACAATTTATGCAACTAAAATTCAATTTATAACCATAATAAGGACTATTATTTACACAGATAGCTAAATACATTTATTGGTGTTTAAAGACACATTACTGTGAGTATTCTTACCGCCAAACACACCAATAATGCGGAACTCCTAGAAAAGCGGGACAGAGGGATCAAAAATTGGGTCAAAAATAGGGACTGTCCCTTCTAAATATGTACAGTTGGGAGGTATGGCACAGCCATGTGTTAGTTTCAAGTGAACATTAAAGGATCACTATAGGGTCAGGCACACAAACTTGTATTCCTGACCCTATAGTGCTAAACCCAACATATAGGTGGCTTGCCCTCCCCTTCCCCCCGCCCCCTGTAAAAGTCTAAAACTCCCCTTATTTCCAGTGCTGCGCAGGTCTGCTGGCCCTGGCTCCGCCCCCTTTGGGACATCATCAAAATGGCAGATTTTTAGCCAATCCTATGGGAAAGCATTGGATTGGCTAAAATCAGCATGGGGGGGGCAGGACCAAATACCGTTTTGGCCAATGTGGACCTCCTCATAGAGATGCATCTCTACGATAAAAATTCAGCAACGCTGAACGGCAGGGCTGCTTACTGGGCAGCCCTGAGCCATGAAGCCCCTCCAGTGGCCATCTGAGAAGTCGCCACTTGGAGGTGTCCCTAGGGGCAATGTGAACACTGCCTTTTCTCTGGAAAAAGCAGTGTTTATATGAATATGCCTGAAGGGAGCTATTATACTTACCAGAACAACTACATTAAGCTGTAGTTGTTCTGGTGACTATAGTGTCCCTTTGAACATGTAATGTTGTATAAAGTTTTGTTGAGTGTAAAGTTCATAGTTGCATTGTGTCATCTTGTGTGCGTGCTTAAGTGACAAGTAAATGCTTGCTCAGCATTGGATGCATGTGTTAAACATAAAAGACTTCAAAGAAAAGATCTTGTAGCGATTGTTGCATACTGTAATCTTAATGATTTTCTCTTTGCAAGTGGAGTGACCGCTATTAGTAGAACATGTCAGTGGAGACCTGAGTCTTAAAGGACCACTATAGTGCCAGGAAAACATACTCGTTTTCCTGGCACTATAGTGCCCTGAGGGTGCCCCCACCCTCAGGGTCCCCCTCCAGCCGGGCTCTGGGGAGAGGAAGGGGTTAAACTTACCTCTTTCTCCAGCGCCGGGCGGGGAGCTCTCCTCCTCCTCTCCTCCTCCATAGCAACGTCATCAGCTGAATGCGCATTCAGCCAGTTCATAAGAAAGCCTTTACAATGCTTTCCTATGGACGCTGGCGTCTTCTCACTGTGATTTTCACAGTGAGAAGCACGCTAGCGCCTCTAGCGGCTGTCAAGAGAGAGCCACTGGAGGCTGGATTAACCATATTATAAACATAGAAGTTTCTCATTAAGCTGAAGTGGTCTGGGTGCCTATAGTGGTCCTTTAATATTGGCTTTTTTGTTTTCTTTTTTGTTGCATTTAATCTATGAATGCTGAACTAATGCTTTAGGTTCTTTCTTTCTGTCTCTTAGGTTGGTTTGTTTAATGGATAATTTTAGGGTGGTTTATATGTATTCATTATTTGCGCAAATACACTAAAATAAATTTTATACTTCTCCAGGGATAATCTTGCAATTCAGGAATTCTGGCCAGGCTAGCTATTGTACTCCATCATCCTGTTTTTTTGTTTTTTTCCTAGGATCAGTGACTTATAGTCACCAGAACACCTACAGCTTATTGCATTTGTTCTGGTGAGTAGAATCATTCCCTTCAGGCTTTTTACTGTAAACACTGTCTTTTCAGAGGAAATGCAGAAAATTCAGAGTGTGCAGCCCTGCCATCCAGTGTCTCGATCCTCTGCATGGAGACACTGAACTTTCCTCATAGAGATGCATTGATTGGTCAGGACTGTGTTTGGCTTGTACTGGCTCTGCCCCGATCTGCCTCCTTGACAGTCTTAGCCAATCTTATGCTTTCGTATGGGAAAGCATTCTTATTGGCTTTGATCAACACTTCTGATGGTGTCAACCAAGCAGGCAGAGCCAACAGCAGCAGACTGGAATATAGTTAAGATTTTATTGTGTTTAGGGTAAGGATTGAACGATTATCGGTCTGGACGATAGTCTGTATTTTTGGCAATATCGGTATCGTCCAGTAAAGATACCGATATTGCAGATAATTCATACCAGGACCGCCAGACCCATGACAAGCCCAGCGGTCCTGGGGGGCCCGCAGCAAACCCAAATTACATACCTGCACAAAAACACGCTCTTGCATTCGTATACACACACTACACAAACACACACACACGGTCTGCATTCGTATACACACACTACACAAACACATGCGCTCTGCATTCGTATACACGCACTACACAAACACACACGCTCTCTTCATTCGTATACATGCACTACACAAACACACACGCTCTGCATTCGTATACACACATTACACAAACACGCGCTCTGCATTCACTATATACACACTCACTCTGCATTCACTATATACACACTACACAAACGCGCGCACACATACACACTCTGCATTCACTATACACACACTACACAAATGTGCGTATACACGCACTACACACACACGCTCTCTTCATTCGTATACATGCACTACACAAACACACACGCGCTCTGCATTCGTATACACACACTACACATACACACACGCGCTCTGCATTCGTATACACACACTACACAAACACACGCTCTGCATTCACTATATACACACTCACTCTGCATTCACTATATACACACTACACAAGCGCACACTCTGCATTCACTATATACACACTACACAAGCGCACACACACTCTGCATTCACTATACGCACACTACACAAATGCGCGCACACACTCTGCATTCACCATATACACTACACACACTGCATTCACTATACACACACTACACACACACACACACTACATTCACTTTATACACCCTACACAAATACACACTGCATTCACTACAAAAAACACACAGATTCCCTGTATAAACACACTGCATCCACTACATGTGGCATGTATATTTTGTGCATTTACCTTTAGAAATAGTTTAGTTTTTCAAAATGGTAAATGTACAGAATATCGGTAAGTTATCGGCTATCGGCCTGGAAGTTCACAAATTATCGCTATCGGCTTTAAAAAATCAATATCGGTCGATCCCTAGGAAGGCAAGGAGGTCAGGGGGCTAGATGGTGTTTTTAACATTATAGGGTCAGGAAAACCATGTTTGTGTTCCTAACCCTATAGCGTTCCTTTAAGTGGAGTCCTAAATCTCTTATAGAAGAAGAGGGCCGGCAGTACAATCTGTTTCTGCAGCCCTTACTGCTTGGATACCATATGATTTACCTGGGGTAACTCTAGTCTTCCTTCCATTTATGATTTATGTCTAAAGCATTCATATTTGGAGGAAATTTGTTGAAAGAGAAGATAAGCTATTATGGCAGGATGTTTAAATGCAGTAGTGCATATGTGTTGCCAGGCTGTGTGTTTGCATACAGGGCAGCAGTATGGGGGTGAGAGAGAGAATAGTGATGGTTTTTGGTTTGTGTGTAGTTAAATTGTAAACATAGGATCTGTAATTTTTGTGCACCAATTGCAAATCCTGTATGTATAACGTGATCGCAAATGTTAAAAAATATTAATTCAATGTATGTTTATCTCAAAGATCACTTCCTCCTCATCACACTACCTATACCAATCTGTTACACCTCCAAATGAAGAATGGCAGCCTAATTCTTATCCTAATGTTGCACTCCATATTTTGTATACTTTACGGAAATTACTAATTAAAGTGCTCTGGGTGCAGTGTACCTGTTCCTTTACCGTGTAATTTAAAAAAAATACAGTTTTAAAGAAACTGCACTGTTTACATTGCAGGGTCAAAGCTGCCTCTAGTGGCTGTCTACCAAACAGCCACTAGAGGTGTTTCCTGCAGTTTACAGAGTTTAACTCTGTGAAACAACGCTGGGCGTCCTCACGCTTTGCATGAAAATGTCCAACGTTTTACAAATCCCCATAGGAAAGCATTGAATCAATGCTTTCCTTATGGAGAAGACCTAATACATGCATGGCGCGTTGGAGGAGAAGACAAAGCAATCGTCCAGGTACCTCTGCGCTAGAAACAGGTAAGTTGTAAACAAACCAAAAAGGAAATAATCTTTGATACCCTTTTAAGACAGACTTTAAAATAAGTTTGTTGATCTAATCTCTTGGTTACATCAGTTTGATTGCAGGCTTTATGTAAACTTTAAACTGAGTACAGAAGTGTAGCCAAAGGTAAAGCAAGTTTATGCTCCAAGGACATTTCGGGTTTTGTCTTCTGAATGCTGCCAATATACACGGTCTTTGTACTGCTACACAAGTATCCACAATTATGCCCTACTCAAGCACATATTGATACATTTTATACATGGTTTATAGTATTGGACATAGAACTACTTTTAATATTGTTAAATGGCTTATGTGCTTATTTTTACAGTACATGTATTTTTAGCCTAGATTTAATATGACTTTTTTTTTTTCTTATGCCATTTAATTTGGGTAACAAATATTTTAAACATTGCTAATAGTTCTTTTGAGCACCTTTTCCTAGTGTGATAATGATTTATTTTTTAATTTCTATTAAAAAAACAAGTAAAACAAAAAGAAAGCTAATAAAAAGTCAATTTAAAGGACTTTGTTAATACAGTGCTTTGCAGTTATTGTAAGGATAGCATTAAGTACAGTGGTAGAATTTATTATTATTTTTATTATATTCCATTTTATTTTGGGTCTGTTTTTCTCTTCCCTCTCTACATCTCCTTTGTCAAAACTGGAGCCAAGGAGAGCCGTTGGGCAGGGTTGCTCCCAGGCTTCTGTTCTAACAATTTTGACAAAGCAGGAGTGGAGGAGGCAGAGAGATGTGGCACAGGAGAGGAGACTTTGGGGTGGTACCATTCGTGAATGGTTTGACCTCTTAAGGTAAAGCAGCGCCTGCGATCTCCTGGCACCATAACAACTTCCTTTTTGTTGTTTTGGTGCCCAAACTGTTCTTTTTAATATACACATAATGTATGATTGTATAAACATGTTTTTAAGGCGTTTACATTCTCTAGCAACTGGGAGGTTAAAAAAAGCCTGCAGATATAACACCGTAAGCTGTGAAGGAGCCCATTAAAGGAAAAATATTGGCACCCAGACCACTTCAGCTCATTGAAGTAGCCTGGGTGCACGGTCCCTGTCAGTTTAATCCTGCAATAATAATTATTGCAGTTATTGAGAAACTGCAATAATTACCTTGCAGGGTTAACTCTACCTCTAGTGGCTGCCTGCCAGACAGCAACTAGAAGCACTTTTGGTCGCTTAACTGATGCTGGACGCCCTTTACACTATGCATGAGTACATTCAGCGTCGGCTAAAACCCCACAGGGAAGCACTGATCCAATGCTATTCTATGGGCTTGTCCTAATGCATTCCCGGCTCTTGACGCACATGTGCATTAGGTCCCTGAAATCGGGGTTGGAGAAGCAAAGGCAGAGGGAAATCTGTGCTGGATTCAGGTAAGTGACAAAAGGGTTTTTAAACCTTTCTGCGCTGGGGCGGATATAGACTAGGAATACAATGGTTTCCCTTTTTTGGTAAGGGAAGGTGTGAACTTCTGCTACAGCAATTAATTAATTAATAAATTTAAAAAGAGGCGCACCTCGCAGCTGGGGTGATCTACGGGAAGGGCCCGGTGCACGTCCAGAGTTGCCGCCCACGCGCTGGTCCACCGGCCTCTCCCCCCGCCTCCCTGTGGATGGGAAGGGGGGGAGAGGAGGCCGACGCAGCCCTTGGAGCCAATCCTTATCCTGAGGTTATACACAACTTATACGGGAAGATGGGTACGTCTTTGAGCCTATGAAAGGAGCAAATGTTATGGTTTTTTATTTATTTTAGCAAATGCCGATTTTTCTTTTCTCTTTTGCAACAGTTTATTAAATGCACTTTTGGACAACATTTTCCTTTTGAGTTACTTTTATTTGTTTAAATCAGCACTTTTTCTCATAGATCTACATGTGTCCTTCATAAATCTTTTATCTTTTTATACTTGTGGAATTACAGCTGTCTATAGAATTAGATATTTCTTCACTTTGATGAATATCTGTGTGATACTATAGTGCAAGGTTGCTACATGTTGTCCTTGTTCAGATTAATGGATGAAACCAACTCCAAGAAACTAGTCTCTGTAAGATATTGTGCATTCTGATAGAAAAAAACCACGGTAATGTCTCTTGCCCAAAGAAAGAATGAATTAGTCTTTATATAGAGTCTTACTGACTAGTGATTTATATAGAGTCTTACTGACTAGTGATTTATATCAAGATTTAAACAGACCTGGTGTTTGCATGTGTCTTATAGCATTTCAAGGCAAAAAGCTGCACATACAGACTTGAGGCACCATGACCACTTCAAATCAATTAAATGGTCATCGTGCTTTTTATTGAACGTATTGTGGCAGTTTCTGAGTTGCCAGTGATTTTTCAACTGGCAAGTTGCCCAATACAGGTTTGGTTTGTCTGCTTATTGCATTCATTGCCTCATGCTAAGTGACGTGTTCAAAAGGACTTTGGGCTCTTTGAAAGTTCAGAATTCTGAGTTTGGAATATGTATTGATCATTGCACAACCTCCTCTTTAGTACTACATATTGCCTTCAGCCTTATAATGTGTTATGCATCAAACCAAAAACCTGAGTGAGAAGAATAGTGGCCAAGTACACACCGTATACAAACAAGATCAGTATTGTGCTGAATAAAACTTGAATTACCCACCCCACCCATCATCAACTGAATCCACATTTATAGCACATAATCCCTTACACTTTACTAAACCGGATTATTCAGTACAGTGTGGATTGTAATTTAACATTTTTAATTCACTTTGAATGCACAGTAATTCACTCTTGTGAATAAACTGTAAAGTGATATTTTGTAATAGTTAAAGATGATCTCTATTTATCAGGTCATTTAGCAGATACAATTATACAATGTCTGATCTACTTTATATGTGTATGCCTGTATCTATACATCTCATTGTATGTACAGGATTTCATATTGAAATACTGCGCACACACACTCCTTGCACCATGACCACGTCCTAAAGTAGTTATGGTGCTTGGAATAGCATAGGTGTGTGTGTATGTATGTATGTATGTATGTATGTATATATGTACATGTTAAAAGGCCAATAGACCTGTATTTGTGGGAGGAGTTGTGTCCTCCACTTAAACTCTCAGCCCCTACTCACCTCTGCCGTTCACGCTGATTGACTCACCATAGCAACCAGCACTTCCAGTCCGAGATTCCCGCCAAACAGTTCCTGTCGCCTGCAGTGTCCACTGCTTCTGACCTCCGGTCCTTCCACTTGGCTTCTCCTCAGACTCGGTACCCGGCTTCCGCTCACGCGACCGGCACATACATGCAAGCACCACATGGGAAAAAAACGTTCGGTTATTTCCCACGTTCAGGCCTAAAAACTCTGGGATAGGCTCCCTTCTTACTGTATATTACCCGTTTGTGTATTTTTCTGTTCCTGCGGTAAATCAGTCGACCGCTACCTGTGTAATGCATTCGTTACATTCATCTGTTAATGTGGTAAATTAGTCGACCGCTGACTGTCTTTTACAGCCACAGCCAGAAAGGCCGAGCTCTATAGACTGCTGACCGCTCAAGCCAGTGATCCCAGGCCCGGCACAAGAAGGGAGGAACTGGACTTATACATGCACAAAGTGGTTGACTTAGGCATCAAATATGGGGGTTCCTCATTCTATGATTACCACAAATCAGTGTCGGCCAAGAAAGCAACTAATCTGGCCCAATTTAACATCAGGATAGATTGGTGCCAGATGGACACGGAGTTGTTCTGCCGACACTTTTCTGGATTGAGGCCCCCGTCCTGCGCTGCTTGTAGTTCTACGTCTCATTCCACAGATTTGTGCCCCTGTGAGGCAGACCCTTCCTCTTCCCACCACTCCTTCAGCTCACACACTTGTCAAGAAAGCAGGCAGAGGGACAAGTTGGGCAGACCCATTGTGTTTTTGGGCAAGGCGCAGGTGTGCAACAATTTTAATGCTGGCGTCTGGGCTAATTCTCCCATACATGTAGCTGGCAATACCCTAGATCTTATTTTTGCAAATGCACACTCAGTCTCCAATCTCTGTAATACTCCATTTCCTCTATCAGACCACCACCTTCTATCATTTGTTCTCGCGTTCCCTCCACACCCAATACCCTTAACCTAACCCTCCCCCTCCCCCCCTGCAACTCAGGAGGGGAATTCTCTTGACCTCCAGCAACTCTCAGCTGATCTCCATTCCAAACTCTCATCCATCCCTGCCTTTTCATGTCACTCTCTGGCAACATCCTCATATAATGCTACCCTCACCTCTGCCCTTGACGCTGAAGCCCCTCTCCAAGCACTCTCCTCAAGGAGGGCATGCATCCAACTGTGGCACACTAAGTCAACCCGCTACCTGCAGAGATGCTCCCATTCAGCTGAATGCTACTTAAGGAAGTCTCGAACCTTGTCAGACTTTCTATACTAGTGGTTCGCAAACCTTTTAGATTCAAAGCACCCTTAATATTTCAATATTTGTCCATTACGTTCTAGTGGTTATGGTGCCAGTAGTGCCCTCCCAGGTCAAGTAGTCAAACTGTTTAAGAACAGTTTGACAACTTATCTGGGGTCTTCCGGTATAGGGGCTGTAGTGTGTGTGTGTGTGTGTGTGTCTGTGTACAGGGGTGGATTGTGTTTGTGTGTGTGTGTGCGTGTGTATGGGGGTAATTGTGTGGGGGGGGGGGTAGAAGGGCAAAATATTATTTTTATATCTATATATATATATACAAAACAAAGCAGGCTGCACTCACGGACTTTCAAACTTCAAGTGTAATTTTATTCCATCCAAGAAACAAAAACGATCAACGTTTCGGCCCACGCAGGGGCCTTCATCAGGATCAAACAGTACAAATACAATCTATAACTACCTCAAATATATACCTAATAGCATTAATCATGAGTAACTTACCCCAGGTGATGAAACTATATATATATATATAATCTCAAAAAGGAAAGAGATGCATATCCAGCGTGGGATTGCACCAAGGCAGTCTTTTACTGATTCATTGAAAGGGTGAGTGCCACTATACGTGTGTAATAGTAATAGTAATATTTATTTTTTAAGTTAAAAATAAAAATGATGTCCCCCCCTCCCTGCTTACCTTTGCCTGGGTGGGGGGACATTTCCTGCAATCCCTGGTGGTGACTGTGACCTCTAGCAGCCTCAGCAGCTGCTAGAGTTCACTCTCATGAGATTCTGAGCATTGCCTTAGTAAGCGTGAAAACTCTGAGCTCGCGAGAGGAGAACCCGGCGGAGCTGCAGATTAGAGCTCCCCGGGTCCTCTCTCCCTCCCTGCCGGCTGTCAGCAAAGTGCTAGCGGGCCAAAGAGCCGGCAAGGGAGAGGGAGGCACATTTCCCAATGCTATAATCATAGCACCGGGAAAATAACTTGCGGCTCCCCTGTGTTCTACATTATAAATTTGTCTTGCACTCATACAGTGCAGCCCTCACTCTTGCTAAACAGTCCTACTTTTCTTTTCTCATTAATTCATGCTCCTCCAATCCTAGGCATCTCTTTAAAACTTTTAACTCTACTCTTCACCCTGCTGTAGCCACCCCACAAACAAATCTTTCAGCTGATAGTTTTGCACCTTACTTTACTGACAAGATTAAACTGTTAAGGAATGAATTCTCCCCTCTCTATCTCAACCTCACTTGAACCATACCATCCCTACCCTCCAAGACTTCCCTCCAGCTACTCAACAGGAGGTATTTGCACTTCTCCTCTCCTCTCGTCCCACCAGCTGTCCGCTTGATCCAGTCCCTTCCCACCTCATCAGCGCTCTCACCCCTTGTCTTGCACCATTCTTAACACACATCCTAAACTGCTCTCTTTTATCTGGTGTTGTCCCTGCTCCCCTTAAGCATGCTACTGTTGTACCCATCCTAAAAAAGTCATCCCTGGACCCATCTTCCATTTCTAACTATCCCTATATCCTTGCTTCCTTTTTCCTCAGAGCTTCTCAAAAGACTTGTTTTTAATCGTACGACTCACTTCCTAAATTCCAACTCCCTCTTCAATCTGGCTTACACCCCCTCCACTCTACTGAGACAGCTCTTATTAAAGTTACAAATGACCTAATCGCAGCCAAATCTAAAGGCCCCTACTCCATACTAATTCTTCTTGACCTCTCTGCTGCCTTTGACACTGTTGATCATGGCCTCCTTCTCCTAACTCTTCAATCTCCTCTGTGACACAGCTCTCTCGTGGTTCTCCTCCTATCTCACCCAACGCTCCTTTAGTGTCTCTTTTTCCAACAGCACCTCCTCTCCTCGTCCTGAGTCAGTCAGAGTCCCTCAAGGTTCATTTCTTGGTCCCCTTTTGTTCTCTCTCTATAATGCCTCTCTTGTCAAGCTAATTAATTCATTTGGATTCCACTACCACCTGTACTCTGACAACACCCAGATATCTCTCTCCTCCACTAACCTCTCCCCTGCTGTCCTACAACGTGTCACCAATTGCCTTTCTTCTATCTCTGATTGGATGTCCTCCTGCTTTCTAAACTTAATCTCTCTAAAACTGAGTTTCTTATTTTTCCTCCTCATAACACTGATCCTCCTCCTTCACTCTCTGCAGGTTGATGGTACATGCCTCACCCCATCCTTTCAAGCTCGCTGTCTTGGTGTCACTGTTGATCCTGGCCTCACCTTTGCGCCTCATGTCCAGTCTGCTGCTAAAAACTGTTGATTCCAACTTAAAACCATTGCCCGCATACCCCCCTTTCTTACGCGAGATGCTGCCAAGGAGCTTGTTTCATGTTCTAGTAATGTCTTGCATCAATTACTGTTATTCTCTCCTAGTTGGTCTCCCCAGAAGCCATACTTCCCCCCCCTACAATCTGTGGTGAATGCTGCTGCCAGTCTGATCTTCCTATCCTGTCGCTCCTCACCCCTGTCGATCCTTACACTGGCTTCCTGTCCCCTACAGGTGTCAATTTAAAATACCTACCTATAAAGCTCTAACCAACTCTAGCCCCTCTTAAATTTCTTTACTGATTCATAGGTATGCCTCCTTTTGGTCTCTCTGCTCTACTGGTGATCTTCTCCTTTCTGCTGCTTGCACCCTTACTGCAAATTCACGTCTCCAAGACTTCTCACAAGTGGCTCCTTTCCTTTGGAACAGCCTGCTTACCCCTATCAGACTCTCCCCTAGTCTTTAATCCCTTAAGAGGTCCCTCAAAACCCATCTTTTTTAGGAATGTTTATGGCCACCAAGAGTAACTTCTATCTCTCAAACCTTCCTCTCGCTCTCTCCTATAGGGCCACACACACTCCACTCTCACCTCCGGCTCTGCTGCTTTTCCACCATGTCTATTTGGTGTCTCTCTCAATACCCTTCCTATTGTATTTTTATACCCCACCTCCCTTTAGACTGTAAGCTCGTTTGAGCAGGGTCCTCAACCTATTGTTCCTGTTACATTTTGTTATTGTCTCATTTGGTAAATTCCCCTTTTATTGTAAAACGCTGTGGAATAAGCTCGTGCTATTTTAATAATATTAACTACAATTTATAAAAGTGCTGATTTCTACTTTAAATCGGCACTTTTGTAAATAATTGTAGTAGGGATGCACCGAATTTTCGGCCGAAAATGGGCCTATCCCATTTCGGCACAGAGACTCTTTCAAAGAGAGCCGAAAGAGTGGGAGGAGCTTCTGCATCGTCACGTGACTCGAGCGCACCAGATCCAGAGCTGCTTTGGCGTGAGCCAGCAGGGTTGAAGGCTGTGCAGAGGGTACGGTCAGGAGAATCCAGTGTCTATGGCACCAGCCAGCACCATGCCAGTGGAATAGTTAGACACCGGCAACGGTGAGTGGAACAGGAAGCACTCTAGCTGCTGTGAACAACACTTCCTATGGTGCTCAGTCACAGATCACTTCTTTGGGTGGCTGATCATGATGGTTAGCGCAGTCCTATAAAGATTTGCTAGGAATGGCAGTCCTCTATAGCAGCCAGCACACACACACACATAGTAACACACTCACTAACAGACACACGCATACACTCTGGCTAACACACACACACATAGTAACACACTCACTAACAAACATACACTCATTAACAGACACACACTCAATTTTTTATTTTTTTTGTATTTTTTTTATTCAACCCCCCCAGCCTCCTTACCTTTGGGAATGCTGGGGGAGGGGGGGGTTTCTCCCTTTCCCTGGGGTCCAGTGGCTGCTGGGCGGGCGGCACTGGCAGAGTGACGTCATATTCCGGCTCCCGGCATCGCTCTGTCTTGTTAGCCCTGCGGATAACTGACAAGCCAGGTGGGCGGCGCTGACGAGGGAGCACTTTCCCCTGAGCTCTCTGCTGAGCTCCCTCGTCAGCGCCGCCCACCTGGCTTGTCAGTTATCCGCAGGGCTAACAAGAAATTTGCCCTGGGCATTTGGGGGCGGCTTTTTTTGCCGCCCAAGGCAAATGGCTTGTCTGCCTCGTGGCTAATACGTCCCTGCTGTAGACAGAGCATGTGCCATGTATAATGAATGAGAAATGCATTTTGTTTAATTACTTGTGGCAGGGCAGTAATAACACATGCCTGTTGCATTTTCTAATAGATTTTCATGTTATGTGCATAAAACGTGTGACTATTGAGGGAGTTTTGTATTTAATTGTAAAGTGACATTATATACAGTTTGACATGTGCTCTTATTGCAATCAATAATTTGCAATTTATACCCTTATAACTTTTTATGCTAAACTCATAAGTATATTATTACTGTTATCTTTTTATTTTGTTATAAAATAATTCAATTAAAAGTCTAATATTAATAAAATTATAGGAAAAAAAACTCTTTTAAAATCATTAGGGGGAAAGTCATTTTTGTTTTCGGCCAAGGGCATCCTGAATTTTCGGTTTGGCCCAGAATTTTCATTTCGGTGCATCCCTAAATTGCAGAAACGCCTCCTATCCTCTCAATTGAACAGGGAGGAGTTAATCTTATGGCTTCTCCTGCTAGCTTCATCCACAAGTCATAGTGTGTCTCTGCACCAGGCTCATTTTACCGGTGCATCCCTGGCTATTTCCTGCATCTTTCCTATCTGTAGGGGTTATGGTGCCCCGATTGCCTTAGCACCTTCCCACCTCCACTATCTGTGTTAGAATTTCCAAAGCCGAACTTCTGTTGGTTCTCCTGAGCTAAGCCCTGCACTACCGTGAACTGTAGTGGTTATCGTACTTAAAGGGATTCTCTATTTTTTTTTAGAAAATATAAGATAGATATGGAAAGGAGTGAATTTTCATTTTAAAACGAAACTTTTGCCCTATCCTCTCAATCGTCAACAGTAGGAGACGGTTATGCTGGCTTCTCCTGCTAGCTTCATCCACAAGTCATAGTGTGTCTCTGCACCAGGCTCATTTTACCGGTGCATCCCTGGCTATTTCCTGCATCTTTCCTATCTGTAGGGGTTATGGTGCCCCGATTGCCTTAGCACCTTCCCACCTCCACTATCTGTGTTAGAATTTCCAAAGCCGAACTTCTGTTGGTTCTCCTGAGCTAAGCCCTGCACTACCGTGAACTGTAGTGGTTATCGTACTTAAAGGGATTCTCTATTTTTTTTTAGAAAATATAAGATAGATATGGAAAGGAGTGAATTTTCATTTTAAAACGAAACTTTTGCCAAATTTGTCAGACTACAGAATCGTCACACATAAGTAAATGACGGTCAAAGGTAAACTTATCAGCAGTGGCAAGACTACCACCGCTGCTGCTGCACCAGGGCCTGCTTTCTGGGGGAGGCATTGGGTGTAATATATTATGAAATAATTAAAGTATTTTATTAATGTATTATACATATGTAATTTCATTATAAGTGTATTTTGATATAGATGCATATACAGTATCTCACAAAAGTGAGTACACCCCACACATTTTGTAAATATTTTATTATATCTTTTCATGTGTAACAGTGTAAATTTGCTGTCCCCTCAAAATAACTCAACACACAGCCATTAATGTCTAAACCGTTAGCAACAAACGTGAGTACACCTCTAAGTGGAAATGTCCTAAGTATGCCCAATTAGCCATTTTTCCTCCCCAGTGTCATGTGACTTTTTGGTGTTACAAGGTCTCAGGTGTGAATGGGGAGCAAGTTGCTCTCACACTCTCTCATACTGGTCACTGGAAGTTCAACATGGCACCTCATGGCAAAGAACTCTCTAAGGATCTGAAAAAAAGAATTGTTGCTCTACATAAAGATGGCCTTGGCTACAAGAAGTTTGTCAAGACCCTGAAACGGAGCTGAGACCATACAGCAGTTTCACAGGACAGGTACCACTCAGAACTGGCCTTGCCATGGTCAACCAAAGAAGGTGAGTGCACGTGCCCAGCGTCATGTCTTTGGGAAGTAGATGTATGAATGCTGCCAGCAGAGGTTGAAGGGGGGGGGGGAAGGTCAGCCTGTCAGTGCTCAGACCATACGCCGTACACTGCATCAAATTGGTCTGCATGGTTGACATCCCAGAAGGAAGTATCTTCTAAAGATGATGCACAAGAAAGCATGCAAACAGTTTGCTGAAGACAAGCAGACTAAGGACATGTGTATGTATATATAATGGAAGTGCAGTAACAATGAAATCATATGTATTATAAAATGCTTTAATTACTTTATAATACCAATATAATATATGTATAATGTATTTGTTTGATGCCTTGATTCTAACTTTGAAACTTTTTTAGGAGTCTGGGGAACTGCCTGATGGCACAGGCAGTCCCCCTGCAAGCAGAGGACGGCAGGACGTGCTATGCCGCCCTCCGGCTTTTGGGCCCATACTTTTAAGGCCGGCATAACACGCCCGCCGTCCTTTAGGAGTTAAGACCATGACCGGGCCCCTGTAATAACAGTGCTGGGAGGACGTGACAGTCAGTCACTTCCTCCCAGCTATAAGGGGAGAGTGCGGCTAGGAAGGAGGAGGCGGTGGCACAAGCAGCAGCAGTGGGGAGAGAGGCTGGAGGGCCGCTGCCTCCACACACTCGCTCCCCTCATAAAGCAGCAGGAAACAAACCACCCTCCTGCAAACCAAAGGTATGCTAACAGGTGGGTGGCTGTAAATATAAGAAATATGACATTTCCATGTGTGTGTGTCACATTGTGTGTGTGTGTTTGTGTGCATCTGTGATTCCAGGTATGTATATATCACTGTGTAGATATGTCAGGTTGTGCATCTGTTTGTGTGTCAGTGTGTGCATCTGTGTATGTGTTTATATGACAATGTGTGTATCTGTTTCATGGTGTGTGTTTGTGTCAGTGTGTATGTGTTTATATGTGTGTTAATGTGTATGTATGTGCATACATCCAAACACACCGCTGTGTTCAAACTCCAAAATTAAATACACATACACTCCTTCACTCAAACACCAACACTACACAAAAGTGCATCTGCATTTAAAAGCCAATATTACATACAAACACAACCTTGCAATCAACCGCCAACATAACAACTTACAAGCACACCGCTGTATTAAAACACTAAAATACTATACAAACACCAACACTACACACAAAAGCACACGTGCATTTAAAAGCCAACACTACATACAAACACACCCCTGCAATCAAATGCAAAGACTACACACAAGTATACCACTGCAGTTAATGGCAACAGTACATACAAACATACATGCACCCATATACTCAATACAAAAACATGCTTACATTCAAGTGCACAAACACTGCTCACAAATACAACTCTGCAACAATGGGCAAATGGTAGATCCCCAGCTGGCATAGCATTGTTGGAGTTGTATTACAGGTGGGGATCTGCCTTTTTCAAACTCTTGCACTAGACGGGGTAAGGGGGGCAAAAAACGTTCTTGCACAAGGTCTCTCTCTACATTCGTTCCACCACTGCATATCAGGGTGTATTTAATTATAAGCCTTTTGATAGATTTTAAATATTTCATCACCTACTTGGCCAAAACTGCTCAAGTTTTTTGTATGTTTGTTTTTTGGTGCCTTTCAAATGCATGTTTCTTTTTCAATAAATATTGATATATTTTTCCACATACATGTTGATATGTAACCACGAGTTCCACATGCCGTGTGTGTGTGTGTGTGTGTGTGTGCAACTAGTTCACAGATGCCAGATGTGTATGTGTTATGCTTTATCTTCTAAGTCCAGATATACCCACATGTATAGCTTTTTTTGGCACGTTTTGAGAGGAATTTACATGGTCACATCTGATAAGTCCTAATGTTGACATGTCTCCTTGCATACATAACTATAACAAATAAGTAAAGCTTCTTTAATTTAAAAATATATCTAATTATTTTTTATGTATTCCTTTGAAATTGGCTTTACTAACAAGTGTCATATTTTGCCATGTGATTTGATAGCTATGTTTGGTTTATATTTCAATGTTGACTGTTTTTAATCAAATCTGCTAAAGATGGTTTTTATTTTATTTTTTTATTTTAAGGAACTGTCCTTTTGGATTTTTTCTATATGCCTCAAACTTTGCTTTATGTAATTTGCAAAAGATTTTATCTCTATGGTTGAAGGACAGCATGTTCCTGATCCAATTGTGTAATCCCTACTTCACAGAATGATTTTTATTTGCTGAGTCATGCTGCTTTGCATTTTTGATATTTGTAGTTGAGCATTTCGAACAAAAGTTTAACAACTAGGTTTTGTATGTGTATTTTTGTCAATTATTTTTGGTTTTTCTTCCTCTTAATACCCAAATTACTCTTTTTACACCTGGGAAATGAAAAGTGTGCTTTATAAAGATCATAATTTAATGTTTCGAAATTCTACTTCTAGCATTCCTATTTACAAGTACGTAAATAAATCCAGAATGCGTCCTGCACTATAACCTGATTTGGTGTATGTTGTTCTACTAATCAAAAGTAATCCTTCCTATTCAGTGAAATGAACAATTACGCCAGGTTTTATATTTTCTGATGTATGCTGATGGATTTATTACCTGATTACGTGTTGTATCAAATATCTCATTCTTTGCCAGCTGGGGATTTTATTGTGGACTCAGAATATTTATCCAATGTAAAGCCATCATTGTTCATAGTTCACCAAAACAATACCTGTAACTTAAAAACTCCACGCATCGTAATAAGTACAGTGTGCAGTGGAGTTCCCCATTGACCTCACAGACTAATGCGTAAAGCTATTTAAACAATTGGACATTACATGTCTACTGCCAGGTACTGACTCCTCCAACCCCTGCTTTCAAAATTTCCTGCAAGGTTAATCTACAGTATATACTCGAGTATAAGTCTAGTTTTTCAGCACATTTTTTGTGCTTAAAAACCCCCACTCGACTTATACTCGAGTCACTGTCTGTATTATGGCAACTTAGAGAGCCGCGGCCGTCAGAGCCATGGCAACGATCCGCGCGGCATCCTGACTGCGAGACTTACAGCGGAGCTGACCGTAACGGAGGAGAAGGGAGCTGACAGGAGCTGCAGGAAAGGTAAGTAAATGCTTCCTGCCGGCCCCCCCACTTCACAGCCCATGCCACTGGACACCCAGGGATTAAGATAGCCCTCCTCCCTGACCAGTTAACAAGCAGGGAGGGGGGACAAAATAAAATTAAAATAATAAAAAAATAATATTAAAATAAAAATAAAAAATGCCCTCCCCCCACCCCGTTCACACACACTACACAAACACACACTCTGCATTATATACACAGAGTGTGTGTATATAATGCAGTGTGTGTGTTTGTATGAGTGTGTGTTTGTATGAGTGTGTGTGTGTGTGTGTATATATAATGCAGAGTGTGTGTTTGTATGAGTGTGTGTATATAATTATAAAAATCACAGAATTTCATAGCCCCAAGTTTTACCCTCGACTTATCCATGAGGCATAGCATATTTCACAATTGTTGGTCACAAAACTGCACTCGACTTATACATGAGATCGACTTATACACGAGTATATACGGTAGTTGGTTTCACTGAGCTTAAGCATGGCTGTGCAGGACCACTCTTGTGAGTGAGTTTGGTCCTATATTGAGCTTACCTCGTTCTTTAAAGACATTCGGTGGGAAATAGTGGTTGTGGACACACATGCCAAGGTCACTCTGGTAAGCTGAAAAACGGTTCTAAGAAGTTAATAAGTTAAACTATTTAAAAAGTTAGACTTCTTAAAATGAGGGGGCACCAGGCTGTTTGAAGTGGTTCTTTAATTTTGACATGAAGGGTGGCATCTGATACCTCTTGGCATGCACAGGTGTGTGTGGTTTTTTTTTTGTTTTTTTGTTTTTACCGTCATTTTATTTGCTTCAAACACATGTGCACCAAGGTTCCATGCCTACTTGCATGTATATCTATACTTGAAAATGTTTCGTGAGTGATGGTTTCAATTTAAAATAGAAAATATTTCTAATTTTACTTTCTATTTTAGCATCCAGGTGGGGAGGAGGTTCTTCGGGAACAAGCTGGAGGAGATGCAACCGAGACCTTTGAAGACATTGGACACTCAACAGATGCCAGAAATATGTCTAAAGATTTTATTATAGGAGAACTTCATCCAGTAAGTATGTTTTAAATTGTCTGCAGTTAGTTTTGTAATCCTTCAACACATTTCAGTTACAATATAAATATCTTTAACCCCTTAAGGACACATGACATGTGACATGTCATTATTCCCTTTTATTCCAGAAGTTTGGTCCTTATGGGGTTAAAAGAACACTCTTACCACCATTACCACTACAATAATTTAATTGGTGGCAGTTTGGAAATGTGCTGCACACGTGCTTTAATCCTGTAAAAACTCTAGGACGTTCCATGCCATCCTAAAAATACTGGCCTTTAGCACACTTAGGACTGAATGGACGTCGTTTAGGTCGGGTGTGAGTTTAATATTTTAACACCTCAGTGGAATTTTTTTTTTTTTTGTGTATTTTCTTTGGTAATATATGGAAAAAACCTGTGTGGAAAAAGCTACCGAACTGCTTTTTGCATCCTTTGCCAAAACCCTTTTCTGTACATAGGCTTTTATTGAGAAACCTTTGTGCTGGAGCCATGAGCGTGCATGTAATTGTGGCTTTCCTATGCTTTTCAATGAACAGTAGTACAACTAATTGGAAAGGGAAAGGCATGCACATGCTAGCCCAGCACGTCTGTGGATTGCGTTACTAAAGTTTTGTAAAAGTCCTCGTTTGAATGGAAATCTTCACTTTTTATAAACTGTCACAAATACAATATGGCAGACTCCAGACGCAAGCTGAAATGCTTTGTGCCTGGATGATTTCCTTTAAAATGCACAATTAAAAGGACACTATAATTGCACGTGTTGAGTAACACATCTGAAAGTTTGTTACAACCAAAAAGAGGTGAAGTGCCAAACTGTTGCTCAAAGAGAAAATTAGCACTTTATGAAAGAAAAATTATGTGCAAAGTATTTTCACACCTGAATGTGGACAACTAGATAAAAATTACATTAATTTAGGTTAGTCCAAGTATTACGTGCAGTCTTAACACCCTTAATCTGCCACTACTTTCCAAAACAGCTGCATTTGAAAGTTGTCATGTATTTCCAAAAAACTTCAGAAATCCAACACATGCCCAACAGGCCCCCAGTCCTTCTCTATGAGTAACATTGGATTGGGCTAGAGATTGCCTGAACAGATAATCTCAGAAGAGTGGGAGTGGCTGTTTATAATCTAAACGCAAGGAACATGATTATTAAAAATAAATATTTATTTTTAATGTTAGAGTTCATTTAACCAACACACAAATTTCACCAATTGTATTTTTCAATTATTTCCTGTACTCATGTGAATCTATCTTCTTGATTCATAGGATGACCGATCAAAGCTCCAGAAACCAGCAGTAAGTTTGTTTTCTTTGGTTTTTATGTGCAGTTAAACATTTTATGCTTCACTTGACTTTTTTTCCTTTTCATTTTTATTGAGTAGTTCAGTGGATAAGCATACATGTGTACAATGGTAAGAGACTAGGAACAACACGTTTCAATGTTGTATGGCTTGCTTTTTCCTATATACAAGTATAGTAAGCAGTACAGAGTACAGTGAGATTGGAAACAGGGCACCAGTTGCTCAACCTCCTGGCCCAGCCTGTTTTAAATGGGAGATCGACCGACTCTCCTGTTCCTGATGCACACCAGACTGCAAGATGCCAGGATCTTCCTCGAGCCCGAGCTGACTACAGGCACTGCTTGTCGCTGGTAAGTGGGTCAACCCCAGGTTAGGGTACCTTCTGTACTGATTTAGCTTGCTTTATGGTCCAGTAGTGGCCCCAAGAATCACAATTTGGCCTGTATAGACCCAGAGCTCTCGTGGCACACGTCCTGCAGGCATGACAGGCCCCGCCCCATATGTCAAAGTTTTTGAGCCGTTTGACACTGTACTGCAGATGTACACATAGAGGGATAGCAAAATAACAGAAGAGAGAGACACAAACTAATGAACCCCATTTGATATATGCCTTAATAGAGCCTTAAAAAGACATTATGGTCACCCAGGCAACTAAGCTTAATGTAGTTGTTCTGGTGTCTACAGCTTGTCCCTGCAGGCATTTTATTGTAAACCCTCCCTTGTCAGAGAAAATGCATTGTTGATATTACTGCCTAGGCCCTAGGGACACCTGTCGTGGCAGTCACTCAGACGGCCACTAGAAGTGTTTCCTGGTTCAGTGATGCACAGTGTGCAGCAATGATGTTCAGGGTGCTGATTGGCGCAGCCAGTGTTTTGCTACACACGCACAATAGCCTCCTAATGCTTTCCTATGGGAAAGCATTGGATTCTCTGAGATTGTCAAATTTGATGACTTCAGCCAAGAAGGCGGAGCAGGGCAGACCAGTGCAGCTCTGGAAGAAAAGTAGGTAATCTCACTTTTTTTAAGGGAGGCAAGGGGGGCTATTAGTATTCCTGACACTATAGTATTAATTTAAGGACCAGCCATCCGTTAATTTTAATATCTGGATTAGAATGACATCCATAAACTATTTGATCTTCTGTCTTATGATGCCTCTTCTGTCATTCTCCTTTAATGCATTGTTCACTTTTATGTGTCTTATGTGTAACATGTACGTGTGTTTTTATGTATAATCTCATTCTATTAAACAATGATGTTCCTTAAAACCGGTGCAGATAGTTTATTTTATTGCTAGTAAATGCTTGTCTTTTAGAAACATACTGTCAGTTAAGTGACAGATATTGGTTAAGTGAAAGTTTACATAAAGTACCAGTTTATGATTCACTAACAAATTGAGTTGTTATAGACGTCCCTGTCTCATGCAGAATCGGGCAGCGCTTACGCTGAAGGTTCTGAGATCAGCCCATGAATCCCAATTCATAAAATTGGCTTGAAATGAAACGTACCTTTTTTAAAGCCAGTGTTATGAATGGAGATTTACTGAGCCGCTGCCCGATTCTTATGGTTTAGAGATTTTTGGAAAACAGTTAAGCCCCTTAAGGTGAGCCAGCGCCCAAGACCTCCTGACACAATCCCAACTTTATTTCGATTAGTTTAAAACTCTGGGCACCATGATAACAATATGGCCATTGTCTTCTAATACAATTACAATGGACACTAATCACTAATGTTTTTCTAGTTACCTATTTCAGGAGACCTGTCTTCTTGTTATGTTTCCTGTTACCATATTTAAAAAAATTAATTAATTAATTTAAAAAAAATAATAATTATGTCTGTATACCAAAAAACAAAAAAGTGCGCTGTACCTTTAAGACCATCAAACAATACAAGTGAATAACTTTTACATAAATATTAATTTCCAAAATTGTATAGAGTGCACTGTGCTTAAACACACTACAAACCTGTTGCTAATTGATATAAATACCACATACCTGTGTAATAGCATAAATAAATTGTGCCAATACAAAAGTGTTAAAGTGCACTAGTGACAAAAACACATAAGTGCAAAGTAAGGATAAAATTATTTGAAAGATTACCTTACTTTTAAAAGTTTTGAAATTTCTTCTGTTAAAACTTCAGTGAAATGCTCAAAAAGAATAAAACAGAACAAAAACTCATAGGGCAATATGCATAAAACATAACTATTGAAAATATAGATCGAAAACACTCACAAGAGTAGAGCAATTACGTCTGCTCTGAACTGTGTTGGCATCTCAGTATACAGAGGCTTGAGGCTGTGATGGCAGTAAAAATCCTTTATTTGACACTCCAAACATTAAAAGCAGTTGTCTGGCTATAAGTCCTCTTTCTGTACCTCTTCCTCGCAAATGTGGTATAGTCCCAAACAATTTCATCGGTCCTTTTCAGGCTTCAAAAGCTCTAAGGGCTACTTCCACTCACACTTGTTCCGGTAGGCGGGGCTTACGGCCATTGGACGTAGTGACTTCAGAGCGTGATGACGCGTTTCGCCGACGTGCTCGGCTTCATCATATCCGCCCACTAGTCCATCACAGTCTCAATATAAAGCATTTACAAAGGGCGTGTTTACCCAAAAGAGTCCGAAAGTTCTGTCCTATGATTGGTTATCTTGACCAGCATATTAGCATACATTAGATATGCCAAACTTTTTTTTTTTATATATATTTTTTTTTTTTTTATACTCGAACTGAAACAAGGGGATTATTCACTAAATGTTTACAAAAAATATTATTTATTTACACGTACAACTTATCATTACACTTCTTTGGATATATATTAATCCAGTTAAATAGAATAAAATAATATAAATTACAATACATGAAAACATTTACTTGTTTGTGTGATTTGCTAAAAAAAAAAAAATATATGTATATATTGTTCTCAACAGTACCTACTTTAATAGAGGAAGAAAGGAATAAAATTAGTACATTACATAATACCATATTTCTGAATCACATCTAAAATGCTAAATTACATATTATAAACTAAAATGAAATATGCAACATGCAAAAGTGCTCTCCTATTGTGAAAATAATATGCAGGAAATAAAATATGTTTATAGAAAAACAAATATTAAAATTAGGAAGAGATGAAAAGGAGGGGATAAGAGTCACCATATTTTTTCATCAACACTTACAAAATTGTATTTTCTGAATAATATATGAATGAGTTTGTAAATATTCAATCAAATTATTGTATTGAGAATTCCATAAAAAATCCTTATAAAAAAAAAAAAAAGTTTTTTAAAAAGGTCGAATTCTATATTAAGACCTCGTGGTTCTAGGGTTTTCAATTTATAAACCCACATCATTTCCTCTCTTGCAATTTTAGAAATATGATCTCCACCCCTACATGATTTCTTCACTACCTGAATTCCTAAAAAGATTAAGCCCTTCGGATCCATATTATGCTTTGCCTTAAAATGGGCCGAGACACTATGGTGAGTGACTCCCCTCAAAATGTTATTTATATGCTCTCCTATTCTTTTATGGAGTGGCCGTATAGTGCGGCCCACATATTGTAGTCCACATGGGCAAATTAGCAGGTATATTTCATTTCTCGTAAAACAAGTAATAAAATCTTTAATATCAAATTCATTATCATTGTGCTTGCTTTTAAACTTGTTTATACCTTTTAAGGGTCCAATTTTTGCTTTATTTGCATCCTGTGCACTGACCGCAGGAGTAGAAACCTTTTCTGACATTCATAAAATGTTTTTGTATGTTTTCGGATATTTGTGTGTTAAAATTAGGAGCACCCCTAAAAGTTATAAAAGGTTTAGATGGTAAAATATTAGCCAATTCAGGATCCTCTTTAAGTAAATACCAATGTTTATTAACTATCTTTCTTATATCTTTATGTGCTATATTAAAATCAAACACTAGTGGTACATTGTTAAGATTTTTGTTTTCAACATTCAAGAATTCTTTTCTTTCAATAAGTTCATTTTGCGTGAGTTGGACCGTATCTTCATATGCATCAGAAACTAAATGCTCAGGGTAATTTTTATCTAGAAACTGCCCTTTTAAATCTTGTGCCTGAGGTAGTTCCACAATTGCGGTGCTCTGTAGGAGAAGGAGGATCGGGCCGTTTTCTTTTTGAATTGAGGTAGACTAAGTAAAGTGTTGGTACTGGATCGGAGCTTATAGGAAGTGGGAACAGCTGGGGAAAGCATTTTGTTCAGGTAGGGTGGGAGTTTCCCAGAAAAGCTCTTAAACACAAGGCTGGAAAGATGAACTAAATGCCCAGGGTAATTTTTATCTAAAAACCACCCTTTTAAAACTTGTGCCTGTTGCTTAAAAATATCCGTAACAGTGCAGTTTCATCTTATGTGTCTGAATTGGCCCTTAGGAATGTTATTCAACCATGGATTATAGTGTCCACTATTATACAGTACGTAATTGTTGGCATCAACTGTTTTAAAAAAAAATTGTTTTTTATCTCCATTTTTTATATATATATATATATATATATATAATATATATATACCTACCCAAATCTAAAAACTCTATACGTCGTACTGTAGGTACTAGTTAGTTTTATGCCCCACTCATTGGTATTAAGACTATTTAAAAACTTATCTAAATCCTCACGATTTCCGTTCCATATAAAAATCAGATCATCTATATATCTACGGTATAGGACCAAATTTGCCCCCCATTCCGCATTATCATATATGAATTCATTTTCTGAACCTGCCATATACAGATTGGCGTAACTGGGGGCAAACTTGGCCCCCATAGCCGTACCTTGTAACTGTAAATAATATTTATTATTAAAAAGAAAATAATTATTTAAAATCCAGGTTATGCATTCTATTATAAAATCAATACTTTGCTGGGACATTTTTTTTTTTTTGGAATCTTCCAAACATCTCCGTATAACCTGACTCCCTAGACCATGTGGTATTGAGGTATACAATGAGGATACATCACTAGTTAACACTATGAAGTCCTTTTCCCATTTGGTAGTTCTTAATATCCTCCCGCACAATTTAAAATCATCCCTAAGCCTAAAGTCCTTTAAGAGATCCCTCTCTACATACCTCAAAACAGAATGCACCTGTCATGGGTGATTATATATGTCCTACCTGTTCTATGTTAAATTTTGTATTTATTGTGTATTAATATTGTTTTTGTATTTTATTGTACCCTAATGTAACAATGCAATGATTTGTGGACCCAGGACATACTTGAAAACGAGAGAAATCTCAATGTATCTTTCCTGGTAAAATATTTTATAAATAAATAAATATGAAGATACGGTCCAACTCACGCAAAATTAACTTATTGAAAGAAAAGAATTATTGAATGTTGAAAACAAAAAATCTTAACAATGTACCACTAGTGTTTGATTTTAATATAGCACATAAATATATAAGAAAGATGGTTAATAAACATTGGTATTTACTTAAAGAGGATCCTGAATTTGCTAAAATTTTACCATGTAAACCTTTTATAACTTTTAGGGGTGCTCCTAATTTTAACCTTATTTTAACACACAAATATCCGTAAAGAAACCTACAAAAACATTTTATCAATGTCATAAAAGGTTTCTACTCCTGCGGTCAGTGCACAGGATGCAAATACAGCAAAATAGGACCCTTAAAGCTATAAACAAGTTTAAAAGCAAGCACAATGATAATGAATTTGATATTAAAGATTTTATTACTTGTTTTACGAGAAATGTAATATACATGCTAATTTGCCCATGTGGACTACAATATGTGTCTCGGCCCATTTTAAAGCAAAGCATAATATGGATCCAAAAGGCTTTGAATCTTTTTAGGAATTCAGGTAGTGAAGAAATCATGTAGGTGTGAAGCTCATATTTCTAAAATTGGAAGAGAGGAAATGATGTGGGTTCATAAATTGAAAACCCTAGAACCACGAGGTCTTAATATAGAATTTGACCTTTTTAACTTTTTATAAACATTTTTTTTTTTTTTTTTTTAAAGGATTTTTTTATGGAATTCTCAATACAATAATTTGATTTGAATATTTACAAACTCATTCATATATTATTCAGAAAATTCAATTTTGTAAGTGTTGATGAAAAAATAAGGTGACTCTTTTATCCCCTCCTTTTCATCTCTTCCTAATTTTAATATTTGTTTTTCTAATATATTTTATTTTCTGCATATTATTTTCCGGAATTATTTTATAATGGGAGAGCACTTTTGCATGTTGCATATTTCATTTTAGTTTATAATATGTAATTTAGCATTTTAGATGTGATTCAGAAATATGGTATTATGTAATGTACTAATTTTATTCCTTTCTTCCTCTATTAAAGTAGGTACTGTTTAGAACAATAGCAAATCACACAAACAAGTAAATGTTTTCATGTATTGTAATTTATATTATTTTATTCTATTTAACTGGATTAAATCCAAAGTAGTGTAATGATAAGTTGTACGTGTAAATAAATAATATTTTTTGTAAACATTGTAAAT
Source organism: Pelobates cultripes (assembly GCA_933207985.1). Lineage (NCBI taxonomy): Eukaryota > Metazoa > Chordata > Amphibia > Anura > Pelobatidae > Pelobates > Pelobates cultripes. The sequence continues at coordinate 221,160,652 of OW240915.1, forward strand.
AATCCCCTTGTTTCAGTTCGAGGAAAAAAAGAAAAAAAGTTTGGCATCTATAATGTAAATATAGAATGTGACGGCAGATAAGAACCATTCGGCACATCTAGTCTGCCCAATTTTCGAAATAATTTCATTAGTCCCTAGCCATATCTTATAGTTAGGATAGCCTTATGCCTATCCCACGCATGCTTAAACTACTTTACTGTGTTAACCTCTACCACTTCAGCTGGAAGGCTATTCCATGCATCCACTACTCTGTCAGTAAAGTAATACTTCCTGATATTTTTAAACCTCTAATTTAAGACTGTCCTCTTGTGGTAGTTTTTCTTCTTTTAAATATAGTCTCCTCCTTTACTGTGTTGTATGCTAATATGCTGGTCAAGATAACCAATCATAGGATAGAACTTTCGGACTCTTTTGGGTAAACACGCCCTTTATAAATGCTTTATATTGAGACTGTGATGGACTAGTGGGCGGATATGATGAAGCCGGGCACGTCGGCGAAACACGTCATCACGCTCTGACGTCATTAAGCCAATGGCCGTAAGCCCCACCTCCCGGAACAAGTGTGAGTGGAAGTAGCCCTTAGAGCTTCTGGAGCCTGAAAAGGACCGATGAAATTGTTTGGGACTATACCACATTTGCGAGGTACAGAAAGAGGACTTATAGCCAGACAACTGCTTTTAATGTTTGGAGTGTCAAATAAAGGATTTTTACTGCCATCACAGCCTCAAGCCTCTGTATACTGAGATGCCAACACAGTTCAGAGCAGACGTAATTGCTCTACTCTTGTGAGTGTTTTCGATCTATATTTTCAATAGTTATGTTTTATGCATATTGCCCTATGAGTTTTTGTTCTGTTTTTTTCTTTTTGAGCATTTCACTGAAATTTCAAAACTTTTAAAAGTAAGGTAATCTTTCAAATAATTTTAATCTTACTTTGCACTTATGTGTTTTTGTCAAGAGTGCACTTTAACACTTTTGTATTGGCACAATTTATTTATGCTATTACACATGTATGTGGTATTTATATCACTTAGCAACTGGTTTGTAGTGTGTTTAAGCACAGTGCACTCTATACAATTTTGGAAATTAATATTTATGTGAAAGTTATTAACTTGTATTGTTTGGTCTTAAAGGCATAGCGCACTTTATTTTTGATTTTTGTAACTTATGTGAGAGGTGCTGCTTTAGATTTGTATTATAACTGTGTATATTAGTTTTAGCGCCATTTTTACTTGTTTTTTGGTATGTCTGTATACCAGCATGTTGGCTTTCTTGATTCCTGGAATAGGGTTTGGAGTGTGGGGATACATTTAATGTGTTGCCATTAGATGACCACTTACCATCATTGTCTAGGTGTAATCCTAGTGAAACTCATATACAGGCTGTATTTTTATGATCACAAAAGGCAGAGTAGTGCACATGGAAGAAAAATTATGAAGAACAGCTTAAAACCAGGTTAACTGAATGCACTTGCATACCAAGAAGTTTAGAAAACAATGGAATTATGGCCACTTTATATATTTTCTCAGCAAATCGTGCTTTAACATTTAAAACCATGCTTATTTAAAAAAATAAAAAATAAATCTCACACAATCTCTGTGTCAACTCAGTTAGCCCGAGACCGGGTTGCATTCTGGTAAATCAAACAATGAATGAACTTTAATACTAAAGTCCAGAATGACATCAGCACTTTTTCATGAAGTTTTTGCTTGTCCATTCTGCCCGGTGCATTTTGTCACGTCCAGTTTAGTGTATTCTGAATAAACACTTCCTAATCCCTATTGAAGAATAATGGAGAGACTATACTTATTATAGAAGCCCCAGGTGTGTGCTACTCTACCCACTTGCAGTTGATGTATGGCTTGTTTCTCATAAGAACAAATAAGATATTGCTTGAATCCATTCCTTCAGACATGGGAATCTGCTGATCATTATACACTGTGGCTAGATATCAATTCCTTACTTTCCTAGAATAAAGACAGTATGCTAATTAGAGTAGACAATCCTTGGAGCAATGTTTACTGTTTGAAAGCAAATTTTATTTAATAGAGTTATATTTATCAGTGTAGTTATGCTTTTATTAACGTATGTTTCATATTTGTATATCAATGTTTTTCAGGACACATTTATTACTACTGCGGAGTCTGATTCCAGGTATGTATTGATTTCCTAGTGTTGGTTGGACAGATGCATACTGATCTAAATGTGTAATTTCCACATGGTAAGTTCAGTTACAGAGTCGGTGGGACGTTTTTAACTATAATTTATTTATCTTCTTGTCAAACAACTCCAAAATGGCAAAACAAATTATAGCAAAAAAACTTGGGAGCAGTGCCATTATGTCTGTATATCATTTTCACTACAGTAAATACAATAAATTGTCATTGGTATGGTTCTTAAAATGCTCTTTAGTTGTTCTTTTCAACTAGCATTGACTTTTAAAGGGACACCCCAGGCACCAATAGTACTTTATGGCATTTTATAGTTTTTGACCTCCATTAATTTGCTGTATTTTTTGCTTTCTCAAATCTTTACAGATTTTTGTAAAATAAAGAAATGTTTTGCAGAATGCTGCACCATAAGCCCACATCTTTACCACACCCCCTCACACACAAAAGTTCCTTATCAATGTATGCACACAGTTAAGCCTCTTACAGTACTGATTGACCTGAACAATAAAACCACCTGCATTAGTAGGAGAGCACAGCCAGGGAGGCACATAGTAAAGAAATCACTACCGGTATGTAGTTTCTCTGACTCTGCAGCCAGGTTGTGAATTAAAATCTGCTCACTCAGTGCTGTTGGAGCTGAGACTTTGTGCATACATTTGATAAAGAAGTCTTTCTGGCTTGAGGGAGATGGATAAGGAGGCAGGGTTCTGGTTTCAGAATTCTTAAAAACTTTTTTTTTTTTTGTGTGCAATAACTATAAAGATTACAGCATGCAACAATACAACATATTAATACATTAAAATTGTATTGATGGCCAGAATGTCCGTTTAAGTATGTTACGAGTGATTTATATCTCCCCGTCTGATGCACCAATTGACTGTTGTTCATGTTATTCTAGTTGGTGGAGCAATTGGATTATTCCAGGTTTGTCTGCTGTCATTGTTGCCTTGATGTACCGTTTCTACATGGCAGAGGAATAAACTCTGTCCAACAGAAATCTAGGGAAGGAAATCGCAAAACTCTGGACCAGAAAGAACTTCCACGTTTTACAATGGCAAAATCCGTTTAGTACAAGAGCAATTACGTTGTGCCACAGAACTGTATCTTTTTACTGACTGATTCATCCACATCCCACTTCACCTTTCATTGAATTGAAATGGCAGTCTTGTCCTGTTATCAGCGTTTATTTTTTTTGGGGGGGGTTAATATACAGGAAATTGTTCAACACCACCAGCCTCAACTCGTCTATAAATACCACATATACGTGAATAAATTATGTAAAATATCTCAAAATATTGACATATTGGTAAGGTTCACATAGCTTGTCATCTAAAGATGTTATGATCTACTCTGTACTTCTAATTACATATAATTATGCTAGTAGGTAAACTCGTGTAGAATAAAATCCATATTCTATATATACATTTTTTTTTAACTTTGTGTTTCCTCTATACCAGAATATTTTCTTGTGGTAATAGTTGGTGCTGTTTTCATGTTATAATATCTACCCCAACCTATTAAAGATAATGATAATGATTGTGTTTTAATTGTTGTACATTAATGTTTTTACACTACTTATAACCTTCTAAATAACCCAGTGGATTTGTTACTTTTGTTCCAACACTAAATAAATTGAACACAATTATTTCAGATCATTAATCTACTTAATGAACCAGGATTTACAATTAAACAAAACCACTCGATTTGTTTTCCGTCCTCTTGAGCACTCTTCCTGATCTGTTTATATAAAAAAAAAAAAAAAGCCTTAAATGTGGAAACCAATTGTAAATGCAGAACTTGTACTTGTGATCTTATGACAATGATTTGTTAGTAATTTTATGATCTTTGGACTTGGAAAGTCACTTGCTCTATCTATATGCTGCATAAAAACTTGTAATCAAATATCTGACACACCTGATGAAATATGAGTTTAAGAAAAGACCTAGCATACCATGTCAACCATTTGATATGGTCTTAATAAAAAAATAAAAAAATAACCATTTTTATATTTGTGCACTGTTTTTCTTGGAAATGCGTTGAAAATTTGCAGACCTTCACGCTTTCATTTTATCCTTTACCCACTTATGCAACAGGTTGGTAAATGGAGAAATGTTTAGTTCCCCTTTATTTTTATGTAACTTGGGTTCACAAATACTCTAGCTTATATGTAATCTATATTATACAAGTTCCAGCGCACTCACTCATCCACTAAACATCAACTTCAAAGCTCCCAGATTTTATTCTTTTTTTTTTTTTTAAACACTTAATCTAGGCAATAATAATAGGGGTTTAGATACAGTATATGATCAGACATTGCATAAGCCTGCAACAACATCAATGTACCCCATCTTTTGCAGATCCTACTCGAACAACTTAATGTCTGCTCTTATGAGTTTAACCCACTTACTTGGGGAAAAAAATTCAATCTGGGGCTCTCTGCAGTAAAAGGTTAAATAAAGCCCTGGAAGAATGAGGCACCTGTGACAGGGAACAATGCAAAACTAAAGCTAAATTCGGTTGTGGTGTGACGAAACCAAATGTACGGGCAGGCCTGTAAATAAAGAGGGCCCACCTAGGTAGTATAGAATAGATGTGAATAAGTGGAGTGGTGGGTGGGGTGACCAAACGTCGTCGGCCTGGTATGGAGGTAAGTCTGAGTTTATATAGGCTGGATCACCCCCTCCCACAACTCCAGGCTCCGCCTTCCCATTTGTGGTCAGGGAAATTAGCAGAGTAAGTGTAGATTGTGTTATTAGCTAAATTCGGTTGTGGTGTGCCGAAACCGAATGTACAGGCAGGTCTGTAAATAAGGAGAGCAAAAAGTATGGGCCAAATAACTTTAATACGAAACAGTAAAATTCCATATTTTGGGTACTAAAAGGAACGCTTTACTTAGTTACATCTATAAATGCTTTCCTCATTTCTCTTTCTGGTTGAGGAATGTATCGGTTGAAAGTGGATGATTTCCAACGCCCCAGTTTTTTAATGACGTGTACTGGGACGTTCTGACTAGATGCGGCAGTAGCCGCACCTATACGGAAAGAATGACCGGTGAATGCTGATGGGTCATAACCTATTTTGGAAAACTGTTCACATGTAAACCATGAATTTGGATTTTGTCAGTGGGTTGCTGTGTAGGTTTAGTAGCGGGGCGTTCTCATCTTGTATTTTTATGCGTGGATATAGACTGTCAAATAATCGTACAGGGCACCATTTGTTACCTGTGGGGTATATCGGTATTTCGTCGGGAGGTCCTGTTTGATTGGTTTTGGAGTGTCATAGTGTCAAAACATAGACACATTATTGAGGTCTGCCATTGTCAGCATGTTGGTGGTATGAGTGGTTTGTATTGTGGTGAACTTGTTTGGTCTTAAGAACCCATAGAAGGCTAGATAAATAGCCATTTTTAATGTATTGTTCGTTTTGTTTTCAAATGGCAGTGTATCCAATGTATCGGTTAATGCATTGCGTCTATTGATTGACGTTTAGTGGGTTTTTGTACTTCGAGTCGTAAGATACCTTTTAAAACGTTTCTAATTGGATTAGTGGACATAAAAGTTCTGTGACTGGGATATGTGTTTGTGAGGTGATGTTGTATACCCGTGAGGTATAATTTTATTGTATTATGTGTCAGTTTTAGGTGTAAATGCCACCATGGTATGTAATGACCATGGGTTTATTCTGTGACGAACCTGTTGAAAATTGGACCGCCTGGTGTTTGCTGAGAGTGCTGACTGTGCTAGTAGTCTGCCGTGAGCCAGAAGTGCATTTAGTCCAGGATGAGGTCCTGGAACAATGGAGGGTTGTATGGGTTTGTCTCGGCCGTGGGATGTTCTTGACGGAACACCTGAAAGTTAGAGCGAGACAGGGCATCAGCTGCGGTGTTGTGGTGGCCCGGTATGTGCTCGCATGTGAGTTGAAAGTGTAGAGTGGCTGCCAACCACACTAGTCTCCTGACTAACCTCATGATGGTCAAAGTGGAGGATCTGCCTTTATTGATTATATTGCACGTAGTTGCGTTGTCAGTGTAGCATTTTATGGTTTGTCCCTTCCAAAGGTGTCCCCAGACTTTAGCAGCTGCCACTATAGGGTATACTTCAAAAAGGGTGGATGTGGAGTTAAACGAGGGTAACGAAGCTGTTTCGACTGGCCATGTGCTTCTAAACCAACTGTTGCCAAAAATAGCTGCGTACCCTGAGTGGGCTGCTGCCTCTGTCCACAACACTGGGGAAAACTCAGGTGGAAAGAACATATTTATACCATTCCACTGAGTCAAGAATTGTCTCCACATATAGAAGTCAGACCTAGCATGTTGGTCTAGAGTGACTATGCTGAGGTCGTTGGGTAGTTTGGTTAAGAGGCTGAGTAGGCCTAGATATAAAAGCCCATCCTTGTGGGATAATTCTCATAGCAAAGTTCAGAGAACCAAGTAGTGACTGTAGGTTTTTCCGGTTAGTAATACCTTTGTTGAGAAACAACTCTCTCTGTCCTGATTCTCTGAACTTTGTCTGCAGGGAGACTAGCTTGCATGGTGACGGAGTCTAGGCATATCCCCAGAAATTACAATCTGGTGACAGGTCCCACCGTTTTATCCAAGGCAACCGGCACTCATAGGGTTGAAAATAGTGCCACAGTTTTCGTAATGCTTAGTGGGACGGTCTCGTGTTTTTCTACAGTCATGAAGTCCTCTAGATAGTGGATGACGAATTGACAGCCACATATGTTTAACAACAGCCAGCATAGTGTTTCCGCGAACAAATTGAATAACATTTGGGCTGCTTTTTGCTCCATAAGTTAGTCGAACGGCAAAATAGTACAAGTCTTTCCATTTTATTCCGTGTAGATGCCACAGTGACTGGCGTATTGAGAACAGCTTGAAGGCATTGGAAATGTCTGTTTTTCCTAACCAGGCTGCTTCTCCTGCCTCCAATATCGCCTGTATTGCGTTTTCTACTGTGGCATACTGCAGGGAGAATTCGTCTGATGGTATGAGTGCGTTCAGGCTAGGTGTTACAACAGAATGAGGAGCCGATAGGTCTATGATCAAGCGTTTTTTATTGTTGTATTTCCCTGCGGCGATACCTATAGGATTGGTACGCCAGCAAGTGAACGGGGTCGTATGGAATGTCCCGATCATGAAGCCTTTCTGAATTTCGTTATGGGTGGTGGGATCTGATGTTGCTGACTGTAGGTTGTTACACTCAAGCGTACCTATGGGTAGTGCAATTAGCCCGGTGTGGAACCCTTTGGTGAAGCCCGTGATGAGGAAATTGACTAGGTGTGGAGATGGGTGAGTGACTAGGTAAAAGGCTAGTGTGTCAACCTGTACCCCTGAAAGACCGTGAACTCGCATCAAACTATAGGCCCATCTCCCTGATCAATTCGGACCTTAAAATATATGCAAAACTCCTGGCGGCTAGGTTGGCAGCGATGCTCACACACCTAATCCACCTGGACCAGGTGGGGTTTATCCCCGGTAGACAACTATATGAAAATACACGTAGAGGGGCGGTATCAACATGGTACATGCAGAAATCCGAAAAGCCCTCACTGGCCATCTCCTTGGACGTGGAGAAGGACTTTGACAGGGTGCAATGGCCATACATGTTTAGCCTCCTGGAAGAGTGGGGATTCCCAGCTGCTTATATCCAGGCCATACGCGCTCTATATACAAACCCTGATTGCAGGGGCCAAAAAGACCCCCTTCCACCCGCAGAATGGAACACGCCAGGGCTGCCCATTGTCGCCACTGCTATTTGCCATCTCCTTAGAACCGTTACTGCAGGCTATATGCCATCACCCACACATACAAGGAATACGGGTAGCAGAGAAAACCTTCAAAGTATCAGCATACGCAGATGACGTACTGCTGACTCTCACAGACCCCCTGACCTCCATGGGCCACATGACGGACCTGTTGGTCACATATGGAGCCCTATCGGGCTATAAAGTAAACCTCAACAAATCCATGGCACTGCCATTTCACCTCCCGGCCCAGGATAGAGCACAAATATCTGAAAGATATCGCCTACCCATCACTACTGACAACATACCCTTCCTAGGGGTTAGACTCACGGCGCAACACGAACACCTACACGAGACTAACTACTCCCCACTGATTCGCACACTCCTGAGGGACCTGGAGCAGTGGACAGACAAACCCATCTCATGGCTAGGCAGACTCCACTCAGTCAAAATGAACATCCTCCCCAGATTACTGTTCATGTTCCAGGCCCTATCCACACTGGTTAAGAGAAGCGACCTATTCACACTCCAAAAAGCGATTGACATGTTCATTTGGCAAAAGAAACGACCCAGAATAGCTAGAAAACTCCTATATCGACCCAAGGACAGAGTGGGACTGGGGCTGCCAAACTTGTACCTATACTACCTAGCAGCGCAGCCTGCGCAAATAGCATATTGGCACTCCGTGCCTGACACCTGATGATGGGTGGAGCTTGAAACCTTACTAATGGGGCAAGACCTACCCCAGTTCTATCCATGGCTACACAAGACACACAGAGCACTCCCCAGGATAACCTGCCTGGCAATAACAAACTCCTTAAGAATCTGGGATCAAATAGCAACTAAATACTCTTTAAGTAGGTTCCCCTCCCCAATGACCCCCATGCTTAGGAACAGATCCTTCCCACCGGGAATGACGACAGGCGACTTTAGGGGCCTAGAGAAGGCAGGTATCCAGAGAAACGGTCAAGTAGTCACATACGATCAGCTCAGGGAACAATCCCCCCTAACAAACAGGGATTTTTTCTGTTACATACAGATACGAGATTTTGCTAGCTCCAAAGGAGTCAAGGAGACGGCCACCCTCCCCCTCACCTGGTTTGAGAACATTTGCTATCAGGAAAAACACCCCAAGGGACTTATCTCATTACTATACTCACAACTTAGCGGGGAAGCCAAAGAGTGGGGGGAGCTCCGATACACGGACCAATGGGAGGCAGACCTGGGAGAGACACTGGAGGGCTCTGACTGGCAGGACATATGGGAGGCCACAGCACGATCATCCATATGTGTCACCCTCCAAGAGCAATCATTCAAAACACTTTTCAGATGGTACATCACTCCACTAAAACAATTCCGCATGCAGATCACTCCCACTGATCTCTGTTGGCACGGGTGCGGGGAACAAGGCACATATGTGCACATGGGGTGGAAATGCCCCTCAGTACAGGCTTATTGGGTTTGAATCACCAACTTAAGCTCGAACATATTGCAGAGACCTCTGCGGTTGGACCCCTGGGCCTGCCTCCTCTCCAGGCCAACAGATGGCCTCCCACGCCCAGAGCAACAACTGTTAAACATGATTTACCTGGCGGCCCGAAGGGCACTAGCGCAGGAATGGCTCTGCCCGGAAACGCCCCCCATGGCACTAGTGATAGCTAAGATAAAGGATAACTACCAAATGGACAGGTTAACCTCCCTGGTCAGGCACACCACCAACAAATTTGGCAGGACATGGGAATTATGGGAACAATACCAGGAGAATAGGGAGAGTGGACAGGGGAACCGAACACACACTCAGGGCTAAAGACCAAAGCGCACACGATGATCCTCATCCGAGCTGTGGAAGCCGACACTCCAACTCACAGTATCACAGATCACAACATTTATAAAGTTTTGGTTAATGTATGACTTTTTGATGTTCATGCTCGTTATGTTACCTGTAGCTACCAATTGTACCAATTGCAGTTTAACCTACTACGTTATGCCTGCATAAGGATGCCTATTGTTTTCAATGCTTAGACAGTTTGACTAACAGTTCTCCTACTCTACATAAGTTCTAAAATGTGTAGTCTGTGGGCAACGTTGACCAACTATAATATTATGTCATTTCATGCATTTTTGTTTCTCACCTCATAACTACTTATGTTTCAAACTAGTCTTTATGTCAGTATATATATAAAAAAATTGTGTTCCCTTACTAAATCGATGTTCATTATTATATTGTGTATACATGCTATTGGGGCATGGCAAATGCAAATGTAACTGCTTATTCTTTATGCACTCAAAAATAAAGAACTTTAAAAAATACAACAAAAACAAACAAACAACCCAAATACCTGCATGAAGGGGGGAAACAAAAGAAAAACATGTCCCAGATGGATGCTTTTGTCAACACAAGAAAAATGGACCACCCATAGTGCATTTAAAAGACTTGAGGGAGGAGAGAGACAAACAAATGCAGGAGATTTAAACTACCAAACTCTCACATACCACAAAATTCATCAGAAATGTCATACATTGTCTATAAACATGTGTCAAAGACTTAAAGGCTACGTTACAACATTGTCTTTTCCTAATTACATCTCCATATATATCAGTTTGGGGAATATTAGTTAAATTGCTGTCAGGGTCAATGTTTAAACTCTGTCCGCAAAGAAGGAAACATTGGCTTACATCTACACCTGACCTCATAAAATATACTTGTAAAGCAGAAAATGCTATCGGATTGAATACTTGCATAATTCTTGGGCATAAACTCAAACATGGGTTAATTATCACCAAAAAAGGTCCAAATGTTAAATCCAGATTAGAAATTCACTGCAGAGCACACCAAAGACAAGCTGGGGCATATCAACCAAACATTGTTATGTGCTTATAGAGCGTTCCACCTCTTTAATCCAAAGAATATTTATCTTCTCATTTGTTTAATTTACCTTAGATAAAGCTGATTCCCAGTAACACATATCTAGATTATTTTCCGAATTCCCGAAAAGGCATTGTGTAGAAAATCTACTTTCTATTCATTTACTGCTAGTAATTTCCCAACCAAAGATCTAAGAAAACTATTATGAATTGAAGAACCCGGACAATCAGAGGGAATAATATTTGTGTTTGTTTGCTATATCTACCATTGTGACATATTATTATGGTGTGACACAAAACCGTATGCAGTCAAGGGGAGTAGTAGGACTCTATAATTAGTGGACTGCTGTTGCTCTCCATTATATTGTAACACATTAAAATGTAACTAGTGGAAGTTGCCATTCTCTTAAACATTGGTAGACATGTACAATATTCCCAATTATATGAGTTCCTCTAAAGTCGTGTCTCCTGACCAAAGGTAAAGTCTGGACAATTTCTGCATCACCGGTTTCCCAATATTATTAACATAGTGAATATCCCTCGTAGGAATGTATATCAACCACTTCAAAATATATTTAAAATTCCGCGGGGGCGGGCCGCCAAGCTAAATGAAAGCAGAACACCATGACTCCAGGCTCTAGTTCTGAAAAACGGTATTAAACTCACATGCAGATTACCTTAAAGTTGGATTATTCAACATAATGAAGCTTTAATTTGGTACCAGATTGAGGACAAATACACACCGGGAGCACCGAAACTGATAAACCCAGTCTACTTACCATCATAAGCGGCCTCTGAGTGACATCCAGCAGCCGGTAACCTTCCCAGATGTGAAAGCACACCGGATACACTTGCAACCATGAAGGGCCACACTGGCGGGAGATGCTCCACCCCTCCCACCGCGCGGTGGGGGTAATCCCAGCCTAGTGGAGACGGCACACACTAAGGCGGGAATCACTACATGGGGACCACGCTGATCTCCTATACAGGCAAAGGCTGCCGAAATGTGGCCCGCCTGAAAATTAACACTGGAACAAAGGAATATTAACATATGCTTGGACGGGTGCTCCAGACCGTATCTTTTGGCCCGGGACTGGCTGAGCCATGGACAGATTTCCCGGACCGCATGCGAGCCAACATCATGGCTGCTCGGCCCCCGGGTTTTGTGCGCACCCGGAGAGACTTGTCCCCACTGCTGTGAGCCCACCAGGATCGGACTTTGATTGCCTCCGGCGGACCAGTGGCTGTGAGGCAGCGAGTCCTCCATCCTGAATATGTGGCCAGTGATGGGAGAGACATGCAGAGCTTCCAATGAACTTACCGGGACATCGGAGGCCCAGGGGAGGTGTAGGAGACACTGGGTTTGCGGACTCTTGGGGGGTGGACGCCAGGGCATATGCTGTCCCTGAGTGCCCACTGTGCCACGATGCTTACAGGAGGCGGCATAGGCGGTACTGGGGGACCGGTCAGGGACCTAGCACCTGGAGAAACTTTACAACATGGACTGCCCCGATGTTCTTATTTACGACCCTGAAGCTCCATGTGTTTCCCATTTACTAACAAGCTTCCAGTGCATATTACCTTTAAATTTATTATCACCTTTCTGTTATTAATAAATATACAGTAACCACACTTGGCACTGTCTTTATACAGTCAGTCATGTTACATAGCCTCCACATAAGCAGCCCGACCAGGGTTTTGTCTCAATAGGCTTACTTTGGTATATACTATGCCACGCTGCCATTTGATAATTAACAGCCAGACACCGGCCAATAGGCCGTTAACAGCAGATCTTCTATAACCTGCTGCATTGCCATATTATAATTTCACATGTGCTTAATGCAACCTGTTTATTTCTTGTACCAGTTTCAGTTAGTGTTACCAATAACAGGTGGGATTATCCCACCACAATATGAATAAGATCATGCAGACTATGTACACGCTTGCTTCATACCAAAATATTATATGAGCTTAGCATGTAACCATCCGGTCAATTGGAACTAATGCTTTATATTTTCTCAGGCACTCTAGCCTCGTTAAAAGCAGCTAGGTTATGTAATGCACTACTACAAAATGCTAATTACTGAACATAGACAACTTTTAATACGCCGCTGCAAACTGCTTTCATTCTGTTCGCTTACATATACACTTATTCTAAAGTTATAACTGCAGAAAAAAAAAAAATATATATATATATATATATATATATATAAAAACAAAAACTATTTGTTTTCCCATATCAAATGCAATGTTTATCCTTCATCCCCTGCATGGGAAAACTGTTTATTGTGATGACCTTAATAAAACAGATTTAATACATTTATTTAAAATACCAAACCACCAAAACATATCAATTGAGAACCAGAACAGGGAACACTCAAAGGAGCCTGCTAAAAACCAATCTTCTGAAAAAGTGTGGACTGATTTCAATCACATGGACAATACCCTGTATTTATATTATGACAGATCAACAGTGACCAGAGCACAAATTTCATGGATTCATAGGAAGTGAGATCCCTGAATATTCAAAAAGGAAGGTAACAATGAGAGAGGGAAAAAAAGAGGGTTTACAGATACCTAATGTGCAAAGTGTCTTAACACCTGATTCCCATTCTATATTAAGACCATTAGTGGCTCTTGTTTGCAGGGTTAAAAGCCAGTACCTTTCATCTTTCAATACCAATTTCTGTAGATCCCCTTCTCGGTCCCAATTTACACCTGTGTATACCTGGAAACATAAACATGGTTAAATATCTTACTGCACACAATTTAAAATGTTTGGACACAGGAGTTTGTTTGGCACATTCTGTTCCAATACTATAAGTATATTCTGCTATCCTTGTTTTTAACTTGCGTTTAGTTTGGCCTACATAGGGATTTAGTTCTGCTTGCAGCACTTTTACACTTAGACCTACATAAATTCATGTAAAAGGAATCTGACCTCAACACTGGGAAATATTTGTGTCCAATTTTGGTTATTAAACTGAACTGATTACTAGAATCAGTGAAGAAATAGTTAATTTTATCTCTTTAGTAATTCCCTTAGCCTCCTTGTTCACAGGATCTTTCCACTAATGATGTGCACTAAACTCTTGAATTTTTGGATGGAATCCCTATCCCTCTTTTGCGTTGAGTACCCTCTATTAATCTGTTTTTTTATATCACCTCTTTGAAGTGAACATGTTGTTATTGCTTCTGCTTGCTGTTCAAAGGATCCAACAGAGGAACAATTTTTTACGGAGCCTTATAAATTCCCAAAGAGGGATTGCCTTAAAGGTATAGAGAGGATGGCAACCTACTGCTCGTAAATTGGTATTGCCTGCAGCCTCTTTTCTACAACCCACAATTTTAATAATAAAGAATGACATTTAATATTTAACTTCAGTCTGATCTCTCTGCAATAGTTGTTATTACTATAGAACGCATGTCTACTAAACAGTGCATTTAAGTCAGTCCTTTAGAGCACTTTTGTTACTAACAGAGACAAGTAGATTATCTACATGATAGCTTGAGGAATTCTGCTCCCACTTTGCAGACAATCTTAATAATGCAGAGTGGAATTTAATGTTTACTAGAAATATCAGCAAAACTGAAATTGACTTTTTAGAGTGATATCAAAGTTGGGATCCCATTAAATAGGATATCCCCTTAGAAGTACTCTAAAAAGTTAATTTCAGTTTTGCTGATATTTCTTGTAAACATTAAATTAAAAGTTAATTTTAGCAAAACTGAAATTGACTTTTTAAAGTGACATCTAAGGGGAATCCCATTAAATGGGATCCCCCCTTAAAAGTAATTCTAAAAAGTTCATTTCAGTTTTGTAAATATTAAATGAAACATTAAATTCCACTCTTCATTATTAAGATTGTCTGCAAAGTGGGAGCAGAATTCCTCAAGCTATCGTGTAGTTAATCTACTTGTCTCTGTTAGTAACAAATGTGCTCTAAATGAACGACTTAAATACAAAAGGGAATACAAATACAAAGAAACTAGTCCTGCGCTTCAACTCCCATTACTCCTGGGCAGCAGCAATGAATTGTATTTGTATTCACTTTTGTATCACACAGCTAGGTTGCAATGCTGCTGCCCATCCCATGTGTTCCCTATTAAGCGTTAATAAGCATGTAGGGATGTATATAAAAATTACCCCATTCTGTCTCATTAAAGATATTTTAGCCAGAAGCTCAAGGAAGCAAGGTGAATGGTTAGAGTTAGGACCCACCTAAGAGATCTGCCTTGATGTGGCAGGTGGGCTTACCCTCTCATGGCCATTGGAGGTAACTAAAAACCTAAATTTGTTTAAAAATACATAGCGATGTGGAAAGAGCGCAGGTGACTTTTTTTTTTCTTTGGTATTTACTATATGTATTTTGGCTGATGTGTGCTATGGTCATTGCTTCATTAAAATATAGTGAATAATATAAAAGAGATATTATAGCACTCACATTTGATAGAGCTATAGCCAGCTCTAGTATGGAAAGCGTACAGCGGTTTTGATCCCTGCCTGTAGGATATGGTGCAGTTTCCTTTTCTTCAAGGGTAGGTGCCACTCAAAGAGAATAAGAAGACACAACCAATATTGCTCACTATTTAAAATCTATTTACAATCTGATTGGCTGTCCTCTGTTTTAGGCGCCATTTTCAAACATCTGTACTCCTATTTAAAGTCACACAGCCAGGTTATATGTTTTATTCCATAGTGATAAAGCCATTATAGGCTAAAAAAAAAGGTGACCAAAGAAAATCTTTAATAATTAAAATATACAATTTAAATATCCAAAAACGCGTTTCGCTGTACGCTTTATGTATAATCGATAATGAAGTATTTATTAAAAAGAAGGTTTACATAATATGATCGACGTTTCAACCCCTCAGGGTCTTCCTCAAGATCCAAACCTTCTTTTTAATAAATACTTCATTATCGATTATACAAGTCCTGAGAGTGCATCTCTTATTTTTTGCATATATTCCATAACGTGGGATTGCACCAAGGCACTAAGAAAACCATTTTTGAATTGGAGAAAGGGTGAGTGCCAAGCTTTCTGTTTGAGATATATATATGTATATATATTTGTGTTCGGGGTAAATAGCCGTATATGGAGTAAGGTTCCAGCATAAGCGTAGGATAGTATAAAGGGAGCAAGTCGGTTGTGGTGTGCCGAGACCGACGATACGGTAGGCCTGTAAATAAAGAGGGCCCACCAGGAGTAAGTAAGTAAAGTAAATGGAAAGAAAAGAGAAAGTGTTGAAATGAGGAGTGGGTGGGAGGGTCATTCTGATGCTGACCTCAAGCGATATGAGTCAGGTAAGGGGTGTCCCTTATATAGGGGAGTGAATTAATTTAAGCCCCTCCCACAAATACAGGCCAAATGGCCTTAAAACTTGTGTTCGGGGCAAATAGCCGTATATGGAGTAAGGTTCCAGCATAAGCGTAGGATAGTATAAAGGGAGCAAGTCGGTTGTGGTGTGCCGAGACCGACGATACGGTAGGCCTGTAAATAAAGAGGGCAAAAAGAATAATCAAAGATTTAATACAGTCAACAATATATACAAATTAACCAGACATTTCCTTAAATGCATTACGGTATTTACGGTATTTAATTCCTTGAAGGATTTTTGAAGGTAGGAATCTAGGACTGCAACTGGACTGTTCCCCCTACATAGGGTCACTTGGCAGATATGGATTGACACCTGTCCTCAGAGCCCCTGATACACACTGACACAGATCAGAATAGGGACTGTTCCCCCTACATAGGGTCACTTGGCAGATATGGATTGACACCTGTCCTCAGACCATGATACACACTGACACAGAGCAGAATAGGACTGTTCCCCCTACATAGGGTCACTTGGCAGATATGGATTGACACCTGTCCTCAGAGACCATGATACACACTGACAGAGCAGAATAGGGACTGTTCCCCCTACATCGGGTCACTTGGCAGATATGGATTGACACCTTGTTACAAACTGCTATTTGTAACGGGGCCTTTAAATGGCAAATTGCCCTGTTTCCCTGGGTTGTGGAGAAGCCTCTTTGCCAGCCTCCTCCCGCATGACTATGGCCCCTGGGAGATTGTGAAAATGTATGCACTTTTATTTGCTGTGTATGGCCCTTTAAGACTGTCGGTGGGCATATTGGGGCTTATGGACTCTTTATGTGACTGGTGCTGGCCCTTTAAACACCTTTTTTGGGACATCAGGAAGATTGGGACACTGCCCCCTTAAGGCCGTGTCCCCAGACTTGTTGGGGACACTGCCCCTTTAAGACGGTGTCCCCTGTGTCCCCAGTAGTGATAAATCAACTGTTCACGTATGGAACGGTTCCTGGCGAACATAGCATGTTCGCGTTCGCCACGGCGGGCGAACATATGCGCGGTTCGACCCGCCCCCTATTCGTCATCATTGAGTAAACTTTGACCCTGTACCACAGTCAGCAGACACATTCCAGCCAATTAGCAGCACACCCTCCCTAGCAGACCCTCCCACCTCCTGGAAGGCATCCATTTTAGATTCATTCTCAAGCTGCATGCTTAGTAAGAGGAGGGAAAGTGTAGCTGCTGTTCATAAGATAGGGAAAAGCATAGCTAGGTTAGGGTTAGGGTATGCTTTTTTATTTTATTT
>OW240915.1:221178474-221207212 GCA_933207985.1 Pelobates cultripes
ATTGAGGCCACAGCTGAGTATATAGACACTGCCAAGACATCTATTGACTCTTTGAATGACTAGTCATAAGAAAACTGATACCTAAAATAAATAGCCCTTTAGACAGTGGCGTACACACCAGGGTCGCCCCTGCAACCCGGTATGTAGCCACAGGGCCAGCCTCTTCCCCTGGGGGGCCCAGGAGGCGGCCACCCCAGGGCCCCCCGAGGCTGGCCCTGCTGACACCCGGAAGGCGGGTGGCCGGTCGGGCAGGCAGGCGGGCGCGCGAGGGAGCACTCAGTGCTTCCTCTTCAGCTCCCCCCCTCAGGGAGCTGAAGAGGAAGCAGTGAGTGCTCCCTCGCACGCCCGCCTGCCCGACCAGCCACCCGCCCAGGAGCCCAGCAGCACCACTGGACCCCAGGGAATCCCCCCAGCACTCCAAAAGGTAAGGAGGCTGGGGGGATTACATTTTAAAAAAAAAAAAACATGTGTGAGTGTTAGAGTGAGTGTGAGGGTTAGAGTGTGTGTGTCTGCTAGTGAGTGTTAGTGTGTGTGTGTCTGCTAGTGAGTGTTAGAGTGAGAGTGTGTGTGTCTGCTAGTTAGTGTGAGTGTTAGTGTGTGTCTGCTAGTGAGTGTGAGTGTTAGTGTGTGTGAGTGTTAGAGTGAGTGTTAGTGTGTGTGTCTGCTAGTGAGTATCAGTGAGTGTGTTACTGTGTGTGTCTTACTGAGTGTGTGTGTGTTAGTGAGTCTGTTTGATGTCTGTTAGTGAGTGTGTGTTTGTCAATGAGAGTGTATGTTTTGTAAGTGAGTGTGTATGTATGTCTGTCGCTGACTGTGTCTCTGTCAGTAAATGTGTGTGTCTGTTAGCTAGTGTGTATGCGTCTGTAAGTGAGAGTGTGTGTGTCTTCAGCACTTACCTTTCTCCAGCGCCGGACTCCCTTGGCGCTGAGGATCCCTCAGCCTCTCAGCTCCGAATGCGCGCGCACGCATTCAAACCGCCCATAGGAAAGCATTACTCAATGCTTTCCTATGGACGTTCAGTGTGCTCATCTAGCGGCTGTCAGTGAGACAGCCACTAGAGGCTGGATTAACCCTCAGTGAAACATACAGTTTCTCTGAAACTGCTATGTTTTCAGCTGCAGGGTTAAAACTAGAGGGACCTGACACCCAGACAACTTCATTGAGCTGATGTGATCTGGGTGTCTGTAGTGGTCCTTTAAAGGGCCACTATAGTGCCAGGAAAACATACTCATTTTCCTGACACTATAGTGCCCTGAGGGTGCCCCCACCCTCAGGGACCCCCTCCCGCCCGGCTCTGGAAAGGGGAAAAGGGGTAAAACTTACCTTTTTCCAGCGCTGGGCGGAGAGCTCTCCTCCTCCGATCCTCCTCTTCTCCTCCCTGTCGGCTGTATGCGCACGCGCGCATTCATAATGCTTTCCTATGGACGCTGGCGTGGTCTCACTGTGAAAATCACAGTGAGAGGACAGCCGCTAGAGGAAATAGGGGAAGGCTTAACCCATTCAGAAACATAGCAGTTTCTCTAAAAACTGCTATGTTTATGAAAAAATGGGATAACCATAGCTGGACCTGGCACCCAGACCACTTCATTAAGCTGAAGTGGTCTGGGTGCCTAGAGTGGTCCTTTAAGTGTGTGTGCATCTGCATGCACTGGCGTACATACCGCGGTCGCAGGGGTCGCAGCCCTGTAACCCCTGCGACCAGGTGCCCACCGTCATGTGTTGCGGCCCGGCCCGCGCGCGGGGGGTGGGGGGGGGCCCACGGATCAATTTTTGCACCGGGGCCCCATGGGTCATGTGTACGCCACTGCCTTTAGATGTTGTCTCACCATAGACCTACATCTTGCTAGATGACGTATATTTTATTTCTCAATCATCTCTTTTCATCACACAGAGCGTTTTTTTTAACATTGTTGGATATTGTTGTTGTTTACTTCATATACTTGATCTAGTAAATATATTTTTCTTTTAGTTTAGAAAAAGATTATGGTTGGTACTAAACTAGAATGTTTTGTTGTCCATTCACTCCGACTGTGTAAATATCACTTATTTAAAGGAATACTCAAAACACCATAACAACTTTATCTGGAGGCCCAGGGTGCCAAATTACCTTATGGGGTTAATCCATTCATGAATGTCTAGACCCCAAATTGGCCCAGACATGCTCCCGGTCCCTTTGGGCCATTGCACAGCTCTTAAAACAAAAAAGAAAAATACAAATGACATAGAGCATGTATACTAAGTCTTAATGTTTGGATGGATGAGTATAGTATAGCATGGGTACTGTATATTAGAAAATAATCGAAATTACAGTCTTACAACTAGTGGAGGGATGGATGATCTGTTCCATTGAGATCACTTATTAAGATATGGACAAATGTAGGCACCAAACAAAAGACAAGAGCATACGAAGTCTACTTCTAGCAATAGAAATGCAATGTACAGAGGTAGATGGGGGTCACTTAAATGAATACTATAGCATTAGAAATACAATTGTGTAGTGTTTCCCTACCTATTTAAGTGCTTGCCCCCTTGTGGTGAGAGTTTGAAAGTTAAAGCTCAATGAAGTGGTCTGGGTGCCAGGTCCCCCAGGTTTTAACCCTTCAGATGTAAACATGTTTACATAGCAGGGTTAATCCAGCCTCTAGTGGCTGTCTTCCTGACAGCCGCTAGAGGCGCTTCTGCAACGCTCAATGCGAAAATCGCATTGAGCATGCAGAACGTCCATAGGAAAGCATTGAGAAAGGCTTTCCTATGGGCATTTCTAATGCGCGAGCGGCTACCTTTCTTGCCTCGACATGGCATAGAGATGAAGCAGTCTGTGTGCTGTTAGTTGTTCTTTAAGATAACTTGGAGTGGATGCTTTAAATCACCAGATTTCATCTTGGAATATTCCAACCTTTTGGAGAAGCATGCATTTGTGGTCATTGAGCAGATCTGTGTTTGGCAGTAATGGTATCTGCAATAGACAGTTAAGTAAATCAAATAGTTTTCCGGCACCCTAAAAAAATTAAAAACATGAGAGCAACAACTGGGCAGCAAGCAAGGGGTTTCTCCTCATCCCCCCCATATTTGCTGCAGGTTGGAGAGTAATATATAATAGGGTCCAGGCAATTCCCAGTTTCCTGGCTTTCAAAAGCTTAATCCTGTTAGGAATTAACACTATTAATTAATGATCCCTATAAAAGCCCAAATATCTATTCCTATACACATTACCAGGCAAGTATTGTGAGTGTCCCTGAGTGCAGCTATAATTGACAGGTTTATGTGTGATATTTACCTAGCATTGTGATTTATTAGCACTTACTAGGGAAATAGATCTGCTCTCTGAACTCACTTACTCTTGGAAGCCAGTCTGCCATGCGTGATAATAAATAGCATGGATATTTAAAATGACTTTGAGCATAACTGAATTCAGCAGCAGTGTGGCAGTTTACAATGCTAATGGTGTCCATTTATTCCTATGTGCTGCAGCCCTGCATGTTGCCTTTAAATGCTATGTTTTCTAATACTTCAAGTCTGAGGAGTAAATATACAGCATAGCTTAAAAAGCTTGTTGGTAATGAAACTAGATGATGGCCACAGAGTGGTAAATTATTCTTCAGAAAAATAATGCTCATTCTCAGCATCGAAAAAGGCTGAATAATGCTGCTGAGTTAATTCGTACTCTCTCTCCCTTATTAGTGTGATGCAGTCTGCTCTGTTCTGCATAGGCAACACAATTCTCTACACAGGGTTTCCTCTCAGTAACCTGGTGCTAATTATTGGTAAAAATAACTTTCAGATCAACACAGTGATTTCTTCAGGAGATTAAAAAAAAGTTAACTTGGATTTCATGAATTGGGTTTTCATGATTTTCTTTGGATTCATGATTTGTAATTTTGTCACTGACCTGGTAGGCCAATCAGGAGCTGGATCCAATAGCAGTAAGACAGCGCAACCTTACAAGCATGACCTCTAGAGTAACTTGGAGTTGGATGAGGACAAGATCCTAGGAGATCTGTGGAAGCATGAAGCTTTATAAATAAAATTAAGAAAAAATAGTCAAGTGAGGTTTCCAAGAAGAGAAGGTAAAAGTGAGGTCAGATGGTCTGAGGTCAGGGCAGGCAGCAGAGGTACATAACTGAATATAAGCAGCCAAGTCCAAGTAGTTGGGAGAGCCAATGACATATAGGAAGCAGGGTAGGACTAGGGAGCAGTAATGCAGGGCAGGAACATTTGCAGGAGTAGGGATAGGAGCAACATGCTGGGTAACCTTTGCTCTCAGTCCAGTGTTTGGCTATTCTGAAACTTTGACTCTCAAAGTTCTTACAAGGGTTTCCAGGTAATAGGAATGGCTTCTTTGTGGAGGTGGAGTGTCACATGACTCCATAAATATTCTAGGAACAACAGCTCCAACTTAGATCATGGTTGTAGTAGAGACTGAGGCCAGACCTTGGAGACTTTGACACCTAATGTGCAGCTGGAGGCAATGAGCAGGTTAGGGATTCCCCCTAGGCCATTGTGACAGATTTGTAAAAATAAATCTCTGTAAGTGGAACTGTCATAAACAGTAGAGAGGAACTTAAGGAAAGTATGTATAGTATGTTTCACACAAACTCTGCCTCCCAGTATATTCATTTTTTATAATTTAAATGCAAGTACCATCCATATTAAAGAGTGTACATTTAATATAAAAAATTTGAAGATACAGTTTGCATTTATCAGTAAGGTAGAGGAAGCAATTTTCCCATTGTAATCCCAGCAGGCTTCTGCTTTCAGCTAGACAAAGAAAATCAAATCCTTTTCCCCAGATCGAAAAAACAGCAACGTAATTACAAATATCTTAATTAATCCAGCAATGCAGTCTCATAGGACATCAGAATTATGAAGTAGAGAAGAACTTTTCAAAACAGGAGATACATAGAATTTAAAGTAAACAAGTCAAAAAATGAAATATCATTTAGGACCAGTTAATGCATAATTTTGAACGTTTTGAAAGTGGATTCACATAAAGGAATACTCTGTGTTTTCATTTGTCCCTGGAAAATAATGTATCATTAAACATGGGAAAGTTTGGCTTACCAAATCTTATTCCTGACATTGAAATTCTGTTCAGAATGTCCAATTCTCATTCATGTGATTGTTCCACCAAATATTGTCCATAGACATATATTCACGGAAACATTCGTACAAATAAACTTGAAAATAGGCCATTCAGTGCACTGAAAAATATATATACTATATAACAATATTATGTATATATTTTGCAGTACACTGACATGTGCATTTTCCTGCCATTTGGATCACAAATCAGGTGAGAAAAAGTAACCAATAGAGGAACAAAAAAGGAGGAGCAGTGAGGGGCGGAGCCTGGCAGCCGCGCTGAATGGTCGCACACACCGAGAGCTTCGTGCAATCTGGCTCCTAAATAAGCGATACTTGCAAATCTGCTACTCAAATCTTACTTCCCTTGACACCACGGTGTCGGGAAACATCCCCAGCGCTTAAACCAGTGGTATTTCTGACCGTGATCGGCAGATAATCCTGGGGAGGAGTGTGAGGCCTACAAGGGGCCTACTAGCAGCGCAAGAGAGGGAGGCGGCCGATCCCTCAGCCTGCTATCAAGCCCTTAACCTGGAGGACTAGCATGCAAATTCTCCCCCCACCCCCAGTCGGTGGGGGTTATCCCGGCAACTTTCAACGGAGTCTCACACTACACACTTGGGACTACCCACCTGCCATGACCAAGATGGCGGATGCCTCATGCAACTCATCGCCTCGACCTAAACAACTGACCCTGCAGGAGAAGCTAGATGCCCTGCTCGCAAAATTCTGGTCCACACTAGCCGCACGCCAGCACAAGCCTACTGGAGCCCAGCCAGAGCTAACCTTGACGCTAACAACTGGGCAGCCCGCGACTCCGGGGCGACGCTATGGTGCAACAATGCCACCAAAGACGCAGCGAATGTCACGTAAACAAACCCGGAGCCGAAGAATCCGCCAACAAACTCCAGCAACCATCCTAAACCTCGCTCACAACCAGGAAAATCATCTAGACGCAACTCTATTTCAACTATCTCGGAAGACCAACATCACTCGTAACCATAAGCAACCCCTTACAGGGCCTCGAGGTCAGATTACAGCCCCTAATGGGATTAATGGGACTGGCGATATGGGCATTGTCATAGCACAGGGCTGGTGGAGCGCCGAGGCACGGGACTGGAATGCCTCACCTAGCCGGGACAGTATCCATCCTATGACATAAGACCACACCTTGAATATGCTGTGCAATTTTGGGCGCCTGTTCTAAAGAAGGATATCATGGCACTGGAGAGGGTCCAGAGACGAGCTACAAAATTGATAAAAGGAATGGAGCATTTTAGTTATGAAGAAAGGTTACAAAAATTAAATCTGTTTCGTTTGGAAAAACGGCGCCTGAGAGGGGATATGATAACTATATACAAATATATTCGGGGCCAGTACAAACCTTTATCTGGAAATCTATTCATAAACAGGGTTATACATAGGACACGAGGTCACACATTTAGGCTGGAAGAAAGGAGATTTCATCTAAGGCAAAGAAAAGGTTTTTTTACAGTAAGAACAATAAGGATATGGAATTCTCTGCCTGAAGAGGTGGTTTTGTCAGAGTCCATACAGATGTTTAAACTGAAATTGGATAAATACTTACAAAAACATAACATACAGGGATATAATTTCTAATTAGTGGGGTAATAGCTGATTGATCCAAGGAGACATCTGACTGCTATTTTGGGGTCAAGAAGGAATTTTTTCCTAGTTTGTGGCAAAATTGGAAGTGCTTCAGACCAGGTTTTTTGCCTTCTTTTGGATCAAGAGCAAAAACATTTCTGAGGAAGGCTGAACTTGATGGACGCAAGTCTCTTTTCAGCTATGAAACTATGTAACTATGTAACTATGTAACAGGAGTGGGCTAAACATCGGGAGGTCATACACCTGCTCCTTTGGTACCCTTCCATATCAACTGCAGACTTTCCTAGTTAGATTCTGTTACACATTATTTTCTTTGCCTAGCTCTAGTATGAATCACAAAATGCTACTACATATGTCCATATTCTGCCAGCACATGTCACCCTATCTTCTGAGCTCAACACAGGTGTAATGACCTACAGCAACCAGTGAGCAAACCTAGTCTCCACGGTCTGTTAAGCAGGCCCTTATATAATATTTCATTGTTTAAAAGTATGTTATAAATCAATGTACATATAATGCCTGAGAATACAGTGTCACACATGAGAGCAGACATGTACCCCTGCTACACCTTTCTCATCATCAATAGGAGAACACTCTGTGACAAACTACATTAAGCCATAAAAATGTGCAGTGTTATCAAATGCCATACAATTGTTACCCTTTGTCTAACGATATGCTTTATATTGCTGTTGTGGCATTGTAAACTGGTATGTTCTATCTTTGCACAACTAAAATAAAGAATTAAAAAAAAAAAAAATTTAAAAAGGAGGAGCAGTTAAAATGAATATATTTTTATATATTATATATAGAGTTGTGATCAAATGTTTGTTTGCCCTGGCAGAAATCGTGACATTTTGGCATTGATTTTGAAAATATGACTGATCACGCAAAAAAAATATTTTATTGAAAGATAGTGGTCATATGAAGCCATTTATTAATTTATAATAAATTTTTAATTTATAATAATAACAGAAATCACCCAAATGGCCCCGATGGCCCTGATCAAAAGTTTACATATCCTTGAATGTTTGGCCTTGTTACAGACACACAAGGTGACACACATAAGTTAAATGGTAATTAAAGGTTAATTTCCCACACCTGTGGCTTTTCAAATTGCAATTAGTGTCTGCATATAAATAGTCAATGAGTTTGTTAGTGGATGCACTGATCAGGCTAGATACTGACCCATGGGGATCAGAAAAGAACTGACGATAGACCTGCGTAACAAGGTAATGGAACTTTCTAAAGATGAAAAAGGATATAAAAAGATATCCAAAGCCTTAAAAATGCCAGTTAGTACCGTTCAATTACTTATTAAGAAGTGGAAAATTCAGGGACCTCTTGATACCAAGCCATGGTTATGTAGACCAAGAAAGATTTCATCCACAAATGCCAGAAGAATTGTTTGGGATACAAAGAAAATCCCACAGGAGAAATACAGGCTGCTCTGGAAAAAAAGACAGTGTGGTTGTTTCAAGGAGCACAATGCGACAATACTTGAACAAAAATGAGCTGCATGGTCGAGTTGCCAGAAAGAAGCCAAATGCCACAAAAAAGCCAGGTTACAATATGCTCACAACACCTTAACATGCCTCACAGCTTCTGGCACACTGTAATTTGGAGTGACAAGACCAAAATAGAGCTCTATAGTCACAACCATAAGCGCTATGTTTGGAGAGGGGTCAACAAGGCCTATAGTGAAAAGAATACCATCCCTACTGTAAAGCATGGTGGTTGCTCACTGATGTTTTGGTGAGGGGTGAGCTCTAAAGGCAAGGGGAATCTTGTGATAATTGATGGCAAGATGAGTGCAGCATGCTATCAGAAAATACTGGCAGACAATTGGCATTCTTCTGCACGAAGGCTGCGCATGGACACTCTTGGACTTTCCAGCATAACAATGACCCTAAGCACAAGGCCAAGTTGACCCTCCAGTGGTTACAGCAGAAACAGGTGAAGGGTCTGGAGTAGGCATCACCGTCTCCTGACCTTAATATAATCGAGCCATTTTGGGGAGTTCTCAAACGTACGGTTCATCTAAGACAATCAAACAAACCAAAGACTTGCATGACCTGGAGGCATATTGCCAAGACAAATGGGCAGCTATACCACCTGCAAGAATTAAGGGCCTCATAGACAACTATTACAAAAGACATCACGCTGTCATTAATGCTAAAGGAGGCAATACACAATAATAAGAACTTAGACTTTTTTCTTTGATGCCATGTTTTGTTTTATGATTGTGCCATTGTGTTATAACCTACAGTTGAATATGAACCCATAAGAAATAAAAGAAATGTGTTTTGCCTGCTCATTCATGTTTTCTTTCGAAATGGTACATGTATTACCAATCCTCCAAAGGTATGCAAACTTTTTGACTACAACTGTATTTATTAACTATATATATATTTATTTTTTAAATTTTTTTTTACTTTTTCTTTCTTTTCTCCCCTCTATTTGTCTGTTCTCACTTGATCTTTGAATAAAATCATCATTTAGTGGTTGTCCCCTACCCATCAATCATCTTTTATGGCCCTCAATCATCTGGGGGCCTTTTTTGCACCAAGAGCAGAACCTCAAATAAGAACATGTCCAGCCATTGCTCTGAAATAATTTTGGTGTCATAATTCTAGTATGGGTAACTGGTTACAAAATAGATTTGTAATCTCTATTAAACTGAACTGGATTTGTAAAATAATTTTTTGGATTTTCCAATAATATATCGGTAATATTTAAAAATCACCACTAGATGGCAGAGGTATACTGACGTGGCAAGTCCTTTAGCAGCTTAAAAATGAAAGGATATGTGGAAAGAAGAGAATGCAGGTCAGGTCCCTTATGATAGTTAAAGTATAAGAATCTACATTTTCAGAGAAATCCAAATATAAATAGGGTAAGGAAAAAAGAGAGGTTAAGAAAAGAGAGAGAACACACACACTTGCTACACCTGCTGTCTCTGTTACTGGCGGACTGTTTGTTAGGGCAAAACCGTCACTTCCTAGATTATGGATGGTGGCTTATAACTTTTTAAGTCTAACAATCAAACCGTTAAACTTGAAAGTATGTAAAATCTTTAAAATAATAAAATAAATTTCTTTAAAAATACCCTAATCTCTTTTCTCTAATTCATAAAAAATTTTTAAAGGACTCTATCTTAAAATCTTTTTGTAACTTTCTGAATGAATTAGTTACATCCTTGGTAGAATCTTCGTAGATTCTATTACTAAGTATTCTGGGTATATATACCTTTAAAACATCCAACTTAATTCAAACTATGTATATCTGTACAGATACTATAGGGATCCTTCTGACTTTTTGTTGGTATTATCCTTCATGTTTGTATTATCTTCTCTTATTTAGTATGATAACTTTTCTGTTAGGGAAATTTTAAGCTTTGTTTACTTTTTAAGATTATGGTACATATGTATCTTTTTATTTTCTTCACATATTATCCACAAGCAATATTGGGACTTTATATAACATGGTATAAGGAATCGACACAGCACTTGAAGTAGAACACAAGCGTATTCTCCGATCTCCCAACTGGAACGGAATGCCATATGTGCACATGTACACAAGAACGGACGGCATACGAGAACGAGGTCTGGAACGCATTTTGTGAATACAAGCTACAGCTGGGACCATTCGCTGCTGATAGGCTCACAGTAATGGCGGTAATGGTGCCCTGACATTTTTATCCCTGAGGAAGTCCGATTTTGAGCTGCCTTAAAGGACCACTCTAGGCACCCAGACCACTTCAGCTTAATGAAGTGGTCTGGGTGCCTGGTCCAGCTAGGGTTAACACATATTTTTTTGTATAAACATAGGAGTTTCAGAGAAACTGCTATGTTTATAAATAGGTTAATCCAGCCTCTAAAGCCTCTAGTGGCTGTCTCATTGACAGCCACTAGAGACGTTTACGTGCTTTTTACTGTGAAAATCACAGTGAGAAGACGCAAGCGTCCATAGGAAAGCATTACGAATGCTTTCCTATGAGACTGGCTGAATGCGCAAGCAGCTCCTGCCACGCATGCGCCTTCAGCCGAAGAGGAGGAGAAGAGGCGGAGAGGAGGAGGAGAGCTCCCTGCCCGGCGCTGGAGAAAGAGGTAAGTTTCCTTCCATCCAGCCCGGCAGCAGGGGGTCCCTCAGGGTGGGGGCACCCTCAGGGCACTATAGTGCCAGGAAAACGAGTATGTTTTCCTGGCACTATAGTGGTCCTTTAACACGCAGGGATGGGCCACTGTAGGGAGATTCAATTTGGTTTATTTCTTTGTATCTTGGTTTTATTTCTGTATCTGTTTTATTTTTGTTTTACTAATAAATTTCCTTGTTAATCAAGAAGCAGTACTCCTCATACACCTTGTCCTTCACAACGCAAATCTGTGGATGATGGCTGGGGATCATACTTTATGGATATGCTATGTCTATATATCACTTTAAACTTGTAACTGGGACTTATTCAAGCGCAAAATTAGGTGTTTAACAATCTACACGTATTGTGTATTTTTTATTCTCGTCTTCATGCCCATTTTCTGTGTTATGTACTTCATCCCATCTTTAAATCATTTGATACGCCTACAATTAATATACTTTTGTGAGTGTAACCTTGGACACTGGTATATTGGTGTGAT
This sequence comes from Pelobates cultripes, assembly GCA_933207985.1. Taxonomy (NCBI): domain Eukaryota; kingdom Metazoa; phylum Chordata; class Amphibia; order Anura; family Pelobatidae; genus Pelobates; species Pelobates cultripes. The sequence goes on from OW240915.1 coordinate 221,189,817, forward strand.
TAACTGCACTACTCCTATGAGTTGGGGTTCATTGTTATTCCAGATACTCTTATTACTTAGTATGAGGCTTTTTTTTTTTATAACAGATAATTTACATTTAGGAGCATTTTGGTTAGCATGCTAGTGGCTATAATGTCTATACGAGCAGTGTTATCAGACGTCCCAGTTTTACTAGGATAGTCCCGGTTTTCAGCCATATGTCCCGGCGTCTCGGAACCCATAAATGTCCTGGTTTTTGCAGGCCCTGTTATCTGCCTTCTCGGGGTGGTGAGGGAGATCAGAGATCTCCCTCACCGGCCCCAAGGCAGTTTGCTGCAGCAGAGGGAGGTAGTGAGCTCGGGCCTGAGGGGCAGAACGTCCCTCCTGCTTGTTACCATGGCAATGCTCCATCACAGCAGTGTACTCGCAGGAAAGAGTGGTCATCCTACAGCCTGCAGCTCCTGCAAGCCCCACCACTGGACCACCAGGAATTGAAAAGTACCTCCTCCATCATGGCCAAAGATAAGTAGGGGGGGCGGGGGGTATAAAGCTTTTTTTTTACATATATACATACACACTGAACCTCTACACCCCCCACACACACACACTGCACCCCCTCCACACACACACACAGCAACCCCTTCACACACTGAACCCATACTAGGATGCACCTCTCCACACACACAGCACCCCTCACCAAACACACTGAATTCCTACACACACACAATCCTCCCACACACTGAGCCCCTACACACCACCCTTCACACACACACACACACACACACACACACACACAACACCCCCTCCACACACATAGCACCCCTACACACTGCTCCCCCCCCTCCCACAGTACCCTCTCAACACACACACACACACAGCACCCCCACAAACACATAGATATTAGGATATGCCAGGTAAAAAATAAGGATAAATATAAAAGTATTTAAAATTCAAGAGACTAGTCAAAATATTAGGTAGTCAGAAAAAATAAATTTTATTTAGCTTAAAACACAACACATTTCTTTATTTTATTTCCTTTTTTTTTTTTTTCTGGCATATCCTAACATCTGAAGCTTTTATACCATCCAAAGAATCCATGGTGGGGATTGTTCCACCCTGGTGCATTACACAGAGCAGTTTGTCTGCTCTGTAAATTGTAAGTACAATTGTAAGCACTTTTTTAATATAGAGAGCACTATGGGCCTTTTTTTTTTTTTTTTCATATGACCTACTCTGAAAATATCATCAGAGGAATATCCTACATGTGGGGAGTTTAAATACCACTGTATGCTGTTTTAACTCGAGCTGGTTATCGCTCCCATAAATGTGAGTTGGCATTTCTTAACCTCAGTGTTGTCTGTGGCAATACTCCATTAAGTTATTGCACCATTGGTCCCCTCTGTGTGTTTTTTTCTTTCATATATGCTGATGAGGATTTGATCCAAGACGTCTTGAGAAATTCTGAGGAATATACCTGTGAATTAGAGACTTTAATTTGCCAAGGGGTATGCCCACATGGACCTTGTTGGGGACTCCAACACAAAGACACAGACCAATAAGAACAGTGATTAAATGCATGACACTCCTATAACAAACTAACAATCAATCCCCACTGCCTGGGTGATAATTGAGTCAGATACTGTATTAACTGAGTTATATCCATGCAGAAAAAAAAATATTTCTAAAAAGTCCCAGGAGTACCCCAAAACACATAATATCCCCACAAATGATTACATCTCCTGATAGCCCTGATCTGGATGACCAACATATCCAAAAGTCACCCAGATTAGTTCTGGGGTTCAGAAATTCTATGGAAGTCATTTATTTGACCGTCTGCAGGCATGGTCCCATGCCCAAAACAGTTCCATAGATTGGCTGCTAAGTGCTGCTGGGGGACCGACCGAGAACCGCGAAGTCTGCATGCTGAAAACAGTTCCATAGAATCGCGGCTAAGTGCCGCTGGAGGACTGACTGGGAGCCGCAAAGTTTTCATGCAAAATTGTTCTAGGGCATTAGCGGCTATGTCCCCCTGAAGTCTATTCACGGTTTTGGTCCATGTGAACGGCCGCCATGGAGCTAGCTTTCGGTTCTATGGAAAGTGCCAAACTAGGGGGAATAAAATATGGTTCTTTACAGTCACTGACCTGGCCCATAGTCTTTTGGCAAGAGGCTGGCAAGCAGGCCCCTCCAAGAAACAATGGCAAAGTTACTTTCGCCACAGTACCAATAAATATAAGCTTAATTTTATTGATAATTTATATTTTTATTCCTGTGAGTGGTTGCGTAGGCAGGACCCAGTACATTGCTTTGCCTGGGGGCCTGTTATGTGGTTACGATAGCACTGGTCTAGGGTATGTGTGTGCTTCGATCATGCTCCTACAAAATGTACATGAAAAGCTCACCCTGTATATGAGATACCTCTGTATGCCATAAATCCTGATTTTATATCCACATTGACCTTTGGTCATAAAATGATATGTAGTATTTTTCTAAGTACCTGTTTTTGTAGCTCATAAACAAGCCTTTCTGCATGTGCCTAATTTACAGAAGCCTGATTGTAGGTACTTGTTTGCCATACGATATGTGGCTTAGGTTTACTGGTTCTAGTGTCTATATTTTTGTTCTATTCTTCTCTCTTCCCCTCTTTAGTACCAATTTGTTTGGTACCTTCTGAAGTAGCCTAACAAACTATTGACTTTCTGGACATTTTCCATGATATAATGACATATTTCTATAGTATAGTGCCCTTCTTTATTTTTCTATAGTATAGTGCCCTTCTCTAGGGCAGTGGGTACTAATGTAAATGTTTTGGCTCTCTGCTGTTATCTCTCAGGGTTCATGTACATTGTGAGAAAAGCCTTACTGATCTCCATTTAGGATGCTTGCATTACAATCCTACAGTGAACAGTTTAACCACTAAAACCAGGGGTAGTCAACCTGGTCCCTACCGCCCACTAGTGGGTGGTTTGGGATTTCAGGTGGCCGGTGGTAGGTTCTGAAGAAAACCCCTAGTGGGCCTCAATGGCCACGGACCAAAGCCGGCAGGGGAGATTCTTTCATTTCCCCTGCTGGCCCATGCAGAGCCAGCCTTGCTGTAAGCCCTCTCAGGCTGGTGAGGAGATTAAAGTTCCAGCAGAGGGAGAGAAGGGCCTGGGAGGCTCTGTGTTCCTCCCGCGAGCAGGCTGGTCGGGGCGTTGCCGCACGTTCCTATACAGCTCCGATACAGTGCTGTGCTTGCGGGAGGAACATGCCACCACTGGACCATCAGGGCTTGAAGCATTATGTACCTCCTTCCTGGTAAAAGGTAAGAAAAAGGGAGGTGGAGACATTAGGATAGCTTTTTACATCTCACCCACATACACACAGCATTGTCCTATGCACCCTTTACACACAAACACACACTACACCCCTCACACACACACACACACAGACTGCCCCATTCTCTCACACACACTCATTCACAGATTGCCCACCTTACACAGACTGCCTCTCACACACACTACACCCCTCACACACATACTGCCCCCTTCACACACACACACACACTTCACCACTAACACACTGCCCCCTCACACATGCACTGCCTCCTTCACACACGCAAAAAAAACAAACGAATTTCTAAAAATAAAAATAAAATGCGCTATGAAATTAGTTACTGTGGCACAGGTGGGCGGTAAGGAAATTTTACCATCAATAAATACAAAAGTGCGCAGTAGGTTTTAAAAAGGTTTACTACCCCTTAATTTAAACAATATCTAAAATGTATCTATATCTGTTCCCCCTCATTTTTCAAATAGCTTTGGTATTACTCATTAGTTAAAGGGACACTATAGTGCCAGGAAAACCACTTGGTTTCCCTGACACTATAGTACCCTGAGGGTACCCTCACTCTCAGGGTCACCCTTGCTTTCCTATGGACACTCTGCGTGATTGAGGAATAGTATGCCTCAATCATTGCCGATGTGCCTCTAGTGGCTGTCCGGAAGACAGCCACTAGAGGCTGGCTTAACCCCAGATGTAAACATAGCAGTTTCGCAGAAACTGCTATGTTTACATCAGGCAGGGTTAACCCTAGAGGGAGAGAAAGAGGGTTAGCGCTAAATAACAAAATGAGGCAGCAACTTTAAAAGGGAATCCCTCAAAGAACCCTTTAAACAAAATGGAACAAGGAAAAGATAAAAAGTTGCGCCAATAAAGAACCAACAGCAGTAAAAATAGTCCAATAAAAAGAGAAAGTCCAATAAATAGAGTCTTAGCTGAGTAGGTCTTCCTTAAATGCAATAGTGCAAATGATGGTGAATCCGAGGTAGTGTCCTCACTCTTCTTCCTCAGATGGATCCAATCATATGAAAAGATAAAAGCAGGTGACCAGGATAGTGTAGTATGTACGTTAAAATATAGTGAATAATATAAAAGAGATATTATAGCACTCACATTTGATAGAGCTATAGCCAGCTCTAGTATGGAAAGCGTACAGCGGTTTTGATCCCCGCCTGTAGGATATGGTGCAGTTTCCTTTTCTGCAAGGGTAGGTGCCACTCAAAGAGAATAAGAAGACACAACCAATAGTGCTCACTATTTAAAATAATTAGGAGATAAAAATAAAAAAAAAATGGTACTCACAATGGTGGAGCAGGCTATCTGCTCCTAAATGTTCGCATAGGTGGAATAATCCCCACCAAGGATTGCTTTGAATCCAGTAGTGATGCACCGAACGGTTCGCCGGCGAACAGTTCCCGGCGAACATAGCGTGTTCGCGTCCGCCGCGGACGGCGAATGCATGCGCGGTTCGATCCGCCCCCTATTCGTCATCATTGAGTAAACTTTGACCCTGTACCTCACAGTCAGCAGACACATTCCAGCCAATTAGCAGCACACCCTCCCTAGCAGACCCTCCCACCTACTGGAAGGCATCCATTTTACATTCATTCTCAAGCTGCATGCTTAGTGAGAGGAGGGAAAGTGTAGCTGCTGTTAATTAGATAGGGAAATGCATAGCTAGGTTAGGGTTAGGGTATGCTTTTTTTTTTCTGTGTAATGTAATTGCAGTTAGTTGTCTGCCACTGCTGCCAGCTTCTGTGTCAGGCTAACAGTGGATACTGTGCCCATTTGCCCAGTCAGTGCCACCACTCACTCATATCTGGTGTCACAATAGCTTGCATTTAAAAACAAAAAACTTTTTTCACTGTTATAAATTGAATAGCAGTCAGTGTCCTTAAAGCGGGTGTCAGGCCTCCTTCAGAGTGTGCTCTGCAGACCTCTGCCCCTGTACTTTGCCACTCATATCTGGTGTCTCTGTAGCGTGCTTTTACAAAGAAAAAAGGTTTTCCAGTGTAAGCTAATAGCAGCCAGTCAGTGTCCTTCAAGCGGCTGTGTCATGCCTACAGCCTGTGCTCTCACAACTGTGCCAGTGCACATTGCCACTCATATCTGGTCTCACAGTAGCTTGCACACATAGTACCACTAATCCCCCAAAAAATGACAGGCAGAGGCAGGCCACCCCGCAGGGGCCATTGTGGTCGTGGTGCTGTGATTCCCTTTGGCCCTAGAATAATGCCCAGTTTTCAGAGGCCACGTACCCTGAACTTGAAAAGTTCTGAGGACATAGTTGACTGGCTAACACAGGACACCCAATCTTCTACAGCCTCCGCTCAGAACCTTGACGCACCATCCTCCTCCAGCTTAGCTTCAGGCACCTCTCAAGATACCACTCACCCGCCTGCCGCCACCACCAAAACTAGCACCACAGCCGCTTCAGTTGGTATGTCAGAGGAGTTATTCACACATCCGTTTGAAGAAATGAGTGATGCGCAACCATTATTGCCAGAGGATGTAGATAACAGGGATATGTCTCAGGCAGGCAGCATTACACACATGGACGTACGGTGTGATGATGATGATGATGTTGTACCCGCTGCTGCTTCCTTTGCTGAGTTGTCAGATACAAGTGAAGCGGTTGATGATGACGATGCGTCCATGGATGTCACGTGGGTGCCCGCTCGTCAAGAAGAAGAACAGGGTGAAAGTTCAGATGGGGAGACAGGGAGGAGGAGGAGACGAGTTGGAAGCAGGGGGAGGTCGTCGCAAGGAGCTAGTGGCACAGTCAGACAGCATGCACCCGGGGTCAGCCCGACAGCACGCCTATCAACGCATGCTGTGTCCACCACCAGAATGCCGTCATTGCAGAGCTCAGCAGTGTGGAATTCCAACACCCACCTAGGTACAACTGCTTTGCGTAGGCACATGATCGCACATCACAAATGCCTATGGGATCAACACATGAGTACAAGCAGCACGCCTACTCTAAGCCGCCATCCTCCTCCTGGTCCAGCATCTTCAGCCACGTCAACCACTGCTGTCCTCCTTGCCCTCTCTCAACCATCCGCCACTCCGTCTCCTCGCCTTGAGCAATTCCCCGCTCATCTGCCCACAGTCATGTGTCTGTCAAGGACATGTTTGAGCGTAAGAAGCCAATGTCAGAAAGTCACCCCCTTGCCCAGCGTCTGACAGCTGGCTTGTCCGAACTATTAGCCCGCCAGCTTTTACCATACAAGCTGGTGGAGTCTGAGGCGTTCCAAAAATTTGTAGCTATTGGGACACCGCAGTGGAAGGTACCCGGCCGAAATTACTTTTCGCAAAAGGCAATCCTCAACCTGTACTCAATTGTGCAAAAGGAAGTAATAGCATCTCTGGCACACAGTGTTGGGGCAAGGGTCCATTTGACCACCGGATACCTCGGTCTGCAGCAGGTCAGGCAGGCATCACCACATTGGTAAACCTGTTGATCGCCGCTATTTAACGGCTCCCGGTAGAGAGTTGGTGACACTGCCAACGAACTCTGCAGGGCAGTCCTCTGCCACCTCCCCCTACCTCCCACTCCATCCTCCTTCCATAACCTCCTCGCTGAGTCCTCTCTGCTGCCGTCTGTTCACATCAACAAATCTCTCAGTTCTAAAATTATCATCTCCACATCCCGGATACCGGCAGCGTCATGCTGTCTCTGGGTTTGACTGCTTTGAAAGCAGAGAGTCACACCGACAAGCACCCGTCCCGAATCCACAGGTGGAAAAGTGGCTGACCCGCAGCGACTGGATATTGACAAAGTGGTTTGTGACAACGGAACAAATTTGTTAGCGGCATTGAAGTTGGGCAAGTTGTCACATGTGCCGTGCATGGCACATGTGTGTAATCTGATCGTACAACGCTTTGTGCATAAGTACATAGGCTTACAGGATGTCCTGAAGCAGGCCAGGAAGGTGTGTGGCCATTTCAGGCGTTCCTACACGGCCATGGCTCACTTTGCCGATATCCAGCGGCGAAACAATATGCCAGTGAGGCGCTTGATTTGCGACAGCCCGACACGTTGGAATTCAACACTCCTAATGTTCGACCGCCTGCTCCAACAAGAAAAAGCCGTTAATGAATATTTGCATGACCGGGCTGCTAGGACAGCTTCTGGGGAGCTGGGAATTTTTTTGCCACGTTACTGGACGCTCATGCGCAATGCCTGTAGGTTCATGCGTCCTTTTGAGGAGGTGACAAACCTAGTCAGTCGCACCGAAGGCACCATCAGCTACATCATACCATTTGTTTTCTTCCTGGAGCGTGCCCTGCGAAGAGTGCTGGATCAGGCCGTAGATGAGCGTGAAGAGGAAGAGGAAGAGTTGTGGTCACCATCACCTCCAGAAACAGCCTTATCAGCATCGCTTGCTGGACCTGCGGCAACGCTGGAAGAGGATTGGGAGGAAGAGGAGTCAGAGGAGGAATGTGGCTTTGAGGAGGAGGAAGAGGAGGAGCAAGACCAACCACAACAGGCATCCCAGGGTGCTCGTTGTCACCTATCTGGTACCTGTGGTGTTGTACGTGGCTGGGGGGAAGAAAATACCTTCATTGACATCAGAGAGGAGGAGGAACGGGAAATGAGTAGCTCGGCATCCAACCTTGTGCAAATGGGGTCTTTCATGCTGTCGTGCCTGTTGAGGGACCCTCGTATAAAAAGGCTGAAGGAGAACGACCTGTACTGGGTGTCCACGCCACTAGACCCCCGGTATAAGCAGAAAGTGGCTGAAATGTTACCAAATTACAACAAGTCGGAAAGGGATGCAGTATTTGCAAAATAAATTAAAAGTATGCTTATACAGCGATAAGGGTGATGTCACAGCACAACGGGAATCTAACAGGGGAGAGGTGGTGGGTCCTCTCCTCCCACGACCATCACTGCAAGGACAGGACGCTTTAAAGACGGAAGGAGGACATGACCTTTTAAGTCCCACGATCGCCATATCTTCGGGATCCACCCTCAGGAGAGCGACTGACCTACAGGTAGCACTCAGCCTCACTTTAACTGCAGATATCGACACTCTGAGGAGCGATGAACCCCTTGACTACTGGGTATGCAGGCTTGACCTGTGGCCTGAGCTATCCCAATTTGCGATAGAACTGGCCTGCCCCGCTTCAAGTGTCCTGTCAGAAAGGACCTTCAGTGCAGCAGGAGGTATTGTCACTGAGAAGAGAAGTCGCCTAGGTCAAAAAAGTCTAGATTACCTCACCTTTATTAAGATGAATGAGGGATGATCCCGAAGGGACTGACACTGGGCGATACATTAGATTAAAAAAGGCCTGATGAGATGAGCTGCCTTGGGCTAAAAATGGTCCACACGCTGCTGTATTTTAGCTCTGAATGCCGGTTGACTTGCGTGACTTATCCGCCACCAACTAGGGTTCAAGCAGCCATGTTTTAGGGCACTTTCTGCCTGTGAAACAAACATCACTTATAGATTGAATAGCAGTTAGTTGTCTCAAAGCGGGTGTGTCAGGTTCCCAGTGGATACTGTGCCCAGTGCCACCACTCACTCACTGGTGTCACAATAGCTTGCATTTAAAAACAAAAAACTTTTTTCACTGTTATAGATTGAATAGCAGTTAGTTGTCTGCCAGCAGGTGTGTCAGGCTCACAGTGGATACTGTGCCCAGTGCCACCACTCACTGGTACCCGGACGAAATTTCTTTTCACAAAAGGCAATCCCCAACCTGTACTCGATTGTGCAAAAGGAAATAATGGCTTGTCTGGCACACAGTGTTGGGGCAAGGGTCCATCTGACCACTGATACCTGGTCTGTAAAGCATGGTCAGGGCAGGTATATCACCTACACTGCGCATTGGGCAAACCTGCTGAAGGCTGCCAAGCATGGAATGCGTGGCTCTGCAGAGGAGTTGGTGACACCGCCACGACTTGCAGGCAGGCCTGCTGCCACCTCCTCTACTCCTCCTACTCCATCCTCTTCCATAACCTCCTCGGCTGAGTCCTCTTCTGCTGCTGCGTCTTGCTCCACATCAACGGATAGGGGATGTAACAGGGATTAAACTGATAAAAATAGTACTAAACACACCACTCCTATCCATGTTTTAGGGCACTTTCTGCCTGTGAAACAAACATCAATTTTTCTGGCCGCTGCTATAGCAGTGGCTGCAACAATACCGAATTTTTCAGGCATGTGTACATGCCTAATTTTTAGGCCCTCTGGTGCTGCACTGTGGCTTCAAAACTTTTTTCACTGTTATAGATTGAATAGCAGTTAGTTGTCTGCAAGCGTCAGAAAGTCACCCCCTTGCCCGGCGTCTGACACCTGGCTTGTCTGAACTATTAGCCCGCCAGCTTTTACCATACAATCTGGTGGAGTCTGAGGCGTTCAAAAATTTTTTAGCTATTGGGACACCGCAGTGGAAGGTACCCGCCAAAATTTCTTTGCGCAAAAGGCAATCCCCAACCTGTACTCGACTGTGCAAAAGGAAGTAATGGCATGTCTGGCACACAGTGTTGGGGCAAGGGTCCATCTGACCACTGATACCTGATCTGCAAAGCAGTGGGTACTTTATAAATGGCTCCACCTGCCACCCGTACAGCAACACAGTCTCCAGTTAGGAGGACCGACCAAGCATCTTCTTCCATCTCCCTGTTACAGAAATCACTGCCGTGTACACGTCCACTGATAGGAGACGCGGAAGGTATTAAACTGATTAAAAATAGTACTAAACACACCACTCCTATCTGGTGTCACATTAGCTTGACCGCGCAGTGCCCCAAATTTGAAGTAAGAGGACCGACCAAGCATCTTCTTCCATCTCCCTGTTACAGAACTCACTGCCATATCCATACAAATTGTACATAATTTCCAGGATAGTTTTCCAGGGACAAATGTTGTCGCCTGTTGAAAGAGGTGACCTTGCTCGGGTCCCAGGTGTGCGGTTCCTAAAATCGCTGCCATATACACGTCCACTGATAGGAGACGCGGAAGGTATTAAACTGATCAGAAAAATACTAAACACACCACAAATAAGGTTTCTCTCCTGTATGGCTCCTCAAATGATGCTTAAGATTAGAAGCGGCTGAAAAGCATTTCTCACACTCCGAACAAAAATATATATATATATATATTTTTTTTTAATTCTTTATTTTTGGTATGCAGGTAGTTACAACAGTGCCTGTGTCGCCACAACAGCATTTAGCAGGCTCGATTTTTATAGACATATGATAGCAGTATTGTGGCAAGTTGGATATGCATACATTTTGTTAAGGTGAAAAGGGTAACTTACAAACACTTATTTTTTAACTGTTGTACAGCATCTTGAGGAAACGCGCACATTTTTTAGATTAATAATACAAGTTAAGTACAAGCTGAGTAACTACGTCTGTCTTTTTGACTTACGTTGTTGTTGAGTAATGGTAGCTTAGTGTTAATAGTCATGTCGCGCGTCATCACTACAATATCTAGGCATTGACATGGTTATGTCTGACTATGCTTAAGTGAGAGAAACAGTTTAAATTTACGTTGCTCAAGCATGTCAAAACGCAACACGGAGCTACATCGCTTGTATCTTTCTAGATAGATGGGTTGTACGCTATGTACGCTAATCAAAACATAAAATAGTTAAACCTAAACTAATTACACATAAAATAATTATACTAAGCTTACATGAGCTAGATTAAAGTAACAGTATAAAATTAGGAGTATGCAGGCTATAATCACAAACGTGTTTGGTCACTGATAATTACGGATCTGGTTCACTGCACTGTTTATAAAATACACTTTAACATCAGAATATACATGCTTGTGAAAGCGTGTGGTAGGTGCTAATATGTTGCTAGACATAGGCTAAAACATACCGAGGCAGGCTAGAATGAGGCTTTCAAGCATTGTCACATAAAATATATTTTTTTAACATTCTCTCCACTTTGAACGAAATGACGTTTGGGAAGAGATTAACATAATTAAACACAGGCAGTAAAAATACAGTTTTTAGCCATACACTGTAACTTTAAAACTACACATCCCATCTTCATAACAATTACATATTTGGAATCAGCACACTTAAAACATAAACATAACCTAAAATCAGCCAAATCCATCCAGGGGTTAAAAAGTTAGCTGGAGGTCCTTTTATGACCGACCGCAAGCACATTTTCCTGCCCAAAACAGTTCCATAGATTTGGGCTGTGAGGTCGGTCTATTTCAGGCTGAAAAAACGACTAAGTCCCATCGCGAATGGGACTTAGTCTCTGCAGCTGAAATAAGGCTGAAAAAAAACAGCTGAAAAGACGACTAAGTCCCAGCTGAAAAGACGACTTAGTCTCTGCATCTGTAAAACCAGTAGGGTAGAAGGTAGAGCTCAGCGGTGTTCGCGGAACTGTGTAGCCGATTTTAGTTCCATGAATTTGGCTACACATACCGCTGACCTCGTCGAATGATCAAAGATGGCCGCCGCCACGTGTTCGGCAAACGAACAAAGACCTCCCAGCATTGTCAATTAAGCTGTGGTTAACCGCAGCTTCTGGGAGGTAAATTGCCTGCACACTTCCACTTCTGGGAGTTAAACCTAAAATAATTACATATAAAATAATTATACTAAGCTTACATGAGCTAGATTAAAGTAACACAGTATAAAATTAGGACTATGCAGGCTATAATCACAAACTTCTCCACTTCTGCCTGTGTGGTACTTGGTTCAGTAAGCCCCATTTACTGAACCAAGTGGGAAATAGCCAGGCAGGCACAAAGGGTTTGCACCAGGTCTGGGGACTAGTGATGTCGCGAACCCGAAATTTTCGGTTCGCGAACGGCGAACGCGAACTTCCGCAAATGTTCGCGAACCGGCGAACCGCCCGAAACGCCATTGACTTCAATGGGAGGCGAATTTTAAAACACACAGGGACTCTTTCTGGCCACAATAGGGATGGAAAAGTTGTTTCAAGGGGACTAACACCTGGACTGTGGCATGCCGGAGGGGGATCCATGGCAAAACTCCCATGGAAAATTACACAGTTGATACAGAGTCTGGTTTTAATCCATAAAGGGCAGAAATCACCTAACATTCCTAAATCACAATCAATATGGATTGACACCTGACATATGACATATTGACACCTTGACATATGGATTGACACCTGTCCTCAGAGCCCCTGATGCACACGGACACAGAGCAGAATAGAGACTGGTCCCCCTACATAGGGTCACTTGGCAGATATGGATTGACACCTGTCCTAAGGATCCCTGATACACACTGACACAGAGCAGAATAGGGACTGTTCCCCCTACATCGGGTCACTTGGCAGATATGGATTGACACCTTGTTACAAACTGCTATTTGTAACGGGCCCTTTAAATGGCAAATTGCCCTGCTTCCCTGGGTTGTGGAGAAGCCTACTTGCCAGCCTCCTCCCGCATGACTATGGCCCCTGGGAGATTGTGAAAATGTATGCACTTTTATTTGGTGTGTATGGCCCTTTAAGACTGTCGGTGGGCATATTGGGGCTTATGGACTCTTTATGTGACTGGTGCTGGCCCTTTAAACACCTTTTTTGGGACATCAGGAAGATTGGGACACTGCCCCTTTAAGGCCGTGTCCCCAGACTTGTTGGGGACACGGCCCCTTTAAGACGGTGTCCCCTGTGTCCCCAGACCTGGTGCAAACCCTTTGTGCCTGCCTTGCTATTTCCCACTTGGTTCAGTAAATGGGAAATTATTTCAGCTGCAGAGACTAAGTCCCATTCGGCGATGGGACTTAGTCGTTTTTTCAGCCTGAAATAGACCGACCTCACAGCCCAAATCTATGGAACTGTTTTGGGCAGGAAAATGTGCTTGCGGTCGGTCATAAAGGGACCTCCAGCTAACTTTTTAACCCCTGGATGGATTTGGCTGATTTTTGGTTATGTTTATGTTTTAAGTGTGCTGATTCCAAATATGTAATTATGAAGATGGGATGTGTAGTTTTAAAGTTACAGGGTATGGCTAAAAACTGTATTTTTACTGCCTGTGTTTAATTATGTTAATCTCTTCCCAAACGTCATTTCGTTCAAAGTGGAGAGAATGTTAAAAAAAAATATTTTTGTTCGGAGTGTGAGAAATGCTTTTCAGCCGCCTCTAATCTTAAGCATCATTTGAGGAGCCATACAGGAGAGAAACCTTATTTGTGGTGTGTTTAGTATTGTTCTGATCAGTTTAATACCTTCCGCGTCTCCTATCAGTGGACGTGTACACGGCATTGATTTTTATCTAAGTCGTAAACTTTTGCACAGCGAAGTATATTCACTGCCATTGAAAAGGAGTGCATGGCGGTGGTGTGGGCCTTCAAAAGGCTGCAACCTACTTGTATGGACAACCGTTTACCTTACTCACAGATCACATTAAATTTGGGGCACTGCGCGGTCAAGCTAATGTGACACCAGATAGGAGTGGTGTGTTTAGTACTACTTTTATCAGTTTAATACCTTCCGCGTCTCCTATCAGTGGACGTGTACACGGCATTGATTTTTGTAACAGGGAGATGGAAGAAGAGGTTTGGTCGGTCCTCTTACTGCAAATTTGGGGCACTGCACGGTCAAGCTAATGTGACACCAGATAGGAGTGGTGTGTTTAGTACTATTTTTATCAGTTTAATACCTTCCGCTACCTCCCTATCAGTGACTGTACACGGCATTGATTTTGTAATGTGAGATGGAAGAAGAGAGGCTTGGTCGGTCCTCTTACTGCAAATTTGGGGCACGGGGCGCTGGGTCAAGCTAATGTGACACCAGATAGGAGTGGTGTGTTTAGTACCATTTTTATCAGTTTAATACCTTCCTTCCTATCAGTGGACGGTACACGCATTGATTTTGTAACAGGGAGATGGAAGAAGAGGCCTGGTCGGGTCCTCTTACTGCAAATTTGGGGCACTGCGCGTCGTAAGCTAATGTGACACCAGATAGGAGTGGTGTTTAGTACTATTTTACTGGGTTTAATACCTTCCGCTGCTTCCTCTATCAGTGGACGGTACACGTACTGATTTTGCAGTAACAGGAGATGGAAGAAGAGGTTTGGTCGGTCCCTCTTACTGCAAATTTGGGGCACTGCGCGTCAAGCTAATGTGACACCAGATAGGAGTGGTGTGTTTAGTACTATTTTTATCAGTTTAATACCTTCCGCGTCTCCTATCAGTGGACGTGTACACGGCATTGATTTTTGTAACAGGGAGATGGAAGAAGAGGCTTAATCGGTCCTCTTACTGCAAATTTGGGGCACTGCGCGGTCAAGCTAATGTGACACCAGATAGGAGTGGTGTGTTTAGTACTATTTTTATCAGTTTAATACCTCGCCTCTATCAGTGGACGTGTAAACGGCATTGATTTTTGTAACAGGGAGATGGAAGAAGAGGCTTGGTCGGTCCTCTTACTGCAAATTTGGGGCACTGCGCGGTCAAGCTAATGTGACACCAGATAGGAGTGGTGTGTTTAGCACTATTTTTATCAGTTTAATACCTTCCGCGTCTCCTATCAGTGGTCGTGTACACGGCAGTAATTTCTGTAACAGGCAGATGGAAGAAGATGCTTGGTTGGTCCTCCTAACTGGAGACTGTGTTGCTGTACGGGTGGCAGGTGGAGCCATTTATAAAGTACACACCGCTTTATAAAGCCATTTATAAAGTACACACTGGCGGCTTGAACCCTAGTTGGTGGCGGATAAGTCACGCAAGTCAAGCGGCATTCAGAGTTATAATACAGCAGCGTGTGGACCATTTTTAGCCCAAGGCAGCTCATCTCATCAAGCCTTTTTTACATAGGGTCACTTGGCAGATATGGATTGACACCTGTCCTAGGGATCCCTGATACACACCGACACACAGATCAGAATAGGGACTGTTCCTCCTACATAGGGTCACTCTTGGCAGATAAGTGGATTGACACCCGTCCTCAGAGCCCCTGATACACACCTCCGACACAGATCAGAATAGGGAATAAAAGTTACCCCAACATAGGTGGGTCACTTGGCAGATATGGATTGACACCTGTCCTAAGGATCCCTGATACACACTGACACAGAGCAGAATAGGGAATGTTACCCCCACATCGGGTCACTTGGCAGATATGGATTGACACCTGTCCTAAGGTTCCCTGATACACACTGACACAGAGCAGAATAGGGACTGGTCCCCCTACATCGGGTCACTTTGGCAGATATGGATTGACACCTGTCCAGAGCCCCCTGATACACTCGACACAGATCAGACATTAGGGAATGTTGTACCCCAACATAGGGTCACTTGGCAGATATGGATTGACACTCAACCTAAGGGATCCCTGATACCCGACACAGATCAGAATAGGGACCGTTCCCTCCTACATAGGGTCACTTGGCAGATATGGATTGACACCTGTCCTAGGGATCCCTGATACACACTGACACAGAGCAGAATAGGACTGTTCCTCCTACATAGGGTCACATGGCAGATATGGATTGACACCTGTCCTCAGAGCCCCTGATACACACTGACACAGATCAGAATAGGGAATGTTACCCCAACATAGAGTCACTTGGCAGATATGGATTGACACCTGTCCTCAGAGCCCCTGATACACACTGACACAGATCAGAATAGGGAATGTTACCCCAACATAGGTTCACTTGGCAGATATGGATTGACACCTGTCCTAAGGATCCCTGATACACACTGATACACACCTACTTGAATGGTATAGACATTTTTAGCAGCTCCTGGCCCAAACACCTGACCCACATAGGAGCCGTAATAGACCGGATTAGGGAGTCCGGACTGACCCTAAAGCCCAGTAAGTGCCATATAGGAACGTGTAAAAACCTCCCCAAGATAGTAGTATAGGCCCCAGAGTGTGAACAGGCCTTCCAACAGCTCAAGACGGCGCTCATTAAATCACCTGTACTTTCTTCTCCTGATCCAACTAAACACTTTCTCGTCCATACAGACGCTTCTATGCTTGGATTGGGAGCAGTACTGAGCCAAGCCGGAGCAGATGGTGGCGAGCAACCCGGGGCTTATCTAAGCCGTAAACTTTTGCACAGTGAAGTATATTCACTGCCATTGAAAAGGAGTGCATAGCGGTGGTGTGGGCCCTCAAAGAGCTGCAACCTACTTGTATGACAACCGTTTACCTTACTCACAGATCACAACAAATTTGGGCACCAAGGCCATGTGAATCTAATGTGCCACCAGATAGAGTGGTGTACGAAGTACCATTGTTATCAGTTTAATCACTGTTACGCCCCTATCCACATGGAGCAAGACGCGAGCAGCAGAAGAGGACTCCAGCCGAGGAGGTTGGTGGAAGAGGATGGAGAGGAGGAGTAGAGGAGGTGGTACAGACTGGCAGAGTATTACCGCTGTAGGGCTGACATTAATCTGCTTGAAGATAACTAACTGCTATTCAATCTATACCAGTGAAAAAATTTTGTTTTAAATCCAAGCTATTGTGACACCAGTGAGTGAGTGGTGTGTTTAGTACTACTGTTATCAGTTTAATCACTGTTACGCCCCCTATCCGTTGATGTGGAGCAAGACGCAGCAGCAGAAGAGGACTAAGCCGAGGAGGTTATGGAAGAGGATGGAGAAGGAGGAGTAGAGGAGGTGGCAGCGTACTGGCAGAGTACACGCTGTAGGGCTGACACATCTGCTTGAAGATAACTAACTGCTATTCAATCTATAACAGTGAAAAAATTTTTTTGTTTTTAAATCCAAGCTATTGTGACACCAGTGAGTGAGTGGTGTGTTTAGTACTATTGTTATCAGTTTAATCACTGTTACGCCCCCTATCCATTGATGTGGAGCAATACACAGCAGCAGCAGAACAGGACTCAGTCGAGGAGGTTATGGAAGATGAGCGTGAACTGCTCAAGGCGGAGGCGGAGTGGCGGATGGTTGAGAGGGGACAAGGAGGACAGCAGTGGTTGACGTGGCTGAAGATGCTGGACCAGGAGGAGGCTGGCGGCTTAGATTAGGCGAGCTGCTTGTAATCATGTGTTGATCCCATAGGCGTCTGTGATGTGAGATCATGTGCCTACGCAAAGCAGTTGTACCTAGGTGGGTGTTGGACTTCCCACGACTCAGTTTCTTTTGGCACAGGATGCAAATGG
>OW240915.1:221207312-221253158 GCA_933207985.1 Pelobates cultripes
TTATATACTGTTTTTTAAAGGACAGAAAGGGCTTTAATTTGATGTAACATATATATATTATATATATATATATATATGAGGAAGATAAGATAGCACTCTAAGGACTATAAAATCCAAAAATAAAACTTAACTTTTAATCAGCTTATGAAAAAAAAATCGACGTTTCAGTCTGTTAACCACAGACTTTCATCAGGACTAATACATAAAAATTCATACCTTACATATATAGCAAAATACATATTGGCAATCAACTTACCCACCACCAAAACGATTGTCTCTCCCTGTCAGCCTGGTCTGGAACTCACGTGGGTTCGGCCGACGTCGGAGTGGCCGGCGTCGGCTGGATGCTCGCGTGATGACGTCATGACGCCGGCGTCGCATGATGACGTCATCACGCGAGCATCCAGCCGACGGCATCATGGGGAGATTGCTGCTATGGAGTAAACTTCCTAGCAACCTATAAAAACAAAGCACAAGTGCAAAGGGGAACCAAAAGACTCCATTAATTCAATTAGGCAAATACAATGTAAAGATATAATTAGCTACTATGAAGACCCAATATTATCACAAAAAGGGCATACTCATGCTACATGTTATAGAAAGGCCACAGGTAGACAAAAAACTATGTGGCAAACAAGGTACCCAAATCCCAGGCTATAAGCATGGAAGCAAAGGGTTAACAGTATATATATTTAAGTTATAAAAATGGACCAAACAGAGAGAAAAAGAAAAAAAGGAGAAAGCAACAGAAAACAGAGTAACCTGATTGTATATTAACTAGTTGTTCTAGCAAACATTACTACTGTCATTATACTAGAACTACCTCTTACTACTTGTGAGAATAATGTCTAGTCTATCATGAGATTACATATCATTGCCAAAACACCTGATACTATCATTGACTCGAGTTATACATAGTAGGTGAGTGATACACATACCAAGTATAACTTAATACCTTCCTTAATGAGGCATAATGGGTAAGTGCCTTTCCCCCGGGGTGGGCATCTTTACCCATGCTTCATATTATTCCCGTCTCCAAAATGTACCGCCCAGTGTACTCTATGCCTAGACAACCAATAAACAATGACCCATAATGTCAAGTGCCGTGATGACGTCACTGACGCACGCTCTGACGTCGGCCGAACCCACGTGAGTTCCAGACCAAGCTGACAGGGAGAGACAATCGTTTTGGTGGTGGGTAAGTTGATTGCCAATATATATTTTGCTATATATGTAAGGTATGAATTTTTATGTATTGGTACTGATGAAAGTCTGTGGTTAATAGACTGAAACGTCGATTTTTTTTTTTTTTTCATAAGCTGATTAAAAGTTAAGTTTTATTTTTGGATTTTATAGTCCTGAGAGTGCTATCTTATCTTCCTCTTTGTATTTTGCTGGACAAGCACCGGGCAAATTATTTTTTTGGCATATGGAGTGCAGGATTATTTTCTTTGGAGATATATATATATATATATATATATATTAAAAAAAAATACAGAAAAATGCAAAGAAAAGAAACATTTTGTGTTTTTTGTACAGTTTTTGCAATAATAATGTGTGCCTAATTAGTGCAGGTTAAAGAAAGTAATTAAAAATAAATTCATTTAGTTGTTCTGATTTACAGAATATATAATGTGTCTGGGATTTTAAGTTTTTTTTGGTAGTTACAGGTCACAAAGCACAAGGAGTAAAATAAACTTTTAATGTGGAGCGATTTTAGAATTTGGTATGTTTGTTTTATAAGCTTAATAGCCATAAAAGAAAACAAAATTTCCACACAAAAGTATATATTTATATAAAGTAGACATCACAGGCTATTGTCCTAAGGTTGTTTTGACACTTTCTACGTAGCCATTTCACCGCCAACCTCTGCTAAATATTGGAGTAAAATTATGTTTTGGGGGGTTTTTGGCACACAAACTTAAAACAAAGAACTTCTCATGTGTATTTTGTAAAGTTGGTGTGTGCTATTCCTGTACAAAGTTTTATTTTGTGTTCAGTTACTTCTGCTGAGCACAACGATACCCCCATTGTATGTCTTTGGCACTATTTCGTGAAGCTACAGTGCCATATAGGAGACCTGTCCGTTTCAACATTTACAGTTGAATTTAATTTAATGGGCCTATGCTTCAATTTGAGGTATTATAGCAGTTTGTCTGTTCAAAAAAAACCCCCCACAAAGGCCTACCATTTGTAAAAGTAGACACTCCAGGGTATCTCATATGGTGCATATTGTGCCTTAACACGCCCCCATTTTTTTCACCAATATATGCCAAAGTATGTGGCAAAAAATAATATTCGGTATTTTGTACATTTCATATGTGCCACTAAGTTCAAACCTCCCAAATTATGCTCAACTAAGTCTTCTGAGTAAAACGATATGCCCAATGTATGACCTAGACACTATTTTGTGAAGTTACAGTGCTGTAAAAGAGACGTGTCAAGTTAAGGTTTTTAAGTGTGAATTTTCATGGAGGGTTTTGATGCGTCCGTGTCCCACTTTGAAGCACTTGAGCAGGCTACATATTACAACTACACCATAAAGGCATACCATTTCTTAAAGAACACATCCCAGGGTATTTCAAAAGGCATATTTTGAACCTTAGGGTGGGATAATTTTTCCGCTAGCTTGTACCAAGTGTAGTGGTAATAAGCGTTTTTTTGTCTTTTTGACACACAAAGTGAGATTGCGCAGTATATTTTGTAAACCTTATGTGTATTACGACTGTATACTACTTCATATGTTGCTCAGCTATGATGGCTGAGTACAGCAATACCCCCGTATTTACCTTTTGCCAGGTATATGTGGACATTGTAAGGGCAAATTTGAGACACAGCCATTCCAATTTTTCTCAAATTTATAATTTTTACGCTGTGTCCATGTACCATTTTAGAGTGTTTTACAAGGCCGTGCGAGTATTTCTCAAAGAAATTGAACCCAGCGGAATGCAATTACCAGATTGGGGATAGAGAACTTCTAGCTATAATTTTAGCTCTCAAAGAATGGAGGCACCTTCTTGAAGGTACTTCAGTGCCGATTCTCATTCTCATGGACCACAAGAATCTTACTTATCTTTCCGAAGCTAAACGGCTTTCCCTTCAGCAAGCTAGACGGGCTCTCTTCCTATCAAGATTAAATGATATGGTTTCCTATTTGTCCGGTACTAAGAACATTCAGGCTGATGCCCTGTCTCAACAGTTCTCTCCTCCATGTAGGGAGGAGATAACTCTTACTCCTGTGATTCCTCTGGACCGAATACTAGCCACTAGTACTAATCTCACCTCACCCCTAGGCGAGGAAATTCTGGCTTAATTTAAGTTATTGCTCCTCCAGAGAAACCTGGTGGTCATTGTTTTGTACCTGTTCATCTCCATGACAAATTATTAGGTACATATCACAACTTCAAAGCAGCTGAACATCCTGGCAAAAAACAGTTAATCTGGTCTGTCTCTCGACAATTTTGGTGACCTAGTCTCCGTTCGGATGTCACCGCTTTTGAGCTGCCTGTCCTTTGTGCGCTCAAAGTAAAACACCACGACACCCTCCAGTGGGTCTCTTGCAAACTATACCTAATGGAGAATGACCCTGGACTCACTTCTTCATAGATTTTATTATGGATCTTCCAGTCTCCCGTGGCAATATGGTTGTAATATGGTATGGTATGTTGTTGACCGATTCTCTAAGATGTCATATTGCATTCCCCTAAAAAAAAAAAAAAAAAAACTTCTCAAGAGCTTGCCTCGATTTTTGCGCCAAAATGGATTTATAAGCAGAGACCTCACATGGGAATATGTATGCACCTGAGGAAGACACATTGGGCTATTGGACACATTGGGCTGAAACGCATTGGGCTATTGGAATTGGAGGCACTTTTCTGTATGTACACTTTTACTTTTTTATAATAAATATTATTTGTTTTAAAGTTAGAAGTTGGTGCTCTTCATCTATTTCTACTAAGAAGATCTGGTATTCCTGAATGGGACCTGCACTGTCTTACAATGCTGTATTACCTGAACCAGTTTGTTAACAGGCTCATAAAAATGTGAGTTGATGACCTAAAGAATACATTTACTACAAAACCTGGGACATTACTATACTACTCAATGAGAGTGTATTGTCTATTTATTTTTTCAAAAAGAAGCTGTGTTATTCTGTTCATCCTTAGGTATATTTATACTCCCTTTTATACACATTGGGTGGAGTGAACCCTGGGATCTAGTGTATTATATATTGTTCTTACATACTTTGCGCTGAACACTATTTCCTATTGTATAACTTCCTTTCTCTGTGTCTGAGCTTTCAGCTGATTTTAACGATCAGCTCCTTTATTAATGTTGCCACGGTTACTCACCTGATTGCAGTAACCAGCCCTGCTGCTAATCAGTGCAGCCTATTTAAGCAGCAAGTTCCAGTACCTCCTTGCCCTTGCATTGTTCCCTGTTTCCCAGAAGACTTCCTGTTTCCTGTGTGTTCCTGACTTCTGGTCTTGTTCCTGACTCCGCTGCTCTCCATTCTCCTGATCCTGGCTCGTCTGACTTTCCGCTTTTGTGCCTGACCCCTGCTTGCTTCCTGGACTTTGCTTTTGGTTTATGTAATTATTTGCTATTTATAATAAAGGTGTTTTGCATCTACGTTCTGTCTCTCTCTGGTACCTGGTCCCTAACATGTCCTTAGCTGATCTGAATAATAGAGAAGTCAATAATATTTTAGAAGCAAAACATTTTAAACTGGTTGATAATCATCACTATATGTTTTTTTTTTTAAAATAAATATTCAGTTCCAATCAATTATTGTTCGTGATAAAACTATATATTCAGAAATTGCCCCAGCACCAGGCCATCTCTGACATTCTCAAACCTCCAAGATAATCTAAGGTCTCAAGCATTCCCCCCTTTTCTAATGAAGACATGTATTGTTTATGCAAACTTCTACCATCTCTTTTGGGACGATGTACTGTAGATCTAGAACCAATTCACTAAGTTTGCACTTTGTCTTAATCTCCCTTGAGCCTTTATTTTTAATCTTTTTACCTTTTTGTTCCAGTACTTTCCTTTTATGTAATATAGCTCCTGTCTGAATTTTTATTTGAACGTCTATAAATGTAAAATAACATTGAAGTTATTAAATAAAAAGAGCATTTTACATGAGTATGCCTTAATTTGTCCTCAATATGTGACTCAGTCCAACATTATTAATCATTAATCAAATTTTTCCTCAAAGTGCCAGAATATTCTACAGTATGATTTACTTTGCAAAACACCACCAAATATCTAAATTGACAGCAATCACACTCCTTACAGAATACTAATATGACAAATGTCCTGTTGTGATAATTTCCCATGTAAGAGAAATAGATAAATGTAAAACAATCAGTAGAATTAAATAAGAACTAGTATGATGCCAGGATCCACATTTAGATAAAAAAAAATACCACAAAAGCAAAGTAGACTATAATAAGATTGCCAATATAACAGACATAAAATAGAATAAATAAAAATGATAGTGAAAGATTGTGCAGAATAGTAAAGTCCAATGGTGAAAGCAAAATGCTAAAAGTCTCTTAACATAAAGTTCACAGTAAATGTAGCAATAATGATCTGAATAAATAAAATATAATCACAAATAACATTGCAACAATGTAACAAAAATAGAGGTGGTGATTTTGTATTAATCACTCCTCTTTGCTCAATTCTTATGGCACAAACAAAAAGAGAAATAATCTCAAGCAACAGTGAGACGGGATCTCAAACCGTTCTAAAAGAAATAGTATTATCATTTACTTGGCGGCACTCGCAAATCAAAACCAAAAATCTTCATTAAATGAAACAACCTACGCCACACTTAACAAAAATAAAAAAAATATACAAACACACATACAGTGATTAAATAGTGCATAAACCAGTGGATTAGAGTGATTAAAGAGAGAAACACCAGAATCTCAAATGTTTGGTATTTAGCTATATAGAGGTTTGGAAAAGTAAGCCAGAGCTTGAATATTAGGTACATTCAAGGTAGAGAGTTCATTACAATAGCTCAACTATAAACTATATAGATTTGACTATTCAATAGTTTAGAGGTTATTTTGTATATATAAGTATAGAGAGGGGAATTCAATGTAGCAATACAAATATACACGGTCTAGTTTTGACAGTAAAATAAACATTGTGCCAAGATTTATAAGTTACACATTTTCTCAGAGTTTTGAAAATTGGAACCTGTTGCATACAGCCTGTGGTAGGTTTCACGCAACGGTGCTATGATATCAAAATCACATAGCAGCTGATAGTCCAACAAGCTAAAAGAAAGCCTCAGTTGTGGTTATGATACAGTAAGCACTCATACAGATATAAACTCCTATCACCTATTCAATGTTACATGTCAAAACAAGTTTGGTATAGATTGCATATATGAAGTAAAGTATTGAGAACTTTAAGCCTTCAGATGTAAAGAGTGACCCTCAGAATTGTTCCAGATGCAATAGATCTAAATGTTAACATTCTCAGATGGAACAGAGGGTTACTTTTCATGGACAGAAGGTTTCAGATGGGGGAGATAGACTGTGCAACTCCTTCAATGAGCCATATTAAAAGTAACAAAATAAGAAAGTAATTAATGTCCTGTTAGGAGCTAAAAACGATCTTTATCTAGTCTCCACTCATCTTACTGCATTGTGGCAGTCCCCCTATACATCTGTAAATCTTTCCTAAATGATATTCTAAAGATCCTACATAAGAGACTACATTATATTGGTTCTCTCAATGAAAACAGTGGCATCTGCTCAACTTTTTGGTCTGCCAGGATTTAAACAAAGTAAGTACTGCCCATGTATTGCGTCATCTATCCAATTCCAGTAGACACCCATGAGTTTTACTTCCCCTTATCTGCACTGCAATCCTTACAGGTGGTTTAGATTGCGGGTCAAGTGTCAGTTAACTCTTTCATTGCCAAATCCTCTCAGGATAGGGATTAATTCTCCCCCATTGTCAAGTCTAGACAGTTTATAGTTGAGCTATCATGCTGAACTCTCCCTTGTGTATTTCTATAAATAAAATAACCTCAAATTTACCTAATATTCCAGCACTTGCTTATTTGAAAATCTAACTTTTAAGGTTTTTCTAAACTTATATATATCTAAATACTACACATTTGAGACTATTGTGTTTCTCTCTTTAAATCACTATAATAAACCTTATAATGCACTATTTAATCACTGTATGTGTTTTTGTATATATATTTTTTGTTAAGTATGGCATTTTCTTTTTTTTTATTTATCTAGTTATTTATTTATTCATTTAGAAAATATGTTACCAGGAAGTATACAATGAGATTTCTCTCGTTTTCAAGTATGTCATGGGCCCACAAACACTGCATTGTTACAATAGGCTACAATATTATATTAAAAAATAAATAAAAATAAAAATACTATATATATATATATATATATATATATATATATATATATACACACACACACATATAGAAATTTAACACATAATAGGTAATAAATATAGTTAAGCATGACAGGTGCATTCTGTATTAAGGTATGTTGCCATTGATCTCTTAAAGGATTTTAGATTGAATTAAGATTTGACTGTGTCTGTGAGGTTATTTCATAATTGTAGTGCTCTGTAGGAAAATGAGGATCAAGCCCCTTTATTTTTGTATTGCGGTATGCTAAAGTGCTGGTACTGGATTGGAGGTTATAGGAGGTGGGAACAACTGAGGAGAGCATTCTACTCAATGAGAGCAGAAAATTGTGTATTACAGAAACACCTATATAGTGGGTAAAACACACTCAGTGGGTAATGAATAAAACGTCAAATTTACCCTATTAACCGATAGTATGTAGATAAAGGACTCCTCTGGGTCTGCAGTACAACACAGGAAAATACCAACAGGTTATCTACAATACAATAATAGTAGAAAGACATAGGGCAATATTGCAAATATTAAATTGATTGTAAAGAAGAATGAAATTCCCTCACAAAAGATTGATTGTAGGCATTTCCTTTCCTTACATGAATTGATGTCCTATATGTCCAGAGGTTGATTCAATGACTCCATAAATGATATGCCTAGAATCAATCTGGGTTTGTGAGTGAATTTTATTCTTCTTCACAATCCATTTAATATTTGCAATATTGCCCTATGTCTTTCTACTATTATTGTATTATTATATTATACCTACTATAACTGGTCTTGGAGCACAGCCTCAAGCTGCGGTAGATTGGGTTTACTAGCGTACACTTGTGCTCAAAAGTTTGTATAGGTTGGCAGAAATTTTGGCATTGATTTTAAAAATATGACTGATCTTGCAAAAAATGTCTTTTTTGAAGGATAGTGATCATATGAAGTCATTTATTGTCACGTGGCTGGTTTTTAAATCATAATGATAACAGAAATCACCCAAATAACCCTGATCAAAAGTTTACATACCCTTGAATGTGTGACCTTGTTACAAAGTTCACATCACAATTAAAGGTTAATTTCCCACACCTGTGGCTTTTTAAATTGCAATTAGTGTCTGTGTTTAAAAAGTCAATGAGTTTGTTAGCTGTCACGTGGATGCAGTGAGTAGGCTAGATACTGAGCCACAAGGAGCAAAAAAGAACTGTCAAAAGACCTGCGTATCAAGGTAATGGAACTTTATAAAGTTGGAAAAGGATATAAAAAGATATCCAAAGCCTTGAAAATGTGAGTCAGTACTTTTCAATCACTTATTCAAGAAGTGGGAATTCTAGGGATCCCTTGATACCAAGCCAAGGTCAGGTAGACCAAGAAAGATTTCAGCCACAACTGCAAGAAGATTTGTTCGGGATACAAAGAAAAACCCACAGGTAACCTCAGGAGAAATACAGGCTGCTCTGGAAAACAATGGTGTGGTTGTTTCAAGGAGCACAAAACGATGATACTTGAGCAAACATTAGCTGCATAGTCGAGTTGCCAGAAAGAAGCATTTACTGCGTCAATGCCACAAAAAAGCCAGGTTACAATATGCCCAACAACACCTTGACATGCCTCACAGCTTATGGCACATAGTAATTTGGTGTGACGAGACCAAAATAGAGCTTTATGGTCACACCATACGCGCTATGTTTGGAGAGGGGTCAACAAGGCCTATAGTGAAATGAATACCATCCCTACTGTGAATCATGGTAGTGGGGGCGTATAAGCTCTAAAGGCACTTGAAATAGACTTATCAATAAACTGCAATCTTTAAGTTTACAATATTGTTGTAATGGGTAAAGCAGTGGCTGAGTGACAGGCAACAGAGGGTTGTAGTCAATGGAGTATATTCGAAGTATGGGCTTGTCACCAGTGGTGTACCTCAGGGATCTGTACTTGGACCCATTCTCGTTAATATTTTTTTAGTGATATTGCAGAAGGTCTTCATGGTAAGGTATGTCTTTTTGCTGATGATACTAAGATATGTAACAGGGTTGATGTTCGAGGAGGGATAAGCCAAATGGCAAATGATTTAGGAAAACTAGAAAAATAGTCAGAATTGTGGCAACTGACATTTAATGTGGATAAGTGCAAGATAATGCATCTTGGATGTAAAAACCCAATGGCAGAGTACAGAATATTTGATTGAAAATGTGAGTCAGTACTGTTCAGTCACTAATTCAAGAAATGGGAAATCTAGGGACGCCTTTATACCAAGCCAAGGTCAGGTAGACCAAGAAAGATTTCAGCCACAACTGCAAGAAGAATTGTTCAGGATACAAAGAAAAACCCACATGTAACCTCAGGAGAAATACAGCTGCTCTGTGTGGTTGTTTCCTCAACATCTGAGGAAAGGGATTTAGGAGTGATTATTTCTGATGACTTAAAAGTAGGCAGACAATGTAATAAAGCAGCAGGAAATGCTGGCAGAATGCTTGGTTGTATAGGGAGAGGTGTTAGCAGTAGAAAGAGGGAAGTGCTCATGCCATTGTACAGAACACTGGTGAGACCTCACTTGGAGTATTTTACGCAGTACTGGAGACCGTATCTCCAGAAGAATATTGATAGAGAGTTCAGAGAAGGGCTACTAAACTGGTTCATGGATTGTAGGAAAAAACTTACAAGGGAAAGGTTAAAAGAACTTAACAAGTATAGCTTGGAGGAAAAACAAGACGGTGGGATATGATAGAAACATTTAAATACATAAAAGGAATCAATATAGTAAAGGAGGACTATATTTAAAAGAAGATAAACCACCACAACAAGAGGGCATAGTCTTAAATTAGAGGGGCAAAGGTTTAAAAATAATATGAGGAAGTATTACTTTACTGAGAGGGTAGTGGATGCATGGAATAGCCTTCCAGCTGAAGTGGTAGAGGTTAACACAGTAAAGGAGTTTAAGCATGCGTGGGATAGACATAAGGCTATCCTAACTATAAGTTAAGGCCAGGGACTAATGAAAGTATTTAGAAAATTGGGCAGACTACATGGGCTGAATGGTTCTTATCTGCCATCACATTCTATGTTTCTATGTTTCCATGAATCTTGTGAAAATTGATGGCAAGATGAATGCAGCATTTTATCAGACAATACTAGCAGACAATTTTCATTTGTCTGCACAAAGGCTGCACATGGGATGCTTTCCAGCATAACAAGGACCCTAAGCATTAGGCCAAGTTGATCCTCTAGAGGTTGCAGCAGAAAAGGGTGAAGGTTCTGGAGTGGCCATTACAGTCTCCTGACTCAAACATTATCAAGCCACTCTGGGGAGACCACCAAAGACTTTGCATGACCTGAAGGCATTTTGCTATACCACCTGCAAGAATTAGAGGCCTCACAGACAACTATTACAAAAGACTACATGCTGCTGTAAGAAATTATGACCCTCTTACAAGGATATTCCTTTAGGGAATGTGTGACAAATAAGACACAAACACAAGTGTATACTAAAATGTATTGTTGATATTGATTTAGGATACTGTTACAGATTTTAGGATATACACATATCCCAGAATCCCTTTTACCTCCCAAAAGTGGTTTATTCCGCCCTCTTTTCCCAGAGAGTTCCATCTTCACACAAGTCCTTTTCTTTGATCTCTTCCCTTCAGCTATACTATAACGTACAGTAAAAATTGACCAGTTAGGGTTTGTTTCTGGGTAGATTGGACAGGATGGCTTGGGAAAACACAAACTTCTGATCTCCTGATAACATGACCCTTGAAACCTTTATAGTAAAGATGTACACACATTTGTACCCTTTGATGACAACCTCCTTTGATATGTAAATTAGATTCCATTGTGAAGCTAGATAGCTTATTACACAACAGACCTTCACAAACTATATGTCAATATATTAAATAAAAAAAATATAATTTTTAAAGACACCCCATTTCTGACACTGCCATTGATGTTAAAGGGAACAATACACAGTATTAAGAACTAAGGGTGTGCAGATTTTTGAACAAAGGCCATTTCATATTTTCTTTGTTGACATGTCTTGTTTTATGATTACGCCATTCTGTTATAACCTACTGTCAGGATTCCATCCTGACAACCAATAATGATGTTTCTTTTATTCTGTTTCTTTAAAACAAGTTCCAGTTTTTCACTACTATTGGCCTCCCTAACTGTGGCGAAACCAACCTCGCCACGTGTCCTTGGAGGGGGCTGCTTGCCCGCCTCTTGCCTTTAGACTATGGCCCCTGTTCTTTTTCCCTGCAGAAAGGCTGGTTTGTGCCTTTCTGCGGACTGTTAAAGCCATGCTACCCCAGATAACTATGCCATGGAGCCCAGCAGTATACTGAAAGACTGTATGAAAGACTTTGGCTCCATGGCGATTGAACTGTATGTATGTGATCTGAGCGCCATCCGGTAATAATGTGCGCTCAGATCTAAGCTATCTGGGGATAGGTAGAATGTCTGTATTTTATGTAATAAATGTAACCTTGTATATTTTATTGTATGTTTATGTCTTTTATTGTCCTTTGTCTGCCATGTGGCTAATGGAGTTTTGTGTCTGTCCTGGGAGATAATTGAATTACTCTCAGTTATCTCCAGGATAGAAGACTCTGAAACTGGTTTGGGCCGGAAAGCCATGCTTCATTTAGTCACAAAGGACTTTCCCTTAACTTTTGAACCCCTGGTCTGATTCGTGCCATTTTTTAATATGTTGTTCCCCTGAATGGATTGATTATGAAAATGTATGTTTTATGTTGGTGACATGTATATTTTAGAAGTTATAAATATTGTGTAAAAACTGTATTCCTCTGCCGGTGATAATGAGATTACCCATTGTGTTCAGTAATCATATCACAGGCAGATGCGAGGATTTTGTGTGGGAGTGTCTGGGTGTATTGTATGGATTGATTGGTTGTTTTGTAACGCCCTGTGGGCTGTACTATGTTTGTGGATTGGGAATAAAAGAGACTGTATGTGATAGTACAGGGAGTTCCTGTTTTAACCCTCAAAGTGAAGTGTCGTCTCATTATTGGGGGAAGGATTCATTGTATGCTGTTCCAGTTTGACTGCTAGGAGAGTAAACCTATTCGTATGGTGCCTATTCAACTGTCTACACCATTCAAATGCTTGAGAGAAGGTATACGCTTCTCTGGTTCGGTGATTGTTGTGTCTGCTGCAGTGCTTGGAGTCCTCAGGAAGCGCTAGGAGCATCCTTCAACGGAGGTACCCAGTCGGGGTGCCAGGTGATCCGTTA
Source organism: Pelobates cultripes (assembly GCA_933207985.1). Taxonomy (NCBI): domain Eukaryota; kingdom Metazoa; phylum Chordata; class Amphibia; order Anura; family Pelobatidae; genus Pelobates; species Pelobates cultripes. Next base: position 221,219,972 of record OW240915.1, read on the forward strand.
CACTAACCACTAGAACTGAACTTACCTTCACCATCCTCACCTGCATAGACTGATAGCTTATCCTACAAAAGGCTACACCCTGCTCAATACAGGGCCTTTACAATGACGTTGATGGTCATCCAAAAAGACTTCCCTTGCTCGTGTAAACATAGCTACTTTGATACCATCCTGCTTAAACCCAACCTGATCTACTCTACCAAGCTTATTTATTCCAACGATTTCTGTATGCATCCTATTGATTAATAAAGCACAATTTTCACTATTTTGAAGACCTGTGAGTGCATCCCAGTTTTGATTTTTTTTCTACATATTGGATGATTGTGGATATAGCACCCAGGTAAGATCTTTTATTATTCATTGGAAGGAGAGTGCCAAGCCTCTACTTCAATTATATATATATATATATATATATATATATATACATAAAAAGTTCCAATTGCTTGCAGTCCTGGATTAATTGTAAAAAGCCTGGTGCTTAACAGCCAAATAATAGAAAAAAAGTAATGACAGCACTCCAAGGACTTCGAAAATATTGTGAAAAAAATTTAACTTTTTATTCGGGGATCTGCCACAGAAGATCAACGTTTCAGTTCTCTAAGGAACATTCGTCAGGATACAGTGTAATACAAACAACAGTGTTTAAATAACAAACAAGTACATTACCATAATCAATAAAATGTATACAGGCTGTACTCACTATTAACCCCTGGTCTGGCTGCAGCTGCTGCAAAAAAATTGTGGGTAAATTTGACCCGGTATCTGGAAAACCGCTGGTTTAGAGGTGAGCTGGAAAGGTCTGTATGCATTCCACAGGTTGTCATAGTGACCATTAGAATGCATGGGGGCATAACGCTAAAGTGATACCAGGAGCCGATCTCAGAGGTGTGGCTGCAGAGAAGAGGATAATGCCTACAGGGCTACAAGAATGGCCGGACCTCTTGTAAAGATCAATAGATTAGAAGGGAATGGAGACAATCTCTAAGTAAAAGGGACGGCAGGGTAGAAAGGTGCTGAGTAACTTGGAACAGAGGTTAAGGTTATAGACCTCAATATGGATAAACCCAGGCATAGTAGTTACGGCAGAATACTAGTAGAAAGTCCTAGTTACACTGCTCGGCTGGACCAACCTAGAGGTGTATACAGGACTTATGGCAATCATATAAGCAAAAATATATTCACATATATATATACACACATAAAACCTATGGTGAGAATATACAGTAAATCAATGAATGGCAAAGGATAAATAAATAAATGAATGAATGTACAAAATGTACAGAAAAAAACATACACATAGAAAAGACATTTCTGGCTTGCCTGGTAGATGCTATTTCCATGTAACAAAATAAAGTTTGGCATTAAGTCTGTGTTGTCTAAATGTAGCAACAAAAATGCAGAAATTATAGACAAATATTTTACAAAAGTAATGCTGAGGGGATATACTATATGATCAAGGCCCGAGTACAGTAAGTGACTAATACACTCCAGTACATACTGCCAGATCAACAATGCATATATTATGTCATAAAGTAAATGATTAAGGCACAGTATATTGTACAAATACTGTTAATCTGGAGCATTCAGGTGCGCCAAGGAGGAAAGACATCAGCAATGATCATAGAGAAGCAATTGTTGCTGTCCATCAAACTAGGAAGGGTTATAAGGCAATTTCTAAACAATTTAAAGTCTGTCATTCTATAGTGAGAAAGATTATTCAGAAGTGGAAAACAATCAAAACAGTTGCCAATCTTCCCATGAGTGGACATCCAAGCAAATTCAACCCATGGTCAGAGAAATTGCAAACAATCCAAGAGTTACATTTTAGACTCTAAAGGCATCAGCATGTTAAATGTTAATTGTCATGACAGTACAATTAGAAAAAGACTGAACAAGTATGGCTTGTTTGGAAGACTTGCCAGTAGAAATCATATTATCTATAAAAAGAATATGGCAGCACAAACCAAAAGACTTCTGGAACAATATTATTAATTATACAGACAGGACCAAGTGGAGATGTTTTGCCATAATGCCCAGTGCCATGTTTGGCAAAAACCAAACACAGTATTACAGTACCTTGCAGTCATTGAGTCGACCACAAACTCCTCTGTGTACCAAAGTATCCAAGAGTCAAATGTGAGGACATCTGTCCCACAGCTCAAGCTTGGCCGAAATTGGGTCATACAAAAGTACAATGATCTCAAGCACACCAGAAAATCTACAATAGAATGACCAACAAAGAAAATAATCAAAGTGTTGCAATGGCCCAGTCAAAGTCCAGATCTCAATCCAATAGAAATGTTGTAATTGGACCTTAACAGAGCTGTGCATAAACAAATGCCAGCAACCTCAATGAACTGAAGAAACATTGTAAAGAAGAGTGGGCCAGAATTCTTCCACAATGATATGAGATACTCAAAGTCATACAGACAATTATAGCTTTAAGTTATTGCTGCTAAAGGTGGTTCTACAAGCTATTGAATCATAAAGTGTACTTGGTTTTTCACACATGGCTTCTCCATTCTGGCTTCATTTTTGTTAAATAAATCATGATACAGTGTAATATGTCATAAGTAGAGTTGGACCCGGACATGAACACGGACATATCACTGTATATTCAGGTTGGAGTTCGGTGTTCGTCGATTTAATGACGCGTTTTGAAAGGCTGCAGGGCATCGAATCAACAAGCGTTTGACTCGTGTGCCCTTAGAAGCCATCACAGCAGGCCCGGACTGGCCATCGGGCATACCGGGCAAATGCCCGGTGGGCCGCGATGGCCGTGGGGCCGAGGCCGGCAGGGGAGATCACAGGATCTCCCCGGCCGGCTCCTGCAGGGCCAGCGCTACCCGAGCGCCGGCCCCGCTGTGTGCCTCCATGGGCCGGTGGGGAGATCACAGATCTCCCTTTACCGGCCCAGAGACACTTCCAGGCGGCCGCTTGCTGGGGTGTGAGGGAGGGAGGGAGGAGAGGACCGGCGGAGCTCTATCCAGCAGCTCCGCCGGGTCCTCTCGCGGCATGGGGGCATAACGCTAAAGTGATACCAGGAGCCGATCTCAGAGGTGTGGCTGCAGAGAAGAGGATAATGCCTACAGGGCTACAAGAATGGCCGGACCTCTGGTAAAGATCAATAGATTAGAAGGGAATGGAGACAATCTCTAAGTAAAAAGGACGGCAGGGTAGAAAGGTGCTGAGTAACTTGGAACAGAGGTTAAGGTTATAGACCTCAATATGGATAAACCCAGGCATAGTAGTTACGGCAGAATACTAGTAGAAAGTCCTAGTTACACTGCTCGGCTGGACCAACCTAGAGGTGTATACAGGACTTATGGCAATCATATAAGCAAAAATATATTCACATATATATATACACACATAAAACCTATGGTGAGAATATACAGTAAATCAATGAATGGCAAAGGATAAATAAATAAATGAATGAATGTACAAAATGTACAGAAAAAAACATACACATAGAAAAGACATTTCTGGCTTGCCTGGTAGATGCTATTTCCATGTAACAAAATAAAGTTTGGCATTAAGTCTGTGTTGTCTAAATGTAGCAACAAAAATGCAGAAATTATAGACAAATATTTTACAAAAGTAATGCTGAGGGGATATACTATATGATCAAGGCCCGAGTACAGTAAGTGACTAATACACTCCAGTACATACTGCCAGATCAACAATGCATATATTATGTCATAAAGTAAATGATTAAGGCACAGTATATTGTACAAATACTGTTAATCTGGAGCATTCAGGTGCGCCAAGGAGGAAAGACATCAGCAATGATCATAGAGAAGCAATTGTTGCTGTCCATCAAACTAGGAAGGGTTATAAGGCAATTTCTAAACAATTTAAAGTCTGTCATTCTATAGTGAGAAAGATTATTCAGAAGTGGAAAACAATCAAAACAGTTGCCAATCTTCCCATGAGTGGACATCCAAGCAAATTCAACCCATGGTCAGAGAAATTGCAAACAATCCAAGAGTTACATTTTAGACTCTAAAGGCATCAGCATGTTAAATGTTAATTGTCATGACAGTACAATTAGAAAAAGACTGAACAAGTATGGCTTGTTTGGAAGACTTGCCAGTAGAAATCATATTATCTATAAAAAGAATATGGCAGCACAAACCAAAAGACTTCTGGAACAATATTATTAATTATACAGACAGGACCAAGTGGAGATGTTTTGCCATAATGCCCAGTGCCATGTTTGGCAAAAACCAAACACAGTATTACAGTACCTTGCAGTCATTGAGTCGACCACAAACACCAAAGTATCCAAGAGTCAAATGTGAGGACATCTGTCCCACAGCTCAAGCTTAAATTGGGTCATACAAAAGTACAATGATCTCAAGCACACCAGAAAATCTACAATAGAATGACCAACAAAGAAAATAATCACAATGGCCCAGTCAAAGTCCAGATCTCAATCCAATAGAAATGTTGTAATTGGACCTTAACAGAGCTGTGCATAAACAAATTTAGCAATACAATGAACACTCTAAACATTGTAAAGAAGAGTGGCCAGAATTCTTCCACAATGATATGACTTTCCTGGCCCATTTGTCCTCTGGTATCCCACTTGTTGAGACACCAGAGACAATTTAAAAGCAAACACAGCGCAAGCATGTTATTAAATTTGCTTGCGCTGCGCAGAACAAATACAGGGCCTTTTTCTAAATAAGAGCTCTTCAGCGTAATCTGTCGCATTGAACCAACATGCTCACTTTGAGACACGGACGTGCTTGTCATTAGTGATGACAAAACACACCCTCTCTGGCCCCGCCCCCTTCTTAGGGGGCCGCTCTGATTGAAAAATGCCCGGGCCTAATTTTTCCCCCAGTCCGGCCCTGCATCACAGCCATGCCTACTAATGGCATGGCTGTGATTGGCCAGTGCAGCATGTGACCCAGCCTCTATATAAGCTGGTTACTTAGTATTATTAACTTATGCCCCTACTCACTATACCGCTAGTAGGGGCATCTCTATTAAACAGTGAGCAGTCTGTGGCTGCTCACTGTAAAAAAGAAAAAATCCCTCCCAAGCCCCCACCCATGAGTGACGGGTGGGGGCCCTAAATACCAATAAGCGGGGGGACCTATTCTTCCCCCCCGGCCCCCACTCCTGAGCAGTGGGGCCCTAAATAACAATAAGGGGGGGAGACCTACTGTGCTGAGTGGTGGGTGGGGGCCATAAATAAAAATCCCCCCCAGGTGACTAGGGGTCCGCAAACCCCTATTCAACCCCCTCTCCAAAAAAAAAATTCCCCCTACCTACCCCCCTCATCCTAAAAATAATGAGGGGGGACCCTTGTCTAAATACCTGTTAAAAAAAATAGACTTACTATTTGATGTCTTCTTTCTTCTAAAATCTTCTTTTTTCAGCCCCAAAATAAAAATCCAGAATAACCGACGCACCGACGCACACAAAAAAAAAAATAGAGCACCCAAAAATTATAATTCTTCTTCACCCATGGAGGGCTCCGCTCAGATTGAGCTCTGCAGGGCGGGGGAAGGCTTATCAAGCCTTGCCCTGCCCTGCAATTAGGCTCTGAGCACTCTGATTGGTGGGTTTAAGCCATCCAATCAGAGTGCTCTGACAGGTAAATGAAGAGACTGTCAGGTAAGTCTCTGCATTTACCTGTCACAGCACTCTGATTGGTTGGCTTGAAGTCCACCAATCAGAGTGCTCTGTGTCATTTTACACAGCATGGAAAAGTTCTTTGGAAGAGGCTGCAATTGTAATTTTTTGCAACCTATTGTGTCTAATAAACGTTGGTCTGCTACGATGTGATCACTGGTTTCTCTGCAAATACAGTGAACCCTTTATATTGAGCTGTGTGGACAGCTCTTAAAGATATAAGTGGAAGTCCTAAAAACAATTAATAGAATATATATATATATATATATATATATATATATATATTTATATATATATATATATATATATATATATTTATTAAGGATTGCACTATGATTTGTTTATTTTTTTCTCTTCACATTAATATTTTAATTATATGCACCTGCATTGTGATGTAAATTTGATTTCAGTTTTAATAGTAATCTTTTATGTATGACAGTATCAAATGACTCAGCAAAATCAAAGTAGATCAAGTCTGCTGGACCAACCTGATCTATATTTCTTTTTTTTGTTGAAAATCTTTATTTAAGAATTTGACTGAAGAAGGGTCAACTTGGCATCTTGAGTAAGCTTTTTTTTTTCTACGGTTTTTACTGTTTGTATTGGGGCTTATGTTTACTATGGTCATTGCTGCCACCCAAGAGTAGTGGGAGTTTGAGCCCCAAACACTACCCCAAAGGTTATTTTAGCAACTACCCCATGAAAAAATCTAGAGGTATGGCAATACTGTTTAACTCGCACCTCTCCTTTATATATAAAGTACACTACACTGACGACAGCAGCAGATTCCGCTTTGAAAAGGGACTTATAGGGCAAACTATGACCACATTCGCCAATATTTATTTACCCAATAAGAAACTATTTCCCACTCTCCGCAAGATCCTCAGCAAACTCAAAACATTCACTGAAGGCCTCTTGCACCTGGGAGGAGACTTCACTCTGATTGGTGGGTTTAAGCCATCCAATCAGAGTGCTCTGACAGGTAAATGAAGAGACTGTCAGGTAAGTCTCTGCATTTACCTGTCACAGCACTCTGATTGGTTGGCTTGAAGTCCACCAATCAGAGTGCTCTGTGTCATTTTACACAGCATGGAAAAGTTCTTTGGAAGAGGCTGCAATTGTAATTTTTTGCAACCTATTGTGTCTAATAAACGTTGGTCTGCTACGATGTGATCACTGGTTTCTCTGCAAATACAGTGAACCCTTTATATTGAGCTGTGTGGACAGCTCTTAAAGATATAAGTGGAAGTCCTAAAAACAATTAATAGAATATATATATATATATATATATATATATATATATATTTATATATATATATATATATATATATATATTTATTAAGGATTGCACTATGATTTGTTTATTTTTTTCTCTTCACATTAATATTTTAATTATATGCACCTGCATTGTGATGTAAATTTGATTTCAGTTTTAATAGTAATCTTTTATGTATGACAGTATCAAATGACTCAGCAAAATCAAAGTAGATCAAGTCTGCTGGACCAACCTGATCTATATTTCTTTTTTTTGTTGAAAATCTTTATTTAAGAATTTGACTGAAGAAGGGTCAACTTGGCATCTTGAGTAAGCTTTTTTTTTTCTACGGTTTTTACTGTTTGTATTGGGGCTTATGTTTACTATGGTCATTGCTGCCACCCAAGAGTAGTGGGAGTTTGAGCCCCAAACACTACCCCAAAGGTTATTTTAGCAACTACCCCATGAAAAAATCTAGAGGTATGGCAATACTGTTTAACTCGCACCTCTCCTTTATATATAAAGTACACTACACTGACGACAGCAGCAGATTCCGCTTTGAAAAGGGACTTATAGGGCAAACTATGACCACATTCGCCAATATTTATTTACCCAATAAGAAACTATTTCCCACTCTCCGCAAGATCCTCAGCAAACTCAAAACATTCACTGAAGGCCTCTTGCACCTGGGAGGAGACTTCAATGTCTCACTAGATAGTGCCTTAGGTAAAACCTCCCAAGCACACTCTTACCAGTCCTCTGTGTGAATCCCTGTCCAAAATCTCCTAGACCCCAATCAGTTATACAACTGTTGGTGGACTTGCCACCCAACAAAAAGGGATTACTGCTTTTATTCCCACCCAACAGTCTCATACTCAAGAATTGATATGTTCTTTCTCCCTCATCGATTCTTGAATCTAATCACATCCTGCTCCTATGAGTCTATCACTTGGCCAGACCATGCCCCTCTGTCAATGACACTCAAGATACCCTCCCTTCACCGTTACAGGGCCCACTGGAAACTAAATGACACCCTATTGAACAATACAGAAATTCAGACACAAATTAGATCAGAGCTTGACCAGTACTTCTCTCTCAACAAATATCCAGACTCACCATAACCGATTGTCTGGGAATCTCATAAATGCTCAATAAGAGGCTCAATCATAAAAATGGCATCCATGCAGAAGAAACACAGGGACAACCAGAGTACCCAACTCCTCCAAGAGATCAGGTCTCTAGAAATGACCAACAAAACAGACTTAAAGCTAGTGACATATAAAATACTATTAGAAAAGAGGACTGAGCTTAACATACTTCTGAACATGCAGACCAAACGCAAATTCGCTCTTACAAAAAGCCTATATTATGCCCAAGAGGGAAAGAATGGTCGTTTACTGGTGTACTCCTTGAAAAAACAAAGAGAAACCACCTTCATAGACTCAATACAAAACAAGGAAGGCAAAAAATCCCAGCTCATGTCTGATATCTCCAAAGCCTTCCACAACTTTTATTCCTCACTATATAATTTGCGCACGGCCCCTCCCTCACAAGCAGAATTACACAATTTCCTCACACAGAGAATTAAATCCACAGTACCACACAATGTGAGACACTCCCTAGAACAACAAATTAAGGATGAGTAATTCCACGCAGCGATCAAACACCTGCCCCTAGGTAAGAGCCCAGGCTCATGTGTCATGTGTCATGGTGTATATCTGTGTGTCAGGATGTGTTTCTGTGTCAGGATGTGTATCTGTGTGTCAGTGTGTGTGTCTCTGTGTATCTGCATGTGTGTGTATCTATGTGTCTGTGTATCTGCATGTGTGTCAGGATGTGTATCTGTGTGTCAGGGTATGTATCCTTAAGTGTGTCGGGGTAATTATCTGTGTGTCTGTCTGTGTGTCTGTATGTCTGGTTATGTATCATTAAGTGTGCCAGTGTATGTATATATGTGAGTGTGTATCTGCATGTTTGTCAGTATATGTATCTGTGTGTCAGGGTGTGTTTCAGGGCATGTATCCTTAAGTGTGCCAGTGTATGTATCTATGTGTGTGTATCTGCATGTGTGTCAGGGTATGTATCTGTATCTGTGTGTGAGGGTATGTACCTGTATGTGTGTCAGTGCCTATATCTGTGTCAGTGTCTGTATCTGCATGTGTGTCAGTGCCTATATCTGTGTCAGTGTCTGTATATGCATGTGTGTCTGTGCATATATCTGTGTCAGTGTCTGTATCTGCATATGTGTCACTGTATCTGTGTGTCAGTGTTCATATCTGCATGTCAGTGTGGGTATATTTTTCTGTATGTGTGCCAGTGTATGCATCTGTGTTTCACTGTATCTGCATATGTGTCAGGGTATGTATCTTTGTGTCCGGGCATGTATATGTTTGCCTGTGTACCTGTATGTGTGTATCTGAGTGTCTGTGTATATGCATGTGTGCCAGTGTTTTATTCTGTCTTTATCTGTATGTGTGTCAGTGTTTGTATCTGTATCTGTATGTTCGTGTATCACTGTATCTGTGTCTGTGCATCTGTATGTATGTCAGTGTGTGTATCTGCAGCTGTGTCTGTGTATCTGTACCTATATGTGTGTCAGTGTTTGTTTCTGTGTGTCTGCATGTGTGACAGTTTGTGTGTCTGGGGCAGAGGAGAAGCAGAGTGAGCCTGGGGTGGAGAAGAAGCAGGGCAAGTCTGGGGCGGAGGAGAAGCAGGGTGAGCCTGGGGTGGAGAAGAAGCAGGGAGAGTCTGGGGCGGAGGAGAAGCATGGAGAGCATGGGGCGGTGGAGAAGCCAGTAAAGCATGGAGTGGAGGAGAAGCAGGGAGAGCATGGGGCAGAGGAGAAGCAGGGGGAGCCTAGGACAGAGAAAAAGGGGAGATTGAACAGAATTTTTTTTTAATTTGATATAAATGCAACTATATTAATTACAACATTTTGCTAATATGAAGGGTACAATTTATGGAAAAGGGCTGCCAAGTGGTACTCAAGTTAAAAAAGGTTGGGAACCACTGCCCTACAAGAATTCTTTTGAAACAACCCTTTATTATAAATTATTGTTTCTAAGATTGGACTCGACTAGAAAAGTTATTTCTGCCCTCCAGTACCTTTGGGGTACCTAATGTTAGTGTCTCTCATATCAATGAATTATTCTTTATGTACATCTTTATATTTCTTTTTGTGTTCTTTTATATTGTTATTATATGCTTTCAATTCATATTTAATGATCTCTGTTTTTCATAATGATAGTTATTTAAGATCCTAATATTACTATTTGATTCTCGCTATATATCTTGTGATCAAAATATGCACTTTAACTTTGAGAATTTCACTTGAATCTATATGAACTGTACACATGCATATACATATGTTAAACCCCTTAAGGACGGAGCCAAATGTACACGTTGTGAACGAAACAAAATGTAAACAAAACCTGGCATTTGCGCTACATGTCTGTCCAACCGTAATTCGCCTCTTTCATTTTAAATGCACCCACCCTTATTATATATCATTTTGTTCAGGGGAAACAGGGCTTTCATTTAATATCGAATATTTAGCTATGAAACATAATTTAATATGAAACAATTGGAGAAAATAAGATTTTTTTTAATTTTTTTTAGTTGTACATGACATTTTAACGGTCAATGTCATAATACTGTTTTCTTTTACTGCAATAAAATACACATGTTTGTATTCAGCAAAGTCTCACGTGTAAAACAGTACCCCCTATGTACAGGTTTTATGGCATTTTGGGAAGTTACAGGGTCAAATATAGCACGTTACATTTGAAATTGAAATTCGCCAGATTGGTTACGTTGCCTTTGGGACTTTATAGTAGCCCAGGAATGAAATTTACACCCATAATGGCATACCATTTGCAATAGTAGACAACCCAAGGTATTGCAAATGGGGTATGTCCAGTCTTTTTTAGTAGCCATTTGGTCACAAACACTGGCCAAAGTTAGCGTTAGTATTTGTTTGTGTGAAAAATGCAAAAAATGCCAATTTTGGCCAGTGTTTGTGACTAAGTGGCTACTAAAAACGACTGGACATACTCTGGTTGCAATACCTTGGGTTGTCTACTATTGCAAATGGTATGCCATCATAGGGGTAATTTTCATTCTTGGGCTACCATAGGGTCTCAAAGGCAACGTAACCAATTTGGCGAATTTTAATGTGAAAAAAATTAAACGCAAGCCTTATATTTGACACTGTAACTATTAAAAAAAAGGTTTTATGGTGTCATGGAAAGTTATAGGGTTAAATATAGTGCTAGCAAATTAAATTCCCTTTACTTTCGGCATGGGTTGTCAGGCAGGTCCCGCTAATTGTAATTAATTAAGATACCCAATTATGTAAAATTATGACATAAATATATATGTAGAATTAATATATGTATATATATACATATGTGAATATATATGTATATATATATATAATTTTTTTTAAATATTTTTATTTATATATAGGTATATATATAGTGATATATAAGTATATATTAATGTATATAGATATATATATTATTTCGTTCTACGTGTATTTTGATATATATATATATATATATATATATTAATATCACAAAACAGTTAGAATGAAATAACACACATTTTTTTTATTATTTTTTTTATTTTATTTTTTAACGTATTTACATATTTTTTTTATATTATATATAAATATATATAACAATAATTATATATATATTTAATCAGTATCAGTCTACGTGTAATTTGATATTAATATATATAATTATATATATATTAATAGTAAAATACACCTATACAGTGTACGTGTGTGTATGTATATGTGTATATATATACTTAGATCATATATATATAATATATATATATGATCTAAGTATATATTATTATTTTTTTACACTGATTACATTTTTTTTATTTTATTTCCAGCCAGCAGGGGGACCACCTGTCATTACAGGCAGCCCCCCTGCTGGCAATGCTGCAGCCAGCTACCCCCGGCCATGTGATTGTGGGGTCCTCGCAAGGACCTCACTCTCACATGGCCGGGGGGCTTCCAGGGGGTTGGACGTGCCGCGTGGGGCTCCCTGGGAGTCCCCCCAACCGCGATCGCCGGCGTGGGATCGCTGGCGACCGGGTAAGTACAGAAAGACCGGAGGGCGTACTATTACGTCCGGCGGCGTTTAGAGCCGCTTAAAATAGGGCGTAATAGTATGCCCTCCGGTCTTAAGGGGTTAAAATCAATTTAAAATCTAAATTATACAAAGGGTTTTTTATTATTTTTTTACATGTGTTTTTCTGGATTTTTTGTTTTGTTATTCTGTCTCTCACTGTTAAAATACACCTACCATTAAAATTAAAGACTGATCATTTCTTTGTCAGTGGACAAACGTTCACAATCAGCAGAGGATCAAATACTTTTTTCCTTTACTGTGTATATACACTGCTCAAAAAAATAAAGGGAACACAAAAATAACATCCTAGATCTGAATGAATTAAATATTCTTCTGAAATATTTTGTTCTTTACATAGTTGAATGTGCTGACAACAAAATCACACAAAAATTAAAAAAATGGAAATCAAATTTTTCAACCCATGGAGGTCTGGATTTGGAGTCATACTCAAAATTAAAGAGGAAAAACACACTACAGGCTGATCCAACTTTGATGTAATGTCCTTAAAACAAGTCAAAATGAGACTCAGTAGTGTGTGTGGCCTCCACGTGCCTACATTATTATTATTATTATTATTATTTTAATTATTATTATGGTATTTATATAGCGCCCTCAAGTTCTGCAGCGCTTTACAATGGGTGGACGAACAGACATGTAGTTATAACCAGACAAGTTGGACACACAGGAACAGAGGGGTTGAGGGCCCTGCTCAATGAGCTTACATGCTAGAGGGAGTGGGGTAAAATGACACAAAAAGGTAGGGATAGTATTAGACTAGTGACAATGTATATGTATGACTAGTGTATGACCTCCCTACAATGCCTGTGCATGCTCCTGATGAGGTGGCAGATGGTCTCCTGAGGGATCTCCTCCCAGACCTGGACTAAAGCATCTGCCAACTCCTGGACAGTCTGTGGTGGATGGAGCGAGACATGATGTCCCAGATGTGCTCAATTGGATTCAGGTCTGGGGAATGGGGGGGCCAGTCCATAGCATCAATGCCTTCGTCTTGCAGGAACTGCTGACACACTGCAGCCACATGAGGTCTAGCATCAATGCCTTTGTCTTGCAGGAACTGCTGACACACTCCAGCCACATGAGGTCTAGCATTGTCTCATGCTACCACTAGAGTGAAAGACAATGCTAGACCTCATGTGGCTGGAGTGTGTCAGCAGTTCCTGCAAGACGAAGGCATTGATGCTAGATCTCATGTGGCTGGAGTGTGTCAGCAGTTCCTAGGAGGAACCCAGGGCCAACCGCACCAGCATGTGGTCTCACAAGGGGTCTGAGGATCTCATCTTCGTACCTAATGGCAGCCAAGCTACCTCTGGCGAGCACATGGAGGGCTGTGCGGCCCCCCAAAGAAATGCCATTCCACACCATTACTGACCCACTGCCAAACCGGTCATGCTGGAGGATGTTGCAGGCAGCAGAACGTTCTCTATGGCGTCTCCAGACTCTGTCACGTCTATCACATGTGCTCAGTGTGAACCTGCTTTCATCTGTGAAGAGCACAGGGCGCCAGTGGCGAATTTGCCAATCTTGGTGTTCTCTGGCAAATGCCAAACATCCTGCACGATGTTGGGCTGTAAGCACAACCCCCACCTGTGGACGTCGGGCCCTCATACCACCCTCATGGAGTCTGTTTTTGACCATTTGAGCAGACACATGCACATTTGTGGCCTGCTGGAGGTCCTTTTGCAGGGCTCTGGCAGTGTTCCTCCTGTAACTCCTTGCACAAAGGCGGAGATAACAGTACTGCTGCTGGGTTGTTGACCAAAACATCAGCCAGGAAGCATAAGAACTAAGAAGTGGTCCGTGGTCACCAGCTGCAGAACTACTCCTTTATTGGGGGTGTCTTGCTAATTGCCTATAATTTCCACCTGTTGTCTATCCCATTTGCACAACAGCATATGAAATTGATTGAAACTCAGTGTTGCTTCCTAAGTGGACAGTTTGATTTCACATAAGTATGATTGACTTGGAGTTACATTTTGTTGTTTAAGTGTTCCATTGATTTTTTGAGCAGTGTATATATATATATATATATATATATATATATATGTATTGGATGGAATACAGACACTATGTGTGGGTCACCAGATTCTGTTTGGTTACCCCAGGGACGTATTAGCCGTGAGGCAAACAAGGCACTTGCCTTGGGTGGCATTTTCCAGGGGGCGGCAAAAAGTGTGTTACTATGTGTGTGTCTGTTAGTTTGTGTGTGTCTGTTAGTGAGAGTGTATGCGTGTCTGTTAGTGAATGTGTGTGTCTGCTAGTGACTGTATGTGTCTGTTAGTGAGTGTGTGTCTGTTAGTGAGAGTGTATGCTGTCTGTTAGTGACTGCTAGTGACTGTATGTGTCTGTTAGTGAGTGTGTATGTCTGTTAGCTAGTTTATGTGTGTCTTTCAGTGAATGTGTGTGTGTGTATTTAGAAGGTGGGGAAAAGGGGTGGAGCAGAGTGTGGGGGGGGCGCCTGATTTTTGGTATGCCTAGGGCAGCACAAAACCAGGATACACCACTGGGTTACCCTGTGCCCATTATTGGTGCAGGGTATGTTGAATGTATTGCTTGTATGTGCCTCTTCCCCTCCCCCTTTTACCTGTCCTATTGTTTCCACAGCAGGGCGTTGTCCCTGGCCAGTTTAAACTAGCTGCTCTGTCCCTCAAACTCCCATCAGCCCTTGCTATTGTCTGACCCCACCCTTCCTTGTACTATAGTACTCTATGCACCCTATTGTATGTAAATGAGGCTGTTGGGGGCTTAAATATGTGTGCTATGTCTGTTAAAGTTAGTTGCTGTTTTAACCTTCACCAAGTGTCGTCTGGTGTTCGAGGAAATCTGCTGATGGAAAGTATGTCCAGGGCTATAAACACAGTAGCCTGGTCCAGGGTGGAAATGGCCATCCGTGATCTTAGTCAAGCCTCGTCAACTGGGTCTGAAGTGCTTCAAGGTCCCTGATAGCTTGGAGGAAGCAGACTTGGCGGAGGTACTCGGTTAGAGTTCTGGAGCTCTGTCACAATATATAATGTAATGGGACTGGCACTGATTATTTTAGACTTTAGCATGTATTAATGTAAGTTAATGTTTACCGATAGATGGCGTTTAAAATGAATTAGCTAATCTTTTTTGGTGTGACATAAACTCCCTATTTAAAGTGTCAGTGTACAGGATTTCTCTTTTCTACTCAATCATGAACATTATTTATGTACTAAGTTTCTGACTTCCAAAACAAGAACTCTTTAATTTTACAGACAAATTACAACCCAGACATTTACGAAACAAACTTTTTCTCGTGTTGTATCTGAGATCATAAATCTGATTACCATATATTTCAATTATGGAATAATTATGTATATTAAAAGAGACGTTTCACATTTATTAAAAATGTTTTGCTACCCTGGGAAAGTTTCATATGTAAGAACTCACAGCAGTCATCCGTCTCTAGCTTCAGAATAAAAAATGACTTGGGGAAGAGAGGAAATGAAAGAAGAAAGGTATTAGAAAATCACATCAGCATAAAATCATTTTAAATGCAGTCAGTATATATATATATACAGTTGCAAGAAAAAGTATGTGAACCCATTAGAATGATATGGATTTCTGCACAAATTGGTCATAAAATGTGATCTGATCATCATCTAAGTCACAACAGTAGACAATCACAGTCTGCTTAAACTAATAACACACAAAGAATGAAATGTTGCCATGTTTTTATTGAACACACCATGTAAACATTAACAGTGCAGGTGGGAAAAGTATGTGAACCCCTAGACTAATGACATCTCCAAGAGCTAATTGGAGTGAGATGTCAGCCAACTGGAGTCCAATTAATGAGATGAGATTGGAGGTGTTGCTGCCGTGCCCTATAAAAAACACACACCAGTTCTGGGTTTGCTTTTTCACAAGAAGCATTGCCTGATGTGAATGATGCCTCGCACAAAAGAGCTCTCAGAAGACCTACGATTAAGAATTGTTGACTTGCATAAAGCTGGAAAGGATTATAAAAGTATCTCCAAAAGCATTGCTGTTCATCAGTCCACGGTAAGACAAATTGTCTATAAATGGAGAAAGTTCAGCACTGCTTCTACTCTCCCTAGGAGTGGCTGTCCTGTAAAGATGACTGCAAGTGAACAGTGCAGACTGCTCAATGAGGTGAAGAACAATCCTAGAGTGTCAGCTAAAGACTTACAAAAGTCACTGGCAAATGCTAACATCCCTGTTAGCGAATCTACAACACGTAAAACACTAAACAAGAATGGATTTCATTGGAGGATCCAACAGAGGAAGCCACTGCTGTCCAAACAAAGCATTGCTGCACGTTTACAGTTTGCACAAGATGTTCCTCAGCAGTACTGGCAAAATATTCTGTGGACAGATGAAACCAAAGTTGAGTTGTTTGGAAGAAACACACAACACTATGTGTGGCGAAAAAAAGGCACAGCACACCAACATCAAAACCTCATCTCAACTGTAAAGTATGGTGGTGGGGGCATCATGGTTTGGGGCTGCTTTGCTGTGTCAGGGCCTGGACAGATTGCTATCATCGAAGGAAAATGAATTCCCAAGTTTCTCAAGACATTTTGCAGGAGAACTTAAGGCCATCTGTCTACCAGCTGAAGCGCAACAGAAGATGGGTGTTGCAACAGGACAATGACCCAAAGCATAGAAGTAAATCAACAACAGAATGGCTTAAACAGAAGAAAATACGCCTTCTGAAGTGGCCCAGTCAGAGTCCTGACCTCAACCCGATTGAGATGCTGAGGCATGACCTCAAGAAAGCGATTCACACCAGACATCACAGGACTATTGCTGAACTGAAACAGTTCTGTAAAGAGGAATGGTCAAGAATAACTCCTGACCAGTGGCGTACATACCAGGGTCGCAGGGGTCGCGGTTTGCGACTGGGCCCGGCCCACTAGGGGGCCCGGCCGCCCCTGCGACCCGGTATGTACCCACAGGGCCAGCCTCTTCTCCTGGGGGGCCCAGGAGGCGGCCTCCTCAGGGCCCCCCCGAGGCTTGCCCTGCTGGCTGTCTGGGTGGCCGGCGCTCGAGGGAGCACTCTCCTCCATGTGCTTCCTCTTCAGCTCCCTCGCGCACCGCACTGATACCGAGGGAGCTGAAGAGGAAGCACTGATTGCTCCCTCGCAAGCCCGCCCGACCGGCCACCCGCCCAGGAGCCCAGCAGCACCACTGGACCCCAGGGAATCCCCCCAGGACTCCAAAAGGTAAGGCGGCTGGGGGGATTCAATTTAAAAAAAAAAATGTGTTAGTGTGTTAGTGTTAGAGTGTGTGTGTGTGTGAGTGAGTGTTAGTGTGAGTGTTAGAGTGTGTGTGTGTGAGTGAGTGTTAGTGTGAGTGTTAGAGTGTGTGTGTGTGAGTGTTAGTGTGAGTGTTAGAGTGTGTGTGAGTGAGTGAGTGTTAGAGTGAGTGTTAGAGTGTGTGTGAGTGCGTGTTAGAGTGAGTGTTAGAGTGTGTGTGAGTGAGTGTTAGTGTGAGTGTTAGAGTGCGTGTGAGTGAGTGTTAGAGTGTGTGTCTGCTAGTGAGTGCCAGTGAGTGTGTTACTGTGTGTGTTAGTGAGTGTGTTTGATGTCTGTTAGTGAGTGTGTTTGATGTCTGTTAGTGAGTGTGTTTGTCAATGAGAGTGTATGTTTTGTAAGTGAGTGTGTATGTATGTCTGTCGCTGAGTGTGTCTCTGTCAGTAAATGTGTGTGTCTGTTAGCTAGTGTGTATGCGTCTGTAAGTGTGTGTGTGTGTGTCTTCAGCACTTACCTTTATCCAGCGCCGGACTCCCTTGGCGCCGGACTCCCTCAGCCTCTCAGCTATGAATGTAACGAATGCAACCGCGCACGCATTCAAACCGACGTTCAGTGTGCTCCTCTAGCGGCTGTCAGTGAGACAGCCACTAGAGGCTGGATTAACCCTCAGTGAAACATAGCAGTTTCTCTTAAACTGCTATGTTTTCAGCTGCAGGGTTAAAACTAGAGGGACCTGACACCCAGACAACTTCATTGAGCTGATGTGATCCGGGTGTCTGTAGTGGTCCTTTAAGTGTGTGTGCATCTGCATGCACTGGCGTACATACCGCGGTCGCAGGGATCGCAGCCCTGTAACCCCTGCGACCAGGTGCCCACCGCCATGTGTTGCGGCCCGCACCGGGGCCCCATGGGTCATGTGTACGCCACTGCTCCTGACCGTTGTGCACGTCTGATCTGCAACTACAGGAAACGTTTGGTTGAAGTTATTGCTGCCAAAGGAGGTTCAACCAGTTATTAAATCCACAGGTTCACATACTTTTTCCACCTACACTGTGACTGTTTACATGGTGTGTTCAATAAAAACATGGCAACATTTAATTCTTTGTGTGTTATTAGTTTAAACAGACTGTGATTGTCTATTGTTGTGACTTAGATGATGATCAGATCACATTTTATGACCAATTTGTGCAGAAATCCATATCATTCCAAAGGGTTCACATACTTTTTCTTGCAACTTTATATATATATATATATATATATATATATATATATACAGTGTGATATGCTTTACTGGCAATTGTTTTAAAATTGCAATTCTTGTACCAACTTAGTAAAATACAACTGCATTTGAGGTGTGTATGTCACAGGAAAGATCACAAAATTTGCATGCTCAATAAAAACATGGCAACATTTCATTCTTTGTGTGTTATTAGTTTAAACAGACTGTGAATGTCTATTGTTGTGACTTAGATGATGATTAGTGATTTCGCGAACCCGAAATTTTCGGGTTTGCGAACGGCGAACGCGAACTTCCACAAATGTTCGCGAACCGGCGAACCGGGCGAACCGCCATAGACTTCAATGGGCAGGCGAATTTTAAAACACACAGGGACTCTTTCTGGCCACAATAGTGATGGAAAAGTTGTTTCAAGGGGACTAACACCTGGACTGTGGCATGCCGGAGGGGGATCCATGGCAAAACTCCCATGGAAAATTACACAGTTGATGCAGAGTCTGGTTTTAATCCATAAAGGGCAGAAATCACCTAACATTCCTAAGTCACAATGAATATGGATTGACACCTGACATATGACATATTGACACCTTGACATATGGATTGACACCTGTCCTCAGAGCCCCTGATACACACTGACACAGAGCAGAATAGAGACTGTTCCTCCTACATAGGGTCACTTGGCAGATATGGATTGACACCTGTCCTCAGAGCCCCTGATACACACTGACACAGAGCAGAATAGAGACTGTTCCCCTACATAGGGTCACTTGGCAGATATGGATTGACACCTGTCCTCAGAGACCATGATACACACTGACACAGAGCAGAATAGGGAATATTCACTAAATGCCAAACATTGTTATACAGGGGAATATTCAGTAAATAAGGATAAGGGGGGACCTACTGTCCTCCCCCCCGGCCCCCACCCCTGCACGGTGGGTGGGGACCATAAATCTCAATGGGGCTGGGGACCTACTGTCCTCCCGCCCGCCCCCACCCGTGAGCGGTGGGTGGGGGCCATAAAAATAATGAGGGGGGTACTTACTGTATGATGTTGTATTGATCAGGTAGTGTAAGGGTTACGCCCGCTTCACATTGACAGACCAAACTCCCCGTTTAACGCACCGCAAACAACCGCAAACAGTCCATTTGCACAACCGCAAACTCCCCATTTGCAGTTGGTCCATTTGCATAAGGTTGGATACCAAGCTAGCCATGTCCCGTTCCTTGTCCTCACTGATGTCATTGAAGGTCTCTTCCTCCACCCAGCCACGTACAACACCAAGGGTCCCCGAAAGGTGACAACAAGCCCCCTGGGACGCCTGCTGTGTTTGGTCTTCCACCTCCTCAAAGCCACCTTCCTCCTCTGACTCCTCTTCTTCAGACTCCTCTCTCTGCGTTCTCTGCGTTATTATAAGGTGTGTTAAGTAGTATTATTCTTATCAGTTTAATCCCTGTTATGTGCCTTTTTTTTGGTTTGGTTTTTGAAACCACAGTGCAGCACCAGAGGCCCGAAAAATTAGGCATGTACACATGCCTGAAAAATTAGGTATTGTTGCAGCCGCTGCTGTAGCAGCGGCCAGAAGAATTGATGTTTGTTTCCCAGGCAGAAAGTGCCCTAAAACAGTGTTCCCCAACCCCCGGGCCGCGGACCGGTACGTGGATCAAACATTTACCGGTCCGCGGCGATAAAAAGGTTGGGGAGCACTGCCCTAAAACATTGCATCTTGAACCCTAGTTGGTGGCGGATAAGTCACGCAAGTCAACCGGCATTCAGAGCTAAAATACAGCAGCGTGTGGACCATTTTGAGCCCAAGGCAGCTCATCTCATCAGGCCTTTTTTAGTCGGATGTATCGCCCACTGTCAGTCCCGTCGGGATCCATCCCTCATTTATCTTAATAAAGGTGAGGTAATCTAGACTTTTTTGACCTAGGCGACTTCTCTTCTCAGTGACAATACCTCCTGCTGCACTGACAGGACACTTGAAGCGGGGCAGGCCAGAAGTTCTATCGCAAATTGGGATAGCTCAGGCCACAGGTCAAGCCTGCACACCCAGTAGTCAAGGGGTTCATCGCTCCTCAGAGTGTCGATATCTGCAGTTAAGGCGAGGTAGTCTGCTACCTGTCGGTCAAGTCGCTCTCTGAGGGTGGATCCCGAAGGGCTGTGGCGATGCGTAGGACTTAAAAAGCTCTGCATGTCCTCCATCAACAACACGTCTGTAAAGCGTCCTGTCCTTGCCGGCGTGGTCGTGGGAGGAGGAGGATTACTTTCACCTCTTCCCCTGTTAGATTCCTGTTGTGCTGTGACATCACCCCTATATGCTGTGTAAAGCATACTTTTTAATTTATTTTGCAAATGCTGCATCCTTTCCGACTTGTTGTAATTTGGTAATATTTCAGCCACTTTCTGCTTATACCGGGGTCTAGTAGCGTGGACACCCAGTACAGGTCGTTCTCCTTCAGCCTTTTTATACGAGGGTCCCTCAACAGGCATGACAGCATGAAAGACCCCATTTGCACAAGGCTGGATGCCGAGCTACTCATTTCCCATTCCTCCTCCTCGGTGATCTCAATGAAGGTATGTTCTTCCCCCCAGCCACGTACAACACCACGGGTACCAGATAGGTGACAACAAGCACCCTGGGATGCCTGTTGTGGTTGGTCTTCCTCCTCCTCCTCAAAGCCACATTCCTCCTCTGACTCCTCTTCCTCACAATCCTCTTCCAGCGTTGCCGCAGGTCCAGCAAGCGATGCTGATAAGGCTGGTTCTAGTGGTGATGGTGACCACAACTCTTCCTCTTCCTCTTCACGCTCATCTACGGCCTGATCCAGCACTCTTCGCAGGGCACGCCCCAGGAAGAAAACAAATGGTATGATGTCGCTGATGGTGCCTTCGGTGCGACTGACTAAATTTGTCACCTCCTCAAAAGGACGCATGAGCCTACAGGCATTGCGCATGAGCGTCCAGTAACGTGGCAAAAAAATTCCCAGCTCCCCAGAGGCTGTCCTAGCACCCCGGTGATACAAATATTCATTAACGGCTTTTTCTTGTTGGAGCAGGTGGTCGAACATTAGGAGTGTTGAATTCCAACATGTCGGGCTGTCACAAATCAAGCGCTTCACTGGCATGTTGTTTCACTGCTGGATATCGGCAAAGTGCGCCATGGCCGTGTAGGAACGCCTGAAATCGCCACACACCTTCCTGGCCTGCTTCAGGACGTCCTGTAAGCCCATGTACTTATGCACAAAGCGTTGTATGATCAGATTACACACATGTGCCATGCACGGCACATGTGTCAACTTGCCCAACTTCAATGCCGCCAACAAATTTGTTCCGTTGTCACAAACCACTTTGCCGATCTCCAGTTGCTGCGCAGTCAGCTACTTTTCCACCTGTGCGTTCAGGGCGGACAGGAGTGCTTGTGCGGTGTGACTCTCTGCTTTCAAGCAAGTCAAACCCAAGACGGCGTGACACTGCCATATCCAGGATGTGGAATAGTACCTGGGGAGCTGGGGGGGTGCCGTTGATGTGGAGCAAGACGCAGCAGCAGCAGAGGAATCAGCCGAGGAGGTTATGGAAGAGGATGGAGTAGGAGGAGTAGAGGAGGTGGCAGCAGGCCTGCCTGCAAGTTGTGGTGGTGTCACCAACTCCTCTGCAGAGCCACGCATTCCATGCTTGGCAGCCGTCAGCAGGTTTACCCAATGCGCAGTGTAGGTGATATACCTGCCCTGACCATGCTTTGCAGACCAGGTATCAGTGGTCAGATGGACCCTTGCCCCAACACTGTGTGCCAGACATACCATTACTTCCTTTTGCACAATCAAGTACAGGTTGGGGATTGCCTTTTGTGAAAAGAAATTTCGTCCGGGTACCTTCCACTGCGGTGTTCCAATAGCTACAAATTTTTTGAACGCCTCAGACTCCACCAGCTTGTAGGGTAAAAGCTGGCGGGCTAATAGTACAGACAAGCCAGCTGTCAGACGCCGGGCAAGGGGGTGACTTTCTGACATTGGCTTCTTACTCTCAAACATGTCCTTGACAGACACCTGACTGTGGGCAGATGAGCAGGAACTGCTCAAGGCGAGAGACGGAGTGGCGGATGGTTGAGAGGGGACAAGGAGGACAGCAGTGGTTGACGTGGCTGAAGATGCTGGACCAGGAGGAGGCTGGCGGCTTAGAGTAGGCGAGCTGCTTGTACTCATGTGTTGATCCCATAGGCGCTTGTGATGTGAGATCATGTGCCTACGCAAAGCAGTTGTACCTAGGTGGGTGTTGGACTTCCCACGACTCAGTTTCTTTTGGCACAGGTTGCAAATGGCATCGCTGTTGTCAGAGGCAGACACACAAAAAAATGCCACACTGCAGAGCTCTGCAATGACGGCATTCTGGTGGTGGACACAGCATGCGTTGATTGGCGTGCTGTCGGGCTGACCCCGGGTGTCGATGCATGCTGTCTGACCGTGCCACTAGCTCCTTGCGACGACCTCCCCCTGCTTCCAACTCGTCTCCTCCTCCTCCCTGTCTCCCCATCTGAACTTTCGCCCTGTTCTTCTTCTTGACGAGCGGGCACCCACGTGACATCCATGGACGCATCGTCATCATCAACCGCTTCACTTGTATCTGACAACTCAGCAAAGGAAGCAGCAGCGGGTACAACATCATCATCACACCGTACATGTGTAATGCTGCCTGATTGAGACATATCCCTGTTATCTACATCCTCTGTCAATAATGGTTGTGCATCACTCATTTCTTCAAACGGATGTGTAAATAACTCCTCTGACATACCAAGTGAAGCGGCTGTGGTGCTAGTGTTGGTGGTGGCGGCAGGCGGGTGAGTGGTATCTTGAGAGGTGCCCGAAGCTAAGCTGGAGGAGAATGTTGCGTCAAGGTTCCGAGCGGAAGCTGTAGAAGATTGGGTGTCCCGTGTTAGCCAGTCAACTATGTCCTCAGAACTTTTCAAGTTCAGGGTACCTGGCCTCTGAAAACTGGGCATTATTCTAGGGAAAAAGGGAACCACAGCACCACGACCATGACGGCCCCTGCTGGGTGGCCTGCCTCTGCCTGTCATTTTTTTTTCGATTAGTGGTACTATGCGTGCAAGCTACTGTGACACCAGATATGAGTGGCACTGTGAACTGGCAGAGGTTGGCAGAGTACACGGTGTAGGGCTGACACACCCGCTTTGAGACAACTAACTGCTATTCAATCTATAACAGTGAAAAAAGTTTTTTGGTTTTAAATGCAAGCTATTGTGACACCAGTGAGTGAGTGGTGGCACTGGGCACAGTATCCACCGTGAGCCTGACACACCCGCTGGCAGACAACAAACTGCTATTCAATCTATAACAGTGAAAAAAGTGTTTTGGTTTTTAAATGCACACTATTGTGACACCAGTGAGTGAGTGGTGGCACTGGGCACAGTATCCACTGTGAGCCTGGCACACCCGCTTTGAGACAACTAACCGCTATTCAATCTATAACAGTGAAAAAAGTTTTTTGGTTTTAAATGCAAGCTATTGTGACACCAGTGAGTGAGTGGTGGCACTGGGCACAGTATTCACTGTGAGCCTGACACACCCACTTTGAGACAACTAACTGCTATTCAATCTATAACAGTGAAAAAAGTTTTTTGTTTTTAAATGCAAGCTATTGTGACACCAGTGAGTGAGTGGTGGCACTGGGTACGGTATCCACTGTGAGCCTGACACACCCGCTTTGAGACAACCAACTGCTATTCAATCTATAAAAGTGAAAAAAGTTTTTGGTTTTTAAATGCAAGCTATTGTGACACCAGTGAGTGAGTGGTGGCACTGGGCACAGTATCCACTGTGAGCCTGACACACAGATGCTTGCAGACAACCAACTGCTATTCAATCTATAACAGTGAAAAAAGTTTTTTGTTTTTAAATGCAAGCTATTGTGACACCAGTGAGTGAGTGGTGGCACTGGGCACAGTATCCACTGTGAGCCTGACACACCCGCTTTGAGACAACTAACTGCTATTCAATCTATAACAGTGAAAAAGTTTTTGGGTTTTAAATGCAAGCTATTGTGACACCAGTGAGTGAGTGGTGGCACTGGGTACAGTATCCACTGTGAGCCTGACACAGACGCTGGAAGACAACTAACTGCTATTCAATCTATAACAGTGAAAAAAGTTTTTGGGTTTTAAATGCAAGCTATTGTGACACCAGTGAGTGAGTGGTGGCACTGGGCACAGTATCCACTGTGAGCCTGACACAGAAGCTGGCAGGCAGGCAACTGCAATTACATTACAAAAAAAAAGCAGACTGATGTTCTAGCCCTAAAAAGGGCTTTTTGGGGGTGCTGTCCTTACAGCAGAGATCTCAATCGGGTTGAGGTCAGGACTCTGACTGGGCCACTTCAGAAGGCGTATTTTCTTCTGTTTAAGCCATTCTGTTGTTGATTTACTTCTATGCTTTGGGTCATTGTCCTGTTGCAACACCCATCTATATCTATAACATATATTAAAAGGCTTGGCCTGTAGTTGTGGGAGGGGCTTGGTTTCCCTTTAAAAGGGCTGCCAATCCACTCCCACATTACCGTAATGGTCTGGCGAGTCTGAAACGTTACTTCCGGTTCAGACCGCCATTTTGGATTCCTCTTACCTGTTTCCTCGTGGTCTGGTCCGGTGCCCTCCTGAGTGGTTCCGGGCTCTCCAGGGCGCTTTTCCCGCCGTCACCGCCGACTGCACAGCTTCCCCGGTACTGCTGCCGCCAAAAAACCGTAAGTGGGCCCGCCGTAAAGCAAACCGCTTCACATTTACGGCTTACACGGCGGAGCCCCATTCGCATTCAAACGCATTCGGTTATTTTCGCCTAAATACACTTCGCCACTAAGCTATGTAATTCATGTTTTAAATTTCATACGAACGCTACATTCGGCTAGATACTTAGGATTTCTACTATACAAAATAGTCATTATATACTATCATCACATTCGACTCAAATTCGTGCATTTCTCACTAATTATACAAGATCCTGCATCCACTTCTTAGGTGGAATCTCGCCCCCTACAGGTCAATAATGATATAGCACCAAAATAAATACAAAAAAAAAAAAATACAAATTAAAATGTATTAAATTATGCTACACTTAATTCAATCCTGATTTCTGACATCTTCCAACAGGTTACCTTACCAGAATTCATATTAAAATTTGGGGACCCAGTGATCGGTATCAATTATACTTTATAGGTTGGTAACATTGTCATATGATTCATATAAATGACCATATAAACATATGATTTTAGGTAAAATGTTATAATTTACTCTCCTAGGTTTAATCATTGGAACGGTAGCTTTTACAAGCAAGGAGCCGGTTTCTTTTGATTATATCTCCTCCGCAGTTATCGGGTAGGTTCTGGTCCACGATCTGGCCTAACTACCACCCCACTTTCCAGATATTTACTTATCATCTTATACCTACAGGTCAAACTACCCGACAAATATCACAGTTACGTCATTGAGAGATCAGCCTGACTCACTATCAGGTACTACGCCAGAACCCAATATACCCTAAAAATATTGAGGGGTACTGGTCCTAGGTTAGGTGGCCCAATTAGTTAAAATATTTCTGGTCTTAATCCATAGGCTAGTGGTCCCGCGAGGCCAACATCCCTAACCTCACACTCGGAGGTAATACGTCCCTCGGGCCAAATCATAGCTAGCCGCCTCGCATCAATATACAGAGAGGGCCTCACCTGTCACTCCCAATCTTTTTTATGCTTTAAATGACACCGAGAGGCCTACACCCCGCCACAACGTTCGGTGGCCTCAATCTTCCCCTCGGGCCCACGCATAGATAGTGCCTCTCAAGCCGCTTGGCAACTAGCAGGGTCTCATCTGTCACTCTCAAAAGAAGTTTAATTGTTTCACCGCTTGGTACTTAGCTAGCCCACCAGTACCCACCCACAATACATTTCATACGACTGACTGTTTATATTTATAATTTCAGTTATGTCACTAACACCTGATATCCCTGAAGAACTGTCACTACCTAGCACACCCGCTAGGCCTGCCACCCCTGTTCTGGGTACAGATGTGAATAGCCCTGCATCCCTTAGATCATGGACCATCCCACGTCTTACAGCTGAACTAAGAAGACGCTGCATCCCTTTCCCGGCTACAGCTAGGAAGGCGGAGTTGTATAGGCTATTATACACTACCACTGACAACTCCGATGCAGGGGAAGGCACTAGCGGATCGCAAATGCCAGCATTTCATGCTATGATGACGTCCCTTATGACATCCATAGGGACAATCAGCGACAGGCTGGACAAATTGGAGGCCGGTAGTGTTACTCAGTCCACAAATGCAACGGTCACCACTCAGCCTCTTGCTAATACCTTACCCGGTAATACCCTGGCAGCTACGGCTGACATAGAATCCATTGATCCTTCACATATGGTCCCAGCTCACCTTAAAAAAGACATTCTGGAAGGCAAGGACGTTAACCTAGCTTCATTGCTCATTGCCTCCCAGGATGTCCTTGAGAACAGGACCTTTGCTTGTGGGGATGTTTCCGTAGTCCTTAGAGCTAGAGACCCTCGCCTAAACAAAAATTGAACATCCCAGAATTTGTATTAGGGTTTGGCATCTATAGGGATGTATATTGCACTGTATACCCAGGGAAAAGAGCCGAGCTGGATACGTACATGCACAAGTTGGTGGATCTGGGACACAAATACGGTGGTACAGCATTACCATCGTTCCTTCTCTGCAAAAGTGGCAGCAGCTCTGGCTCAGTTCAACTTAAACATCAATTGGAGCAAGTTGGACACTGAGCTATTCTGTAGGCACTTTGCAGGCCTCAGGCCCCCAACTTGTGCAGTATGCTCATCAGCAACCCACAGCACAAATTTCTGCCCTAATACAGCTGAGGTAGAACAAAACCAAGCAGCAACTTACCCCCCAAGATCAAACAAAGGTTTGAAAGACAAACTAGGAAGAGATATTGTCTTCTTAGGGAAATCCCAAGTATGTAATAATTTTAATGCCGGCAATTGTGGTTTTAGTTCCTGTAGACTAATGCATGTTTGTTCACATTGTTTCAGGGCTCATTCCAAGACAATGTGCCCAAATAAAGCTTTCCCAAAACCCTATCTCACATGCGTGAACCTCAGCTTATTCACCGATTTGCTACGTCTACACCCATCACGACACTTCAGCGACTATCTCATAACAGGATTAGCAGAAGGATTTCACACAGGGTTGATACATTTACCCACAGGCACACTGGAATGTGACAACTTACTTTCCACACGGGATGACCCACAGCTGGTACTTAAACTTATCACAACCGAGGTGAAACAAGGTTTTTTGCTGGGTCCATTCCTTTCACCACCCTTCAATTCTTGGAGAACCAATCCCATTGGGATTGTCACGGGGAAAAACTCACTTAAACCCAGGCTGATCATTGATTTATCCGCACCACATTCCTCCACGGTCCCTAGCCTAAATTCACTGATACCATCTGAAGAGTTTTCACTACATTACGCCACTATCGACCATGCCATCGGGGCTATCATTAAAGCTGGCACAGGGGCATGGTTAAGCAAAACGGATGTAGTAAATGCCTTCAAACTACTGCCTATGCACCCTACACTTTGGCACCTTCACGGCATTAAATGGGAAGGGTTATACTATTTCTTCACTCGTCTCACTTTTGGCTCTAAGAGCAGCCCGCGTATTTTCGACACATTTGCAGAGGCTTTATGTTGGTTGTTGTTGCTAAATGTTTACCAATGTCCCTCTGTGATTCACTATTTAGACGACTTCCTCACAATTGAGAACAACACAAGTCCACCCACAAGTTTAAAACACATGTTGGCATTATTTGAGTCACTTTCTGTTCCAGTCTCCCCACACAAGACCCTGGGGCCCGCCACCCAGATGCAATTTTTAGGAATACAACTAGACACAGTACACATGCAGGCCAGCCTCCCTCAGGAGAAAATTGAGCGTATCCTGGCAAGTATTGACCACTACCTACAGCAAGGTCGTTGCACTAAGAAAGACCTACAATCATTGCTGGGATCGCTTAATTTTGCAATGAGAATCATTCCCCAGGGGAGATCATTTATTTCACATTTGCTATCACTATTTCCACAATTCACCTCAGACACATCTTACATTTCACTAGACAAACATGCGACATCCGATTTGAGCATGTGGAGGATTTTCCTCACTTCTTGGAATGGGCGTGCCATGTTTATACCATCTCACTCAGACACTTCACCCACAATATGGACAGACGCTGCAGCAAACACGGGGTTTGCAGCCATATGGGGTGACATATGGCTCGTGGGGCCATGGCCAACTGAGGTCAAATCACTCACAAAATTCACAGAGACCTCAGCTTTATTCGAATTGTACCCCATCGTGGCTGCGGCCGTTACCTGGGGCCACCAGTGGTCCGGTCACACGGTGTGGTGCTATTCTGATAATATGGCTACTTGCCATATTGTCAATAAAGGCCGGTCATCATCCCTGGTAATTATGAGGCTATTGAGGCGACTCACATGGATAGCAGCCACTTGTCAATTCTTTCTAACATGTATTCACGTTCCAGGGTGCACAAACATCAGTGCTGATCACTTGTCTCGATTTCGTTTTCAGGAATTCTTCACGACACTACCTACCGCCTCCAGACGGGCAACTCCAGTCCCACTTTTCACAGACATGATAATGGATTAAAAGTTTTGTTAAATCACGCACGTCACATTTCTCACATGGCACTCTCTGTAAACACTAGAAACACTTACGACAGAGCTTTTCACATATTCAAAAAATTCATCACTGAATTTCACATTCACGATATGTTCACGATAGAAACAATATTGGGTTTCACTTCTTTTTGCCACATCAACCTTAAACTATCATTTAACACTATAAAACTATACCTTACGGGAATTCAACACCACATGCTAATTCAACAACCCAACACCACGAGTTTCCTGTCCTCATATCAAATCAAGACAGTTCTTAGAGGCATTAAGAAATTAGATACACATATCCCCGAGAAACGACTACCTATTGATAACCACATATCTCATGCACTAGTAAACTTGTTAGATTCCTCTCCTTTTGAGCCCAGGACAAACACGGTAATAAAATCAGCCATATATCTTGCTTTTTATGGATTCCTCCGTCCCAACGAATTCACAACTAGGACTATCACGTCCCCTGATTACCTAAGAATTATGGACTTAGCGAAACAAAACGACCATTACCTACTCACGCTAAAACACTCAAAAACCAGTGCCATAGGTCATACCGTTACGATCCCCTTATACCCTACTCATAACAAATGGTGCCCTGTACAAAATTTTGACAATTATCTTTTATCACTCCACAAACAACCATTACAACCTTTGCTAGAACTGCACGGTAACGTTCTAACTACAGTAAAGTTTATGCTCTATGTAAGACTGCTGTTGACTAGACTCGGCTTGAACCCTAATCAATTTTCGGGTCATTCTTTCCGAATAGGAGCAGCATCTACAGCTTCTGCTAACCACATTCCTCCGCACATCATCAAAACAATGGGACGCTGGAAATCTTCCGCTTATACTCTTTACATACCCAATCCTGTTAAAGAATTAAGACTAGCTTTCTGTGATTTATCTAAATAAAGTTTTGGTCAACGTATTACGTCTTATGCAAAAAAGAAAAAGGTACTATATAATCTCCCAACCAAGACAAGAGGAAACGTGCCAAACACCCAACAGTGTACCTCACATACACCAATATAATATGAACAAAAAAGTAAATCTATACTGTATAAAATACTAGTATAGATTAAAGGGGTAGCACATAAAATATATACAACCTGTAGATAATACAAGAAACTTCCTTCACAAGATCTAAAATATAAGAAAAATCACACAATAGTGAAGCATGTACAGTCAATGTATAATACACTCCCGGAGGTAGAGAACTTACAGGACCAAACTGTAGATCTGAACTTGTCTCCCTTCCATAGGGTATGTGGATAAAGGGTTCTTCTCTTAGGAAGCTTGTATATACGGACCAAAGGTGCAAATTCAAGACGCTCAATCCTCAGAAGAAAAAGAGGTATATAGAGCAGTATTGTAGATAAAAATTAATTTATTTATACAAAATGCACTTACATCAAATAAAATTCATAGCAGCATATCACCACTAACAAGTGGTACCCAGGAGAAGGAGTCTCTCTGTAGCAAAATATCCAACGCGTTTCGTCTTTTGAAAGACTTCTTCAGGGATAAAGAATTAAAAATTCTGTTTTCTTTATATAGCCTTCACCATTTGAAATTGCCACGGAAAATTCATTCACTTCCGGGTTCGGACTTCTCGGTTTTTGATTGGACATCCATCGTGATCACTTCCGGTGGATGTAACAAGATGTTTTTATTTCCGCGTTCCAAGCTGGAACGCATAGCGTCCATAACGTGCGGCTAGATGTATTCATTTCCGCGTTCCAAGTTGGAACGCATGGCGTTCATAACGTGCGGCTCTATGCCATGACACTTCCGCGTTCCACCGTGGAACGCACGGACAGACCCAGGCGCACAAGTTGCATTTGGGGCACCGAACGTCCCAGAGTGGGACACAGGGAGAAAATACCAATGACCATCTAGTTACATAATATACAAAACAAAGAAATATAAAAACAATAATATGTCTATCAAAATATGGATGACATCCAAGTACTCTATAAAACACAAACTAAAAAATACATAGTATAAACATGTATATGTATATAGAAGAATAGAGCATATATATACCCAAGTCCCTATCTAAATAAACATCCATATCTAAAAACCATACCTATAAAAATATATATAGATAAAGAAAAAAACAAAATATAAAAATTCAAACATGTTACATAAATAATTACAAAAGGCCCGCCAGATCAATATCTTGATTAAGACCTCTCTTAAGGGTATTAAGTGTGTAAATCCAAAAGGCCTCTTTTTTGGCTAGATCATTAGTTCTATTTCCCCCTCTCCAATGGGGAGTTACTTGATCTATACCAATAGCAATAAAGGTAGACCAATCAAATAGATGACAAGAATTACAATGATTTGGGACACTATGTTCCGTTTTTTGGTTTCTAATATTATTAAAATGTTCCCGGAGTCTAGTGTGTAGGGTCCTGGTGGTTCTTCCCACATACTGAGCTCCGCAACCACATTGTAAAAGGTAAATCACATATGTGGATGTACAATGGATAAATTTCTTAATAGTATATGTTTGATTAGTATAAAATCCTACAAAAAAGGTAGATTTTCTTTTTTGATAAACACATGTGGAACATGTTCCACATTTATGAAAACCTGGAGTTTTTGTGGATTGTAAAAAGTTTTTCGAATTTGGACCTTTAATCAATTTTGGTAACAAACTAGGTGCCAATTTATTTTTAAGGGTGTCTGCCTTCCTATATATAACTACAGGCCTTTCTGGAATTTTATCTCCTAAAACATCATCTCTTTTTAAAATGGCCCAGTGTTTTTTAAGGATTTTTTCAATTTTCTTGGCTTCAGAACTGTACTTGGTAATAAATGCAAAATCTTTGTAACTATAGTTATTTTTGTTTTTATTTTTATGGTTTAAATTTTTATCTTTCAAAAATTCTGTACGATCTTTGTCCTTTATTTTTTCAATATCATCTTGTATATGGTCTATATTGTACCCCTTTTCCACATATCTGTTTTGTATTAATTTTGATTGCTCTTCAAACATTTGAACACTAGAACAGTTTCTTCTCATTCGGGTTATTTGGCTTTTAGGGATATTGTTTAGCCATACTGGATGGTGTAAACTAGTCTTTTTTATTGCTGTATTGCAATCAGTTTTTTTAAAGAAGGTTTTTGTGTTCAAAGTGTCATTTTCTACATATAAAGTAAGATCCAGAAAATCTATGGTAAACGGATGAATGTTATGGGTAAAATTAAGATTATAGTCGTTAGAATTAATGCTTTCAATAAATCTTTCTAGACTCCGGACATCTCCTTCCCAAATAATAAGTACATCATCGATGTAACGCCGCCATAGGACAAGGCTCCCCCCCATACAAGGACCCAGCTGGATGCATGAGGCTTCCCAATGGGATACATATAAGTTGGCGAAACTTGGGGCGAACCTTGTCCCCATGGCGACGCCACATCGCTGCAAGAAAAAAGCAGTATCAAACCAAAAAAAATTTCTTTTCCAAAACGAATTGGATACAGGACACCAAAAAATCGATCTGAGTGGAGTTTAAAACATGTTGTAGGACTAGAACGTCTCTGATAACCTCCAAACCCTTAACATGAGGGATATTGGAGTACAGGGAGGTAACGTCCACTGTAGCTAATATATAAGATGGTTTCCAAATGAATGACTGTAAACTTTGAAGAATATGAGTAGTGTCTTTAACAAAAGAGGGACACAAAGATACATAAGGTTTTAAAAAGAAATCCACGTATTCAGAGAGATTACACGATAAAGAGTTAATTCCACTGATAATGGGTCGACCTGGGGGGGTCGTTACACATTTGTGGATTTTGGGGAGAAAGTAAAAAATAGCTGTTTTACAAAAGGGATTAAAAATATACTGAAATTCCTTTGATGAAATAATAGCTTGATCCAAACCC
>OW240915.1:221253258-221291845 GCA_933207985.1 Pelobates cultripes
CGTATATATCTATTTTACCATTCTGCCATGAAGAGGTTGGCATAGCTGGGGGCAAACCTGGTTCCCATAGCTGTGCCGTTTGTTTGTAGGTAGAAAGAGTTGGCAAACCAAAAGTAATTGTTATGTAATATTAGGTTTATGCACTGTATTATAAAATTTACTTGGGTTGGGTTCATATCGTTATATTTTTCCAGAATAATTATAATGGCTGTGGTACCTTTATTATGTGGAATAATAGTGTATAATGATTTTACATCACACGTGATGAGGATGTAGTTTTCTTTCCATGTGATAGTATTGAGTTTGTTAAGTAGGTCTATTATATCTTTGAGGTATGATTTTGTTAATTTTACATATGGTTGGAGCATAACATCAATGTACTCAGAGAGATTAGCAAGAATAGATCCTATACCAGAGACTATTGGTCCACCGGGTGGGTTATTTGGGTCTTTATGAATCTTCGGTAGAAAATAAATAACTGGAATTTTTGGATATTGTATATTGATGTATTTATATTCTTGTGGGCTTAGAATTCCTTTTGATTTGCCTTCATCTAGAAGTTTTATTAGGAGGGTTTTTATATTGTTTGTAGGATCTCTGTTTAGTTTCTAGTATGTTTGTGTGTCATTTAGTTGATTATATGCTTCAGTCTCATATATATATCTTTGGACAAAATCACTAAACCTCCCCCCTCGTCCGCTGGTTCGATTACTATTGTTTCGTCATTTTGCAATTCTTTAATGGCTTTTCTTTCTTTTTTGTTTAAATTAAATTTGTCATATTTATGATTTGTTTTTACTTTGTTTAAGTCTCCATTGACTTTCTTTTCAAAAAATTCTAGTGCCCCTGATTTGTAATAAGAAGGATAAAAAGAGGATTTATTTTTTAAAAAACTATTTTTAAATTATCATCATTTGTCATTTGGTTGTTTAATTCTGTTGTTTCTACAGGGGTATGTTGTTTATCTTGTTCTGCGTTTTTAGTAAGATAAAATCGTTTTAAGGTTGCGTTTCTCACAAAATTGTTCAAGTCTATAAAAGCATGAAAATTGTTGAAAGTTTTAGTTGGTGCTTTTTTTAAACCTTTGCTTAGAACATTTATTTGTAGACTGGTGAGTACTTTATTGGATAGATTGAAAACCCCTGTATCTTTTATGTCTTTTTTTCTTTCTAAAATCAGTGTCTTCTCCCTTTTTTATTATAGCTGTGCTTTCTTCCTGCTCTTCTTCCTCTAAGGACCTTTTTCGCCCTAATACAGGAGTAAATGGAAGGTGATTCATTTGTCGTTCTTTGTTCATGGGTATTTCTAAAAAAGATGTCTCATCCAAATTCTCTGAAAAGGATAGGGTGTGATATCTATTATTCTTTAACAGGTCTGTGGGTGATCTTAATCTTGTTGTTTCACTTTTTTTGTGATGTGTTTTTGAGGTAACATTATCCCATGAGTATTTATCCTGTTCCCTTCTTTTCTTGGGGGATATATCTCGGTGCGTGTATCTATTTGTTTTGGGTCTAACTACTAGTGGTGTAGGCTCACGTGGTTCGGCTTGTTAAACTCCTGTGCTGTATTTATCCGTGAATCCTACCTCCAGATGAATGTATGGCATGAAAAGTCTCAGGAAGAAAGATTTTGATCTCTTTCTGTGATTGGAGAAACAAGATGGTGGTCCAGAGATGCAGCACTTACAAAGGTGTTTGGTTCATTTAATGATCCAAGTCAAGTCTTGTATGTAAATTTGATACAGACCATGGCAGATATATCACGTTCTGATCATTTTAATGCTGACATGAGATACAAGGCTGGAACTTACTTAGAATGCCTCAAAAAATTCCACACAGTTATAATGGCACAGCTGTACTTATTTATTTTCAAGAATACCACTCCACTATCCATGTACTTGCAAACACAAGGTATGGATGTACTGCAGGCATACCGAATGGTGACAGAAACGGTAAACAACTTGCAAGCACATGATCGTAATTGCCAAATAATTATAGATGCTGCAAAGAAGTTTGCAGTCTGGGCAAACAGCAAGTTGGATACAACTGACTGCAAAGTTGTAATTGAGGAAGATTTTCCATCACCTCGAAGAATGTAACGTAAGAAAAGAAAGGCTGGTGAGCTTGCAGTAGACAAACCAATTCTGTTAGCAAGTGATCAGTTCCGAGTGGAGGTGTACAATGTGACCTTGGACAAGATCATTAATAGTGTGTATAGCCGATTTACAACACATGGCCACTTATTTGCAGATTTGGCATGTTTAGTTCCCCAAAATTTTGAAGATATTTTAGCAGACGTTCCCAGCAGTGCATTAGAACGACTGAGTAGCCTTGTAATTAAATTTGACTCCAATGCAACTAAAGAGAAACTGCAAAGTGAGCTACTTGATTTTGCATCAAAGTGGCAAAGATTGAAAATGTCACTTGATGAAGAATATAATGATGCTAACAATGAAGGTCAAGATGAAGACACCATCCATTCTCATCTTATCTCTGAAACTGAGGAACAGTCATACTCAAATGTTGGTGATAAAACTGAAAAGTGCAAAACTTGTAAGAGCTGTATAGCCTGCTGCTACAATGTATTATTGCATTACAACTTATACAGTCTAACATATAGGTCACTTTTTAATGCATACAAACTGACACTTTCCTATCCTCAAGTAGCATGTGAGAGGTCATTTTCAAAACTTAAATACATCTTGAACAGACTGAGAAATTCCCTCTCTCAAACACATTTGGAGGCCCTTATGCTTATGTCCGTGTAGAAAAAGGCCTTGATTGGACTAAGCAATGAAACCATCATTGATGTTTTGGCTTTGAAAAGCAGCTTGCTACAAGGGATGTTGCTTACATAACTTACAGGAATGTCAGTAAATTACAATGTTGGTTAATATTTATTTTTCCAAATTTTGACTGGATTAGTCTTTTTGGTTTTTTTAAGTTATAATTACTTTTATAAGTTGTTACATATTTTATCCTCTAAAACTTTAGAAAACAGTTTACACATTACAACCTCCTAAAGCAGGGCTGTCAAAAATGTGCACTCCCCAGATGTTACAGAACTACAACTCCCATGATTCCCTGGCTATCTGTTTCATTAAAAGAATCATGGTAGTTGTAGTTCAGCAACATCTGGGGGGCCGCAGGTTAGACAGGTCTGTCCTAAAGGGTAATGAGCCCTGTTTTTATCTACTGTTAAAACTTACTTACTTATTTTAAAGCACTTTTTTGAGTACTGTTTGTACATTAAATTTTGAAAACTGTTGGGTTGCTTGCCATTACACTGGTACGATTGTCCTGTTCTAAAGCTGGACTAGAAAGCTAGTTAGCAATATGTTTCAATGTATTTAAACTTTATTGAATTCCAAAGGTTTTTGCACATTTTGTACTATTACAGAATTAACAGCAAGTTTATAACTGTCACAATATTGAATTAATGTGAACAAAAAGGTAAATCTATACTGTATAAAATACTAGTATAGATTAAAGGGGTAGCACAAAAAATATATACAACCTGTAGATAATACAAGAAACTTCCTTCACAAGATCTAAAATATAAGAAAAATCACACAATAGTGAAGCATGTACAGTCAATGTATAATACACTCCCGGAGGTAGAGAACTTACAGGACCAAACTGTAGATCTGAACTTGTCTCCCTTCCATAGGGTATGTGGATAAAAGGTTCTTCTCTTAGGAAGCTTGTATATACGGACCAAAGGTGCAAATTCAAGACGCTCAATCCTCAGAAGAAAAAGAGGTATATAGAGCAGTATTGTAGATAAAAATTAATTTATTTATACAAAATGCACTTACATCAAATAAAATTCATAGCAGCATATCACCACTAACAAGTGGTACCCAGGAGAAGGAGTCTCTCTGTAGCAAAATATCCAACGCGTTTCGTCTTTTGAAAGACTTCTTCAGGGATAAAGAATTAAAAATTCTGTTTTCTTTATATAGCCTTCACCATTTGAAGTTGCCGCGGAAAATTCATTCACTTCCGGGTTCGGACTTCTCAGTTTTTGATTGGACATCCATCGTGATCACTTCCGGTGGATGTAACAAGATGTTTTTATTTCCGCGTTCCAAGCTGGAACGCATAGCGTCCATAACGTGCGGCTAGATGTATTCATTTCCGCGTTCCAAGTTGGAACGCATGGCGTTCATAACGTGCGGCTCTATGCCATGATACTTCCGCGTTCCACCGTGGAACGCACGGACAGACCCAGGCGCACAAGTTGCATTTGGGGCACCGAACGTCCCAGAGTGGGACACAGGGAGAAAATACCAATGACCATCTAGTTACATAATATACAAAACAAAGAAATATAAAAACAATAATATGGCTATCAAAATATGGATAACATCCAAGTACTATATAAAACACAAACTAAAAAATACATAATATAAACATGTATATGTATATAGAAGAATAGAGCATATATATACCCAAGTCCCTATCTAAATATACATCCATATCTAAAAACCATACCTATAAAGATATATATAAATAACAAAATATAAAAATTCAAACATGTTACATAAATAATTACAAAAGGCCCGCCAGATCAATATCTTGATTAAGACCTCTCTTAAGGGTATTAAGTGTGTAAATCCAAAAGGCCTCTTTTTTGGCTAGATCATTAGTTCTATTTCCCCCTCTCCAATGGGGAGTTACTTGATCTATACCAATAGCAATAAAGGTAGACCAATCAAATAGATGACAAGAATTACAATGGTTTGGGACACTATGTTCCGTTTTTTGGTTTCTAATATTATTAAAATGTTCCCGGAGTCTAGTGTGTAGGGTCCTGGTGGTTCTTCCCACATACTGAGCTCCGCAACCACATTGTAAAAGGTAAATCACATATGTGGATGTACAATGAATAAATTTCTTAATAGTATATGTTTGATTAGTATAAAATCCTACAAAAAAGGTAGATTTTCTTTTTTGATAAACACATGTGGAACATGTTCCACATTTATGAAAACCTGGAGTTTTTGTGGATTGTAAAAAGTTTTTCGAATTTGGACCTTTAATTAATTTTGGTAACAAACTAGGTGACAATTTATTTTTAAGGGTGTCTGCCTTCCTATATATAACTACAGGCCTTTCTGGAATTTTATCTCCTAAAACATCATCTCTTTTTAAAATGGCCCAGTGTTTTTTAAGGATTTTTTCAATTTTCTTGGCTTCAGAACTGTACTTGGTAATAAATGCAAAATCTTTGTAACTATAGTTATTTTTGTTTTTATTTTTATGGTTTAAATTTTTATCTTTCAAAAATTCTGTACGATCTTTGTCCTTTATTTTTTCAATATCATCTTGTATGTGGTCTATATTATACCCCTTTTCCACATATCTGTTTTGTATTAATTTTGATTGCTCTTCAAACATTTGAACACTAGAACAGTTTCTTCTCATTCGGGTTATTTGGCTTTTAGGGATATTGTTTAGCCATACTGGATGGTGTAAACTAGTCTTTTTTATTGCTGTATTGCAATCAGTTTTTTTAAAGAAGGTTTTTGTGTTCAAAGTGTCATTTTCTACATATAAAGTTAGATCCAGAAAATCTATGGTAAACGGATGAATGTTATGGGTAAAATTAAGATTATAGTCGTTAGAATTAATGCTTTCAATAAATCTTTCTAAACTCCGGACATCTCCTTCCCAAATAATAAGTACATCATCGATGTAGCGCCGCCATAGGACAAGGCTCCCCCCCATACAAGGACCCAGCTGGATGCATGAGGCTTCCCAATGGGATACATATAAGTTGGCGAAACTTGGGGCGAACCTTGTCCCCATGGCGACGCCACATCGCTGCAAGAAAAAAGCAGTATCAAACCAAAAAAAAAAAATTCTTTTCCAAAACGAATTGGATACAG
Source organism: Pelobates cultripes (assembly GCA_933207985.1). NCBI lineage: Eukaryota > Metazoa > Chordata > Amphibia > Anura > Pelobatidae > Pelobates > Pelobates cultripes. The sequence goes on from OW240915.1 coordinate 221,259,152, forward strand.
GACACCAAAAAATCGATCTGAGTGGAGTTTAAAACATGTTGTAGGACTAGAACGTCTCTGATAACCTCCAAACCCTTAGCATGAGGGATATTGGAGTACAGGGAGGTAACGTCCACTGTAGCTAATATATAAGATGGTTTCCAAATGAATGACTGTAAACTTTGAAGAATATGAGTAGTGTCTTTAACAAAAGAAGGACACAAAGATACATAAGGTTTTAAAAAGAAATCCACGTATTCAGAGAGATTACACGATAAAGAGTTAATTCCACTGATAATGGGTCGACCTGGGGGGGTCGTTACACATTTGTGGATTTTGGGGAGAAAGTAAAAAATGGCTGTTTTACAAAAGGGATTAAAAATATACTGAAATTCCTTTGATGAAATAATAGCTTGATCCAAACCCTTCTGGAGTAAAGATCTCAAATCTTCCAAAAAAGGTTTTGTGGGATCATTAGTAAGCTTTTTATATGTAAACTCATCTCCCAAAATTCGGTAAGCTTCTTGCATATAATATTCCCTACTCATGATGACCGTTCCGCCTCCTTTATCGGCCTCTTTTATAACCAAATTATAATTCTTTCTTAATGTATTTAGAGCTTGTCTTTCTTTGTTTGTTAAATTACATTTAGAATCTTTATGTTTCCATTGAATTTTGTCAAGGTCATTCTGAACCAAATCATTAAATACTTCTAAATATCTTCCTTTTTCATGGGAGGGATAGAAATTAGACCTTCCCTTTAAAGATGAAGAAACATTCGGACAAACTTCTGTTGGTGATTCTATTGGTTGTTTATTGTCCCTTGATTCTAATTGGACATTCTCATTACGTTTTTCAAAAAAACGTTTTATAGTTAATTTTTTGAGAAATTTTTGGTTATCAAGAAAAAGATCAAAGGATTTTATTCCTGCGGTCGGTGCGAATTTTAAACCTTTATTTAATAAATTCAATTCATGTGAAGTTAATTCTATACCTGATATATTAAAAATACCTGATGTATCTTTTATTGTTGTGAGTGGAGGGTTAGTGAAAGGAGCGGATCTTCCACTTCTTCTAGTTCTATATGTGGTCTTTTCTTTTTTGGGGAACTTAAAATCTGAAACCTGTTCTTGACATTTAGAGTATTTTCTTTTTTTAGGGATGGCTCCCTGTCTAAAAAAACCGAAGGTGTATTTTTGGTTAGATTGTGCGGTGCGTGATGTACTTCCATATCACTTATACTATCTGGTCTAATTCTGTCACTTTTAACTCTGTTCCATTTGGTGTCTAGACCTCTATATCTTTGGGACTCAGAGTCAGAATGTGGTACAGTTCTTTGTACCGAATTAGTTTGTTCTTTTTTCTCCCTTTTATTTTTTGACCAGTTTCTGATTTTACCTTCCTTATAGTCAATTTGGTCTCTTTTGAATTTACTAGCTTTGATATTGGAAATCCTGTCATCTACTGTTTTTATTTTTTCTTTTAGGATTTTATAATTATCCTCCACAACTCTAATGTCTTTATGTGAGACAATTTCTCTTTCTAGAGTCTGAATTTCTTCTTCTATGAGCTTTAGTGATCTTTTTTGAAAATCAATCAGACTTTGAATGTATTTTTTTGAACATTCATCACTAGCTTTAAACCATTCATCTATTAGTATTTGGTCCTCCAGGCCATAAGCAGGTGTTTTTAATACTCTAAGGCCTCTAGGAACAATATTGGATGCTAGGTACTGTTCAAGGGAGGTAATCTCCCACCATTTTTTAGTCTCTTTTTCTAATAGCAATTCCAATTTTACAAAACTCTTAGAAAGAGAATTATCAAGGACCACATTCTTTTGATGAAATAATAAATTAATCCTTTTGTTGCGTTCTTGTCGCATTTCGTGATAAACATTGTTAAATGCCATGTGAGTATATAGTACCAAGTGAGGAATACAATAGTATATGCAAAAAAGAAAGAGGTACTATATAATCTCCCAACCAAGACAAGAGGAAACGTGCCAAACACCCAACAGTGTACCTCACATACACCAATATAATATGAACAAAAAAGTAAATCTATACTGTATAAAATACTAGTATAGATTAAAGGGGTAGCACAAAAAATATATACAACCTGTAGATAATACAAGAAACTTCCTTCACAAGATCTAAAATATAAGAAAAATCACACAATAGTGAAGCATGTACAGTCAATGTATAATACACTCCCGGAGGTAGAGAACTTACAGGACCAAACTGTAGATCTGAACTTGTCTCCCTTCCATAGGGTATGTGGATAAAAGGTTCTTCTCTCGGGAAGCTTGTATATACGGACCAAAGGTGCAAATTCAAGACGCTCAATCCTCAGAAGAAAAAGAGGTATATAGAGCAGTATTGTAGATAAAAATTAATTTATTTATACAAAATGCACTTACATCAAATAAAATTCATAGCAGCATATCACCACTAACAAGTGGTACCCAGGAGAAGGAGTCTCTCTGTAGCAAAATATCCAACGCGTTTCGTCTTTTGAAAGACTTCTTCAGGGATAAAGAATTAAAAATTCTGTTTTCTTTATATAGCCTTCACCATTTGAAATTGCCGCGGAAAATTCATTCACTTCCGGGTTCGGACTTCTCGGTTTTTGATTGGACATCCATCGTGATCACTTCCGGTGGATGTAACAAGATGTTTTTATTTCCGCGTTCCAAGCTGGAACGCATAGCGTCCATAACGTGCGGCTAGATGTATTCATTTCCGCGTTCCAAGTTGGAACGCATGGCGTTCATAACGTGCGGCTCTATGCCATGACACTTCCGCGTTCCACCGTGGAACGCACGGACAGACCCAGGCGCACAAGTTGCATTTGGGGCACCGAACGTCCCAGAGTGGGACACAGGGAGAAAATACCAATGACCATCTAGTTACATAATATACAAAACAAAGAAATATAAAAACAATAATATGTCTATCAAAATATGGATGACATCCAAGTACTCTATAAAACACAAACTAAAAAATACATAGTATAAACATGTATATGTATATAGAAGAATAGAGCATATATATACCCAAGTCCCTATCTAAATAAACATCCATATCTAAAAACCATACCTATAAAAATATATATAGATAAAGAAAAAAACAAAATATAAAAATTCAAACATGTTACATAAATAATTACAAAAGGCCCGCCAGATCAATATCTTGATTAAGACCTCTCTTAAGGGTATTAAGTGTGTAAATCCAAAAGGCCTCTTTTTTGGCTAGATCATTAGTTCTATTTCCCCCTCTCCAATGGGGAGTTACTTGATCTATACCAATAGCAATAAAGGTAGACCAATCAAATAGATGACAAGAATTACAATGATTTGGGACACTATGTTCCGTTTTTTGGTTTCTAATATTATTAAAATGTTCCCGGAGTCTAGTGTGTAGGGTCCTGGTGGTTCTTCCCACATACTGAGCTCCGCAACCACATTGTAAAAGGTAAATCACATATGTGGATGTACAATGGATAAATTTCTTAATAGTATATGTTTGATTAGTATAAAATCCTACAAAAAAGGTAGATTTTCTTTTTTGATAAACACATGTGGAACATGTTCCACATTTATGAAAACCTGGAGTTTTTGTGGATTGTAAAAAGTTTTTCGAATTTGGACCTTTAATCAATTTTGGTAACAAACTAGGTGCCAATTTATTTTTAAGGGTGTCTGCCTTCCTATATATAACTACAGGCCTTTCTGGAATTTTATCTCCTAAAACATCATCTCTTTTTAAAATGGCCCAGTGTTTTTTAAGGATTTTTTCAATTTTCTTGGCTTCAGAACTGTACTTGGTAATAAATGCAAAATCTTTGTAACTATAGTTATTTTTGTTTTTATTTTTATGGTTTAAATTTTTATCTTTCAAAAATTCTGTACGATCTTTGTCCTTTATTTTTTCAATATCATCTTGTATATGGTCTATATTGTACCCCTTTTCCACATATCTGTTTTGTATTAATTTTGATTGCTCTTCAAACATTTGAACACTAGAACAGTTTCTTCTCATTCGGGTTATTTGGCTTTTAGGGATATTGTTTAGCCATACTGGATGGTGTAAACTAGTCTTTTTTATTGCTGTATTGCAATCAGTTTTTTTAAAGAAGGTTTTTGTGTTCAAAGTGTCATTTTCTACATATAAAGTAAGATCCAGAAAATCTATGGTAAACGGATGAATGTTATGGGTAAAATTAAGATTATAGTCGTTAGAATTAATGCTTTCAATAAATCTTTCTAGACTCCGGACATCTCCTTCCCAAATAATAAGTACATCATCGATGTAACGCCGCCATAGGACAAGGCTCCCCCCCATACAAGGACCCAGCTGGATGCATGAGGCTTCCCAATGGGATACATATAAGTTGGCGAAACTTGGGGCGAACCTTGTCCCCATGGCGACGCCACATCGCTGCAAGAAAAAAGCAGTATCAAACCAAAAAAAAAAAATTCTTTTCCAAAACGAATTGGATACAGGACACCAAAAAATCGATCTGAGTGGAGTTTAAAACATGTTGTAGGACTAGAACGTCTCTGATAACCTCCAAACCCTTAGCATGAGGGATATTGGAGTACAGGGAGGTAACGTCCACTGTAGCTAATATATAAGATGGTTTCCAAATGAATGACTGTAAACTTTGAAGAATATGAGTAGTGTCTTTAACAAAAGAGGGACACAAAGATACATAAGGTTTTAAAAAGAAATCCACGTATTCAGAGAGATTACACGATAAAGAGTTAATTCCACTGATAATGGGTCGACCTGGGGGGGTCGTTACACATTTGTGGATTTTGGGGAGAAAGTAAAAAATGGCTGTTTTACAAAAGGGATTAAAAATATACTGAAATTCCTTTGATGAAATAATAGCTTGATCCAAACCCTTCTGGAGTAAAGATCTCAAATCTTCCAAAAAAGGTTTTGTGGGATCATTAGCAAGCTTTTTATATGTAGACTCATCTCCCAAAATTCGGTAAGCTTCTTGCATATAATATTCCCTACTCATGATGACCGTTCCACCTCCTTTATCGGCCTCTTTTATAACCAAATTATAATTCTTTTTTAATGTATTTAGAGCTTGTCTTTCTTTATTTGTTAAATTACATTTAGAATCTTTATGTTTCCATTGAATTTTGTCAAGGTCATTCTGAACCAAATCATTAAATACTTCTAAATATCTTCCTTTTTCATGGGAGGGATAGAAATTAGACCTTCCCTTTAAAGATGAAGAAACATTCGGACAAACTTCTGTTGGTGATTCTGTTGGTTGTTTATTGTCCCTTGATTCTAATTGGACATTCTCATTACGTTTTTCAAAAAAACGTTTTATTGTTAATTTTTTGAGAAATTTTTGGTTATCAAGAAAAAGGTCAAAGGATTTTATTCCTGCGGTCGGTGCGAATTTTAAACCTTTATTTAATAAATTCAATTCATGTGAAGTTAATTCTATACCTGATATATTAAAAATACCTGATGTATCTTTTATTGTTGTGAGTGGAGGGTTAGTGAAAGGAGCGGATCTTCCACTTCTTCTAGTTCTATATGTGGTCTTTTCTTTTTTGGGGAACTTAAAATCTGAAACCTGTTCTTGACATTTAGAGTATTTTCTTTTTTTAGGGATGGCTCCCTGTCTAAAAAAACCGAAGGTGTATTTTTGGTTAGATTGTGCGGTGCGTGATGTACTTCCATATCACTTATACTATCTGGTCTAATTCTGTCACCTTTAACTCTGTTCCATTTGGTGTCTAGACCTCTATATCTTTGGGACTCAGAGTCAGAATGTGGTACAGTTCTTTGTACCGAATTAATTTGTTCTTTTTTCTCCCTTTTATTTTTTGACCAGTTTCTGATTTTACCTTCCTTATAGTCAATTTGGTCTCTTTTGAATTTACTAGCTTTGATATTGGAAATCCTGTCATCTACTGTTTTTATTTTTTATTTTAGGATTTTATAATTATCCTCCACAACTCTAATGTCTTTATGTGAGACAATTTCTCTTTCTAGAGTCTGAATTTCTTCTTCTATGATCTTTAGTGATCTTTTTTGAAAATCAATCAGACTTTGAATGTATTTTTTTGAACATTCATCACTAGCTTTAAACCACGGTGGAACGCGGAAGTGTCATGGCATAGAGCCGCACGTTATGAACGCCATGCGTTCCAACTTGGAACGCGGAAATGAATACATCTAGCCGCACGTTATGGACGCTATGCGTTCCAGCTTGGAACGCGGAAATAAAAACATCTTGTTACATCCACCGGAAGTGATCACGATGGATGTCCAATCAAAAACCGAGAAGTCCGAACCCGGAAGTGAATGAATTTTCCGTGGCAATTTCAAATGGTGAAGGCTATATAAAGAAAACAGAATTTTTAATTCTTTATCCCTGAAGAAGTCTTTCAAAAGACGAAACGCGTTGGATATTTTGCTACAGAGAGACTCCTTCTCCTGGGTACCACTTGTTAGTGGTGATATGCTGCTATGAATTTTATTTGATGTAAGTGCATTTTGTATAAATAAATTAATTTTTATCTACAATACTGCTCTATATACCTCTTTTTCTTCTGAGGATTGAGCGTCTTGAATTTGCACCTTTGGTCCGTATATACAAGCTTCCTAAGAGAAGAACCCTTTATCCACATACCCTATGGAAGGGAGACAAGTTCAGATCTACAGTTTGGTCCTGTAAGTTCTCTACCTCCGGGAGTGTATTATACATTGACTGTACATGCTTCACTATTGTGTGATTTTTCTTATATTTTAGATCTTGTGAAGGAAGTTTCTTGTATTATCTACAGGTTGTATATATTTTTTGTGCTACCCCTTTAATCTATACTAGTATTTTATACAGTATAGATTTACTTTTTTGTTCATATTATATTGGTGTATGTGAGGTACACTGTTGGGTGTTTGGCACGTTTCCTCTTGTCTTGGTTGGGAGATTATATAGTACCTTTTTCTTTTTTGCATATACTATTGTATTCCTCACTTGGTACTATATACTCACATGGCATTTAACAATGTTTATCACGAAATGCGACAAGAACGCAACAAAAGGATTAATTTATTATTTCATCAAAAGAATGTGGTCCTTGATAATTCTCTTTCTAAGAGTTTTGAAAAATTGGAATTGCTATTAGAAAAAGAGACTAAAAAATGGTGGGAGATTACCTCCCTTGAACAGTACCTAGCATCCAATATTGTTCCTAGAGGCCTTAGAGTATTAAAAACACCTGCTTATGGCCTGGAGGATCAAATACTAATAGATGAATGGTTTAAAGCTAGTGATGAATGTTCAAAAAAATACATTCAAAGTCTGATTGATTTTCAAAAAAGATCACTAAAGATCATAGAAGAAGAAATTCAGACTCTAGAAAGAGAAATTGTCTCACATAAAGACATTAGAGTTGTGGAGGATAATTATAAAATCCTAAAAGAAAAAATAAAAACAGTAGATGACAGGATTTCCAATATCAAAGCTAGTAAATTCAAAAGAGACCAAATTGACTATAAGGAAGGTAAAATCAGAAACTGGTCAAAAAATAAAAGGGAGAAAAAAGAACAAATTAATTCGGTACAAAGAACTGTACCACATTCTGACTCTGAGTCCCAAAGATATAGAGGTCTAGACACCAAATGGAACAGAGTTAAAGGTGACAGAATTAGACCAGATAGTATAAGTGATATGGAAGTACATCACGCACCGCACAATCTAACCAAAAATACACCTTCGGTTTTTTTAGACAGGGAGCCATCCCTAAAAAAAGAAAATACTCTAAATGTCAAGAACAGGTTTCAGATTTTAAGTTCCCCAAAAAAGAAAAGACCACATATAGAACTAGAAGAAGTGGAAGATCCGCTCCTTTCACTAACCCTCCACTCACAACAATAAAAGATACATCAGGTATTTTTAATATATCAGGTATAGAATTAACTTCACATGAATTGAATTTATTAAATAAAGGTTTAAAATTCGCACCGACCGCAGGAATAAAATCCTTTGACCTTTTTCTTGATAACCAAAAATTTCTCAAAAAATTAACAATAAAACGTTTTTTTGAAAAACGTAATGAGAATGTCCAATTAGAATCAAGGGACAATAAACAACCAACAGAATCACCAACAGAAGTTTGTCCGAATGTTTCTTCATCTTTAAAGGGAAGGTCTAATTTCTATCCCTCCCATGAAAAAGGAAGATATTTAGAAGTATTTAATGATTTGGTTCAGAATGACCTTGACAAAATTCAATGGAAACATAAAGATTCTAAATGTAATTTAACAAATAAAGAAAGACAAGCTCTAAATACATTAAAAAAGAATTATAATTTGGTTATAAAAGAGGCCGATAAAGGAGGTGGAACGGTCATCATGAGTAGGGAATATTATATGCAAGAAGCTTACCGAATTTTGGGAGATGAGTCTACATATAAAAAGCTTGCTAATGATCCCACAAAACCTTTTTTGGAAGATTTGAGATCTTTACTCCAGAAGGGTTTGGATCAAGCTATTATTTCATCAAAGGAATTTCAGTATATTTTTAATCCCTTTTGTAAAACAGCCATTTTTTACTTTCTCCCCAAAATCCACAAATGTGTAACGACCCCCCCAGGTCGACCCATTATCAGTGGAATTAACTCTTTATCGTGTAATCTCTCTGAATACGTGGATTTCTTTTTAAAACCTTATGTATCTTTGTGTCCCTCTTTTGTTAAAGACACTACTCATATTCTTCAAAGTTTACAGTCATTCATTTGGAAACCATCTTATATATTAGCTACAGTGGACGTTACCTCCCTGTACTCCAATATCCCTCATGTTAAGGGTTTGGAGGTTATCAGAGACGTTCTAGTCCTACAACATGTTTTAAACTCCACTCAGATCGATTTTTTGGTGTCCTGTATCCAATTCGTTTTGGAAAAGAAATTTTTTTTGGTTTGATACTGCTTTTTTCTTGCAGCGATGTGGCGTCGCCATGGGGACAAGGTTCGCCCCAAGTTTCGCCAACTTATATGTATCCCATTGGGAAGCCTCATGCATCCAGCTGGGTCCTTGTATGGGGGGGAGCCTTGTCCTATGGCGGCGTTACATCGATGATATACTTATTATTTGGGAAGGAGATGTCCGGAGTCTAGAAAGATTTATTGAAAGCATTAATTCTAACGACTATAATCTTAATTTTACCCATAACATTCATCCGTTTACCATAGATTTTCTGGATCTTACTTTATATGTAGAAAATGACACTTTGAACACAAAAACCTTCTTTAAAAAAACTGATTGCAATACAGCAATAAAAAAGACTAGTTTACACCATCCAGTATGGCTAAACAATATCCCTAAAAGCCAAATAACCCGAATGAGAAGAAACTGTTCTAGTGTTCAAATGTTTGAAGAGCAATCAAAATTAATACAAAACAGATATGTGGAAAAGGGGTACAATATAGACCATATACAAGATGATATTGAAAAAATAAAGGACAAAGATCGTACAGAATTTTTGAAAGATAAAAATTTAAACCATAAAAATAAAAACAAAAATAACTATAGTTACAAAGATTTTGCATTTATTACCAAGTACAGTTCTGAAGCCAAGAAAATTGAAAAAATCCTTAAAAAACACTGGGCCATTTTAAAAAGAGATGATGTTTTAGGAGATAAAATTCCAGAAAGGCCTGTAGTTATATATAGGAAGGCAGACACCCTTAAAAATAAATTGGCACCTAGTTTGTTACCAAAATTGATTAAAGGTCCAAATTCAAAAAACTTTTTACAATCCACAAAAACTCCAGGTTTTCATAAATGTGGAACATGTTCCACATGTGTTTATCAAAAAAGAAAATCTACCTTTTTTGTGGGATTTTATACTAATCAAACATATACTATTAAGAAATTTATCCATTGTACATCCACATATGTGATTTACCTTTTACAATGTGGTTGCGGAGCTCAGTATGTGGGAAGAACCACCAGGACCCTACACACTAGACTCCGGGAACATTTTAATAATATTAGAAACCAAAAAACGGAACATAGTGTCCCAAATCATTGTAATTCTTGTCATCTATTTGATTGGTCTACCTTTATTGCTATTGGTATAGATCAAGTAACTCCCCATTGGAGAGGGGGAAATAGAACTAATGATCTAGCCAAAAAAGAGGCCTTTTGGATTTACACACTTAATACCCTTAAGAGAGGTCTTAATCAAGATATTGATCTGGCGGGCCTTTTGTAATTATTTATGTAACATGTTTGAATTTTTATATTTTGTTTTTTTCTTTATCTATATATATTTTTATAGGTATGGTTTTTAGATATGGATGTTTATTTAGATAGGGACTTGGGTATATATATGCTCTATTCTTCTATATACATATACATGTTTATACTATGTATTTTTTAGTTTGTGTTTTATAGAGTACTTGGATGTCATCCATATTTTGATAGACATATTATTGTTTTTATATTTCTTTGTTTTGTATATTATGTAACTAGATGGTCATTGGTATTTTCTCCCTGTGTCCCACTCTGGGACGTTCGGTGCCCCAAATGCAACTTGTGCGCCTGGGTCTGTCCGTGCGTTCCACGGTGGAACGCGGAAGTGTCATGGCATAGAGCCGCACGTTATGAACGCCATGCGTTCCAACTTGGAACGCGGAAATGAATACATCTAGCCGCACGTTATGGACGCTATGCGTTCCAGCTTGGAACGCGGAAATAAAAACATCTTGTTACATCCACCGGAAGTGATCACGATGGATGTCCAATCAAAAACCGAGAAGTCCGAACCCGGAAGTGAATGAATTTTCCGTGGCAATTTCAAATGGTGAAGGCTATATAAAGAAAACAGAATTTTTAATTCTTTATCCCTGAAGAAGTCTTTCAAAAGACGAAACGCGTTGGATATTTTGCTACAGAGAGACTCCTTCTCCTGGGTACCACTTGTTAGTGGTGATATGCTGCTATGAATTTTATTTGATGTAAGTGCATTTTGTATAAATAAATTAATTTTTATCTACAATACTGCTCTATATACCTCTTTTTCTTCTGAGGATTGAGCGTCTTGAATTTGCACCTTTGGTCCGTATATACAAGCTTCCTAAGAGAAGAACCCTTTATCCACATACCCTATGGAAGGGAGACAAGTTCAGATCTACAGTTTGGTCCTGTAAGTTCTCTACCTCCGGGAGTGTATTATACATTGACTGTACATGCTTCACTATTGTGTGATTTTTCTTATATTTTAGATCTTGTGAAGGAAGTTTCTTGTATTATCTACAGGTTGTATATATTTTTTGTGCTACCCCTTTAATCTATACTAGTATTTTATACAGTATAGATTTACTTTTTTGTTCATATTATATTGGTGTATGTGAGGTACACTGTTGGGTGTTTGGCACCCAAGAAGGAAGGCTATATAATCCAATTACACCATAAAGGCATACCATTTCTTAAAGAAGACATAAGGTAATTCAAAAGGCATATTTTGAACATTAGCGTGGGATCATTTTTCCGCTAGCTTGTACCAAGTGTAGTGGTAATGAGCATTTTTTTAATGTAATTTTTTTACTTTGTAAAACTTTTTTTACTTTGTAAAACCCGTTTTTAAACTTTTTTTACTTATTAAATGTTTTACACTTTCTTAACTTTTTTTACACTTTAACATTTTTTTACTTTTCTTTTACCGTTAACCCCTAACTAGCAGTAAGCAGCACTACCAGTAAATTCCCCCCTTTCCCATAACTCCCACCCACTCCAGCTAGCAAAATATATATAATTATAAAACATTTAAATTAATTAAATAAATCAAAAGTTAATCCTCAAGGGTTAAAATAAATTAGATTACAGTATAATACTGTGATCTGTATTTTGATCACTGTAGGCAGTGATCAACCGGCAGGGTAGGGGTTAATTTTTATTTAGACTGGGTAAAGGGGGGTGGTATTTTTTTTTTTTTTTACTTAAATATTACAAAAACATTTTTTTAATTTTTTTTTTTTTTACCTTTTTAAAGGTTATTTTAAAACTTTTTTTAACGTTAACCCCTAGTTAGCCTAACACCAAATTCCCCAATTCCCCACTAACTTCCACCAATCCCAGCTAGCTAAATATATAATTTTTAAATATTAAATTAATTAATAAAATAAATTTAACCCCCTGAGGGTTAAAAAAAAATATTAACCCTCAGGGGTTAAAAAAAAATCAGACAACATTAAAATGTATACCCTGCCAATTGATCACTGTAGTCAGTGATCAATTGGCAGGGAAGGGGTTAATTTTATTAAAGCAGGGGAAAGGGGGGGTGGGATTTAACTTTATTTAAATTTTTTTACACAGGGAGAAGATCAGCAGCACTGATCTGTCTCCCTGCACTTCACACAGAACCCGGAAGTGCAGGGAGGCGGAGGGTAAGTATACTGAGCACATGTGCTCGCTCTGACAGCCTGTCAGAGCGAGCACCAGTGCTGGGGCAGCCCGATCGGGTGCTCCCGGTCTGCCTCTAATACAGAGGCAGACTGGAGCACCGTTAACCCCGCGATCGCCGCAATCATGGCGATCTGGGGTTAACTTTAGTAAATGACGGAAATTTTCCGTCAGCGGTCCTTAACTGAAGGACAAGGTTGACGGAAAATTTCTGTCTGCGGTCGGGAAGGGGTTAATACAATCATGTTTTAGGCCATCAGCAAAAACAAACTGAAAATCAATGTATTTGGCTTCTGCTGAACAGTGCATCGAGGTCAGGCAGCTAGTGTCACTATTTCTTAAACCATCCAGAAAAGGTTTTACTGGAGTCCTCAGCAAAGATTCACAGCGGAAAATAAAATAAAGCCTAATTTCTATTTAATTAACTCAATGGTGAAATAATATAGCTTAATTCTTAATAAATCCCTGGTGTAATAAAAATATGACTTAATTGTTAATAAATTCATTGTGTAATGAAATTGCAGAATAACGTGGTATAACGCTGTTATGTGCAGAAGTCAGGCTTCACATTTAATGCGATAAACTCACCTAACTAATCATTAATTTATATAGCTGGAATAAATACAAATGTTTGATAATAATAGACAACTCTGTAGTATTTAGATATTTCATATAATTTATGTTTTATATAAAAAAAAAAGAACATTTCATATTACAAATTAGTTTTACATAAATGTCATGCATAAGTGCAATTGTAAATAATATATTTGTCCCGTGAGTTGTTTCAGTCAGCTGAGAAAAAATATTCTCATTCTCTATAGAACAGGTACAGACAGATAAAGAGTATATTTTATGTGTATAGCATAATAAAATCTGAATATATGTTTTTTGGGGGTGGGGAGCGGTTGTTTGGATTTCTTTGTCCCATGTAAAATTAGGACTAATTTATATTATGGATGTTATGTTCCATCGATCCGAAGGTTTAAAAAGGCTATGACAAAATAGTCATTTATTGCTATTGCTTATGCCAGTGGTTCTTAACTAATGGCATGGGACCCAGTCTTGGGCCATCGTACAATTTGTGAAGACAATTTGTTAGAACACGTGTGATACAGACAGCTTAAACATTCAGAAGAGTGTCATAAAGGTATTTTACTTTTTTTTAATATACCATATTGAAAAAACATTGAGCTAATTTTAACATGTGCTATTGCAGCAACAAAGAGATACCTTAATAAGAGACAATGTAAAATTGTCAATACATTTACAAGTCATATTAAGATCGTGGCAGGTGTTCTGCTTGATGCACTAACTGACCTTGATTCAGAAATGGTCATTAATAATGTCTTGGTGTGGTATATACTTTTGTATCATTTAATTAATGAACTAAAATTGTGAAATAATTTGACTATTCAGTAATCATATAATGAGTATATCAGGGAGCCGGGACCCTGGATATCTTCTTCCTTTCCATATTCCTATGGGGCATTAGAGAGCACTCTCAGTCAAGAAATTAGTAGGATTTATTTACATTCTATCATACTAAAACAAATAAATAAAACCAATACTGTATCATAAGGATTCAATCATTTCTAGTGGGATTGGGTTGGTGTGACCATTAATTTGTGCAGTTTGTATATCAGAAGTTTTCATTTCTACTTTGGTCTTTTGATGATCATATTTGGCCTCTTTGAACAAGGGCCGTAGTTTGCCACAAGAGAAAAACAGAGTGAATCGCAGGAAGCACGCAATGCAACTCGCAGAAATAAGGACAACTGTAAAAAAAGGAATGAGAAAGCCTCTTAACACACAATGTCAAAGTTTTCCATATCAAACATCAATTAGTAAGATGCATCCTCCAAAATGTATATTTACAAGCTACATCAGGGCTGTCCAACCTGCGGCCCCCCAGATGTTGCTGAACTACAACTCCCATGTTTCTCTGGCTATCTGTTTAATTGAAAGAATCATGGGAGTTGTAGTTCAGCAACATCTGGGGGTCCTCAGGTTGGACAGGCCTGAGCTACATAAAGCAATAAAAAAAAAATGAAGATCTAACAAGTTTTGAAAACTTCCATGGCTGTCTGTGATAGTTACTTCTCTTGATATGGGTATATGTGTGACCTATTGATCTTAGCCCAGGCTCACATAAATGGCAATACCCTGTAAATAAATACATCAGTGATCTTAGGGAAATGAGCTACATTCTACACAGCAACCCACCTGAATGTGAACTAGACATAGCAACTCAGCAGAATGTACGTACGACATTAGCTGTTCATGGGAGTATAAACTGCATGCATGCACCACTCACTGGATTGTGAGATATGTATATCAACAGCTCAAATAAACATGTACTACATAGAGCGGCAACTGTGTGTGGCTTGTGAGCTTCAGGCCGTGCACAAATACATGAACAGCACACTGGAATGCAAGATGTACACTGGAATAGTTCATTATATATATATATATACACACACACACTCATATTGAAACAGCACATGGGAGCACATTGTGTGCTATATAGATTAACAGTTCATGGGAGTGTGAAATAAATAAGATCATTTATATAGCGCCAACATATTCTGCAGTCATTTAAAATTATAGAAAAGGGGTATTTGAAGGGGAAGAAGGTCCTGTTCAAACAAGCTTACAATCTATGAGGGTTTGAGGTGGGCAGATATATATCATTTGGTGTCTTGCATAAGGACACTTACTGATAAGGTTGTATGTAGCTCTCTATGTTTTTATCTTACGTGGTACTGTCAGGATCCTATCCTGACAAACAAGACTTTTTATTCCGTTTATTCTGTTCCTTTAAAACCAAGTTACTGCACAGATTATGTTTTGCCTTCATCATCCTCACCTGCCTGGACTAATTAAGAAGCTACAAAAGGCTACACCCAACTCACCAGATTGCCTTTACAATGAAGTTGATGCTCATCTTGTAAGACTTCTGTTCCTGGCTCCTGTTAACCTACACCTTTATCCTGCCAACCTGCTCCAGCCCAGCCTAAACTAAGTTTTTATCCTGACTTATACCAACCCGCATAACCCTATCTGGACATTGCTGCTAACTCCTATTACAAGGTGTTATTTTCCTTTATCAGTCTTCCACCAACAGGGGGGCTGATTCACTAAGTTATGCTTTTCCCATTTTCCTGAAACCTTGTCCTGTTCCAATCTTTTCTTTTATACTTGACCCTCTATATTCAACCTATTCTTGTATCTATAGGTTCTCTTATCTTTCTACAACCTGTTTATAATTTATATAGGGCATGTTGCCTAAACCTTTGTTTCTCTTATTTTCCTTCTCCCTATTCTTTCACTTATAAGATATCCTGTTGTTTTCTATTATGTCCGAACTCTCCAATAAAGCCTCTAATGTTAACTGGGCTTCAAGCTTGGGCCTCCTAGTTCTAAAGCAATGTTACTACTGCTCTAACCAGATGAATACACATGCACGCACACACACCCTCCACCCCTTCCCGCAGACCTGCTCTAGGATTACAGATAAGTAAACTTTTGTTAAATAAATAACAATTTTCCTATAGACATAAAAGGTAGAATACAAATTCCATATATAATGTTTTGCATATACCGGTCACGTCACTACGCAAACATCATCACAAACACGTCTTGATGTCACGTGACCCCTCTACTCTTCCAGGTTCCACTCCGTCTTGAGAACTATTCTCACTGTATTGGTAAGCCACTTATTGGCATAAGTTGTCAGCACAGTTCCAATGCTCAACCCAGTCACCCCTTGCTACAGAATTGGTCTGCATGTTTTGGCCATGCAAGAGAAAAAAACATAATAAACAGAATGGGCCCGTATGCTAATCATTATAAACTATTTTACAGTTGTGGCTTACCTTTTAATACATCGGTTTCAGCCGTTGATGAAGTTTCTTTTCCAAAATAGACACCGACAGTAGCAACAATTGCCACAGGGTAAATTGTAAAGGTGTATCGTAAATATTTTTCAAAAACAAATGTTTCCATCAAAAACCTAAAAAAAGAAAAAACCCAAAAGGATGTCATATTGGTAATGTATTTAAATAGACATTCTTATTCACATTTTATACTTGATCAATCCCTAAAGCCAGTGATCAGTCCACTTGGGAGTGTATACTTTGACCAGAGATATTTATTCCTGGTAAACAAATTTTCTCATAGATCTTGTTGGAAGAGTTGGCATTTTTTAGTTAATTGATATTTTTTTTAAACCCTGCTGGTCAGATTTGGTAGCTGGTAAATATATATAATCAAATCCACATGAAATGACCATTTGGACAGATTACCTACAATCAAATAGATTATGCATTACTAACAAGGTTATTTACTAAAATGTGACTTGAGAATTTCAAATTCACTTGATTTCTCTTTGAAATTCATGCTTTTGTATTGCAAACTGTAATGCAACAATAGGAGATTTTTGTAATGGGAGGTTTTAGAAAGCAGACAGGTACCAGGGCCATTAGCGCATAACTTGTTAGTGTACCTTTAAAAGGAGGTCAGTAGCAACTGTGATATTATGTTTGCAAATTATCCTGAGCAATTTTATTCAACTGTGGAACACATTCAACCTTAGTTAACACCTATTTATATCACTACTAAGTAACCAAGTATATTTTAGTGTTTCCTGTGAATGTAGGTGCAGAAAACAAAAACAACAACAACAAAAAAAATTAACTTCTTCTCAGCTTTACAATTAAGGTATTTGGCAAATAAATGATAAAATAACTGCACAATACAGAAATGAAAACTGCACTTCTGGGACTTGACCACCAGAGGACAGCATAATGCTTTTAATATTCCATCTAATGGCAGACCATTGCAGTGCTTTCTTAATGTGTTTATTGATAGGCTATTCTAAAAAAAGTTCCCAATTAACATTATGATCAAAATCATATGACAACTCATTTAACAAGATATATTTGAAGCCTTTCCAAACCTCTAAAGGTTTCTCATTATTTTTTATTTTGGTTTATTACATCTATGCTAACTATAAGAAAGTTATATGATTACTAAAAAAAATCACACATATACGAAATGAAACCACACTATTAATAGAAATGAGTTTTCCTTGTTTCTTAGCTGAGCTAATTGTAAGTGGTTGTCAGGTTGATGCTGGCAGTGGATTTTGGCACCGTTTAAACAACAACAATTAAATTGATAATTAAATAACATTAACATCAAGTGCCAAAGATATTACATTAAGTGCTTCAACATGCTTAATATTACATTCTGAGGCAGGTACAGAAGAACAAGCGATGTTCAGTTTGTTTGTCCAACTTAATCGTTCCAATAGTTGGTAGAATTTCAAAAAGAGTACAGGGTTACACACAAAGTGTGAATGACCTGGAATTTAAAGCACTATAACATACAAATCCTTAGTGGTTATGGTGCCAGCAGTGTTGTGAAGTCCACCGAAAATAATGTGTCAAACCATTTAAAACGGTTTTGAAAACTTACCTGTGTCTCACTCCCGCTTCCCTGCAAACGTTACAAGTTATATAACCTATTGCCAAAATGTCAATATATTAAACAAACATTTTGCAAATGGACGGGGGTCCAATCATCTTGGACAGCCCCCTTTGACAGGCAGAAGTCAAAGGCCTGATCGCCATAGTGACTGTTGCAATCATGGTAGTTCTACAACTGTATATACATTATATAATGATATCTAAAGGGTCTTTTCCATTTGTGGCAAGCGTTCATGGAAAGTATTCTGTTTGTCTTTGTGAGTTAATAGGTGGTTTTCCAGAATCCCCATCAAGCAAGCTGGTAAGGCATACACTTTCTTACTTCATCTACCATTACCATAGGTATTATAAAATTGTCTCATCACCCCTCTCTAGCTGGTGATTATCCTGACACTACTATTATACAATATACAGTTACAATCCCCACAAACATTTAGGACAATGGTATTCCAAAATGACGGCTAAGTCTACTCTTGGTTTTCTCTGTTCTACTGAATTCCTGCATACTGATTACAAAGCATTCCACTTCATAGTGGCACAATTTTAGACGCAGTTCCTTTACGGTAACAATGGTATTTCCTCACCACAGCATTTTATCCTAATGGGCATCATTCTTCTAGATTGTAAGCTCATGGGCTGTCCTACACAGTGGTTTGTAGGAGGATTAAAGCCAGGGGCATTGTCTACTTCTTTTTTATCTTTGTGTCTAGTTCTATATCCCTCTGTTTTGAAGCCACCCGTGCATTTTACATAATTTGTTCAGTGCTATGGATATTAGTGCTATAGAAGAACTGTACAATGAATAAACACAAAAAAAATATTCTGCTAAATGCCTCAATTAAATACAGAATAAAAAAAGCATAATCAGCGTTTTGCTCCGTAATAAACAAACTTTTATACAAATAATCAGTTCATTTTATGTTACAAAATTAGAGCATTAACAAACAAACTTACCAGAATACCAGGGCAAAGAAAACCAGGCAAAGAACCATACTGCTGACCCCAGGGTCTCTTATAGGGACATAATATTTTAACACCATTCCAAAATTAATAATGGTAGCAATTGAAGTCCATGTAGCATACATTGCCAATCCATTATGAACCTAAAGTAGAAATAATACAAATTGACAATATTTAAATAAAGTGGTTCTTACCTTTAATTTATTTTGGCTTGAGTAGGGCAACAATGTTCCAGTTTGGTGCATTTGTTATATCCTTTTACGTAACATGAAAACCATCTATGTGCATGCATTCACAGACATAATGTCATTGCGTAAGTCTGTCAGTACCAATGGTGTGTGTGTGTGTGTGTGTGTGTGTGTATATATATATATATATATATATATATATATATATATATAATTATTATTATTTTTTTTTTTTTCCTAATTCCAGTCCAGAAAAGTTTAAGAATATAAGTGGAGCCTAGAAACCTATTGATTGCACTTTACCGACTAGGTCGCTAGTTGATATTTTTTTTTGTAGAGGTGGCCTGCCTGTCATTGCAGTCTCATATTTTATAAAATGCAAGTTTTATAATGGAAATATAAATATTGCCAACAAACCAAAAATTGGACATTGCTTAAACTCACCAAAATTCTTGTGCACCATAGGTCTACCCGATAATTTTCTGCCAATATTTTTCTATGCCTGTAGCATCTACTGCATGATATTTGAAGCATCATAAAGCACGTGATTGGAATTAAGACCAAGAAAACATTGGAAAATATAAGATACCTACAAAAACAAATCAAAACAAGGTATTTAGACAAACTTTATACAGCTACAGTGAGGGAAAAAAAGTATTTGATCCCCTGCTGATTTTGAATGTTTGCCCACTGACAAAGAAATGATCAGTCATCTTAATGGCAGGTGTATTTTAAAAGTGAGAGACAGAATAACAAAAAAAATAAATAAATAAGATAAGCATATCAAAACGTTGTAAATTGATTTGCATGTCAATGAGTGAAATAAATATTTGATCCCCTATCAATAAGCAGGATTTCTGGCTCCCAGATGTATTTTATTCAGCACTCTCTTAAAGGATGTGCTCCTAATCTCAGCTTGTTACCTGTATAAAAGACACCTGTCCACAGAAGCAATCAATCAATCAATCAGATTTCAAATTCTCCACCATGGCCAAGACCACTGTTTAAGGATGTCAGTGACAAGATTGTAGACCTACACAAGGCTGGAATAGGCTACAGGACAAGCCAAACAGCTTGGTGAGAAGGTGACAACAGTTGGTGCAATTATTTGCGAATGGAAGAAACACAAAATAACTGTCAGTCTCCCTCGGTCTGGTGCCCCATGCAAGATCTCACCTCGTGGAGTTTCAATGATCATGAGAATGGTGAGAAGTCAGCCCAGAACTACACAGGAGGATCTTGTTAATGATCTCAAGGCAGCTGGAACCATAGTCAGCAAGAAAACAATTGGTAACACACTATGCCGTGAAGGACTGAAATCCTGCAGCGCTCGCAAGGTCCCCCTACTCAAAAAAGCACATGTACAAGTCCATCTAAAGTGTGCCAATGAACATCTGAATTATTCAGAGGAGAACTGGATGAACGTGTTGTGGTCAGATGAGACCAAAATTGAGTGCTTTAGAATCAACTCAACTCACCGTGTTTGGAGGAGGAGGAATGCTGCCTATGACCCCAAGAATACCATCCCCACCATCAAACACGGACAGGGCCACGTACCTTCAAATCTTGGGTGAAAACCTCCTTCCCAAACATCAGCCTCGAAACCTTAGTGACTTGGAGAGTTTCTGCAAAGAGGAGTGGGACAAAATCCCTCCTGAGATGTGTGCAAACCTGGTGGCCAACTACAAGAAACATCTGACCTCTGTGATTGCCAACAAGGGTTTTGCCACCAAGTACTAAGTCGAAGTTGTCAAATACTTATTTCATTCATTGACATGCAAATAAATTTATAACATTTTTGACATGCGTTTTTCTGGATTTATTTTTTGTTATTTTGTCTCTTACTGTTAAAATACTCCTACCATTAAATTATAGACTGATCATTTCTTTGTCATTGGGCAAACATTCAAAATCAGTAGGGGATCAAATACTTTTTTCCCTCACTGTACCAATGACAAGAGTTGATGTCAAATCTATGGTCAAAGCAAAAGTATTCATAGGAATTCTGGGCGACTGCAGGTTCGTATGCAATCCCAACTCTGAAATGTTAGGTGGACGAATCATGAAACCAATTAAATGGACAATGGGGGAAAAAAATTATGATTTAATATTTAAGGGATCCTAAATGCTGCTTATATTTACAGATCAAGTGAGAGTCTCCTCCTTTCCTTTCTGTTGGTTACTTCTTTTTACTTGATCTGTCAACCAAATAGCATGAAAATGAGCCTATATTTGCATTAGACTCACAAGCCCATTTTTGCATCATTTTCGTTTGTGTGGTTTTTGCAGACTTTTTTTGCATAGCATGGATGAAATACATCTGAACTGAAACGCCACATGGACAAATCCCAAATTGGCCAAAACTATTATTTGAGACGAACCACTTTGGACAAACCAAATTTCTATTGATGTGAAGTCTCTGCTCTTGGTCGAGACCAGAATGATGGAGCATGCAAGGTACACATATATTATATTTAAAGACATATTTATTTCTTCCTTGCTCCCTCCCTCTGTAGCTGACATAAGAAAATAGATAATTCTTCAACAAACTAATCCTAATGTGCTGTCTGCATCTCATTTTGCTAATAAGAATCAGCCTGAAAACATTATTTTCTAAGGAAAAAACAACAACTTACTCTTTGTCCCAAATGAATAGCCATCCAATGTTAATTGAATTGTTCAGTATCCACATAGTAAAAAATTCAGGAGGGTGGATTCCTAGTTTTGCATAAATATATTCATCTTTACTTCTGGGAAAGCAAACAAAGAAAACATGCATATTATATCTACAGACGTGTGTTATTTAGCTTCTAGTTGTACCCCTAGGTAAGTAAATATAATAGTATTTACATTTTTATTTAAATGGGCCAAATGGTTCTTATCTGCCGTCCCATCCTATGTAATGGGAGGTTCCTTTGAAATAAAAGCCTACTTTCTCAGTATGAAAAGTGATAGTCAGGGCCATACGTTGACCGAGTCATGCTTGGCTTTTTGTTTGCATCATGGCTTCCCATCACTAGTGGGTATGTTGCAAAAGTAAATCGAGTATAATAAACCGCATGCAATCTAATCTATAATCACCAGGAGCATTTAAAAAAATGAAATGTGTAAAAAGGGATCAGGAAAAAGCATTGATTTCCATTTAATGTACAGAACTCCACAAAAAGCTTAATAATTTAGCAGACTAGAACCCGTTATTTGCTGCAACCTTAACAGTATAATAAATACACTTGGCTGATTTCAATATCTTATTGTATCTTCTGATCATCATTTCTAATCGCAAGAAAGTACCAGTTTCACTCTAAATGTCTATTGAGCTCTTGCAGAGAGCTCATATTGTAAAACTTGGGCACTTGAACTTTGCAATATTATATTTCCACTTTTTTATTAATTTAACTTGAGAAACATATTTACTGCACTCTAGAACATACACAGTGTTTGCTCTAACAGTACTTTTAGCAGTGACATTTTATATATGATTGAATACAGCTATCAAGTTCTGCTATATGGCAGTTTTCTGAACAGAATATAAAACGCTACAGTGCATTGGACTACATAAAGTACAACATCAAATATATTTGATGTTCTATTGCACCAACTAAAGTAAGAAAAGGAATATATCAGAGCAAAATACACCCTTCTTATTTGAAATCAG
This sequence comes from Pelobates cultripes, assembly GCA_933207985.1. NCBI lineage: Eukaryota > Metazoa > Chordata > Amphibia > Anura > Pelobatidae > Pelobates > Pelobates cultripes. Next base: position 221,281,869 of record OW240915.1, read on the forward strand.
ACATTTTAAATTGTAGTAAAATGGTGAAAATTTATATATGGTTTTGCTTGATGTGCATTTCTAAATAAAATAAGTGGTTTCTGCATTGCACCGAATTCTGTGTTGCATTGATTTATTATTAGTAATTGTCCATCCTCACGACGAAGCATTAAATACAAAAGATATCCTCTTCTGTAATTGGAAACTAGTTAAATATAATTGTATCGATAGAGGATAACTGATTGTTACATAAGCTGTAACTCAGAAGGGAGCACAGCAGCAAAGTACACTTAGCTGCCACATTTTCTTTTTGAAATTGCTCTTCCCTATGAACCAAATAAAAGGTGCTAACTACATAGAATCGTAATCACTGTAACTATGTAAAATATTAAAGGGACACTATAGGCACCCAGACCACCTCAACTTATTGAAGTGGCCTGGGCACAGTGTCCCAGGTCCCTTAACCCTGTAAAGGTAATTATTGCAGTTTTTAATAAACGGTAATAATTAATTTAAGGGCTAACTTCACCTCTAATGGTTGTCTACAAGACAGTCACTAGAGGGACTACCGAGTCACTAGGCGACTTTTGTTTGCCTAACTAATGCCGGACATCCTCATGCGATGCACGAGGACATCCAGCGTCGCTCGAAACCCCATAGGAAAGCATTATAGAATGCATTCCTACAGAGGAAGTAGTAATGCGAATGCGGCCATAATTTTGAAACGTTGCACATACAGAGAGATCCGAGGTTGCCGATGGAGGTGTAATTACACCTCTGACAGTGTTATGCCAGAACATAACGACAGCTCCAACTAATGTAAATTCACTGCATATTGGGCATCTGTCAGCACACATAGCATGCTGCCGACATGGCCCCCACATGCCGTTTAAGTGCTCCCTTCAGCCCATCCTCTGGGGTGTCCCTCCTGCAGTCAGAGGGAATGACCCTACCAGTGGAGACTCAGGTCGCAGAGAGAACTTGTCCTTAGCGTAGGATCACAGGTAGGGTTTTCCTTTTTATTTTTCATTTGAAGAGTGGGTGGTAGGTATGACAGAAAGGGGTTACTATACCAAAAGTCTAATGCTTCCTGTTTTTTGTTTGGAGTAACCCTTTAATACATCTGTCATTTGATGCAACTGCTCATAACATATAAACATTTTAGATATTATTCCTGATGACATGGCTCTGAAGGTTATCGACTAATCAGTCTTTGGGTCACATGTCTAAAATGATCACATGATATATCCAGACCAATTTGTGAGTAGTGACAAATTGATATAATAATAAATAAATAATTATATTATATAACAGTTACAATGGTTGTTTGCTAAAGTTGTCATTAACTCAATTCATTCAGGCAACTTCAATCTTAGGACAAAGTAGCGAAACAGGAAAATTCTCTAAATCAGCTGTATGTCTAGCTCACCTGTTTGGGTCTAAAATTATAATTCCTGGTGGATGGCTTAGATAAAATAGTATATGTATGTAGTTATGTATTTATTTATTTACCTTCTGAAGAGCGTGGAGAGGACATACACAATCCAAAGTCCATTCCAAATGTAAATTACAGACCAAATAGAAAACGTCCAGCCCGCAGGAGTTACATCCAGAGGGTACTTATCAGAAACATTACTGGCTATTGTATTGAATAATCCTAATATAAAGACAGAATTACACTTTTTTTGTAAAATAAAATTTTATTGTGTACTGCATAGTTAAACAAATGGCATTGAAACAATTATTATTTATACAGTTATTTTGATGAAACAGCTTTATGATTTCAAGTGATAACAAACATTCCTTATCTTTGCAAAGAATATTAGTTCTACCATAACATATTTTGAATTGGTTCTCTAATTATGGGCCCAAATGGCCTATTTATAAGAAAAATCAGATTCCCCACCATCCCCCACCTATTCCAATTTGCAATTCCCTTTGCCAATTCTCTACAATTCTCAATTTAGTGAATACAATCCTTACATTTTAGTGTTGCCAGCTATTTACTATCTGGCTTTCAATAGACGTAAAAGTATGTCCACTGAACTGTAATTTGCGTTAACTGGCAAGTTACAAAAAGTAGAATATAATCTACCAACCAGTAAGTTATGGCTAGTTGAGAATAACCTTGCAAAATTTAGTCACAATGGAAATATTTCCCAGCCTTGTTAGTTTGACCTATATATTTGCATCAAATTAGTAATTGAACAAAATAAAATTCAATATGGTTAACTTGAAGATAGCTTGCAGCTTGACAGTAAGGCTTACGTTTTGCTACTCTGCTGTCATATCACCATAATTTACCATTTGGAGAATTAAAATGTTTTAATGTATACAAGCATTTAACTCTGTAGTAATCAAATGCAGTAGTAGTTTCATACATGTCCTACAATTGTTTTGCTTTTTCACTTCCTGGTTTTACCTAGTTGCTTGCCCTAATTAGAGCCGACTAGAAACTGTTCCAGGAAATTAACAAAGTTACACAATGCATAAACATAGCACATTAAAAGGCAAAACACTTTAAAAGCATATCATTAATGTACACTATAGTAGAAATTGACTGTTAAAAGGCTTACAATGGACTTACCCCCTTTTCCAATAGCTGAAATAACATTGAATATTACAGTGCAAATGTAGGAGACCACGGAGAGGATGATGAGTGCACCGAGAAGCTTGTTATAGGCCGACATTGTATATGTGAAGAAAGTCTAATTCTGTAAAACTCTGGAATTGTTGATTGGACCTAAAATGCTGAATATCGGTTGCTGGCTTTTTATATACACAAGCTTACATCTCTCAGATACACACACACCGGTCTTATCTTTAAAACTTTGACCTCGAGTAGTAATGAGTCTTATGAAATCTCAACAATAAATGGAAAATAGTTTACTACGGGCAATAAGCCAAACTTGTGTAACAGAATTCATAAGGTCGATAATTGTCATCTTATGTAAAAAATGTCACACAGTTATTTACAAACTTAAGGATTCAAAGTGAATTTCAAATCTAAGGCAAAAGTAGCCAAATTGGCCTAGAGTATTTTTCCAGTTCAGCTCTTTTGACCTTCTTGCTTTGAATTCTCACTCTAGTGAATAACCCTTGACTTGTCTTGGACCTCATACTATACTGAAAACGTGACCATTCATGACTGTTGAGAAACAAATCTCTATATAATTAATGCTAACTCAATTTATGTCATGTTTCCAGTCATGGAATCTGGTGGCACTGGGACACCCCATTCCATATAGAGTGCATGGAATGCCTATGGAATTCCGTTCTTTACCTATTGACACCACAGCAGTGCATCTGTGTTGCTCTTAGTGGATATATATTTTGAATTAAGGCAGCTTTTTTGAGGCACATTATGGAGAACTGGCTTGTATGTCTACAGCACCCTAAAATCTCTAGTAGGGTTATTTACTAGAGTAAGATCTGTCAAAAATTTTCATTTTAAGGCGAAAATTGCCAACCTGGAAGCATAGTTGACTTTTTCCACTTTTGATCTTGAATTTGAAATTCACTTTGAATTCACTTTAAGTTTTTGACAATTCTCACTTTTTAGTGAATAACCTTGGTAGAGCCCTTTGTATGTCTTGCAAATAAATTTTACTTATATGTCCACTTTTGGGCATGGGCCTCCTTTTAAATGAACACATACAGCACCATAACACTGAGTTGTGTTTCAAAGCTGTTGTAAACAGCTGACGCATACTCCAAGGAATCCATGTATAAAGTGGAATTATGAGGCAAAAATGTGGTCTTTGTTAAGCTAATTTGCATACGCCTACCCAGAATCCCCGTCAGTAGTTGGAGCACTTTGTAGGAAGAAGTGAGTGTAGGAAAAGCAAGTCTTATGGCTTGACTGGTGTGTGTATTTGTGTTTAACTATCCACTTAATTCAGGTGGAAGGGGTTTTCATCCACACTCCCCCCCACCACAACTGTGTTAGTATGTGTGTGTGTATATATATATATATATATATATATACACATATGTCAATGTGTGTATCTGTGTGTCGGGGGGGGTATATGTGTGTGTATGTGTCAGTGTGTATCTGTGTGTTAATATGTCTGTATCTCAGTGTAAGTATGTATGCATTTGGCATTGTATGTGTGTACCCTGTTTCCCTGAAAATAAGACATCCACCGAATGCTGGAAATATAAGCCCTGGGGATGCTGGAAATATAAGCAATGCCCCGAAAAATAAGCCCTAGTTGCTAGTTCGCTAATCTATGTCCAGGGGAGTTTCGCCGAACATAGATTCACGGGATTCCATGCCCTAGTGAGAATTCCACTGAACGTAGACCTACTTTCTAGCACATGCTTGCTACCATTTTCCTCAAAAATAAGACATGCCCCGAAAATAAGCCCTAGTGCGTTTTTCAGGAGGAAAATTTATATAAGACCCAGTCTTATTTTTGGGGAAAGACGGTATGTGCATACATCGAAGCAATCAATCACCAACACAACTTGCAAACACACTACTGCAAGCTAACACAAATATTACATACAAACACACCCCTGCATTCAAACTCCAAAATTATAGAAAAAACACACCCCTTCACTTAAACACCAATACTACACACAGTTGTATATCCGCATTTAAAAGCTAACATAACATACAAACACACCCCTGTATTAAAACACTACAATTATATACAAGCACCCCTTCAATCAAACACCAACACTACACATTAAAGCACACCTGCATTTAAAAGTCAAGACTACATAGAAACACACCCTGCATTCAAAAGCAAACACTACACACTACACTGCCTTTTGGCCACTCTTGCACGAGAGGGGGCCCAAAAAAAACCTCTTGCACCAGGGCCTTCTCTATATTAGTTCAGCCACTGCCACTCACATCTGGAGAGCGGTCAACACAGCTCAATAAATCATGCTCTTCGTATACAGAGCAATGACAGGCTATTTCAATATAGCACACACACTTTATTTACAAACAATAAAATCTATATGAAAAATTGTAAGAGTGACTAATGGCATTGCCTCCTCCACCTCAGGAGATCCCAATTGGTTCTCACCTAAGCTATCATTAGCATAGTCCGTAACAGTTTATTCTATTCACTAATCAATAGGTCTGTCCATAAAAAAAGTCCAGCCATTGTTAATATAACACAATATCGATGTAACGTGGCAGCCAAGGAAAATGGACTGGAGCATGCATGAACAATGACAATTTAACTGTACTAGTCAGTGGGGGCGCAAGACACCATTCAATGAGCATGTTTACTATTTAGCAGTCATATTCAAAATGACTTAGTGAGTAGAGCAACAAATCTGCATATAATTTAGCATTAAGCTTGAACTTTCCTCAACGGATCTATTTGGATGATTTAGAAGACTTTCAGGGACGATGCAATGAGTGCAGAGCAAATAAAAGTGGCACAAACACTTCAAAGATGATCAAGAATCAGTTTAAAGATTTGGCGCCCTACAATTTGTAGCTTGTTCCAAAACTAAAATCACGTTTCAAATGGAAGAGATTTCAGACCATCAATGAGATTCAAGTAAATACGACTATGCAGCTGATGGCGATTCCAACAAAGGATTTGCAGAGTATTTTGAACAGTGGAAAAGAACTGGAAGAATTGTGTGAGGTCCCAATATGCCTACTTTGAAAGGGACTAAGACATCATCCTATGTACATGTTTCTCGTGTCTTGTATTAATATTCTTCTCTATAAGTCTGGATAAGTTTCAGACAGACCTCGTACTACTGCTTTATAAAATTAGTCAATAAACTAGATCTCTTACTCATATTGTCTATTTTATCACCGTAAGAATTACAGCCCGCTTGAGAACAGTCCGTGTCCACTGCCTCTTCATCTGCACCTAGAAGCTCTTGCACTAAGCTAGGCTGGCAATGCAGGAAGGAGCTCATTGCCTGAAAGTGCTCAACTGATGCTCTCTGCCAATGTGCTGACTTTGAACTCCAGGGCTTGGCTCAGTGGGGCTCCTTGCAAGAACTTGTTGCTATAGAGGATGTGGAGGTGGATGTCGAGAGGCACCCAGGTAAGTTGTCAAACCATTCTTAAATGGTTTGGCAACAGACACTGAGGGTGGTTTTGCCAGTGCACTAAACCATTACCACGGGCTGTAGAGGTTATCTTGCTTGGAGTGTTTATTTAATTTGCAAAAATTATGAATTTGGTAAATAACATTCTCAGTGTTGGACATGATCATTCTTAGGAATGACACCAATCGTGTTTTGTCTGTCTGGAGTTGTTTGAAAGTGTAAAGTTGACCAAAAAAATTAGGTGGTTTCACACTAAGGGTTTCTGGTAAGAAAAAGATAAAATGAATGAATGAGGGAAGGCTGAGAAAGGAGCAAAACAGAAGAAATAAATTAGCCACTTTTATTGCTTAACTTAAATTCAACGTCAGTTTTGTGCATTTTACCTGCTTCGATTTATTTTTTAAACAATTGTTATTCTTTTACACTTTCAGATAGCCACATAAAAAACCCAGGTGTCCTAAACAGCAGAATCTTATGTAAACTTACAAAGTACTTATATAAGGCAAAGCCAGTGTTTCTATTATCATGCATCAAAGCTTGTGTAAGACAGTGTCAATGCTTGTGCAAGGCAACGTGAAAGCTTGTGTAATGTAACACTGCAGCTGTTAACTATTAAACTGAAGAGTAATAATAAAAATGTATTGGAAACACTGCTTCACAAAACACTTTATGTAACATAGTTGAATACACTAATAATAACTGCCATTTGAAGACGGGTGTTTTTTTTCTTAAGAAAACATTTGACTTTTGTATTAGTTCCAATGCAAATACCTTCTAAATAAACACACAGAGGTCAAGTTTCAAGAAAAAGTTTTAGATCAGAGTAAAATTTCTACAAAGGAATCGTTAGACATTTTGTCACTATTAGCAGTTTTTTTAGATGGCATTGACATTTTCTATGAATAAAAATATATATATATTTATATGTCCTGAGGGATGTCCCATACTGGGACTGAAACATCCACCTTTTTTGCATCACTGTATGCAATTTATCATGTGCACATTTTAACTATGAGGAAATAAATGCTACGTTTTAACCAAGACCGTGAGTGCAGACTACAATACTCTCTCTCTCTCTCTCTTTATCTATCTATATATCTATCTATATATATATATGTGTGTATATATATATGTATATATATTTGTGGTCAGAATTTAAATCGTATATGGAAATAGAGGACAGAGGGAAAGTTGGTAGTGATGTGCCAAAACAAACGTATGGGTAGGCCTGTAATAAAGAGGGAACACCAGAGGTAATGTGATGATGATAATAATAGTAAGTTATTAGAGGGAGTGGTGGGTGGGGTCGCTCAAACAGGCGACGGCATAGGTAAGCAGGGGGGTAGAGTTTATATAGGGAAATCTCCTCCCACAAATTCAGGCCTATGGCCTTTTACTTGTGGTCAGAACTTAAATTGTATATGGAAATAGAGGACGGGGGAAAGTTGGTAGTGGTGTGCCGAAACCAATGTACGCATAGGCCTCTAATAAAGAGGGCAAAAAGATATAGCAGAAAACACACTTTATTGCAAACTCATAATGCTAAACATTTAAAAGCTTTCCTGAGTTCTTTCTCAGGTTGCAGGATATAAGTGTTGTAGATGGAGGATTTCCATCTGCCCATTCTTTTAATGATATGCAATGGTATGTCTATACTAGAGACTGCAGAGGCTGCACCAATTCTGAAGGAGTGACCAGAAAATGAGGCGGGGTTGTGTCCCAGTGTTAGCAGCAATGTTCGAATGTGAAATATGAATTTGGAGGTGGTTAGTGGGTGTCCGTGAAGAAGTAATAAGGGAGAGTTAGCCAGAAGGCGTGTGGATAGAAATGAATCTAGTATATTTACGGGACACCAGAGGTTATCTGTTGAAAAGAGAGGGATTGTAGTAGGATTGTTTGTGTGGTTAGTTTTAGATGTATGTAATGAAATAACATAATGGTCGCCGTGTTTGACCATGTCCGATAATTTTAAACTTGTGCTGATATCGGATTGACGGATCACAGTGAACTCTCAGGGTGTAAGGAAGCCGTAGAAGTCAATGTAAATAGCTACTTTGATGATAGAGTTAGCCTGGGCGTTAAATGGGTTCGTGTCCAATAGATCCGAGATATTCCTGAATATGGGTCCGTCTATGGGTAGTCTGTAGGTAGTAGGAGGTCGATCTATTTTGTTGATACCTTTAAGAATGATTTTAATGTGGTATGAAGAAAGAAAAGGTGCTGTATACCTGTAAGATATAATTTGATAGTGTTATGTGCTAATTTGAGGTGTAAGTGACAAAAAGAGGCAAAAGCCACCATTGTCTCAATAAAGTAATTATCCAAAACATGAAACTCCCCACCAAATTTGCGGAAAACAGTCAACTCTCTATCGTATGCTGTCTTAGTGTTGGCTGACAGGGCGTTGCGTGAGAGTGATCGTGCGTGGGTCAATAATCGCGTTAGTACATGATTAGCTCCAGTAATGTCGGTATTCGGGATGGGAGCTCATTGGCAGAAGGATGCACCTTGTAGGATGCCTGAAAATTAGACTGGGACAAAGCGTCAGCTGCCGTATTTTGAATGCCTGGAATGTGTTTGCACACCAAGAAGAATTGAAGGCCGGTAAGGTAAGTGTTTCTTGAGGCCAAACATTCCTAAACCAGTGGTTACCAAAAATTGCATTAAACCCCGTGTGGGCTGCTGCATCAGTCCAAATTACGGGGGAGTGGTCGGTCAGTGGGGAGGATGAACATGGAGATGCCATTCCACTCTGCCAGGAAGTGCTTCCACATACGTAAAGCTGGGGAATTGAGGACTATGGTACCATTATCAGGCACTCCAGGCAGGAGGTTAAGTAACCTGGAGGTAAAATGCCCTGACGAAGGTGCAGCTGTTTGCACCGAAACACGTGTTAGGTTATGTGTCGGAGATTTTAATATCACGTTTGCTGAGCACCTAGATCACTATGCACTTTTTTGAGGTTTAGTAGAAACCTCTTTTTTCTGTTACTCCTTTATACAGGGCTCCTATCTAGCCTGGGCTGGGTTTAGCATAGAACACCCACAAAGGTGTTTTCTAGGAGATGTCGGTAATATCCCCAAGCCATTTGGGAACTATGGGAAAGAGCCCATATAATTTGATGAATTTCTAGCATAGAATATCTATTAAGGTCTTTTTCAGGAGACATAAGCAATTACTTTTAATACCTTTAGGACTCTAGTACTGTTGTGAGTGATTGTTTATAACCTTACAATTCCTCCATCTCTATGGTACAAGATATGATTGCTGGTCGGTTGCAAAGGACACTTATATTGATTTATGTTCCAAAGTGTTGATATATCTCACCAAGTCTATTTAACTCTACTGTAGAATATTCTGTCTGCCCAGACAGTACATTTTCTTGCCCGCTTTGCCCACTTTTTTTGCAGTGGTTATATGATATTACTACCAGTTCACAATTTAGTGAACCTTCCTTTTACTAGCCTATCCAGTTAATCCATGTCAACAGCAATTACTATCTGTGCTTGTTTAAGCCATCATATATATCCAGCTGCCTTTTTGGGATTGCCAATATGGATAGGAACTAGCCTATTTATACTTAGTAACCACTTTTGTTCCCCATTTTTGTTTATTTGTATCCATTTGCTTTTCCTTTCTAATTTACCTAATGAAGATAATAAAATATAAAGATAATAAAAAATAATTTTTACCCATTTGATACATTTCAGTTTTGATACGATTAGTGGGAAATAGTACCTGTGGTCTACAATAAGGTTCAGAGGAAATTCACTTGGCTGTAAATCATTTCTTTATTTATTTGATTCTTCTATTTCAATATACCAGTTCAAAACAACCATAGTCTAGGTTGTATTTTATTTACCTTTCATTCCAGCATTCCCGGGTACAGGCCCAAGGTGGATCTGGTACCACCCTACTGACCATTGTGTCCCTCACCAAATATTTTGGGATCATGTGACATA
>OW240915.1:221300696-221369801 GCA_933207985.1 Pelobates cultripes
GCTATTCAATCTATAACAGTGAAAAAAGATTATTTTTTTTTTAAATCCAAACTATTGTGACACCAGATCTAATTAGTGGCACTTGTCAGCGTATCCACTGTTAGCGTAACACACCCGCTTTAAGGACACCGACTGCTATTCAATCTATAACAGTAAAAAAAGTTTTTTGTTTTTAAATCCAAGCTATTGTGACACCAGATGTAATTGGTGGCACTCACTGGGGAAATGGGCACAGTATGCACTGTGAGCCTGACACAGAAGCTGGCAGCAGTGGCAGACAACTGACTGCTATTCAATCTATAACAGTGAAAAAAGTTTTTTGTTTTAAATTCAAGCTATTGTGACACCAGATATAAGTGGTGGCACTGACTGGGGAAATGGGCACAGTATCCACTGTGAGCCTGACACAGAAGCTGGCAGCAGTGGCAGACAACTAAGTGCAATTACATTACATAGAAAATAAAAATAAAAAAAAAGCATACCCTTATCCCTAACCTAGCTATGCTTTTCCCTATCTTATGAACAGCAGCTACACTTTCCCTCCTCTTACTAAGCATGCAGCTTGAGAATGAATCTAAAATGGATGCTGTCCAGTAGGTGGGAGGGTCTGCTAGGGAGGCTGTGCTGCTAATTGGCTGGAATGTGTCTGCTGACTGTGAGGTACAGGGTCAAAGTTTACCCAATGATGACGAATAGGGGGCGGGTCGAACCGCGCATATGTTCGCCCGCCGTGGCGAACGCGAACATGCTATGTTCGCCAGGAACCGTTCGCCGGCGAACCGTTCGGTACATCACTATTCAGCATATGTTCTCTAATTCTCACATACAGCTTCCTCTTGGTTCTTCCTACGTACTGGAGTCCACACGGACACTCCAGTACATAGATCACATTGGTACTCTGACAGGTGATATGCTCTTTTATTTTGCAAGATTCCGTCTTTTTTTTGCAGTTCTTTTTTGTGACTTCAAATACTCCCTTTGTTTGTTTATTCTTGCTTGTTTTGCATGCAATGCATTCTAAGCAATAGAAGAAACCATTCTTTTTTATTCTAGTCATATCCTTTCTTCCTTTTAGATGGTTATTTGTAATTTTCCTTTTCAGATTGGGTGCCCCCCTAAAGATGATTTTGGGTCTTTCTGGTAAACTACTAGCAAGAATTTTATCTTTTTTCAATAAATGCCAGTGTTTTGTCAATATTCTTTTTAATTGTACATTTTCTTTATTAAAGTCTAGGATAATCGCTGGAAATGTATCTTGTCTTGTCACTTGTGATTTCTCTCTATTCTTTAAAATATTTGTACGGTCTAAATTGTCTACTCTACAAATAGCATCCTCTATTTCATTACATTCATAGTTTTTTGACAGGAATTTCTTTTTTACAATACCTACTTGTTCTCTATATACTTCAAAGTCTGTACAGTTTCGTCTCAGATGTCTGAATTCATTATAAGGTACATTTTTAAGCCATGTAGGTAAGTGACAGCTCTCTTTGAGGATAAAGCTGTTCACATCTACTTCTTTAAAATGTGTTTTTGTTTTAACTTTACCGGAATCTATATATATGATGAGATCAAGAAATTCTACCTGTGTTTTACTACAGGTGGTGTTCAGTTTCACTCCCCAAGTATCTTCATTTACATACTGTATGTATGTGTGCCTGTCTGTTATAGTGGGCTATAGTAAGTGGGCTACCTAGCTCAGCCTTCCTACTGGGCATTGCTAGGAGTAAGGTTAAAAAATAGAAAAAAGGAAAAAAAAAGGTGGGAGGGGAATTGAGGAGAGAGAGGAGGGAAGCTGACGCACAGATGAGAAATCATATTATGCGCAAACAGAGAAGTCGTCTGAATATCACCGAAAGATGAGACCTTTGTTTTGTTCCTTTTGAAAATCGAACCAGATATCAAATATTTAGTCTTGTAGCATCAATCTCAAGGATCTCATTAATCACTAGTAAAGGTAATTTCAATTTACTTTATTGTTTTCTCATTAAACTTTAAAAAGTAAAAAACATTATAAACATGCATTAAGTAGAAATAAAAAATATTCCGCACTTGCGCGAAAACTGGTGGGCGGTAAGGAAATTTTTCCATCATGAAAGATGCATTAGTGGGCGGTAGGAAGAAAAAGGTTGACTACCACTGCTTTACACTGTACCCACTTGCAGGTCATTCTTTTTGCATATCAATGTTACAAAATCTCGTTTCAAAATTATTCAATAATGAATTATGGAGCAATTCTAGCACTATTTAACTGAAATGTATTTATTTAATTCAGATCAACCGAGGAATAACTTGTTTTTAGTTCCAATTTTGTTTTAATGATCTTTTTCTTCATTTGAACATAGAGTGTATTAAATTTACGTTGATATGAAAATGTACCCCATTGTTACTGAATAATACTAATGAAGAAGCCCTTTTAATAGTACAACTGCAGCAGGCAGACTTCCCTTTACTGTTGAGATGAAGGATTAAAGTGTGTTTCATTATCTCCATAGTTATTTGACTTAAAAATATTAAGGGCAGAAGGGGAAGTCACTATTTTCGTTGTGCATCATTAGGCAATCCTTCTCATATGTGTAACCCTTAGTAAGTCTAAATGCAAAAATAATTTTCAGGCAACTAACAATTTATATTTTTCTAAAACTTGTCATTTTAGTAGAGACAATTAACAATCTAAATTCGAAATTATTATTATTTAAATTACATGTACATTTATGTTATATTACTTATGCAAGGCGTTATGATCATTAAGCAACATTTTTTTCTGAGCTGTAATTGCAAGTGAAAATATTCAAAATGCCCCCAAATGAGTGATTATACAATATTATATTTGTCACATGTATGCTGGGAAAAACTGTCACGTTATATTACAGGTATTGCCTTCATTTTAATGACCAAAAATGGTTTGCTTCTATCAATGAACAACTAGGCAGTAATAGAGTGATTAGTGAACAGTTAATTTTTTGCAAAAACAGATAAGCTTGACAGGTTAAGTCCCATTGAACTGTTTGCATAAGATATCTGCCATAAAGCATTGTCACTGAATAGACTTGATAAGAAAAGGCGATCAGTCATTATAAAACAGTATCGCTGATGAATAACAAGATATATATATATATATATATAAAAAATACCAATAGCTCCCGCACTCACGCTCCAATTACCCTTGTTGCCCGGGTGCCAGCAAGTAATAGCCGTCCATACAAAAATCCAACGAATTGCTGCACTCACGGTGAATAAAAATCCAAGTTTATTGAAAATAGATTAAAACATATATACACACAAGACCTCTGAATGTGTCATTTGGTATCTGGCACCAAAACATTAGCAGTAGATCCTTTAGGTCCTGCAAGTTGTGAGGTGGGGCATCCATGGATCTGATTTGTTGTTACAGCACATCGCAGATATGCTCAATCGGATTGAGATCTGAGGAATTTGGAGAGCAAGGCTGTACCTTGAACCCTTTGTCATGTTTCTCAATCCATTCCAAAACAATTATTCTAAAGGAGGTCATTGCCATCAGGAAACACCGTTGCCATGAAGGGGTGTAATGTGGTCTGCAAAAATTTCTAGGAAGGTGTTACATGTCAAAATAACATTCACATGAATACCAGGACCCAAGCTTTCCCAGCATAAAATTGCCCAGTGTATTACATTGCCTGCACCTGGCCATTCACCTGATCTAAAAGAAAACACGATTTATAAGACAAGGTACTCTTCTTGGGTTAGGGGTAGGGTTAGGGTAGAGTTAGGGGTAGGGTTAGGGTAGTGGTAGGGTTAGGGGTATTGTTAGGGGTAGGGTTAGAGGTAGGGTATGGTTAGGGTAGGATTAAGGGTAGAGTTAAGGTTAGGGTTAGGTGTAGGGTTAGAGGTAGGGTTAGGTGCCCGAACTGCCACCCCAACCACTTACACTTCTATAGGGCTCTCAGTGCCAGGAATTAGGTTATTGGTCTAGATTCCTGTCATCATTCACGTAATCTTCCTTCTTTTATTTTGCCACTTTTCAGAAAATCCAAAGCACTTCAGAAATTCGGCAATTCGGTTCAGTTCGGCACGGCACTTCTGCAATTCGGGAATTCGGCAATTCGGGACTTCGGCAGTTCGGAAACATCCGAATGTCCGAATTTACATTCAGAGCGAAACGAATTGCACATGTCTACTATTTCCTCTTTTGACACTATTCTACGTACATGTAATAATTGGTTATATGGAAGACCATCCCTAAGGTGTTGTGGATGATAGCTATTGTACATGAGTAATCTATCATCCATCCTATAGATCTGGGTGTCCAAAAATGGTACTGTGTATCTGTCACATTTCAGGGTAAATTTTATATTAGGGTCCAGTTGGTTAAATTGTTGAAAAAAGTTGTCCAATTGTGTTTTAGGACCACCCCAACATACGAAAATATTATCTATAAACCTTTTCCATAATAAACAATATGAGAATAAAGGAATTTGGTAAATGCCCATTTCCTCCAAATAATATATATATATATATATATATATATATATATATATATATATATATATATATATTAGCGTGTGTTGGGGCTACATTAGAACCCATTGCCACGCCCTTGATTTGGTTTTTTAAATGTGTATTGTCTAGTGACTGTATATGGTGCTATCTCCTCATCTCTGCCTAGCGTCCAGTCCACTGCTTGTATGTCATCTTCATGATCTATGGATGTATACAAAGCTTGCACATCCAAGGTTACCAACCATAACGCCTCAATATCCTTCAGGGAAAAATCCTCTATCAATCTCAAAAACTCTGTAGTGTACTTGATGTAGGATTTTTGAATGGATACATAATTTATCAAGAACTTGTCTAAAATCTCTGCTGGAGGCTGCACTATGGATCCTGTCCCGCTCACTATGGGTCTACCTGGTGGAAACTGAGGGTTTTTGTGCATTTTTGTGGTTTTTGTGTAATGTATAAAAAAATTGAATAGCTGAATGTTTCTGATACATGTATCTGTATTCCCCCTCCATAATAATGCCTTCTGTTTTAGCCCTCTCATTAAGATTCTGGAGTGCAATTTTCAGTCTGTGAGATGGATCTCTATCGATGGGAAGATAATTAATAGTCTCACTCAGCTGAGCTCTAATCTCATTTATATAGCCATCAAGGTTCATTATCCTTTTGTAATGATTCAATGGTTAAGACCATAAGGTTAACTGAGCATTTACTGAGTATTTTATACCAAGTTGTACAGTGTTCTGGATTGTTCTTACACAAGGTTGGATGTAACCTAACTTTCAGGCCTCTTGGAATCCTTTTTTGTTGAAGGTATTCACCTAATGTATTTACATGAAGTTCCCAATTTATTTTCTTTCAAGGTTCCCTCTCTAATTTATTCGCTATTCCATGTTCATTTGAATTTGTCAAAAAATCCCTAGCATCCCTGAGGGCTGAATTTATGCAACTAATATTAACA
Organism: Pelobates cultripes; assembly: GCA_933207985.1. NCBI lineage: Eukaryota > Metazoa > Chordata > Amphibia > Anura > Pelobatidae > Pelobates > Pelobates cultripes. Next base: position 221,306,140 of record OW240915.1, read on the forward strand.
TCTGTGTAAGCAAAAGTAGCCAAATGAAAAACCAAATAATAGAGAAAAAAATCAATTTATTGGTTATTTGTAATAAGGGGAACTGTGTCCTCCAAAAAATATTACCGTGACAAAGCTAACCGGAATACAGTGCTGCTCAACATCATGGGGTCAATATAAACAAAGTATAAATGTATGTTGGCACTCAGACCTGTAAATGGGTGCAGATATCGAGGTTACCCACCTAAAATAACCTCAAACACTGGCGTACATACAGGGGTCGCAGTTGCGACCAGGTACCCACCACCATCTTTTGTGGCCCCGGCCCGAGCGGCAAACTGCCGGGGCCACCCTCCAAGGGGTCCATCGGGTGGCCCATGTTGTTAGGGCCACCCGATGGAGATGGATTGTCAGGGGTCCCGGTCAGCGCTGGGCGCGACCGCCCTCCTGTCATGATTTCAGACATAGCTGGGAGGAAGTGACTGCACGTCACTCCTCCCAGCTATCAGAGAGCCGCGCGGGAGGAAAGAGGAGGGAGTCAGAGTGGGAACTCTGACTCCCACGAGGCTGAGCCCACACTGGACCCCAGGGAAGTCACCCTCCTGCAAAAGGTAGGAAACAGGAGGGTGACTTAAACATTTTGCATGTGTCTGTGTGTCTGTCTGTGTGTATGTCTGTATGTATGTATGTGTCTGTCTGTATGTATGTGTATGTATGTGTGTGTGTGTGTGTGTGTATGTGTATCATACAGACACATACATACAGAGACACACACATACACACACACATACAGACATACATAGAGATGCACACACATATATACAGACACACAAATACAGACACATACAGACTGTATGTGTTTGTGTCTCTGTATGTATGCATGTGTCTGTGTATGTATGTGTCTGTGTGTATGTCTATCGGGGGTGTGTGTATGTGTGTGTCTGTCTGTATGTGTCTGTATGTAGGTGTGTGTCTGTCTGTGTGTGTATGTATGTGTCTGTCGGGGGGTGTATGTGTGTGTGTGTCTGTATGTATCTGTCTGTCTGTGTGTTTCTGTCTGTGTGTTGGTGTCTGTATGTATGTATGTGTCTGTGTGTATGCCTCTTTGTATGTCTGTGTCTATATGTATGTGTCGGGGGAAGACGGGGGCACAGATCGAGGTGGGCCCATGGATCAGTTTTACACTGGGGCCCCACATTTTGTATGTGTCTGTGTGTCTGTCTGTGTGTATGTTTGTATGTATGTATGTGTCTGTGTTTAGGACCACCTTGCCCTGGATGACCCCTGCTGATCTAACGCCGGCGGTTTGTGATCCTGGGGACTGCCTGGGAGCCCAGGCAATCCCCCTCCTGCCGACCTGGCTATTCTGATCACAGTAGATTTTAGTAGCCACTTACTCACAAACACTGGCCAAAATTAGAGTTCAAATTAGTTTTTTGCATTTTTCACAGATAAACAAATATGAACGCTACCTTCGGCCAGTGTTTGTGACTAAGTGGCTACTAAAAAAACTACTGTACATACCCCATTTGTAATACATTGGGTTGTCTACTTTTGCAAATGGTATGTTATTATGGGGATAATTTTCATTCCTGGGTTGCCATATGGTCTCAAAGGCAACATAACCAGTCTCATTTCAATTTGTTTAAACTGAAAAATGTAATGTGCTATGTTTGGCCCTGTAACTTTCCAAAACACCATAAAACCTGTACATGTGGGGTACCGTTTTACTCATGAGACATCCCTGAATACAAATATGTGTACTTTATTGCAGTAACTGCTAACAGTTTTATAACATTTACAGTTAATATGCCATGCATAACTAAAAAAAAATACAAATAAATTAATTTCTCAAATTATTTTTACAGTTTATTCAAATTAAATTATGTTTCTGATATAAATAGTTGATGTGAAATGAAAGCCCCATTTCTCCTGAATAAAATGAAATATTTAAAGTGTGGGTGCATTTAATATGAAAGAGATGAATTATGGCTGAACAGATATATAGCGCAAATTCAAAGTTTTGCTTAAGTTTTGTTTTGATCTGAACTTGTACAATTTCCTCAGTCCTTAACCACTTAAGGACACAAGCAATTTTTGCATTTTTTGCTGTTTGTGTTTAACTGCAATTTGCATCTCTCTACTTTATTGTACCAACACATATTATATATCGTTTTTTTAGATGTCAAAAAGGGCTTTAATTTGATGTGATATTTACATATATAAATTCTCATTTATTACAAAAAAATGCAAAATAATAGGTAATAGGTTTTGGCAATAATAATGTGTGCATAATATGTCCAGCTTAGGAAAAGTAATTTAAAATCAATTTATACATAATATGTGTAGGATTTCAGTTTATTTTGAAAGTTACAGGTCACAAACTACAAGGTTTGGAGGTCAATGTGAAATAATTTTAGAAGTTGGTATCTTTGTCTTGGAAGTTTAATACCCGTCACAGAAAACAAAATTGCCATATATTTATATAAAGTAGACATTATAGGCTATTTACCTAAGGTGATTTTGACACTTTTTATGTAGCGGTTTCACTGCCAATTTCTGCTAAATATTGGAGTAAAATTGTGTTTTTTCTCTATTTTGGCATATACAGGGAGTGCAGAATTATTAGGCAAATGAGTATTTTGACCACATCATCCTCTTTATGCATGTTGTCTTACTCCAAGCTGTATAGGCTCGAAAGCCTACTACCAATTAAGCATATTAGGTGATGTGCATCTCTGTAATGAGAAGGGGTGTGGTCTAATGACATCAACACCCTATATCAGGTGTGCATAATTATTAGGCAACTTCCTTTCCTTTGGCAAAATGGGTCAAAAGAAGGACTTGACAGGCTCAGAAAAGTCAAAAATAGTGAGATATCTTGCAGAGGGATGCAGCACTCTTAAAATTGCAAAGCTTCTGAAGCGTGATCATCGAACAATCAAGCGTTTCATTCAAAATAGTCAACAGGGTCGCAAGAAGCGTGTGGAAAAACCAAGGCGCAAAATAACTGCCCATGAACTGAGAAAAGTCAAGCGTGCAGCTGCCACGATGCCACTTGCCACCAGTTTGGCCATATTTCAGAGCTGCAACATCACTGGAGTGCCCAAAAGCACAAGGTGTGCAATACTCAGAGACATGGCCAAGGTAAGAAAGGCTGAAAGACGACCACCACTGAACAAGACACACAAGCTGAAACGTCAAGACTGGGCCAAGAAATATCTCAAGACTGATTTTTCTAAGGTTTTATGGACTGATGAAATGAGAGTGAGTCTTGATGGGCCAGATGGATGGGCCCGTGGCTGGATTGGTAAAGGGCAGAGAGCTCCAGTCCGACTCAGATGCCAGCAAGGTGGAGGTGGAGTACTGGTTTGGGCTGGTATCATCAAAGATGAGCTTGTGGGGCCTTTTCGGGTTGAGGATGGAGTCAAGCTCAACTCCCAGTCCTACTGCCAGTTCCTGGAAGACACCTTCTTCAAGCAGTGGTACAGGAAGAAGTCTGCATCCTTCAAGAAAAACATGATTTTCATGCAGGACAATGCTCCATCACACGCGTCCAAGTACTCCACAGCGTGGCTGGCAAGAAAGGGTATAAAAGAAGAAAATCTAATGACATGGCCTCCTTGTTCACCTGATCTGAACCCCATTGAGAACCTGTGGTCCATCATCAAATGTGAGATTTACAAGGAGGGAAAACAGTACACCTCTCTGAACAGTGTCTGGGAGGCTGTGGTTGCTGCTGCACGCAATGTTGATGGTGAACAGATCAAAACACTGACAGAATCCATGGATGGCAGGCTTTTGAGTGTCCTTGCAAAGAAAGGTGGCTATATTGGTCACTGATTTGTTTTTGTTTTGTTTTTGAATGTCAGAAATGTATATTTGTGAATGTTGAGATGTTATATTGGTTTCACTGGTAATAATAAATAATTGAAATGGGTATATATTTGTTTTTTGTTAAGTTGCCTAATAATTATGCACAGTAATAGTCACCTGCACACACAGATATCCCCCTAACATAGCTATAACTAAAAACAAACTAAAAACTACTTCCAAAAATATTCAGCTTTGATATTAATGAGTTTTTTGGGTTCATTGAGAACATGGTTGTTGTTCAATAATAAATTTAATCCTCAAAAATACAACTTGCCTAATAATTCTGCACTCCCTGTACACATATAACAAGGTTTTTTTAATGTGTATTTTGTAAAGCTGGTTTGTGCTATCCCTGTACAGAACAACATATTGTGTTCAGCTACCTCTGCTGAGTACATCGGATGCCTTTGCCACTATTCTGAGAAGCAACAATGCCATATAGGAGACCATGCTATTTCAGTTTCTATAGTTGGAATTTTCATAGAATGTACTTTGTCTGATTTTGTAGCATTATAGCCATTTGACTGTTCAAATAAACCCACAAAGGCCTTCAATTTCAGAAAGTAGACACTCCAGGGTATCTTATTAGGCATATATTATACCTTAACTTGCCACCATTTTTTCACCAATTTTTTTACATACATGTTGCATTTTCGCTGGATATTTCGTACATTTGATAGCTGCCACTGTTATAAATTCCCCCTAGGTATGCTCAGTTACCTCTTCTGAGTAAAACAATATGCCCAATGTATGACCTAGACCAGGGATAGGCAAATTATGGCACGTGTGCCACCCACGGCACTCTAGGTTTCTTTGCACGACACTCAAGGCTGCTAGAGCCAAACAGACTCTGGCCTATCAGGAGTCCCAGTGAAACTTCTGATATCTGCTAATGTGAAAAGGTGGTGAAGGACAATCCTCAATTTATGCATTGCAGCACATATAGAAAGTGATCTCAGATCACTTTCTCCAGCACTTGTAAATGGGAATCCACACTGTAGTAAAGCAGCCCACAGCTGCTGTTGCAGCTCCTGTCCTTGACCTGTACCTGGCCAGCCTGATTCATTGGAACCCAGAGAAGCCACCCACACTACTAGATATTCACAGAAATGCAGAATAACCCTCCCCTCATACAAATAATATAAACAGCCCATATATAAACACACACACACAGGCCGCACAAACACAACTCCACCAACAATCCACATACATGTACACAACCTCACATGCAGCCTCTCACATGCAATACCCTAAACAGCCCCACACATGCATACACTAACAAACACACAATGTGACAAATCCATCTACACACAATTCCACAAGTAGCACCCATACACAGCCCACATTCATATGTATCATACATGATACCACAAACTACTCATGAACACACACAATATTTTGAAAACTGTAACTTTAAAAGTCCCAAACCATCAATCCCTGCAACATGAAGGCCATTTAATTTTACTCCAAAAAGGCATACTATTTCTTAAAGAAGACACCCAAGGGTATTTCAAAAGGCAAATTTTGAACTTTAGCGTGGGATAATTATTCCACTAGCTTGTACCAAGTGTAGTGGTAATAAGTATTTTTTCTGCCTTTTTGACACACACAGTAAGTTTGTACTGTATATTTTGCAAACCGTATGTGTGCTATGGCTCTATAATACTTTCTATCTTGCTCAGCTATGTCATCTGAGCACAGCAGTACCCCCATATATACCTTTTACTAGGTATATATGGACGTTGAAGGGGCACATTTGAGACACAGCCAATGCAGTTTTTTTTTTTTACAAACTTTGAATTTTTACGCAGTGTCCATACCCCACTTTGGAGTTTTTTTTAGCAGGCTACATATTCCACATTTGAGACACAGCCATTTAAGTTAGAATTTTTACGCTGTGTCCATGCCCCACTTTGGAATTTTTTTAGTAGGTTGTGTTTTCCAATTACTTCACAAAGGCATACAATTTCCTAAAGAAGACACCCCAGGGTGTTTCAAAAGGCATATTTAAAACCTTAGTGTGGTATAATTTTTTTCGCTAGTGTCAGGTTATACCTGCCGGGTTTCGCCGAATTAAGCCACTTCCAGGTTGACGGAGCTCTGCCCCGCCCCTTCTCTGACGCGGTCTCCCCACGCTACATAGGAAGACCGCGCCAGATTCAAAGGGCTGGATTATTGAACAAGTTCCTGTGAACCTCTTACCGGCTACCCAATTACATTATAAGCTTTTCCGTGTACCGAACCCGCTCTGAAAACGACTACCCGCCTTCTCCACTCCTCGACCTCGGATTGTTTAACGGACTACTACTCTTACTCCTAAAAGACTGCTTAAATTGATCTCCCCAGTTCTCTGGAACTACTGCTATTGAAGCTAAGTACATTTTTTCCTACAATCCAATTACCTCTCAGTTGCAATTATAAGCTGCCTCATTGTTAAACACTCTTGAAGCTATTTCTGCTGCATTTAATTCAACTCTAATTCTGCATGCAAACTCTGCACTATCCTTAATTGGAACTGCTTGGCTTAATGCAAAACTTCAGTGGCTTATTTTTTTCTGCAACTAACAACCTGCCATAAGAGTTTAAAGCTACAGTAACCAAATCTTGCAATTCAATAAAAAGAATAAAAATTTATAAACTGAAGTATTTAAAGTTCTGCAGTTGCGTTCCAGTCATTTAGCATTACAGCTAGCCTGTACCAAATGTAGGGGTAATATGCATTTTTCCCTTTTTTAACAATTTTTTTTCTTTTTTCTTTTTTTTTTTACTTTAAAAAAACTTTTTTTTAGCTTTTAACAACTTTTTTTTACTATTTTAAAACTTTGTTTAACATTTTTCTTTATTTTTGTAGTGCGTAAGCTTGGTACAGTAGCGTGTGAGGTATCCCAAAGGCAATCCTCTAGCACATTATAGACAGTTAAACAAGAGGTACATGGTTGATCTAGCACATTTTTGAAAGGTTAAGTTAGGAAATGAACAGTGTCGATTTTCGTTGCTTAGGCATTCATATAACATAAAGTAACATCACTTTGCTTCCTAAGCATGAAATTAAGATGCTGTGTCAAAAGCTAGTTAAACATTAAGTAAGAAACCACTGGGGTCTGCTTTGAACAAGAATAACTGTGTGGCAGGGGACCTTAATCTCCGTGGGGTGTGCAATAGGGGTTAACATCTGGGCGCATAATTATTATGATGGCTAGGTGTGTTCCAGGCTGAGTTAAGAAAATAAGAGAAAATGAAAGAAAAAGTCAGCGTTAACCCCTTCAGTCCTGTGTGAGCGTGGCCTTTTTGTAATCTGGTCAGATAGAGCATTACCCGGAGTTGCAGGGCATGACTCTGGTAAGGCTGTGCAGTGCATGTTTCAGCCAATGAATGCCTAGTGTTGGGAAGTCCCGTTTATTGCCATTGTGAGTCCCTTCTTTGGAGCCCCCAAGTGCGGTGTCTCCACGTCGGGAGTCAGCTCCGGTGGTACCTTGAGGGGTGTGCAGCTGCACAGACATTTGTTTTGCAGCGTTGGCCTTAGGGATCTGAGTCATGCTGTGCTGGATTTTGGCAGTCTGGTCTAGTGAGGTCCCTGCATATGTCGCTTGGGTAATGGTCACGGGTTTATGTGATAGCGAGTTGGAGCGTGCTCTTGTGAGGCCTGTCTCCCGTTCCCGCTTTGAGGAACGCTGGAACCTGCATTGTCAGATGGCCGCTTTGGAGGCTCTAAGCATGCGCCTGTAATGGCTGTGTCGTGCTGCGGCCATGCGGCCACCACTGCTTGGTGGTAAATGGCTCCTCGGCTGTGCAGTGCGTCCCAGAATCTTTTGCATAGCCAGTCGAGAGTCCCCTGTAGAGGTGTGGACGGCTTCTTGTGGGCACCCCACTCATGGTGTCTGTGTTGGGCGGCCATATTAGTAGTGCTTTGGTGGCCTGTTTGTCGTTTGGGTCGGTGCTTCCAGTGGGGACCGGGATATCCCCCACTGGTCCATGGGGGGGTAGGCTGCAGGAAAGTCGCTTGAGGGCCCCGGCGCTGAGGGGAACGGCCGCCTCCCCAGACTCCAGCCCCAGTAGCCAGAATGCGGATCTCCGGGGTTGTGTCTGTTGATTCAGTGGTGCACCCCCGACGTGGACCTTGGGCCATATATCCTCAGCTTTTCCCCATTGTCAGCCTGTCTGTTGGGAGCTCTGTCAGGTATGTCTGCACGGCTCGGCGTCCAGGCTCCGCCTCCATTTTTAACCCCTAACTAGCCTAACAGTAAATCCCCCAATTTCCCCATTAACTTCTACCCACCCTACCTAAATAAATAAATAATTTACAAATATTTAAGTAACTAACTAAATAAATTTAACCCATGAGGACTAAAAAAAAATAAAAGTTAATCCTCAGGGGTTAAAATAAAAAATCAGATCACAGTGAAATACTGTGACCTGTATTTTGATCACTACAGACAGTGATCAAAGGGCAGGGAAGGAGTTACATTTTATTTTAAAGAGGTGAGGGGTGTGGGATTTTATTACTGACCCTTTTTTTTTTTTTTTTAACAGGGAGAGACAGATCAGCACCGATCTGCCTCTCTGCACTTCACAGTTCACACAGAGCTTCAGGGAGACAGATCGGGTTTCACTGCAACACGTGTGATCACACTGACTCCCGGACAGAGCGATCACATGGGCTATATCAGTGAAACTGCTTGCTGTAGTGTACCTCTAACATGGAGACACACTACAGGAACATTAACCCCATGACTGCCGCGATTGTGGCAATCTGGGGTTAATTTTAGTATTGTATTTTCTGTCCTACGTCCTTAAGGGGAGTACTGCAATGACGGAAAATTTCAGTCCAGCGTCCTTAAGGGGTTAATGTAGAAATCCATAACTCTTTGTCCTGTACATGGGCTCCGCCATCTTATTTCTCAGTCATTCATTGTTATAAACTAGACGTGCATTCGTTTCATTGTGAAACAAATTTTGTTTGAATTTGAATGTATTCGGCAACAAAAAGAACCAAAAATGAACTAATTTAAACTTAACTGATCAAAATGTTTTGGATCCATTCCCTAATATATCTACTACCCTTTGTATATCACTGGTAGTCCTTTTCTTACTTTTGCTGTTTCAGTTGCAGAAAAATCACCACAGGGTCTGGAACCCTTACGCTGCCATGGACTTATGCACTAACACATTCTGCTTTCCTTTATAGCTGCAAGGAACACTCAATGCACACTAGTCATTATGGAGTTCAGAAGGTATTCGAAGATTTTAATGTGTGTACATCGTGTATATAAAACACAATTTTCTGGCCTGGCCAGCGCTGGAGTGGAAACGAAAGGTGAAGACGTGCCGGCCTTAGGATGAAAGTGGTTTGCTGTGACTGATGGTGGAAGGCAAACTACTCGAGACCTCGTTAATTAAAATCACCCCAGCAGTTGACAGTTAAGGAGACACTCCAGGCACCCAGACCACTTCTGCCCATTGGAGTGGTCTGGGTGCCAACTCCCACTACCCTTAACCATGCAAGTGTAATTATTGCAGTTTTTTATAAACTGCAATAATTACCTTGCAGGGTTAACTCCACCTCTAGTGGCTGTCTACCAGACAGCCACTAGAGGGCACTTCCTGGTCCATAGCACAGAAAACCTGTGCTAGAGCGTATATGGAAGTCCTCATGCTGTATGAGGACCTCCAGCGTTGCTCAATTCCCCATAGAAAAGCATTGAAATTTTTTTCCAATGCTTTCCTATGGAGAGCTCTAATGCGCATGTGCAGCATTGCCGCGCATGCGCATTAGGTCTCGGCCGGCGGGTGAGATCAGTCTCGCCCACCGGCCGATGTAATGAAGAGGAGGAGCGACAGTGACCCAAAACCACCACAGAGGGACATTGGCGGGGGTCTCAGGTAAGTGACTGAAGGGGTTTTCAACCCTCCAGCAAGCGGGGATTGGGAGGGAGAGGGGACCTGCAGTGCCAGAAAAACTGATTGTTTTCCTGGCACTGGAGAGTCCCTTTAAGTTGTGCTGGCTTAAGTAATTTGATAAAAAAGCTGTGACTATTGCCCTATAAATACTGGTGTTCTCACTATTGGGATAGGGTGGCAAGGTTAGTTAAATGTACAGTAATGTGTGAGGCAAATGGATCTGCATTCATGCACAATTATGAAAAACATTGTTCATGATTCTTTCAGACAGATCCTATTTTTTTGCTCATTTGTATTTCATTTATTCACATATATTATCTTTATGTAACCAGGTTTTATAAATATTTGAGGAGGCAGAATCTTTTTGTGCTTTGTATCTGTCAAACTTTATAGCCCACTCCCTTTATGAATGTGTGTACTAATCCTCAAGGCACGTATTCTTCATTCTCTGCAATACTGCATGCTTTTTACTCTACTTGTTTAATTTAACACTTGGGTAGCTTCAAAAAGTCCCATAGTTGGCAAAAACATTGATACTTTGGCTAATAAACCTTATGCGTCATTATTCACTATGCATGGAAAGCAAATCATCTGTAGATGAAGAAGTAACATAAAAAAAAACTCTGGTTTACTGGCAGTCAGACAAAATATTAAAGATTTTTATTCCTTGCAAAGCATATATTGTTGTATTGTTTGTTTAAATCACTCCAATGTTAACGTCTATTTAGTGTGAGTAAAACTACATTTACAAGTGGATTACTTAAATACTACAGTTTCAACTTTTTAATTGGAAAAACATACAAAGTAGCCAGTGGAGCTGCTTGTGTTTTTTATTTGTTTGATGTATAATACAAGTGTATTATGTGTGTGTGTGTGTGTGTGTGTGTGTGTATATATATATATATATATATATATATATATATATATATATATATTAGCATGGCAAATATAAAGGCAGTTCATAAAAAATGTTACAAGACTCAAGAAGTGAAGAAAACCCTGTTCAAATGAGCTTACACTTACATTTTTTTTTAACCAAAAACACACTCCAGGCAAATACATGAGTAAGTTAATGACCAATAAGTTATTTTTTTAGTTGTATTATCATTATTATTTTTAAGACAATTAAATATACCTCCATTTTGTCAGGGTCAAATTGGCACAGGGCTCCCTAACTGGTAACAACACTGTTCAGCTCATAATCTAACCTACATCTCTATATTGTCACTGTGCAGTGTTTCATTGTAAAGAAAGATGCAGAATGCTCCATCCATAACCACTTACACTTACTAAAAATCAATTCGATTATGGCCATAATAATGTTCTTTTGCCCGCTGTACTGACCAGTAGATAAACAAATGCCCCATAATCCAGACGTAATTGAGATGACCTACTAAAAAAAATTAAAATCAAGTGAGGGCGTAGATATAAACTAAACCTGTCAGACTCCCATCTACCTAAATGCTGCACTATCAAATCTGAAATCCCCAGCAACTGGACCTGAGTAGCTGCATCAATACGAAAAGAGTGGGGTGAAAAGAAAACACAAATCCAACGCCAAACATAAATGAAAAACTTATCAAAACTGGTATCTGGACAATGGAGACTTATCTAATTGACAAAGTAAGGGACCATCACCTACTGGGGGATCCTGCAAATAACCATACAACAAGGTAACTGGACAGTATACACCCTCAGTAGCCTGAATAGGTATCCTGGAACCTCTCCTTGATCAGTCTTTGAATGCCTAATCAATAGTGAAAATAAATCTAAACCCACTGCCAAATCTGAAAGCAAAAGTGGTGACATACTCTGATTTGACTGTGCCATCGACTTACCAATTCTAAAAGCCCCATAAATACAGATAGAAAATGCTAGCTGGAACAATAACATTTCAAATGACAATGAACAAATAGGGAGAACTGCTAAAAGCTGCATAAGGATATAATTCTTAACTGGCCGGCATCCATCAGGACTCCTAGCCTTTTTCCAACCCTTGATAATATGCTGAATCAAGAAGACTTTTGAAATGTCCCTTCATCCAAAGACACTTAACATAAAGGATAGTGCAGCCAGACTGTTCTACACTGAATATCCTGTTAACCCTAGAGAAATGCCAGACTCAACACCTATTAGAAACCAGGAACCAAACAGAGACAGAACATAATATGCAAAACATATTATTAATAGAAAAATGGTAAAAAATAGTCCATAAGCAAAGTCCAGGAGGAGAGTCGGCGTCAAGAACCAAAGAAGGTAGTCAGGCCAGCCGGAGTCAGGAAAACAGAGATCAGCAAAGTCAGGATCAAAACCAGAAGGGAAGTCAGTTGAACTTGGTAAAACACAGGAATCACAGGAAATGCTTTTGTAAACCGGAAACAATGCAAGGGCAAGGAGGTACTGCGACTTGCTGCCTAAATAGCCTGCAGTGAATAGCAAAAGAGGCTGGCTTATAGCAACCAAGTGAATAACCATGGTAACAGCGATGAAATTAGCTGATTGTTAAAATAACTGAACAATCCAGACACAGTGTGTAAAAAAGGGTTGCTGTTCAAAACATCAGAGAAACCCTGACAACACATTTTTTTACTTCTGCCAACTGCATCCATTGCTGCCAAATAGAGATGTATCCAGGGCCGGATTAACATAGGGGCTGATGGAGCTGCAGCTCCAGGCCCAGGCCCATGGAATAGGCCCATTTAAAATAAAAAAAAATAAAAAATATTTACTTTTTTTTTTTTCACACTACTCTTGGGTTTGCCACCTGACTGGTATTTCACCAGGACAGCCGATATTTGAGGCTGCCTGGCCGTGACGGTATTGCCGTAATACCGGCAATACAAATGCAGATATTTTTTTCAGTATAAACAGAGATTACTCTGCAATACCAGCACCAGCCAGTAGGGGTCACTGTGTGTGGAGAGAGGCAGGGAGAGGAAGTTACAGCATATCCCTCCCTGCCTCTCTACTCACTGATCCGCGGGGGAGCAGCTACACAGCACAGAGAGTCCAGACAGCAGCTCCCAGCCTACAGAGACAGACTACAGCTCAGGGAAGTAAGGGATGGGGGAAAGGCAGCAGGGAAACATGGGGACACAGGCACATGGGGACACTGAGACATATGGGGACAGTGAGACACATGAAGATACTGTGAGACATAGGAATATTAGGAGACACATTGGGACACGGAGACACTAGGGACACAGTGTCTCCCAGCCAGTGTTCCTAGTATCTCAGTGTCCCCATGGCTACCAGTGTCCCCTAGTCTCCCAGTGTCTGTGTCTCCAAGTCTCTCAGTGTCCAAAGTGTCTCAGTGTCCCCTTATGGCCCCCAGTGTCCCCATTTCTCCCAGCCAGTATCACCATGTCTCCCAGCCAGTGTCTCAGTATCCCCACATTTTTCAGTCTCCCAGTGTACTCATGTCTATTTCCACAAGTGCCCCCATGTCTCCCAGTGTCCCCAAGTGTCTGTGTCCCCATGCTTCCCAGCCAGTGTCCCTAGTGTCTGTGTCCCCATGTCTCCCAGTGTCTGTCCCCATGTCTCTGTGTCCCTAGTGGCTGTGTCCCATGTTTCCCATTGTCCCCAAGTGTCTCAGTGTCCCTATGTCTCTGTGTCCCTGGGTCTCTCAGTGTCCCCATGGCTTCCAGTGTCCCATAGTCTCCCAGTGTCTTTGTCCCCATGTCTTTCAGTGTCTTTGTCCCCATGTCTCTCAGTGTCCGAATTGTCCCAGTGTCCCCAAATGTCTGTGTCCACATGTCTCCCAGCCAGGGTCACCATGTCTCCCAGTGTCCCTATGTATCCCAGCCAGTGTCTCAGTGTCCCCATGTCTCCCAGTGTCCCCATGTCTGTATCCACAAGTGTCTCAGTGTCCCCATGCATCCCAGCCACTGTCCCTAGTGTCTCAGTGTCCCCATGTCTTCCAGTGTCCCCTAGCCTCCCAGTGCTTGTGTTCCCATGTCTCAGTGTCCCTAGTACCTTAGCATCCCCAAATGTCTGTGTCCCCATGTTTCTGTGTCCCTAGTGTCTGTGTGCCCATGTCTCCCATTGTCCCCAAGTGTCTCAGTACTCCCTTGTGTCTCAGTGTCCCCTAGTATCCTAGTGACACGGGAAACACAGACATGGGGACACAGGGAGAAATGAGGACACAGACACTGGGAGACTAGGGGACTGGGCGACATGGGGACACTGACACTGTGATACATAGGGACACTGATGCCAGGCTTGCCTTCCAATTCTTTGGACAGACATGCCCCTTATTGGGCATGTTCACCTCTTTTGGCAGTTCTGGTCACGTGATTCGTTTCAGTGGCCCACCCTTTTACATCACCCATTGACTTCCTGCTTCACTGGACACTGCTGTTAGGGGGTATGGATTTACTTGAAAGATGAAAGCATAAATTAGAGAGAGATTAGCATAGAGTATGTGTTTTCTTATAGCTGCATCCTTTGAGTTTCCATCCAACACCATCTCCGTTAGATACATGAAGCTAGGGAGGTATGACTGTTATGGTTTTTGGTCGATAAGATTCTGTAATTAGGCCCCATCAGAATTGTCAGCACCAGGCCCACTGGGCTCTTAATCTGGCCCTGGATGTATCATCCCACGTCCTTAGTGTCAAAGACAGATCCATCAGCCACCAATGGTGAAGCTCTATAAGTGTTCGGGGCAAGGAACTCCTGTCTTCGATGATCCTGGGGCAGCTTCCCAAAAACACTCCCACTGAAAAAGAGACAAGGAGTCCGCTATTACATTCTGCACTCCTGGAACATGTCTAGCCTTTCCCCAGGTATTAAATTACAGACACAGCAAAATAGGCTGCCTCAACAAGGCTAGAACCAGTGGAGATTCTGATGTTGAACGATTAATTACATGAACAACCCCATATTGTCTGTATTTAAATATAAGCCTTTTGTTATTTAAATTCAGTGTAAAGTATAGAGTTGAGAACCCTATAGTTCAAGGGATACCACAATTGGGAATGGTACAAGTAAATTACACAAAACTTCCATACTGCCTCACTCTGCAGGCCATGCGTATCATTTGCCCTGAAAATAAGCCCCAAACCAAACTGAACTTGAAGCATCCATAAATAAATTCAAGTCATTATTTCAAATGTCAGCTTCTTGCCATCATGTATAACCGTGGTACTCCTCCAAGAAGGAGCTCCATACCGACAGATCATCAAGCAAACATCTGGTAACATGGAGCTTTGAAAATGAAATGGCTGCTTTAGACCAACCATATCGAGCCACAGCCGATGACAAAACGCCCCCCCATAGGAAGAACTCTGCATGCCAATGTTAGGTGGCCCAGTAGGGATTGCAACTAGCACAAGGGAACCTTTTTTGCTCCCCTAACCTAATCCACCAAATCAGTTAGCACAGATAATCCTGTATCCAGCAACCAAAGAGCCATTTTATCTGTATCTATTTCAATCTCCAGCAATGACAAAAAACAAAGATGGACCTTCAGTCTTGTCTTCGATGGGTACACCAAAATGTGACATCACTGCCTGAAATGATTAAAGGAGGATGACACAATCCTCTGCACTCGAACAAGAAATCATCAAGTATTGAAGTAAGGACCAATGCCCTGATTCACATCGTACCACCTGTTCCAAAAATGAACTGAATAACTCAAAGTGTGAACAAGATATAGCACAACCCATTTGGAGACATAAGTCGAAAAAAACCTGCCTTGAAAATAACAGTCAAATAAATAGAAACAATTAGGATGTATAGGCAATAACCAAAATGTTGATTCAATTACTGATTTGGCTAATTGTGCACCATATCCTGCCTCCCTGGCCAGCTCCAGAGCTTTTTCAAAGGAAGCATACTGGACCTTCCTTTCATCCTTCTGTATTCCATCATTCACAAAATGCCCACAGGGATACAATAAATGATAAATAAGACAAAAAGCGTCTTCTTTTTTTGGGGGGGAACATAGAAACATAGAATGTGACGGCAAATAAGAACCATTCGGCCCATCTAGTCTGCCCAATTTTCTAAATACTCTCATTAGTCCCTGGTCTTATCTTATAGCTTTATGCCTATCCCACGCATGCTTAAACTCCTTCACTGTGTTAACCTCTACCACTTCAGCTGAAAAGCTATTCCATGCATCCACTACTCTCTCAGTAAAATAATACTTCCTGGTATTATTTTTAAACCTTTGCCCCTCCAATTTAAGACTATGTCCTCTTGTGGTAGTTTTTCTTCTTTTAAATATGGTCTCCTCCTTTACTGTGGTAACTTCTACCACTTCAGCTGGAAGGCTATTCCATGCATCCACTACCCTCTCAGTAAAGTAATACTTCCGGATATTATTTTTAAACCTGTGCCCCTCTAATTTAAGACTATGTCCTCTTGTTGTGGTAGTTTTTCTTCTTTTAAATATAGTCTCCTCCTTTACTGTGTTGATTCCCTTTATGTATTTAAATGTTTCTATCATATCCCCCTGACTCGTCTGTCAATGGAGAAGACCCAGCATTTGTAGAATGGTGGAAAGGTAAAAGGGCCCAACATATGACCTAACTCCACCTCCTTCATTAATTTAAGCAACAGCATGTTTTTCTTACGTACAATAGACTTAAAATTTGATGAAAACCTTGAGACACCTGAAAACACAAAGGGTGTTCCTACAGAAAAACCTGACTCCAAAATAGTTGCTGCTCTATGCTTGGTGTACAGAGTGAGCTACAGGCAGATCTTTTACAAGGTCACACCACATAAAAAAGCAATCTCTCCATTTACCCAGCTAATGATCCCAGAACGTAACAGAAAGTGTCCCTAGAAATCCAGAACACCACAGGGAACTAGTGAGAAATTAGGATCCCTCACAATTCTATTTCACCACCTCTCCTTCTTCTCTATTAAAGGACCACTATAGGCACCCAGACCACTTCAGCTTAATGAAGTGGTCTGGGTGCCAGGTCCAGCTAGGGTTAACCCATTTTGCAGTAAACATAGCAGTTTCAGAGAAACTGCTATGTTTACCTATGGGTTAATCCAGCCTCTAGTGGATGTCTCATTGACAGCCGCTAGAGGCGCTTCTGTGCTTTTCACTGTGATTTTCACAGTGAGAAGACGCCAGCATCCATAGGAAAGCATTGATAATGCTTTCCTAAGAGACTGGCTGAATGCTCGCGCGGCTCTTGCCGCGCATGCGCATTCAGACGGTGACGTCAGAAGATTGAGGAGAGTCCCAGCGCTGGAAAAAAGGTAAGGGATTAACCCTTTCCTCCCCCTTCAGTGCCACGGGAGGGGGACCCTGAGGGTGGGGGCACCCTCAGGGCACTATAGTGCCAGGAAAACGAGTATATTTACCTGGCACTATAGTGGTCCTTTAAGAACATATCTACAAGTCTGTTCATTAGAATTTGAGAGATTTGCTACCTTTACAAATAAATTTAGGAGACAACTCATTATTCTCTCCTGTTTCTTACATTTGGTGGAGAAATAGGAGAAGCTTCCTATGGTTTAATTGAGTTCCCAGAGGGACACCACACATTTTTAAAATATATATTTTAATTATGCTTTATTAACAGAGAGACCTGATGGTCTATCTTAGTGTGAGAGAATTGGGTCTCTCTCAGGATACACCTAGGTCTCATAAACATTTGCATGCCTTTCTACCTCTTTTGTTGCTGTTTATAGCTGCAAACAGCAATTAAGTGCCACTATTTGCAGCTATAGCTGACAGACTTTCAAAAAACTTACACCATGGAAATAGATCTGTTGTTGAATACCACAGATATGAAAACTTGCTTCCAAACTTGACTGATTTACGCTACTTAGTGAATTGACGTAATAGTTCCAAGATAAGATAGCAACAATAAAAATGTATAAATATTTTTAAAAGAAAATATGAATAAATGAAACGAGCATGGTTATTTATTATAATTAGTGATGTCGCGAACCCGAAATTTTCGGTTCGCGAATGTCGAACGCGAACTTCCGCAAATGTTCGCGAACCGGCGAACCGGGCGAACCGCCATAGACTTCAATGGGCAGGCGAATTTTAAAACACACAGGGACTCTTTCTGGCCACAATAGTGATGGAAAAGTTGTTTCAAGGGGACTAACACCTGGACTGTGGCATGCCGGAGGGGGATCCATGGCAAAACTCCCATGGAAAATTACACAGTTGATACAGAGTCTGGTTTTAATCCATAAAGGGCAGAAATCACCTAACATTCCTAAATCACAATGAATATGGATTGACACCTGACATATGACATATTGACACCTTGACATATGGATTGACACCTGTCCTCAGAGCCCCTGATGCACACGGACACAGAGCAGAATAGAGACTGGTCCTCCTACATAGGGTCACTTGGCAGATATGGATTGACACCTGTCCTCAGAGATCCCTGATACACACTGACACAGAGCAGAATAGAGACTGTTCCTCCTACATAAGGTCACTTGGCAGATATGGATTGACACCTGTCCTCAGAGACCATGATACACACTGACACAGAGCAGAATAGAGACTGTTCCCCCTACATAGGGTCACTTGGCAGATATGGATTGACACCTGTCCTCAGAGACCATGATACACACTGACACAGAGCAGAATAGGGACTGTTACCCCTACATAGGGTCACTTGGCAGATATGGATTGACACCTTGTTACAAACTGCTATTTGTAACGGGCCCTTTAAATGGCAAATTGCCCTGCTTCCCTGGGTTGTGGAGAAGCCTATTTGCCAGCCTCCTCCCGCATGACTATGGCCCCTGGGAGATTGTGAAAATGTATGCACTTTTATTTGGTGTGTATGGCCCTTTAAGACTGTCGGTGGGCATATTGGGGCTTATGGACTCTTTATGTGACTGGTGCTGGCCCTTTAAACACCTTTTTTGGGACATCAGGAAGATTGGGACACTGCCCCTTTAAGGCCGTGTCCCCAGACTTGTTGGGGACACTGCCCCTTTAAGACGGTGTCCCCTGTGTCCCCAGACCTGGTGCAAACCCTTTGTGCCTGCCTGGCTAATTCCCACTTGGTTCAGTAAATGGGGCTTACTGAACCAAGTACCACACAGGCAGACCACCCAGAAGTGGAAGTGTGCAGGCAATTTACCTCCCAGAAGCTGCGGTTAACCGCAGCTTAATTGACAATGCTGGGAGGTCTTTGTTCGTTTGCCGAACACGTGGCGGCGGCCATCTTTGATCATTCGACGAAGTCAGCGGTATGTGTAGCCAAATTCATGGAACTAAAATCGGCTACACATTTCCACGAACACCGCTGAGCTCTACCTTCTCCCCTACTGGTTTTACAGCTGCAGAGACTAAGTCCCATTCGGTGATGGGACTTAGTCGTTTTTTCAGCCTGAAATAGACCGACCTCACAGCCCAAATCTATGGAACTGTTTTGGGCAGGAAAATGTGCTTGCGGTCGGTCATAAAGGGACCTCCAGCTAACTTTTTAACCCCTGGATGTATTTGGCTGATTTTTGGTTATGTTTATGTTTTAAGTGTGCTGATTCCAAATATGTAATTATGAAGATGGGATGTGTAGTTTTAAAGTTACAGGGTATGGCTAAAAACTGTATTTTTACTGCCTGTGTTTAATTATGTTAATCTCTTCCCAAACGTCATTTCGTTCAAAGTGGAGAGAATGTTAAAAAAATATATTTTTGTTCGGAGTGTGAGAAATGCTTTTCAGCCGCTTCTAATCTTAAGCATCATTTGAGGAGCCATACAGGAGAGAAACCTTATTTGTGGTGTGTTTAGTATTGTTCTGATCAGTTTAATACCTTCCGCGTCTCCTATCAGTGGACGTGTATATGGCAGCCATTTTAGGAACCGTACACCTGGGACCCGAGCAAGGTCACCTCGTTCAACAGGCTTGCAGCGTATCCTCCAGGAAGAAGAGCCTGAACCCTTACCGGCTGCACGTGTCTTACCTGTACATGGAAAGCTGCTGTGGTTCCTTGATGAGCCAGCTGCCCGTGAGTTAACATGTCCCGTGGAGAAGCACTCTGTCCTGTAAAGCCTCACCAAAAAAAAGGAGTGGTGTGTTTAGTATTGTTCTGATCAGTTTAATACCTTCCGCGTCTCCTATCAGTGGACGTGTATATGGCAGCCATTTTGTCAGATTCAAGTTCTTGTGCCCCACAGTTCAAAATAACATTCAAATGACAATTCATGACAGATCACACAAGTGAATAGCCCTGCCAACGTCTTCTCAGAATTTTTCGTTTTCTATGAAGAAATAGAAATGCAAGAGCAGAATAGAGACTGTTCAGTTTAATACCTTCCGCGTCTCCTATCAGTGGACGTGTACACGGCATTGATTTTTGTAACAGGGAGATGGAAGAAGAGGCTTGGTCGGTCCTCTTACTGCAAATTTGGGGCACTGCGCGGTCAAGCTAATGTGACACCAGATAGGAGTGGTGTGTTTAGTATTGTTCTGATCAGTTTAATACCTTCCGCGTCTCCTATCAGTGGGCGTGTACACGGCATTGATTTTTGTAACAGGGAGATGGAAGAAGAGGCTTGGTCGGTCCTCTTACTGCAAATTTGGGGCACTGCGCGGTCAAGCTAATGTGACACCAGATAGGAGTGGTGTGTTTAGTACTATTTTATCAGTTTAATACCTTCCGCGTCTCCTATCAGTGGACGTGTACACGGCATTGATTTTTATCTAAGCCGTAAACTTTTGCATAGCGAAGTAGATTAACTGCCATTGAAAAGGAGTGCATGGCGGTGGTGTGGGCCCTCAAAAAGCTGCAACCTACTTGTATGGACAACCGTTTACCTTACTCACAGATCACAACAAATTTGGGGCACTGCGCGTGCAATCTAATGTGCCACCAGATAGGAGTAGTGTGTTTAGTACTATTTTTTATCAGTTTAATACCTTCCGCGTCTCCTATCAGTGGACGTGTACACGGCATTGATTTTTGTAACAGGGAGATGGAAGAAGAGGCTTGGTCGGTCCTCTTACTGCAAATTTGGGGCACTGCGAGGTCAAGCTAATGTGACACCAGATAGGAGTGGTGTGTTTAGTACTATTTTTATCAGTTTAATACCTTCAGCGTCTCCTATCAGTGGACGTGTACACGGCATTGATTTTTATCTAAGCCGTAAACTTTTGCATAGCGAAGTAGATTCACTGCCATTGAAAAGAAGTGCACGGCGGTGGTGTGGGCCCTCAAAAAGCCGCAACCTACTTGTATGGACAACTGTTTACCTTACTCACAGATCACAACAAATTTGGGGCACTGCGCGTGCAATCTAATGTGCCACCAGATAGGAGTGGTGTGTTTAGTACTATTTTTATCAGTTTAATCACTGTTACGTCCCTTATCCATTGATGTGGAGCAAGACGCAGCAGCAGAAGAGGACTCAGCCGAGGAGGTTATGGAAGAGGATGGAGTAGGAGGAGTAGAGAAGGTGGCAGCAGGCCTGCCTGCAAGTCGTGGCGGGGTCACCAACTCGTCTGCAGAGCCACGCATTCCATGCTTGGCAGCCGTCAGCAGGTTTGCCCAATGCGCAGTGTAGGCGATATACCTGCCCTGACCATGCTTTACAGTGGTCAGATGGACCCTTGCCCCAACACTGTGTGCCAGACATGCCATTATTTCCTTTTGCACAATCGAGTACAGGTTGGGGATTGCCTTTTGTGAAAATAAATTTCATCCGGGTACCAGTGAGTGAGTGGGGGCACTGGGCACAGTATCCACTGTGAGCCTGACACACCAGCTTTGAGACAACTAACTGCTATTCAATCTATAACAGTGAAAAAAGTTTTTTGTTTTTAAATCCAAGCTATTATGACACCAGATATGAGTGGCACTGTAAACTGGCAGAGTACACGCTGTAGGGCTGACACACACTGCTTGAAGATAACTAGCTGCTATTCAATCTATAACAGTGAAAAAAGTTTTTTGTTTTTAAATCCAAGCTATTGTGACACCAGATCTAAGTGGTGGCACTGGTCACCGTATCCACTGTTAGCGTAACACACCCGCTTTAAGGACACTGACTGCTATTCAATCTATAACAGTGAAAAAAGTTTTTTGTTTTTAAATCAAAGCTATTGTGTCACCAGATCTAAGTGGTGGCACTGGTCACCGTATCCACTGTTGGCGTAACACACCCGCTTTAAGGACACTGACTGCTATTCAATCTATAACAGTGAAAAAAGTGTTTTTTGTTTTTAAATACAAGCTTTGTGTCACCAGATCTAAGTGGTGGCACTGGTCACCGTATCCACTGTTAGCGTAACACACCGCTTTAAGGACACTGACTGCTATTCAATCTATAACAGTGAAAAAAGTTTTTTGTTTTTAAATCCAAGCTATTGTGACACCAGATGTAAGTGGTGGCACTGGTCACCGTATCCACTGTTAGCGTAACACACCCGCTTTAAGGACACTGACTGCTATTCAATCTATAACAGTGAAAAAAGTTTTTTTTTTTTAAATCCAAGCTATTGTGACACCAGATCTAGGTGGTGGCACTGGTCACCGTATCCACTGTTAGCGTAACACACCCGCTTTAAGGACACTGACTGCTATTCAATCTATAACAGTGAAAAAAGTTTTTTGTTTTTAAATCCAAGCTATTGTGACACCAGATATAAGTGGTGGCACTGACTTGGGAAATGGGCACAGTATCCACTGTGAGCCTGACACAGAAGCTGGCAGCAGTGGCAGACAACTGACTGCTATTCAATCTATAACAGTTAAAAAAGTTTTTTGTTTTTAAATCCAAGCTATTGTGACACCAGATATAAGTGGTGGCACTGACTGGAAATAATGGAAATGGGCACAGTATCCACTGTGAGCCTGACACAGAAGCTGGCAGCAGTGGCAGACAACTGACTGCTATTCAATCTATAACAGTTAAAAAGGTTTTTTGTTTTTAAATCCAAGCTATTGTGACACCAGATGTAAGTGGTGGCACTGACTGGGGAAATGGGCACAGTATGCACTGTGAGCCTGACACAGAAGCTGGCAGCAGTGGCAGACAACTAACTGCAATTACATTACATAGAAAAATAAATTAAAAAAAAGCATACCCTAACCCTACCCTAGCTATGCTTTTCCCTATCTAATGAACAGCAGCTACACTTTCCCTCCTCTCACTAAGCATGCAGCTTGAGAATGAATCTAAAATGGATGCCTTCCAGGAGGTGGGAGGGTCTGCTAGGGAGGGTGTGCTGCTAATTGGCAAAGTTTACTCAATGATGACGAATAGGGGGCGGGTCGAACCGTGCATATGTTCGCCAGCCGTGGCGAACGCGAACATGCTATGTTCGCCAGGAACCGTTCGCCGGCGAACCGTTCGGTACATCACTAATTATAATATGAACTGTATAGAATTAAAATCCAAATAGCAAAATAGACCCTAAAATAGTGAAGTTTTTAAATTTAGGTGAATTTTTTTAAACTTGGATCCTTGTGACCATAATTGAGAGGATTTTTTCAAACTTTCCAGAAGGTTTGATAAAATTATGAAACAGCTTCCAGAAACTCTTTGTACCATAACCACTTCACTAAATTGTACTGATTTTTGTGCATAGAGTGTCTTTTTATTGCCTAGGCCAGAATAGACACATGAAAGTCTTCAGGTCCTAGTCAATTGCCACAATATAAAGACCCACTGGATACTGTATAGAATCTAATGAATAATTTTTCCAGTATGTATATTTGCAAATATATTGTATTAGCATTAAATAAATGTTCACAGAGTTGATTTTAAACCTGAAATATAGGTTGCTAATGCAATGTGCATAATTTAGATATCCATCAAAATGTTAAGAACTGGTGATCTAAAACATCCTACCCATATAAGTATGTAGTTGTAATAAATATTTAGCAAGGAAGCTAGTTAATACCTGGACAACATTGCTTTTTAGCAATTATGCCAGATGCAAGAAGTCAGCTCTCTGGAACTATTCTAAAATCACAGAATAAAAATGTAGTGTGTGTGTTTTAAAGATTTTAAATTTTGATCATGGTTTATTGCTATGCATTGCTCATCCTCGTGGAAGTGAATGTCTGAACATTGGGCCCCTTTTTTTAATACATTTACCGTACTGGAGTGTTCTGAGCAGTGGTCTACCTTTGATCTAATATTGTATTTTCAATAGCTAGCTACAATTGCCAATATACTGAATACAGTAGGTTAACGTGCAGGAGCTCTTTGAAAAATACTTTTTTCAGATTGATTTATTTTATATTGCCTCAGTGTTGTGGAAACGTGTATGCATTTTTGTATTATTCCTTTGGGCCTTGTATTTTTTACTATAAAATAATGTTTATTATCGCACAATGACATGACATATTTAGAATTTACAAGTTGTTTGAGAGTTAGTGTAATTTGTTCTTTATTAATACCCAAGGTCTTACAGACAGTCTAGTACAATCTTAAGTTCTACTTCTAAGTTATTTTCTTTTATATTTAAATATTAATAAGCCATTTATTTGCAAAATCAGTTGGATTGCTAGTGCATAAAACAATAAATACATGCGTTGTTTGCTGGCCATGGATACCTAAAAAGTAAAAAATAAAAAAGATATTTTTACACAATTTTAATATTGCACATATTTACTATTTCATGTATATATTTAACTTTGCATAACATTTGGAGGAGAAAATCTGTGTGGAGATCATATGCAATGCATGATATAATTACAATATTTCAGATACGGTTAGAAAGCTAAGCATTGAAACATGAATACCATTTTTGTCATGTAAAGTAGGTGTTACAAAAATTAAAAACAAAATCTGCTAATAGGTATTTATAATGAACCTAATAACATTCAAGACTCCTAAAACCAGGGGCGTAGCTAGAGCATTTGGCACCTGGGGCGGATCCTGTGTTTGGCACACATCCACTCCCCCCACTTTAAAATGTTAAAAACACCCGCAAAACGTTTAAAATGTTTTCATTTAAAAAAATTGCACCAATGTGTAAACTTTGTAAAACCCATGTAATGCCCCCATTGTACCAAACTCCTGTCTAGCTCCCTACTACAAAATCTCTGCACCCTTTCCACAAATCCCCTGATCAGCCCCCCCTTAAACAAAACCCCTGACACCCTTCTACAAAACTCCTGCACTCCCCTTCCATAAAACTCCTGCCTCTCCCTCTAAAGCCCCTACTCAGCCCCTTATAATACAATTAATTTTTTTACACACCAATATTAGCAACAGCTTTCCGAGTCCAGTCTTCACTCACATTGATGAAACTCCGGAAATCAAAATGCTGCTCCCTGCTGCTGCTGTACCTGAGTATGGCCTGAAAACAATGCTACTGCCAGGCACAGTCCGCTCCTAGCGTCAGAACTGATCCTTCCACTACTGCTGGACAGGCGGTGCACGTCAACGACACCGTGGTGTGACATGACGTGTCTCCACACTCATCCCACTGCTCCTCCAAATAGTGCTGCCTGGCCACAGCCCTTGCTGCTCTCAGTACAATAATGGATGGATCATGGCATTGGCAGTCATGGCACCCCCTAGCTAGTGGCACCTGGGGAGGACCGCCCTTCCCCGCCCCACTCTTAGTACGCCACTGTATACATATACAGTCACAGGCAAATGGTCACACACACACACATTCACACATACAGGCAGACAGTGACATATACACACACACACACACACAGTTACAGGCAGACAGTCTCACATATACAGTCACATACACACATAGTCACAGGCAGACAGTCAACACACACTCTCTCTTTCTCACTTACAGACATGGTCTAGAGGAGGAGTGGATATACTAAAGTCCCTGGAGTCTGTTAGTTGAGGAAGCAGGGACTTCTTCCTGCTTCCCCTTAATGTGCAGCAGTAACAGCAATGGATGAAGGCTGTGTTTAGCCCCGCCCCCACTGCCGGCTTGCCCCCACTTTTCTTTCGTGCAGCTGGTTTTCATTTTCTGCAGCTGCAACACCGGCCCCTGCATGTGTGAGCTGTGTCCGCCTCCCGGCGCCCCTGCTGCCATGGCGACCTGTGCGGCCGCACAGCTCACACATCTCTGAGGCCGGCTCTGGTCATGGCACCCCCTTTAGTGAGTGGAACCTGGGGCAGACCACCCCTCCCCCAGCTCAGTCTTAGTACACCATTACCTAAGCACTTTAGCTTGCTGAAAAGCTTTATGCATGAAGAGTGTGTCCTCTTTTTTTTTCATTTTGCAAAAACAGCAGATTTCAATAGAAATTTACACTGTTATAAATTAATTTGGGTACACCCCCCTGATGGTCATTCAGACAAACGGTCCTATTACTTCCTGGTTTGGTTAGCTCCTGTGGCGCTAGTCTGTGATTGGTTGGACAGCCACAGGAAGGCTGAGTGGGGAGGATTTGCATAGGCAGCACACAAGAGTACTGCAAGTTCTGCAAGGTATTTTTAGATATACCACCAATTTAAAAATCCATAATTAAATGCACGTATGCTTTCATTGGGTCTATATGAACTAAAAGGTGATTTTAAAAAATATATATTTTGTATTTGGGTAGTGGAGTATCTAAGCCTGAGAGCCTCCGAAAACTGCTATCAGAATGTATGGTGATTGGGGCCAAGCAAATTCAGTTTTCCATGGCCCATGTTTAATCCCTGCCGTAGGCAACTGCCTATGGGCACATTATGGTTAATCCAGCTCTGTTTAAAGCTTATTCTCAATTTCATCCATATGAATGATGATTTTCGCTTGGCCGATCTGCTCTGATGGGAAAACATCATGAAAACACATTACATTTTACAACAGCTCAAAGATGCAGGATGGTGCTACTTATGCAGGTTTTCTGCTCCTGAGAAAAGTGTGTGGAGGGCAATTTGCATTTTTTTGAGCAATAAAAAGTTTCTAAATGTTCTAAATTAGGATGCTTGTTGTCCTGAATTGCGGTGTTGCTCAAGAACCCAACTTCAGACACTGTGGTACTGCTCGCACTGCTCCTACTTTCAGAATCCTGGAACTTGCAAACATTTATTTTTTTCTCTGGGATTCTGGACGCTAAGATTACTTTTTTTTTTTTTTTACCAGCCAATTATTATTTTTTTTTTACCATTCTTATCTAGAAATTCTTTTAGTGGGTCACTACAAAGATGTCAACATTTTAAGACAAGCAACAAAACAATGTGGTGATTGATACACTGCTATTATAGGGTAGAATTATTAGGAAAAGAAATGGTGGAGATTGAGCACATCTCTAGAGGTCTCTTTCTATATGAGAATGGTAGCAGGTCAGGCTATGTTATCAATTACCCTGTGAACTGAGTCTAACAGCTTTGGGAATTAAGAAGAGGAAAGCAATTTTCTTATATGGCATACATTCATTGGCATGCATGGAGATTAGCTCTCTCTCATGCGATTTGCCTACTCTATGCATAATGAGATGTAATGCTCCGGCACATTTTTACATGTTTAATATAATACTAAGGTGGGAATATGTCTGTAAGGAATAATGGGATTGGCAAATTGGTACGAGATGTAATAAAACATCTGATAAGTCTTTTTTTTTTATTATTCACCAATTTGGCTGAAATTCAGATCTGAATGAAAGTTGTGTTTTGCACAATGTGTGTGATATTGATGTTTGTATAATCTTATAATATTACATGTATTATTATAAAATGTGATCTAGTAAGTACAGCAGATATACTGTATTTTCCATAATGAGTTCCCAAAAGGCAAATTTTAAATCAAAGCTGAGATAATTTAAGCATCCACTGTCAATTATCACAGGGCATAGTACCTTCCATGGAGTGAATATATAATGACAGGAGTGAAAGGTTTCCAGGGTGAATGGAAATAAAAGGACATAGAATGATAATGTCTAGTACACAAAGGCAACTTTCAGCACTACAGATGTTCTGGACTGCACCTCCTATAATGCTCTTACAGCCATAATGCTAGCAAATAATCAAGGGAATTGTAGTCCATAACACCTGAGGTGCCGAAGCTTGCCTACACCTGATCTGGTACATCACAGTGTCACAGGACACAACTTAAGGATCGGGAGCCAGATCAGGTACTGTGAAAATCTAATCTTTTGACTTCAGATGTTACCTGCATATACAGTTGCAAGAAAAAGTATGTGAACCCTTTGGAATGATATGGATTTCTGCACAAATTGGTCATAAAATGTGAACTGATCATCATCTAAGTCACAACAATTATTATTATTATGATATTTATAGAGCGCCGTCAAATTCTGCATAATCTAATGGAGGAGGGAAGCGAGTTCCACAGGAACGGTGCAGCCCTCGAGAAATCTTGAAGGCGAGCATCAGAGGTGGGAGAACGGACAGAAGAGAGATGTAAGTCTTCAGCAGATCGTAAGGGCCTAGATGGGACACACGTGTATAAGGGAAGATAGATAGGTGGGAGCAGCATTATGTAGCGATTTGAAAGCAAGAACCAGAATTTTAAATTGAGCTCTATATTTTATAGGAAGCCAGTGTAGGGATTGACAGAAGGGTGAGGCATGGGAGGTGCGGGCGGACAGGAAGATGAGCCTCGCCGCCGCATTCGTTAGGGACTGTAACTGCGCCAGTTGGGAGCACGTTAGAACACTGAGAAGTGGATTACAGTAGTCAAGGCGCGAAAGGACAGTGGAATGGACCAACACCTTAGTTGCATCTGGCGTTAAGTAGGGGCGGATGCGCGCAATGGTTTTTAGATGGAAATTACAGGATTTGGCGATAGATTGAATATGAGTCTTGAAGGAGAGGTCGGAGTCAAAGAGAACACCTAGGCAGCGAGCCTGCGTGGTGGAGCTGATGGTAGCACCATTGACTTGGAGGGAGACAGACACAGGAGTAACAACACTTGAGGGAGGAAAGACCAGAATTTCAGTTTTGGTCAAGTTTAGTTTAAGGAAGTGAGCAGCCATCCAGTTAGACAATCACAGTGTGCTTAAACTAATAACACACAAAGAATGAAATGTTGCCATGTTTTTATTGAACACACCGTGTAAACATTCACAGTGCAGGTGGAAAAAGTATGTGAACCCTTGGATTTAATAACTGGTTGAACCTCCTTTGGCAGCAATAACTTCAGCCAAACGTTTCCTGTAGTTGCAGATCAGACGTGCACAATGGTCAGGAGTAATTCTTGACCATTCCTCTTTACAGAACTGTTTCAGTTCAACAATATTCTTGGGATGTCTGGTGTGAATTGCTTTCTTGAGGTCATGCCACAGCATTTCAATAGGGTTGAGGTCAGGACTCTGACTGGGCCACTTCAGAAGGCGTATTTTCTTCTGTTTAAGCCATTCTATTGTTGATTTACTTCTATGCTTTGGGTCATTGTCCTGTTGAAACACCCATCTTCTGTTGAGCTTCAGCTGGTAGACAGATGGCCTTAAGTTCTCCTGCAAAATGTCTTGAGAAACTTGGGAATTCATTTTTCCTTCGATGATAGCAATACGTCCATGCCCTGACACAGCAAAGCAGCCCCAAACCATGATGCCTCCACCACCATACTTCACAGTTGGGATGAGGTTTTGATGTTGGTGTGATGTGCCTTTTTTTGCCACACATAGTGTTGTGTGTTTCTTCCAAACAACTCAACTTTGGTTTCATCTGTCCACAGAATATTTTGCCAGTACTGCTGTGGAACATCTAGGTGTTCTTGTGCAAACTGTAAACGTGCAGCAATGTTTTGTTTGGACAGCAGTGGCTTCCTCTATGGTATCCTCCCATGAAATCCATTCTTGTTTAGTGTTTTACGTATTGTAGATACGCTAACAGGGATGTTAGCATTTGCCAGTGACTTTTGTAAGTCTTTAGCTGACACTCTAGGATTCTTCTTCACCTCATTGAGCAGTCTGCGCTGTGCTCTTGCAGTCATCTTTACAGGACGGCCAATCCTAGGGAGAGTAGCAGCAGTGCTGAACTTTCTCCATTTATAGACAATTTGTCTTACCGTGGACTGATGAACAGCAAGGCTTTTGGAGATACTTTTATAACCCTTTCCAGCTTTATGCAAGGCAACAATTCTTAATCGTTGGTCTTCTGAGAGCTCTTTTGTGCGAGGCATCATTCACATCAGGCAATGTTTCTTGTGAAAAGCAAACCCAGAACTGGTGTGTTTTTTTAGAGGGCAGGGCAGCTGTAACCAACACCTCCAATCTCATCTCATTGATTGGACTCCAGTTGGCTGACATCTCACTCCAATTAGCTCTTGGAGATGTCATTAGTCTATAGGGTTCACATACTTTTTCCAACTGCACTGTGAATGTTTACTTGGTGTGTTCAATAAAAACATGGCAACATTTAATTCTTTGTGTGTTATTAGTTTAAGCAGACTGTGATTGTCTATTGTTGTGACTTAGATGATGATCA
The DNA here is from genome assembly GCA_933207985.1 of Pelobates cultripes. Classification (NCBI taxonomy): domain Eukaryota; kingdom Metazoa; phylum Chordata; class Amphibia; order Anura; family Pelobatidae; genus Pelobates; species Pelobates cultripes. The sequence goes on from OW240915.1 coordinate 221,336,207, forward strand.
GATCACATTTTATGACCAATTTTTGTAGAAATCCATATCATTCCAAAGGGTTCACATACTTTTTCTTGCAACTGTATTTGCTTTTCTCCTTAGGCTGAAATTTTCTGACCAGAGATCAAGTTCTATGTTTGTCTATAAGGATCAATTTTCACAAAGACTGCAAAGGGAAAATGATCTTCAATAACCATATCAAATCTACCTCTGGTTATAGTAAATATGTCCTAGATTGCCTTTTATATGACCCATATTTGTAATCCTAAATACAGTATACTGATCTTGAATACCTGTTAGAGAATCTAGTTTGATAGTAAATATATGCTAGAAATCTGTGCAGTATCTCTGCAATTCTCTTTAGATTCATATGAAACTAACTTACATTTACAAACTATAATTAAAAATATGTCATTTATATGGGAAGTGAATACGTATTGCATTTATTTTGAAAAAGAAAAAGAGGGGAAAAAATGATTTCTGAAAATCTTTGACTTCTTGTAAGAAAGGTGTGGTTTAAAAATTAACTCTAGGCTTCTGCACAGGAAGAGAGGGAAGATTAAATATAATATACCTGTCCACAAGGCAGAATGACTGACTACAGCACCAGTGGGTGAGATGGTAAATAATGGATTTTTGTTTACTTGGCTGAAAGAGTTAAATATTTAAGGTGCAATATTTATCTAAAAGGAACATAGCAAGCACCTTACCCACTACACTGTGCCATAGTAGTTATGGTGCCATGAGTGCACCCCCCCCCCCTCCCCCAGTATAAGTAGTCAAACCATTTGCAAATTACAACTTATCTGGGGTCCGCCAGTAAAGAAGAGAAGTTCTTTGCTCTGAGCTAGCCTGGCAATGCAGGGCTTAGCTCATTGGCTGTGAACAATCGGCTAGTGTTGAGAGCTCTCAGTTGATTAGGTGACTGGCACCCAGTGGACCCAGGTAAGTTGTCAAATTGTTACCAAATTTTAGGAATGTAGTAGTGTAGAGAGAGACATTGTCATAGTATATTCAATGGTATTAACCCCTTAAGGACCAAACTTCTGGAATAAAAGGGAATCATGTGTCCTTAAGGGGTTAAACAAATGTCATAAAAATTATTGTATCTTATTAAAGCAATAAAATCATTTATAGATTTTTACAAAGAAGTGAGAAATTCAATCTACAAAATATAACATTTAATTCCTTTTAGTTTCAAACTTTGTTGAGAGTATAGGGTTTGTTTATACAACCAAAACATAAAGTGGAAAACACCCAAAATACGTTGAAATATCTATAAATAAATTTAACAACCTGAAATCAGGTAAATATCCGTGAATAGAATCTGTGTAAAGAATTAGAAAGCTGACATAGCGTAATACAGTATCGGATAAAGTGAGGGATAAATGCGATAATGAGTGCACTCACAAACAAACGAGAAATCAGGCTTCTCACCCTCTCAGGGGTAATATGATGTGTAGTGAATATGAACTTGCAGTATCATCCGATGGAATATATGTCAATAAAGGAAATCAGATATAGTGAAGTTTGTTATAAAAAAAATACAAAATCGCATTTATTGGTCGCACTTACACATGAGGAAATTAAGAAGAGCGTATCTCCATATAACATGGAATTCCTATACAACGTGGTGGCAAGTCCAGGAGAAGATCCAAGAACAACTTGATGGAGCCACCAAATACAAGTAAATACAAAATAAATTGAATTAAAAACATAAATTAAAAGTCCATAAGGAAAAAATCCAATGTGTTTGGTCCAGTGAGATATAGGACTTCATCAGGGCTATTGCTGTATTCATCCTTGTGGGTATATATAATGCAGGTAATTAAAGTTGATTCGGAACATCCGGTGTTCGGCGTGCGTTCCATCTGTGGAACGCAAAAGGGCGCAGACCGTCTATGTTCTAATGGAAAATTAGTTCCGTGATATAAAACGCGTGCGCGCAGCAAGCGCGCATGCATGTACGAAAAGACCAAAACCTAGAGGGGACAAAAAGCATAGGGCGAAAAGATTCGCCTAAACATCTGATATACATATATAGAAACCAAGTGTGGTTGCAACATAAGGACTCATATATTACATAGAATGAAATAAAAAGGTAATAAATCCAAAAAATTGAATAATAGTATCCAATATATTAACTACTACTAAATAGAGCTGTATATAATATATATAGACCCTAAAATACTACATCACTATTATCCAGCTGAGGAAGCCGATATAGGTGAAACGCGTCCTGGAATAAAGACTGTGAGACTTTGGATCTTCGGATTTTTATATGCCAATTTTATTTTATATATTTTTATACATATATATATATATATATTTTATAATGTTACTGTTATAATAAATATTGTATACTTTTACTTACTATTGGCATTATCCCTGCTACATTTTTTCTAAAGAAGGTGTGTGGTCCTTAACCACATAAATGCACAGATCAGAGCCGATTTGGATGGCTCTAAGTTTGTAAGTACCCCATCTTGGTTTATTATCCTCCTTTAAAGATCAACGGTACTGCACCATATTTGTTCTGTTTCATTTTAATAGAACATCAGAAGCACTGAGATTCAAGAAGGGTGAGGGTCACCTTTACTGAACCCCAAGAGCGCTGAAATTGAGCTATTATATTATAGCTCTAAAAAGTGTGAGTGGGATTTTACCTCTTTTGATTCTATTATTATAATTGTATCATACGGTATACACTATGTCCGTTCCGTTTTTCTCTTATGTTTTTTAGAAACTCAAATTGGGAAGATTTATTTAATTTTAAAAAGACTCTGTAAGGTACCGCCTTTTTATCTCCATTTTTATATAACCAAATATAGCGCTACATCTATTTTCCATGTATGCAAGGCTGATATATTTAACCATTTTATTTGAAGCCTTAGTGAGAAGATATGAAATGACATTATTTAGATGTAAATAACAGACTCATACTTTCAAGCATTCATGGTGTATTTTAATATAAAATATAAAAGCTTGAATGCATGATCTCCAAGTAAAAATCATTAAAAATATGTTCTTTAGGGCAATTTAATGCAACTTTAAATTAAATGGTAATAAAGTAATTTTGGCGTATAGCTGCTGCCCCTTTTTCCGACACTTTGCTGTTTCTTGTAAATGACAATGTTTACATTTGTTCTAAACCATACCTCAAGGTGCTGACAGACAGATGCTTCTTCATTGAAGACCTTTGAAAATTGAGTTTAGAAATTGCTGTGAAAGTGCCCTGTGTTGCTTATCTAAAAGATACATTGGATTAGACAGAAATGATCTTTACTGATAAGTTCACTGAAGGCAGAGGGGCTACCAAAAAAAAAATGAATCAGGTGCTTGAATAAAAGTGCATTTGAACATTCTGGGCTCCATAAAAACTTCGCCTCAATGTATTGAACTGGTTTCTGTGCATATATTCATGTTTTTAGCGGTATCATGTAAAACACAAACATATGCTCTCTGTAGGTATTAAACTGTGTCGAAAAATTAAGGGAACTTACATATTTCTGGGCAATATGGTATTACTTAATCCATAAGGTGGATATTATCCCCACTACTGATATTGAGGATGAAGTATGAGGACACATGGATAGAAGTCCATTGGGTTCCTAGCTTTCTTCTCAGAAGGCATATTTACTCAGTTTGGGCTGTTGCATAATGGTCAGTACTGTATTTACTGCAAGGCTAACAAGGCCTTGGGTGACATTTTCCAGGGTAAATCCTCTGCTCCCAAATCCTCCAGCAGATGCCTTATTAGCCTTATGTCATGAGGGGTTCAGGAAGGCCCAAGATCTCTGTGCTCTTCTTGCTCTGCTCCCTCATGCAGCCTGCTGTGATGCCAGGAGCAGGAAAATGGTGTCCCTCTGGCCCTGTCATAACTAAGGGGCATGTAAGAAAGCAAAGCAAGAAGATTACAGCTCCCTCTCTGGATGTCTTCATTGCACACCCGCCCACCAGCCAATCCTGCAGCTCAGGAGCCTTCCCATCAGCCTTCCCATCAGCCTACCCAGCAACTCAGCAGCCACTCTGGACCCCAGGGACAGCAGCCCCACTGGACCCCAGGGAAAGAATAGACTCCAGCTCTACCAAAGGTAGAGAGGTTAGGTGGACTTAAATTAAAATAAAAATAAAAATTTGTGAGCGTATGATTGGTTCGAGTAGTTGAAATAGCAGGTTTATTAGTTTCCTCCTGGCCCTCAAACCTTATAACTAACCCAGAATATATTAAATGCTTTGGGTATGTTTTATAAATGTATCTGCATCCACATTTAATTGAATGTATTTTATTTTGTTTCTGATTTTGTTAAACATTTGTAAAATCTTTGTATAACAAGATAGCGCCATATCATGTTTAATTATGACTTTTGTATTATGCTGGCCTTCTCTATTAGAACTGGGTTGTCAGTCTATCTGTTTTCTAGGGCCTTTAGATTGGCTAGCAATGGTGTTTAACATTGACACTATAAAGCAAATGCACTGAATATATGGGTTCTCATTATGTGGAAGAGACTATGTGCTCCTAACCTTACTGCATCTTAATGCAGTATCACATTAACCAAGACATTTACTAACATATTACCTCTTCATTGATTGCTAATGTAATCATTTTGTTGGTGCTGAGATGACAGGTTTTCAATTACAGAGTGCTTACAATAAGTGTTTTAACATGCTGATTGTCCTTCAAATTAAAGGGTCAGTTAATCCATGAACATAAATGGTTTCTAAATAAAATTGCATGCTGAGACAATTTTAAGTGTTAGCAGAGGGCTGGCCACTATTGTCTTGAGGTCATGTACAAGAGGCCATTTTACAAATGCTATCATTGACATTTAACCTTTTTTCAATTTAAATATAAATCGTAGTGTAATGTAAGTTTATGACACAGTACACAATGCACAATTTAAGGAAACTAAAAAAGTTGAACTCATAGTCTGCATACTGCACAGATAAACACATGATATTGGAACAAAATGTCTCATGCTTGTCAAAGTAATGACCTTTAAAGGAATGCTAGAGTGTCAGGAATACAAACATGTATTCCTGATACTGTAGGTGGGAAAACACCATTTAGGTGTCTGGGCCCCCCTGCTGCCCCCTCCCCCTTTCCTCCATGAAAAGGGTAGTTTACTTACATTTTTAAAGCATCATGCAGGTCTCCTCATGGCTGGCCTGCCCATGCTTCCTCCTTGTCTGATAACATAAATTTTGATGATCTCAGGCAATCCAATCCAATGCTTTCCCTTAGGAAAACACTGCGCCAATCCACATCTCCTCACATTGAATCAATGTATCTCTACGAGGAACATTCAGCACCACCATCCAGAGCATGGAGAGGCTAAATATCAGTACATTGTACAGCACTGACCCAAGAAGCACCTCTAATGGCCATCTTAAGTGACTGTCACTAGAGGTGTTCCTAGGCAGTAATGTTAAGGCAGTGGTAACATTAAAATACCTGTAGGGACATGCTACAGACACAAGATCAACTACATTAAGCTGTACATTAAGCTAGTGACTATAGTGTCCCTTTAATGATTAGGATGCTAATCACATAACTGTCATGTGATTGGCAAAGTAAGATTTAAAGGTCAACCATAAAAGTTATTTATGGTTCTAGACCATAAATATTTTTTTACTACCTTTACAATGCTAATTTGGACAAAATAATTGGACGAAAATAAAAATAAAAGACAAACAATACGAAAAAGAGCTAATTTGGTAGACCATAGATTTTTGGCCTATATCATCCTTAGCGCGTCACATATTTTAAGTAGAGTAACTAGTAATTCTAAATACCATGCAAATCCCATTTTTTTTTTGTAAATTTCTTTTATTCAGAGAATTTCCATTTTATGCGTAACAAGTAGCGTGGACACGCAGGTCCAATAAAGGTTCTTTCATTTTACTTCCCAGACATGAAATAGGTTTAAGGAGCAACCATGGTGGCATGCAAGTCACCAAATAGTATTAAGAAACATTCTAGTTGGACTCGTAGGTCCTAAGACCTTTGTGTGGATGGGGCATTCCCTCTAGCGTACGGTTGTTATGGCTATGCTAGACCACCCAGTGTGACAGAGGTGGTTTACGTCCTGTATCAAGACAGGTAGCGTGTAATAACCTACCGCGTGGGGGAGAATCAGGATTTTGTACGTGCCTTGTGAGTTCAGGTTTAGGGTCTTTGGTGTCGGTGGGGTAGATCCCTGTTAATCTGGCTTGAGCGGGGGTGGTTTGTACTGTCGTAAACCTATCTGCTAACCGACTCCCGTGTTTGACGTGGGTGCGAGGTTAAGCTTGTTTCTCCTTGTCTTATCCTTAACCGTGAACCCCTGTCTCTTTTCCTGTTTTTCCTTTCTTATTCTCTTTTTCTCCTTCCTTCTTTTCTCTTTTTCACCTTTCCCTTTCTTTTCCCTCCCTCCTTTTTCCTCCCTTTTACTCTTTTCTTTCCCCTTTCTTTTCTTTTTCTTTCCCTTTTTTCTTCCCTTTTCCTTTCCCTTCCCCTCTCTTCCTTTCTTTGTTTAGAGGGTGCCCGTCCGTCAGGAGTCTCTACGTCCTACCGACTTCTCTACTGTGTCGCCTTCTTGCCCGCGGATTCCCCCCGGGGTGGAGGGTGGGGGTAGGACGGCAAAAGAGGGGAAGGGGGTGTTATATTTATTATGTTGTTATTTCTGGTATTGTGTCTTTTTGCTTGTGTAGTTGATCTCTCAGTCAAGGTAGTCTTTTGTCTCATCAGGTGTCTTCAGTTAGGTCAGCAGATCCTGGAAGTCAGCGTTAGTCGAGGTCAGTATCCAGTGTAAAAACAAAGAAAAACGTTACCTGCGCTCTGGCCTAGATCCCCATGTGCATTTGAACAAAAAAGGAGGCTCTTTAGTTCTATTCTAAATGGCCATTTGAATATGTAAGCTCACCAGCCACGTCAAGGCAAGCCTCAATAGGTGAGTTCCTACACTAGCCATTAGATACGCTGATATCAGCCAAGAGTCTCCAATAAGACAGGAAGGGGTATTTTATAAACCCTTTAACATTTAACCCTTTATAGGGCTTCTGCACATACAATACACTTTGCTGATATCAGACAAAGTGAGACAGAAAGGGGTGTTTTATAAACCCTTTAACATTTAACCCTTTATAGGGCTTCTACACATTCAATAAACTTTGCTGGTATCAGACAAAGTATAAACGTCTCTAATGAGACATGAAAGGGTGTTTTATAAATGGGGATCTAGGCCAGAGCGCAGGTAACGTTTTTCTTTGTTTTTACTATGTATTTTAAGCTGTTGGATACTAAGCCACTGCTGCTGTAAGCGCGGTGCTTTATCTTTGTTTGTATATGAATTTTGTATCACTCAGCTATGTTACATTGCTGCCAGCCTTCCCACGTTTGTCTTATTAAGACTTTATAAGTATGTAGGGGCAGCACCCCTTCCTGTCTCATCAGAGAAATTTGCCTTTTAGCTGATACCAGCAAGGTGATTTGTATGTTATAGCCCTATTTAGGGTAAAGTATGTAGGGGTTTATAAAACACCCTTTCATGTCTCATTAGAGACGTTTATACTTTGTCTGATACCAGCAAATCTTGCCCGTCTTGGCGGTTTTGAGAGCCCATGCTACCTCGTGTGTCTCGATCGGTTCGTCTAGCTCTGCGCTTGTCTCTTGTGAGAGGCAGTTGCCGATGCGCGGTTCTAGGTAGTCCATTATCCGCGTCTTCCTTTCTGTACCATCTTCCTCTCCTCTGGGTGGGTCGAGCGAATATAGGTCCGCGTAGTACGCCCGAATAGTGTTGGCCATCGCGGTCGGCACACTGTGTAGCTTTCCGTCTCTGTCTCTGATCCCCGGGATGTAGGCCGCCGCTCTCTTTTTGGTGATCATGCGGGCAAGGAGGGCACCACATTTGTTAGCGTTAGTGTAGAAGAACGCTTTGGAGTGTAAGTATGCTCTATGGTGATTGGCATTCAGGATGCAGGAGAGTTCCCTCCTGAGTACCGTTAGTTGTGTCCAGTCTGCTATCAGGTGGGTTTGTTTATGTCTACATTCCAACGTCTGTATGTCCGTAATTAGAGTTTTAAGTCTGGCGGTTTTGGCTTTTTTAAGCGCGGCGCTTTTCGCTATGAAGTGGTCCCTCATTACGCTTTTATGAGCCTCCCAGAGGCAAAGGGGCGTGACCTCAGACGTATCGTTTTCTGTAAAGTATTGTGTAAGTCTTTCTCTGGCTTCTGTCGTCACTGTTAGGTCATTTAATATCGATTCGTTCAGTCTCCAGTTACTGCAAGTGGGCCTATAGAGTGGGGAGGTTAGTGTCATAATGATTGGGGCATGGTCCGACCATGTCGCTGTTCCAATGTCAGTTCGTCTAACATCAGTCAGGTAATAATGTGGAATGAGGAAGTAGTCTATTCTGGAGTACGTTCTGTGGGGGATAGAATAGAAAGTGTAGTCTCGGTCTTCGGGATGTGGGGCTCTCCAGCAGTCTACCAGACGCTTCTCTCGCAGTGTTTTCGATATGTTTGTTAAAATGTGTTGGGGAGTCATGGAGAGCCCTATGGATGTGTCTATGGTCGGTGTCAGGGCCACATTGAGGTCCCCTCCAATGACTAGACAGCCCTCCACGAATCCCTCTATTGTTCTGTAAGAATTGGTGTTGGCGTTTATTGGGGGTATATAGGTTTGCGAACGTGTATGTGCGGTTTGCAATTGTGCCTTTGACACAAATATATCGTCGTAGTGTGTCGGTGGGGGCAAAGTGTAGTGATCTATGGATCAGTATTGCTGTGCCTTTGGACTTTCCCTCTGGGTTATTACTCAGGAAACATTGTGCGTAATGTTTGTCCGTCAGTCTGGGCACATGGCCCTCTTTAAAGTGAGTCTCCTGAATGAAAACTACCTGTGACTTTTGGCTGTGAAAGTGACGTAGGGCATGTGAGCGCTTTTCGGGTATGTTCATGCCTTTAGCGTTGATGGAGAGGAATTTAATCTCCGCTTGTTTGTGTGTGTTGTGGAGCGGCATGGTTGTTACAGTTCGAAAGAATCGGGGTATGGTGGGGAGGGTTAGGGAGTATGGGTGGGTGCCAGAGGGTTTAGCTTACTTCTCGTGGGCGGGTCTGAGGTCGCGGGCACGTCCCCTGTTCCCTTGGGTCCCGCGGGCAAGCGCGACTTTCAACAATAAGTAACAAACGTAACAGTAGTAGTAATAAACAACAATAAACCTTGTGGGTTTTCCAAAAAAGACTAGGGTGTGGGCTAGGTAGGAGTCGACCGCGCCGCACCTGTTGGCACTGTTGAGTCCTCCTGCCGGTATCCGTGTGCCCCTGTCTACTGGGAACGTGGCCCTTTTACTCCCTTTCCCCTCAGAGCCAAGAGTGGTAGATCCTTCTCCTTTCTTGGTCTCCTGTGTCCCCCGGCCCCCTCTGCTCAGAAGCTATCTAGTCAGTACAGGTGGTGCTGGCAGTCCCTGGGCCCAGCCCAGCCCGGCCCTTTCCCTATCTCCCAAGTGTGTGCTCGGGTGTATGGTCTTTTGGATCGGCTCTACCCAACTAGTCCCTCCCCTGTTCCCCTATCTCTCCGTTACGGGGTGGTGAGTTGTGTTGCCGTGATAGGGCTCGTAGGTTAGTGGCTTTAAGGTATATAACCAGCTGGTCTTATACTTCCCATTTTGTGTCCCTCCCCTTATCCTGGTGTTCGGGGAATCCGGTTGGGGTTGTCCCGCCTGGTGAGGGGTCGTGGTTGGGGGCCTGTCCTCTCTCTCAGTGCTAACCCTCCCGGGTTATCTCTGCTCCCTCTCCCTGCTGGTCTGAAGCGAGCCTTTGACCAACCTCAGCGTCCCCGTCCCCACTTCCCCCCACCCAAGCAGGAAAAAAAAAAGGGGGGGAAAACCACCCCATACACAACCCCCCACAAATATACCCAGTGGTTCTTTCGTGGGTTCACCGATTGTGCAAACAAATTGTCTCGACTCGTATACCCACGTCTGATGGTCCCCCCACCCTCCCCTGACACGTGGATTTCTAAGTGTTGTAACGGCTAAGTGTGTGGCCTGTGTGTGTTAAAGGCCTATGTTCAGAGTGTCCCAGTGCATAGTTACGAGTTCCATGCGTGGCTCCTGTCTTGTCAGGCTGCCTTGTATGTCCGTTAGCGTGTTGCCCCTGCTGGCCTCACGGTCTCCAGTCTCATTCGGTGTCTGCGCTGTGTTGGGAAAGGTTCCCCCTGGAGTGTAGGTGGGCTGTTGTAAAAATCCAGCGGATCCGGCCAAGTCAGGTTAAGGGGTGGCAAGTGGAGATCTTCCGACAGTTCCTGCAGGTCCCGTGGGGTGCGGATCGATCTAGGGCCGTTTTGGGTGGTGGCTATCAGGCCTGTAGGGAATGTCCAGCGGTATCGTATTTTCTGGGCCACTAGCATTCTGGTGAGTGGTTTAAGTGCCCTGCGATATCCCAGAGTAGCTGGGCATAGGTCCGGGTACAGTTGGAGGTGTTGGCCTTCATGAGTGATTTCTCCCCTGTTGCGGGCTTCATGCAGGATTTCTTCCTTTAAGGCGTAAAGTGCTAGACAGCAGATCACGTCCCTAGGTGGTGCCTCTGGTGGGCCCCTGGGTCTCAGTGCTCTATGGGCTCTGATGAACTCTATGGGGGTCTCCCTGGGGCGGCTCAGGAGTTCGTTAAAGATGGCCGTGAGTGTGTCTTTAAGCTGGGCGGGTGAGTCTTCACCTTCTTGCAGGCCTCTTACTCGTAGGTTCTGTCTGCGGCCCCTATTGTCCAGGTCCTCTCTGTGTCTGGCCATGGCTTGCATCTGGGCAGTTTGCCTAGAGTAGTTTGTGGCTTGTGCCGCTTGCGTTGCGGTTAGGGCGTCATGGTCCGCCTCTATTTTGGCCATTCGGTCTGCCATCTCCTGGATGTCGGCCCTCGTCAGCTGAAGGTCCGTCTTGATGGAGGTCTGGAGGGCTGAGGTCGCTTGGGTGAGGTCAGCCTGCATGGGTAATGCCCTTAGCAGGGCCATCCAGTCTGCAGGGGGGGTTTCCCCTGTGTCCTCATGGCCTGGAGAGAGGGAGTGTGGCGTGGAGGCCTCTGATGGTGGGTAGGCCTCAGATGACGTCTGGGAGAATGAGTCCGGTGTCGTGGACAAGAACTGCCGCATGGAGGGGTTTTGGCTCAACTGGGGGTCCCTGGTGGTCTGGGGGTGTTCCCCGCCTTAGTGTGCTTCCCCATCCTCGTGCCTGTAGCTGGTAAGTTGTGCGTGGCTGAGTGGGGCCGGCGGAGCTCGGTCTCTATGCGGCCATTTCGTTCCGCCGCTAGGCCACGCCCCCAAATCCCATTTTTTTATTCACTTAATTCTGTACATTCATGTTCAATATCTGTTATCGTGTGATCTCAAACTATATGTATATGAACGTAGTATACAGAAAATACTCCTTCCTTCATCGTATAGAATTTACCTTAGGATGGTTTTATAGGATGACTTTAACTGACTGAACACAACAAGCAAAGCATATGATTACATCAACTCTTGTCTTTCAGTGTATATTTTAAATAATACAATCCTGATTAGCTACAGGGGTAACATAGCTTGACATCCCTGTATCATTAAAGAGTTTTGCTCATTACAAGATTGTGATATTAATGAGGACATCTTAATGCAATATCACATTATCCAAGACATTTGCTAACATATTACCTCTGCATTGATTGCTAATGTATTAATTTTGTTGGTGCAGAGATGACAGGTTTTCAGAGTGCTTAAAATAGCTGTTTTAGCATGCTGATTGTCCTTTGGATTAAAGGGTGAGTTATTCCATGAACATAAATGGTTTCTATATAAAATACCATGCTGAGACAAGTTCAAGTGTCAGCAAAGGGTCAAGTACAAGGGTCCATTTTGCATGTGATGTCACGTACATTTAACCTTTGTCCATTTTGCATTTGATGTCACGTACATTTAACCTTTGTTTTATAAATTGTAGTGCAAAGTTAATGTAGGACATTGCATAATACACAGCTTATACAAAGCTAAAAACAAATTAACACACAGTCCCCACACTGAAGATAATTTACTTTATAGCCTCCGGACACTAAAAAGTGTTTACGGCACAGTCCCACACACTGCTAGCAGGCAAATAGTTAAATAACCCACAGCAATGCGAGGCTTAATAGTTATGTGGCTGCTGGCAAGCGTTTACTAGCCAGCTACCACATTAAAATAGTACAAATAAATTAAATAAATACATAAAAAGCCTATTAGGATCAATAAGACCTCCATATTACTATAAAAGAAGATTTAAAACCTTCCTATGCTCCCCCTATCATGAGGTAGGTGAGGGAATACCTACCAGCAGTTTAAAACTAGTGACTGGCCCAGGCTCTATGGACTTGGTTGTCAGAATGTTTTGATTGGTTGCCTTACTAGCCAACTAATTAGAGCGCTCTTACTGATATTACATAACGTGGGAAATTTTCCGATGTGACGTAATAGTTGACATAGCATAGGAAAGCCTTTGTAAGGCTTTATAAGAGCTCAGTCTGCACTGAGTCTTCAGGGGGTGGAGAAGGATTAATTGTATTTCATCATGGGATTTTTCATATATTTCTTTTTTGGCGATCGGTTATATTTTTATTTTAAAGAGTTGTTTCGTGGGATCATGGGTTTTTATTCGGTCATTATGGAGTTGACGTCATAATTTTATTCTCCCCACATACAATTATGAGGGAGAGGAAAGTTAGGTATGGTAACTCAATTTTAATAGTGGGTGGTTAGGGGATTGGGTACCCCTAGCCACCATGAGTGGACATACCACTGTTTAGGAGGGGGTGGACAATGACATATCCACCCCATTGATTAATTATTTACAGCACTGGTTCCCTTCCCCAGGATATTATTATTAAGGCCCCCACCTGCCGCTAATCTGCTGAGGTGCTTGGGTCACCCAAACGAGGGGTGTATCAGTCTAGCATGAATGCACACCAAAATGACTGACAGCCTGTCCACTCACAGCACTTGGAGCACTGTTGGTATGGACCATAAACACATCATTTTATGTGCTATGCTGATATTTCCTTAGCATCCCCATGGGCAGCAGAACAGGAATTCAAATACAAGACAGATGCTTGCTATTGATCAGCCTCGAAATGTATATAATAGCATGTACTGTTATTTCCTATAACGTTAACACTTTTTATGCACCTCTATTTTGTGTGAAAAAACCCCAAAAACAAATAATAAAAAAAAAAAATACTGACTAACCTGTATTCTAGCTAGTACTAGCTGAACAATTTGAAAACTGCTGAAAAGTGGTGCTGGAGGTGGCCATACAATTTTTCATGCTTGTTCCACAACCACAACTCATTTAGAGGAAGAGCTATTTATATTTTTGAGTGGTTAATGGGCTTTAGTGGCATACCAATCAGTTAACTTATTATGGGAAGCAACTTGGACAAGATCTCCTCTCTATTTAGCTCATGGGTAGTCAACCTGGTCCCTACTGCCCACTAGTTGGCGGCTTGGGATTTCAGGTGGGTGGTGGTAGGTTCTGCAGAAAACACCCAGAGGGCCTCGATGGCCATGGACCAAGACCACCAGGGGAGATCATTACATCTCCCCTGCCAGGCCAAATATAGAGCCAGCCTTGCTGTAAGCCCTCTCTGGCTGGTGAGGAGATCAAAGATCTGGTACTTAGTTCCAGCAGAGGGAGGGAAGGGCCTGGGAGGCTCGATGTTCCTCCCGCTAGCAGGATTGTGGGAGCGTTGATACAAAGAATAAAAAAAAAAAAACAGACTAGCCTGTATTCTAGCTAGTACTAACTGAACAATTTGAAAACTGCTGAAAAAAGTAGGTAGGGAAGGGCCTGGGAGGCTCTATGTTCCTCCCGCGAGCAGGATTGTAGGAGCATTGCCACACATTACCATGACAATGCTCCGATACAGTGCTGTGGTCGTGGGAGGATAGGAGTGTCAGCCTGTAGCCAGAAGAGCTGCAGGCTAAAGTGAACATGCCACCATTTGACAACCAGGGCTTGCAGCATTATGGTAAAGGTAAGGAGGCAGGGAGAGACATTAATATAGATCTTCACATCTCACCCACCTACACACAGCATACACCCTATGCACCCATCACAAACAAACACACACTAGACCCCTCACACACACTGCACCCCTCACACACACACACACACACACACACTGCACCTCAGACACACACACACTGCCACCCTCACACACACACAGAACCCTTAACACACACTCTGCCCCCCCACACGCACACACTGCCTGCACCCTTCACACACACACACTGCTCCCTTCACACACACACACACAGGACCCTTCACAGAGAGGGGAAGGGCATTCCATAGGAATGGTGTAGCCCTAGAGAAGTCTTTAAGGCAAGCATTAGAGGTAGGAGTACGAACAGAGGTTAGACGTAGGTCTCTGGCAGAGCGTAGGGACATATTTGCGTATTAGTGAGGATAAGTAGGTCGGAGCAGCATTGTGTAGAGATTTTTAAGCAAGTATCAGGAAGTCCTATATCTTAGGGGAAGCCAATGTAAGGACTGACAGAGGGGGGAGGCCTGGGAGGTTCAAGGGGGATAGGAAGATAAGCCTCATCGCCGCATTGCAGGATTACTGTTGATCCAGCATGCAGAAATAGTATCACACCTATCACTAAGGATAACATCTAATCAGACAAGAATGTCCGGACTTAACGTATCCGAGAATACTCAAAATACTTGCCGAAGTCAGGGACACAGAATGAGACACAACGTTTAGGAAAAGCAAAAAGTCAAGGATACCTGAAATCAGGGAAGTCAAAACTGAGCCAAAGTCAAAAACCAGAAAAACACGATCAGGAACACACTCTCGGATAACCATCAAAGGGAAACCATGACAGGGCAATGATCAAAAGGCAATTTGGGTTTAAATAACCCTCTTGAAGCTGTAATTGGCTGTATGTGGCCTCTGACCCCAAATATTGTGTGCACATCTATGACGTGACGTTGCACGCACGTAAGTGCTATCTTTAATGTGGCAAAGGCTATATCCTTATCAAAACCGGTACCACAGCGGCAGGCATCTCCAGGAACGCCGCACACGCTGGGGACCGGGATGGAAGGAGGTCGGTTAAGTATTTATTATTTATGTCGGCGTGACCGCTGTGTTTCTTTGCGGCCAAGCCGACAGAATCTCTCGGTACCGATACAGTACCCCCCACTCGAAGACCACCCACCGGGTGGGCAGGACCAGGCTTGAGGTGAAATGTTTTCACTTCAGTGATGTATTCACACGTTGGATCATTTTGTAATATTTGATATGTCTTCCTGTCATTTAGAAGTCAGTTTACCATGGATACATATTGGGAGCGATCAATTATGACTATGTTACTCCCCTTACCCTCTGACCCTACCTGGTTTATCATTTTTTAAAAATCAGACCAGTTTTCTTGAGTGCCATTAATATAACATCTCAAACATTGTTCCAATGATTTATTGGTTTGGGGATGGTAAGATGACAAAAAAGATAGTTCAATACCCAACTGTTTGTTAAATGATCTCCAAAATCGTGACACAACTGGGAACCCCTATCTGACACAATATTAATACTTTTATTACTAATAATATTAATACTATTTCATGTATAAATATGCGGGCCAGGTCTTGGGAAGAGGGAATCTTTTTAAGCAGAACAAAGTGTGCCATTTTAGAAAAGCAGTCAACAACCATCAGGATGGTGTTGTAATCCTTAGAAATAGGTAGTTCCACGATAAAGTCCATAGACAAATGGTACCATGGACTACTAGGTATAGGAAGCGGTTGTAAAAGCATACAAGGTAGTTTAGAAACCGCACAAGTAGTACATACCTCCACATATTCTCTGATGTCTTTGCTAAGAGAAGGCCACCAAAATGACCTGGAGACAGCAGACAAAGGTTTTATTAATACCTCGATGACCCACCGTCACATTATCATGTAACACTCTTAGTAACGGAATAAACAGTTTATCTTGAGGTTTGTCACTAGATGTCTGAGTCTGAGCTGCCATTATAGCACAAAGACGAGGGGAAGACAAGGAAAGAATCGTAGAGGCTATGATACATTCAGGTGGTATGATGGGAGAGATATCTTGTTCTTGTTCTAGGTCAAATTGTCTAGATAGTGCGTCTGCCTTAACGTTCTCAGGACCAGACCTATCCGTGATGAGAAAGTTAAAGCGTGACAAGAACAAAGACCATCTAGCTTGTCTAGAAGACAGCCTTTTAGCATCTCCAATGTATGCCAAGTTTTTTGTGATCGGTTATGATCAGAAGAAGGGCCTTGGGACCTTCTAAAAGATGTTGCCATTCTTTCAGAGCTAGGATAATGGCTAACAATTTTCTGTTACCAATATCGTAGTTACGTTCCGCTGGCGACAACTTTCTACAAAAGAACCCACAAGGATGCAAAAGGGTATCCTGACTCTTTCTCTGAGAAAGGACAGCTCCGACCCCTGTTTCAGAGGCGTCTACATCTAGTTTGAAGGGTTTGCTAGTGTCAGGGTGTATCAATATGTCAGCAGAAGCGATTAATTTCTTAAGTAGCTCAAAAGCTTCTTTAGCTGCTGTAGACCATATCTTACAGTCAACCCCCTTTCGCGTCATATTGGTGATGGGGGCTATCACAGAAGAGAAACCTCTGATGAATCTCCTATAGTAATGGCTTTTAACCCAGTAGGCAACGGCCAGTGTAGAACAGCTTCTAGTTTGCAAGGGTCCATCTGAAAACCAGAGGCCGAAATATCATATCCCAAAAACTGTACCTCTGTCTGGTCAAATATATCCTTTTTAAGCAAAGTTTGCAATACTTGCTTCACATGCTTATGATGGTTCTGGAGATCTGGGAAATAAATGAGAATATCATCCAGATAAATTAATACAAAGATATCAATGTAGTCTCTGAAAACATTGTTAATGAAATCCTGAAATAAGGCTGGAGCATTGCAAAGGCCAAAGGGCATGAAAAGATACTCATTGTGCCCACTTCTAGTATTAAATGCAGTTCTCCATTCATGGCCCTCTTTAATCCTTACCAAATTGTAGATGCTCCTAAGGTCGAGTTTGGTCAATACATAAGCACCTTGGAGTATGTCGAACAGTTCTAAAATAAGGGGATTGGGATAAGCATTTTTGATGGTGATTTTGTTCAATGCCCTATAATCAATACATGGGCATAATTCTCCATCTTTTTTGGACACAAAAAAGAACCCCGCACCCGCAGGTGATGAAGACTTACATATGTGTCACTGAAGTAAAGACTCTTTGATGTAATCCTCCATAATCCTACTCTCCTGTGGAGATAAGGCATATACTGCTCCCTTAGGGGCCATGGTGCTGGGTAATAGATCAATGGAACAATCATAAGATCTGTGAGAAGGTAGCGTATCAGTATGACTTTTACTAAATGCTTCTCTAATCTCCCAGAACTGCACAGGAATTTTGGAAGTCTGAGGTGTAGGAGTAGGTAAGGTAATGATGCCAACTCTTTTTGTAATGGGTAACATGCATCTCTCACTACCGTCTTTACCCCATTCCAGTATTTCCCCCTTAGCCCAGTTAACATGAGTATTGTGCTTAACAAGCCATGGGAATCCTAATATAATGGGACAAGAAGCAATTATCTGAAATGTCAGCTCTTCTTTGTGTAATGCTCCTATAGTAATACTAATAGGCCTAGTTTCGTGGGTAATAAGTGGTTGAGAAAGCGGTCTCCCATTAATGGCCTCGACGGCCAGGAGTGATGCTCTTTCCTTGATGGGTAGGATTTACTTACTGACAAATTGCACATCGATAAAGTTTCCTGCAGCACCTGAGTCTATCGGGGCTTTGCATGAGAAACTTTTCTTGTTCCATAGAGCAGTAATATCAATGAGAAATTTACTTTGGATAGTACCAGGGGACATATCCATCACACCTACGACTTGTCCCCTTATGGTTCTTAGGTGCGGATGTTTTCCGGGTGTATGGGACGAGATTCTCTCAAATGTCCTTTCTTGCCACAATATAAGCAAAGGCCTTTTTTTCTCCTAAACTGACAGTCTCGTAACCCCTAACTGCGTAGGTTCAGACTATACAGAAAGGCCAGGGACAACAGGTTTGGAGAAGAGAGGTGCCAGTGACATATTCATACATCTGGTTCTATTTCTTGTCATCTCCCTGTTCCTAAGTCGGTTATCTATAAGCATCATATACGTGATGTATTCATTTAACCTCTTTGGTAGATGTTTGGCAGCAATTTCATCAAGGATAGCTTCGGATAATCCCTCTTTAAATGCAGAAATTAATCCGCTATTAGTCCAGTCTACCTCAGAAGCCAGGGTGCGGAATTCTATGGCATAATCAGAGACAGACCGATTCCCTTGTTTGATACGCATTAGGGCAGTGGAAGCATCATCCTCACTTCCTAATGGTTAATAATGGTTAAAACGGCAATTTAAATTCTGCAAGGAATTCCTTGTAATTATAGGCGATAGTTCTATCACTTTCCCATAATGGATTGGCCCAAGCTAAGGCTTTACCTTTCAGTTGGTTCATTGGTTCATCAAAGTACCCAATTTTAGCTCTATCTGTGGGAAAGGACCCAAGTGAGGCTTCAAAATGGTACTCAATCTGATTAAAAAATCCCCGACATTCTTGAATATTACCTTCAAAATGCGGGGTAGGTGATAGGGATAGGGTGCCTTACATACTATAGGTGTAGGTACAGTAGGCGGGGATGTAAGTGCCAGAGGTACATCAAGCTGTAAATGTGCTGTTCGTATTAGAAGCGTTTTAAAATCCTGGGCAAATTGATCCATACAGTGATAATTTTCCTCTAGCTTTCTCTCACAAGCTTCTATGTGCTGACACAATTCAGCAGTATCTATGGCCATGTCGTAATGTCAGGATTACTGTTGATCCAGTACGCAGAAATAGTATCACACCTATCACTAAGGATAATGTCTAACCAGACCTTAGAATGTCCGGACTTAACGTATCCGAGAATAGTCAAAATACTTGCCGAGGTCAGGGATACAGAATGAGACACAACGATTAGGAAAAGCCAAAAGTCAAGGATACCAGAAATCAGGGAAGTCAAAACTGAGCCAAAGTCAAAAAACAGAAAAACACGATCAGGAACACACTCTTGGATAACCATCAAAGGGAAACCACGACAGGGCACTGATCAAAAGGCAATTTGGGTTTAAATAACCCACTTGAAGCTGTAATTGGCTGTATGTGGCCTTTGACCCCAAGACGTGCGTGCACATCTATGACGTGACATCGCACGCACGTAAGTGCTATCTTTAATGTGGGCAAAGGCTATATCCTTATCAAAACCGGACTTAACGGGGCAAGTTGGGAACATGTAAGACCACTGAGAAGCGGATTACAGTAGTCAAGGCGAGAGAGGACAGCGGCATGGACAAGTACTTTTGCCATATCAGGCGTTAAATAGGGTCTGATGCACGCAACGTTTTTGAGATGGAAGTGGCAGGATTTGGCAATTGATTGGACATGAGAGGTGAAGGAGAGGTCGGAGTCAAAGAGAGCACCTAGACAGCAAGCCTGCGAGGTAGAACAGATTGTAGCACCATTGACTGGAAGGGAAACAGACAAGGGAGTAGCAAAACTTGAGAGAGGGAAGACCAGAATTTCTGTTTTTGACAAGTTAAGTTTAAGGAAATGAGCAGCCATCCAGTTGGAAATAGCAGAGAGACATAAGAGACACGAGTAAAGAGGGGTGGTGGGAAATCAGGGAAGGGCGATACATTTGTGTGTCATCTGCATAGAAATGATACTGGAAGCCAAAGGAGCTGATGAGTTTACCAAGGGAGACAGTGTAGATTGAGAACAATAGGGGATCAAGGACAGACCCTTGGGGAGCACCAACAGAGAAGGATTGGGGAGAAGAGGCAGAGCCAGAGAAAAAATCACTGAAAGAGTGCTGAGAGAGGAAGGAAGAGCAGATCTCGTAGACCAAGATTATGGAGGATGAGAAGAAGCTGTTGATGATCAACAGTGTCAAAAGCAGCAGAAAGGTCGAGGAGCATTAGGATAGAGTAGTGGCCACAGGAATTTTCAGTGATAAGATCATTGGATCACAAGATGAGATACGAGGGAAAAGAATCGAGGAAACGGGTGGTGGGGCGGGAGAAATGGAGCATAGCAGAAACCTCTTCTACTGTAGCAGGTGCAAATGAGCATAGGACAGCTAAGGGAGTGTGGTTAGGGAAAAAGTTGGTAGGGAATGGAGAGAGATGAGAGATCTATTTCCTGATTGTATAGATCTTCTCAGTGAAGTGAGTTGCAAAGTTTGTGGCGGTCAAGTCGGTAGGAAGAGGAGGCAGAACAGGGCAAAGAAGAGAGTTAAAAGCATGAAACAATAATTTGGGCTTGCGGGAAAATGTGGTTATGAGTGAATTGAAGTAGTTTTCTTTTAAAGAGGAAAGAGCAAGACTGTAGGAGCACAGCATAATAATGGACAGAGCACAGCACAGCATAATAGCGGATGCAGAGTGTGTGTTAGTGTAATATGTAGTGAATGCAGAGAGTAGTGTGTGTGTTAGTGCAGTGAATGCAGAGTGTGTGTTAATGTGTAGCGGATGCAGAGTGTGTGTTAGTGTAGTGAATGCAGAGTGTGTTAATGTGTAGCGAATGCAGAGTGTGTTAATGTGTAGCAAATACAGAGTGTGTGTCAGTGTAGTGGATGCAGTGAGTGTGTTAGTGTGTAGTGTATGCAGTGTGTGTATTGTATTAGTGTATGCAGTGTGTGTTGTATTAGTGCATGCAGTGTGTGTGTTAGTGTATGCAGTGTGTGTGTGTTGTATTAGTGTTTGCAGTTTGTGTGTTGTATTAGTGTATGCAGTGTGTGTTGTGTTAGTGTATACAGTGTGTGTGTTGTGTTAGTGTATGCAGAGTATGTGTTGTATTAGTGTATTCAGAGTGTGTGCTGTGTTAGTGTATGCAATGTGTGTTGTATCAGTGTATGTAGTGTGTGTATTGTGTTAGTGTATGCAGTGTGTGTTGTATTAGTGTATGCTGTGTGTGTTGTATTAGTGTATGCAGAGTGTGTGCTGTGTTAGTGTATGCAGTGTGTGTTGTATTAGTGTATGCAGAGTGTGTGTTGTTAGTGTATGCAGTGTGTGTTGTGTTAGTGTATGCAGAGTGTGTGTTGTGTTAGTGTATGCAGTGTGTGTTGTGTTAGTGTATGCAGTGTGTGTGTTGTATTAGTGTACGCAGTGTGTGTGTTGTGTTAGTGTATGCAGTGTGTGTTGTGTTAGTGTATGCAGTGTGTGTGTGTGTGTGTAAATGTGCAAACAAGGGGGGGGGGGCATTTTCCCATTAATTTTTTAAATTTTATATTACATTAAATTAAATGTTTCTCCCCCCTCCCTGCTTACCTGTGTCCAGGGAGGGGGGAGATTCCATGATCCCTGGTGGTCCGGTGGCATGGATGGCCCCCGGCTCCCTGTTACTGCAGAGGGGGCCCCAGGCTCCCTGTTACTGCAGAGGGGGCACATCACACTGCTTCTACTCTTCTCCTCTCTTCCAATAACTCTCGCGAGACCCGCTGAGCGTTGCCATGGTAACCGGGTCTCGCGAGAGTTATTAGAAGAGAAGAGTAGAGGCAGTGTGCTGGGCCCCCTCTGCGGTTACCGGGAGCCGGGGGCCCGCGGCTGCACACATAGATAGAGATATTCGCTATCTATGTGTGCAGAGAGGGAAAGTGGGGCCCGGGACTGCCAGAGCAGTTCGGGCCACCCAGGACCGCTGGGCCCGTGACAACCGTCATGGTTGTCACCCCCTGATGGCGGCCCTGATCGGACCCCTCTGACCTGCAGTAATGAATACACGTTGCTGTGGGGGAGGGATCGGATCAATGTGTCAGAAGTGGTGGAGTTTCACTCTCATCACTTCCTATTGGAAAGCAATACATGAATAAATGAATTTACAAATTCGAATGCCCCATTTACTCACCTTTCTCCCATGTTAATAGTGAATTCCAAAACAAAATATCAAAACATCTGTTACATTATTAGTCCCCCACTTACTGGACTATGCCTGATGTTCCCACCCTACAGCAATGGATCACCAAAGTTGATGAGATGTGTTCTATAAAGTTTCTTACTAGTTTTCTTTTTGGCCCAGTTTGGCTTAATTTGGTTCCCCTGGGCTACGTTTCTCTCATGCTCTTTCTTTACTTCCACCTGAAATGCATGCTTTTTTTGTTTTTCTTTGCCCCTCTGCGTGACCAATCATGATCTACCTCTTCTCTCTCTTTTCTAATAGTTTTTCCTACTTTTTTTCCTTTTAAAGGATGCACCTAGCTCCATTTAGATGTTTAAGTTGTTTTCCAATTTTTTTTAGATGGTATTGTTTATAATAATTTATTTACAGCTGATGTCTGCGTGTATGCTCAAATAACTGTATTCTTTTATAAGTTAAGTAAGTATTTCATTTTGGATGCATTCGTTTTTATGTTTACTCCTTTCATTTTACCATCATGTTATTCTTAAATTAAATAATTTAAATCTATCAAATAAAAAAATGAATAAAAACAAAAAATAAACTGGCACTTAGAATGATAGTTCTGTTTTAATAGTAGTAGTAGGCAATATTTTGACTTAAATGTTCAGGCTATTGTACCTTAAATATATAAAGAGAAGCCTTAATATTTTCAGTTCATTATCTTCTTTTTTATGCTGTCATAAAAAGACATTCCAATCTCAATGAACATTGATAATCAAAAGATTAATTGCACATGTTAATCAGAAAGCTTTCATAAAGAGAACGCTAATTGCTGTGGGGTTTGCATGTGTATTTTTTTTATTATTGGAAATATGCCAAAGTATTTAAATATGCAAGAACATGAATCTCTAAATTCATTAAAATGCACTTTTAATCAATATTTCAATATTTGTCAAACTTACATACACTTTTTGTGTATTGTGAAAAAAGCTTTTCAAAATAGAAGAATTTAAGAAAATTAATAATTGTTTGCTGAAGACATAAAATGTTATGAATGCTACAACCCAAATGATTTGAAATAAAAAATATAAAGACATTTTATAGAAAATATTTTCTACTTTTTATCCACTATTAAAATAAGTCTCATTCCAGTTTTAGCACCATACTAAACAAATAATGAATGCCTTTTAACAATACCATCAATCTCTATACAGTTGTGCACAAAAGTGTGCATACCCTTGGAGAATTGGTAATTGGAAGCAGGTAAAACACATTTCTTTTATTTCTTATGGGATTCATATTCAACTGTAGGTTATAATTAGAGTTGAGCGGACACCTGGATGTTCGGGTCCGGTGGGTTCGGACAAACTTTGAAAAAAGTCCAGGTTCGTGCTCAAACTTGACCCCGAACCCGAACCCCATTGAAGTCAATGGGGACCCGAACTTTTGGGCACAAAAATGCCTCTAAAAAAGTCCTGGAAAGGGCTGGAGGGCTGCAAAAGGAAGTAAAATGTAGGTAATAGTAGGACAAGTACCCTGCAAACAAATGTGGATAGGGAAATCACTTAAAATAACATAAAAATAAAAAATACAGCTGAGCCATAAAATATCACTAGATGGAATCTTTGATTTTAGCTTTGGAAGAACATAAATCAAAATCTAAAGCATGGCTGTCAGGAGGATCAAGAGAATTATCCATTTGAGAGAGGGTTGGAGTGCAGGGTATTCTCTTTCATTGTTCAAACTGAGCTCAACTCCTGATGCATGGAGAAAAGGCCTTCACAAGCCTCTGCTATTGTGTAAATAGTTTATACTAAGTGACCCATAGGTTGAGGAGGCGGTCACAGTGGTGTAGGTGGAAGCGGCGGTGGAGGAGGAGGAGGTAGCCAACACTGTTTTTTATATATATAAATATTTTTTTTTTAATTGGGGAAGCACCCAAAATATTGGGACATATAAAAAAAGACAACTCTGTTCCGCAGAGCGACTGACCCGTGCGTGCTGCAGCTGAAACTCAACTATCGCCTGCTACTGCTCGCACAGTCCCATGAGGCGGTGAGCGGGAAGGCTGAAGTTCCGCTGCAGCGCAGACAGGCGAGCAGCAGCAGGAGATGAGGAGGAAGTGCGCAAGGAGGCGCCTGGCATATAACCGAGAGCCACCCTCAGAGGAGATTGTCAGCAGGACCTTTTTGGAGGTGCAAGCCTATGTCCTTGCCAATAGACATGAACCCAGATGAAGGAAGAAGGGAGCAGAGGGTGCCGGGAAGCACAACCACCCTGGCCCACAAGCTACCATACAATGCCTTCAAAGAGCTCAAGGAAGCAGAAGAAGGCATCGATTACTTTTTACAAGACTTTGAGTGCCAGTGCCTACTCCAGAGACCGGGTCACCATCCTGGCCAACAAACTAGTGGGGAAGGCAGCGGATATTTACTGGGCTGTACCAGAAGAGCAGATCAGAGACTATCCCTTTATTACCCAAATCCTCCTGGCCCGGTATGTGGTCACCCCCGAGCAATACCGCTGAAAGCTTAGGGAGACCCGGACAGGGGAGAAGGACTCCCATGCGGAGTGGGCATACAGCATCACAAGGGCCACGCAGAACTGGCTCAACTCCCATCAAGCCAAGTTCCCGGAGATCACCCAACTCGTCATGCTAGAGCACTTTTTCAATGGGCTCCCCAACGACACGGCTGGTGAGAGACCGCCAGCCCCACACCCAAGAAGTATTGGTAAGAGCTGCTGAAGCTAGCTCACAATATCCTCTTGGCAGGGCATTTGGGCAGGAGCCGGACAGCATCTCGGCTCACCCACAGCTTCTTCTAGCCAGGCATCTCTCAGGATTTGAGCCAGTACTTCCAGATGTCTGCCAGAGATTGGGGAAGAGAAGGGACTGGCACTGGGCCCCCCTCCATCCCCTACCTATTAGTGAAGATCCGTTCGGCAGAGTAGCTGTTGACATTATAGTTGCGCAGGCACTTTGTTGACTCTATAGAACCTCGGGCCAATTGCACGTCCCCGTAACGGCGACTTTGCATTCATATGTCATCCATACCAACTTTCGATGCCAGTTTCTGTGCCTACTATGGTGACCACGGGTAACAGGGAATCAGGGTTGGATTACGGAGAGAGAATCTGAGAAACGGCTACCACATGCAAGGAAGGCAGCAGGCGCGCAAATGACCCACTCCCGACGCGGGAAGGTAGTGACGTCAAATAACAATACAGGACTTGTTAGAGGCCCTGTAATTGTAATGAGTCCACTTGAAATCCTTTAACTCTGATCAATTGGAGGGCAAGTCTGGTGCAGAGCGACTGACCCGTGCGTGCTGCAGCTGAAACTCCACTATCGCCTGCTGCTGCTCGCACAGTCTCTACAGCATGTGCAAGGTGGAGTTCCACCTTGTGGGCACGTCGCATATGAGGCTGTGAGTGGCAAGGCCAAAGTTACGCTGCAGCATAGACAGGCGAGCAGCAGCAGGGTGAGAACGCCGAAAGCGCGCAGATCAGTCTGGTGATGGCTTCTGAAACTGCATCAGGGTCCTTGTATGTGGCCGCACAAACGCTGGTGCTCAACACCAGGGGGCGTGCCGTTACCCTGCACCAGACCCTGCTAATCCATTCCACACTGTGACTCCTAACTTCAACATCGGGCATACTGGGTCCTGGTCGTCCGACCGCCGCCCAGACAGTGTCTGGGTCCCGGTCACTGGACTGCACTCCTGACTGTGAAATTGCGAATAGCTCGTTAAATCTGTTATGCTTCCTTTTATCGCTCCATCTGTTACTTGGATAACTGTGGGAATTCTAAAGATAATACATGCCGACGAGCGCTAGGGGACGGCTGCTCCGTTTCTGCACCCTGCTCCCTCTTATGCTGTGCTGGTGCCTCTGTGCGACCAGCGCCTCTTCCTCCAAACTGCACATGTCACTTGCATGACCTTGAATCCATGTGGGGTCTAGGACCTCATCATCCTCCACATAATCTTCCACCCACTCCTCAACCCTGCCCTCCTTGCCGGTCTGCACACTGCAGAAAGCCACAGCAGTTGGCACCTGTGTTTTTCCAGCATGTAAACTCTGCAAAGGACATATGGGAATTGTTTTAGAATTGTATCCAGGCAATAGTTTTTCCCTATAAACTGACCTCTCAGTTTGACTTGTGAGGGTACTGCCCCCGAATTACAATATTGTTATATTGGTATTTGACGCTTCTATTTGACTGTCAGATATGAAGTGCACCCCTAAAATTTACTATTTAGCAGATTAGCAGCAAAACAATTAGAATGTTTACAACTGTAAGCGCACTATTTGACGCTTTTATTTGACTCTCAGATATGAAGTGCAGGCCGAAAATTTACTATTTAGCAGTTTAGCACCAAACCAATTAGAATGTTTACAACTGAGTTGTAAGCGCACTATTTGACGCTTCTATTTGACTCTCAGATATGAAGAGCACGCCCAAAATTTACTATTTAGCAGATTAGCAGCAAAACAATTAGAATTTTTACAACTGCGCAGTATGCGCACTATTTGACGCTTCTATTTGACTCACATATGAAGTGCACCCTCAAAATGTACTATTTAGCAGATTAGCAGCAAAACAATTAGAATGTTTACAACTGCGCTGTAAGCGCACTATTTGACGCTTCTATTTGACTCTCAGATATGAAGAGCACGCCGAAAATGTACTATTTAGCACTTTAGCAGCAAAACAATTCAAATGTTTACAACTGCGCTGTAAGCACACTATTTGACACTTCTATTTGACTCTCAGATATGAAGTACACCCCACTAAAATACTATTTAGCAGTTTGGCACCCAAAATAATTAACGTTTTAAAACTGCAACGTGACAGCAGTATTTGACGCTTCTATTTGACTCTCAGATATGAAGAGCACACCCAAATTTACTGTTTAGCACTAAAAAAAATTGACTTTTAAAAACTCTGACGTAACCACAGTATTTGACGCTTCTATTTAATTGACTTTTTAAAACTCCAATGTAACCGCAGTATTTGACGCTTCTATTTGACTCTCAGATATGAAGTGCACCCCACTAATGTACTAGTTTGCAGAATTCTTTCCTAAGCTGTCCCTCACAGATGCAGCTTCCTCTCCCTACACTAATAAGACCTCATGTGCGTGCGGCGCTACTTGACTCCAGCTTATATATAGAGCCTGGGTCACATGCTGCACTGGCCAATCACAGCCATGTCATTAGTAAGCATGGCTGTGACGGCTTCTAAGGGCACATGAGTCAAATGCTTGTTGATTGGCTGCCCTGCAGCCTTTCAAAATGCGCCATTAAATCGACGAACACCGAACTCCAACCCGAACATACAGTGATATGTCCGTGTTCGGGTCCGGGATCCCAAAAACGTAATGTTCGGTAAGAACCCGAACTTTACAGTCCGGATTCGCTCAACTCTAGTTATAACAGAATGGAACAATCATAAAACAAAAATAACAAACGAAAAGGGAAGGGCTGTGCCACAAGTAAACACTAATAGTACAACTTATTTGGCAGAAAAGCAGAAATAGGTCTGGTGCAAAAGTCTCACAAAGAAAGTTTCTGTAATCCAAAGAGAAAAAAGTCAGTGCTTGATAGGATGTACTGTCCTCAATTCAACTTGACTATATATAATATGGAAGACAAAAGACAGGGATGGATGATAGTGTAGATTGTTGATTACAGTCTTTTATATAAGGAAAATGTAACAATGGGACACTCACATTTGGAAGAGTTATAGCCAGCTCCAGCAGTAGAGGCATACAGTGGTATAATCCCTGCTTTAAAGGATAAACGGCAGCTGTCAACCACGTTCACACCAAGATGATATGAAAGAGAGGAAACAGGAGCAGGTAATATTGCAGACTGTATAATTCAATCAGATAAAAGTATAAGATAACGATGGAACAATTTTTAAGTTAAAATACACAATATTAAATGTCCATAATGCGTTTCACCTTTACAGGCTTTATCAAATGGAGTAAAAACAACCAACCTGGCTTTAGGAGTTTATATAGGGATAAAAATTGGTGCCAAAATTTGCATTATCTAATCGGAATTCAACATATTTAAAAACATTTTAAAAGTACATAAAATTTATTAAATTGTATTCTTAGTGTAGTACAGAGGTTAAATATCATATTTTTTTATACAAAACTAGGGTTACATTAAGTGAAAATAGCATTGGGAAGATGATCACGTAATGTGGATGCATAATTGGTCGCAATGCTACATGGGATATGTAGTAAATGATTACATAGCCGATGTTATGCTACAAGGGGTTTTAGAATTGGAACTCAACTGCAGCTTGTAGAACTCCTTAAATTGCAATAGCAAGAAAGCAGAGAATTATTAAGGATACTGTAGCTTTAAAGCAAAGTGGTGGATGCAGGCAGTTAGTGAAAAAAGCGAAGTCTTAATGAATGCAATAATATTTTAGTAACTGAGAATTATAGCATGCAAATAACAATGCATTAGGAAGTAACTGCAGGTTATATCAAGCAAGAAACAGTTCATTAGTAATTCAATCTTCAGAGGTGGAAGTGAATAGTATACTTAAGATTGATGGGAGTTGTCCTCCATGGGAATAGCAAAGTAACAATTCATTAGGAAGTAACTGAAGATTATAGCAAGCAAGAAACAGTTCATTAGTAAGTAAGTCTTCAGAGATCAGAGTAATTAGTATACTTAAGATTGATGGGAGTTGTCCTCCATGGGAATGTATAGCTTGAATCCAAGGGATGAATGATATACACAGTCCGGTTTTCAGGAGACTCCAATACAATCCGTGGTCAGAGGTACAGAGAAGGCAAAATCCTTTATAATAGTCAAAGGTTTGGTAACTTTGTGAACGAAACGCTTAGCCGGCGTTTGAATGTGGAAGTAGGTCCAAGAATCACCAAGCGGTTTGAATCTGGCGCGGTCTCTCTATATAGCGTAAGAGAGCTGCGTCAGAAAGGTGGTGGGGCCGGCTCCACATACCGGAAACGCCGGAACAGATACGGCCTGACAGGACCCCCCACCTAACGAGCACACTCAGGGTGCTATTACCTTGGTTTATCAGGGTAGCGTTTGTGAAAGGCAGAGATCAACTTTTTTGCATGAACATCAGAAGAATTCTCCCACGTGTTATCTTCAGTCCCATAACCCTTCCATTTGATAAGATATTGTAAGTTACCTCTATGAAGTCTTGAGTCAAGAATTTTTTCTATTTTCTATTCCATTTCACCTTGAACTATGATAGGGTTAGACTTTGACAGTTGTTCTCTATAGAAGGGATCAAGGAGAAAAGGCTTTAGAAGGGAAAAACAGGATGAAAAACAGGATGAAGCTTAAGTGAAGGAGGGAGTTTCAGTTTCTTTGAAAGACGGGTTGTAGAAATATTCTTGGAAGATAGCCAAACAGTATCACAAACTTTATATTTAGGAGGAGCTCTCCTTTTAATATCATAATTCTTTTTATGCAAGACCATAGAACTTTCAAGGTTTTTCTTCAATTGATTAAACAATGAGGACATTTCCTTATTTTGAATAGAAACCATCGGGTTAGAAGTTGCCTTGGGATCATCGGGAAACAGAGAGGGATGGAATCCATAATTTGAAAAGAATGGAGTCATTTTGCTGCTTGAGTGTATGGAATTATTATAGGCAAATTCAGCCATAGGTAACCAATTAATCCAATTATCTTGTAAATACGTGCAATAACAACGAAGGTATTGTTCCAGACATTGATTGACTCGTCCTGTTTGGCCATTGGTTTGAGGATGGTATGCAGAAGAGAGTTTACGTTGGATTTGAAGTGAGGAACACATTTCCTTCCAGAATCGTGAAGTGAATTGAGTACCTCTGTCTGAGATGATTTCTTCAGGAAATCCATGTAATTTGATTATATTGTCTATGAAGACTTTGGAAAGTTCGGAGGATGAGGGTAATTTCTTTAAGGGAATAAAATGAGACATCTTCGTGAAACGGTCTACAACGACAAGTATGGTGGTGTATTTCTGTGAAGGAGGGCGTTCCACCATAAAATCCATAGAAATAGATTGCCAGGGTTTCACAGGGACTGGTAACCCCATCAATAATCCGTAAGGAAGGTGATGTTCTGCTTTGGATCTTTGACAAACTGGACAAGACTTAACATAAGTTTCAATGGTTTTATCTTGACGAGGCCACCAATATTGTCTAGTTGAGAGTTCAATTGTCTTTTTAATCCAGGGATGTCCAGCAAGTGGAGAGTCATGAATTAATTTTAGAAGTTTGTTCCATAGTTTTGGAGGAATATAAATCCCATTTTTGAAATAAAAGATTCAATCTTTTTTGAATAATTTAGGTGTGGAAGGTAATTCAAGTTCTTTGAGAGATAATTGTTTCAGTTCATCCAATATGGTAGTTGTAAGTCCAATAATTTTATTGTTTGACAATATTGAGAAGGTTTTCTCTTCTGAAGAAGGATTACAAGGAATTCTGAAAAGAGCATCAGCTTTTTTGTTACGAGATCCAGGTCTATAGACTATTTGAAAATTGAACCGATCAAAAAAAGGATTCCATCTTATTTGTCTGGAGGATAAAGTTTTGTTGGAATGGAGGTATTCAAGATTCCTGTGATCTGTATAAACGATGATAGAAATTTCATTTCCCTCTAGAAGGTGACGCCAATTCTCAAAAGCTACTTTTATGCCTAACAATTCTTTTTCTCCGATAGGATAGTTCTTCTCGGCTGAGGTTAAGGATCTTGAAAGAAAAGCGACAGGATGGAGAGGATCTTGAGGAGTCTTTTGTTGAGAGAGAACTGCTCCAATAGCATTTTCAGATGCGTCTACTTCTAGAACATAGGGATATGAAGGATTTGGAAGGTGTAATACAGGAGCAATTGTAAATCTATTTTTTAATTCATCAAAAGCTTCTTGAGCCTGGTTATTCCAACTAAAGGGATGTTTGTTTCCAGCAAGTATATGGAGAGGATGTGCTATCTCAGAGAAATTCTTGATAAACTTCCTATAAAAATTTGCAAAACCCAGAAATCTCTGTACATCTTTGGTAGATGAAGGAATTGGCCAATTAAGAATGCAGTTTATTTTTGAATCATCCATACTTATTGAATGAGGCATAGCCAAGAAAATTGAGTTCTTTAACTTCGAATAAAATTTTTTCTGGTTTAGCATATAGTTTGTGAATTCTTAATCGGGATAACACTGAGCCTACATGTTTCCTATGATCTTTAAGGTTATTAGAATAAATTAATATATCATTGAGATAAATAATGACACAAGTGTCTAGAAGGTCTCTGAAAATATCATTAATGAAGTGTTGGAAAGTAGCACGAGCATTACAGAGTCCGAATGGCATGACCAAATATTCAAAGAGGCCATATCTAGTGCGGAAAGCCGTTTTCCATTCATCGTCTTCTTTAATCCTAATTAGGTTGTAAGCCGCTCTGAGATCAAGTTTGGTGAAGATAGTTGCCGTTCTTAATCTTTCAATAAGTTCAGGAATCAAAGGTAGAGGGTAGCGGTTTTTAATTGTTATTTAATTTAATGCACGGTAGTCGAATATGGGACGTATAGTTTGATCTTTATTTCTTACAAAGAAGATCCCAGAAGCAGCAGGAGAAGTAGAAGGACGTAAGAATCCTTTACAGAGGTTTTCTTCAAGGTACTCCTTAAGGGTTTCTACTTCTTTCTAAGAAAGAGGGTATATGTGACCATAGGGGATAGGAACACCAGGAATTAGGTCAATAGGACAGTCATAAATCCTATGAGGAGGAAGAGATTTAGCTTCTTTTTTACTAAACACATCAGAGAAATCCAAATATTGTTCCGGTATTAAGGTTTCTTGACTTAATTGTAGTATAGGAATCTGTGGGAGACAATTGTCCTTACAATAATCTGAGTCAAAGGAGAGAGAGAAAGGAGCTCAACGGATGAAGGGATTATGAGTTTGTAACCAGTTGATACCTAAGATGATTGGAAAAAGGGGGGATTTTATAATATCGTAAACGAGAAATTCTGAATGGTTATTATTGATAGTGGTCAAAATAGGAATAGTTTCATTTTTTATGGGACCAGAGGGGATTAAAGAACCATCAATAACTCTGATAGAGACAAAAGATGTTTTTTGCACTCAAGGAATTTTATTGTTTTCAACAAATGAAGAATCTATGAATACCCCCTTAGCTCCATAATCAATAATGGCCTCAGTCTTGATTCTTTCTTTGTCCTACTGTAAAATTAGAGATACAGCAAACTGATGAGATGAGGAAGAGGGAAGGGTTTTCAGTATTGAGGTATTAATTCTAGCCTTACCTCCCTTAGAGCGTTTTAATAGATGACATTCTTGTAAAAGGTGTTCGTTAGAGGCACAATACATGCAGAGATTTCATTCTCTCCTTCTTGTTTTTTCTTCAAGAGACAAAGGTCCCCTAATAAACCCAACTTCCATTGGTTCAATTGGTTGCAGGGGTTTATTAGGAATTCGCAAGGGAGGACTGGTTTTTTTCCAAAGTGAATTAGTAAGAGCCTTCTCAGTTTTACGTTCTCTGATTCTTCTATGTATACTGATAGAGAGTTGAATTAATGTATCAAGCGTTGGGGGGGGAGTGGTTCTAGATAATTCATCTTTAACTGTTTCAGATAATCCTAGATGGAACTGATTGCGCAGAGCTATATCATTCCATTGGGTTTCCAAAGCCCATTGTTTGAACTCAGCTATATAATCTTCTACAGGTCGATTTCTTTGCTGTAGAGATCTAATAGTAAGATCAGCAGTTTATTTGGGTCCTCATAGAGAAGTGACATTGCTTCAATGAAATCATCTAATGAATCCAGTATGGGATCCTCATTTTCCAGAAAAGAGTGTGCCTAGGACATAGGTTCTCCCCTAAGGTAGGATATTATTGAACAGACTTTAATCCTGTCAGTGGGTTATGACCTGGGTTTAAGCATAAACAATAATTTACAAGAATTCAGAAATTCTCTATATTTGGAGCGATCTCCATAAAACTTTTCAGGGTTGCAGACAGCAGGGTCACTTGAAGTATTAGTAACCTTATTTTGCATTTCTCTAATATAAGAAAGAAGTCTCTCCAGGGGCGTACCTAGAGCATTTGGCACCCGGGGCGGATCCTGTGCTTGGCACACCCCCCCCCATCCCCCTCCCCAAAAACCTGTAAAAAATGTTAAAGGTTTTATTTCTTTTATTTTTACAATTTGTAAACTTTGCAAAACCGCTTGTCAGCCCCTCCTACAAAACCCTTGTCCTGTCCTGCCCCTCCTACAAAACCTCTGTCCTGCCCCTTCTACAAATCCTGTACTGCCCCGTCTACAAAACCCCCGCAACCCCCTTCCACAAATCCCCTGCTTATCCCCCCTTATAAAGACTCCTGTCCCAATACAAAACCCCCACCCCCTTCTACAAAATCCCTGCAGCCCCACACACACATTTACAGGCAGACAGTCACACACTCAGTTACAGACACAGTCACACACTCAGTTACAGACACAGTCACACACTCAGTTACAGACAGACAGTCACACATACACATTTCCTCCGTGCGGCCAGTTTATCAGCTGTTTGCTTGTGTGAGCTGTACTGGCCGCACGGCACCCTAACTACTATGGGACACTGTGCGGCCACAGCTCAC
>OW240915.1:221370163-221400458 GCA_933207985.1 Pelobates cultripes
GTCATGGCACCCCCCACCCGGCTGGCACCCGGGGCGGACCGCCCCCCCCGCCCCCCCCTTAGTACGCCACTGAGTCTCTCATTAGCAATTTGTAAATCCTGCATGCCTTGAGTGAGCATGTCAACTCTATGGGTTAAAGAGGTAATTTGGGAATTCACATCTGCTGGTTCCATGTTAGGGCTTGGTGATTCTGTTATGCTACAAGCAGTGGTGTATCCTGGTTTTGTGCTGCCCTAGGCAGGACAAAACTCAGGAGCACCCCCCCCCCGCGCCAACCTTCCCCTCCCCCAACCCGCCTTCTAAATACACACACACACATACATTCACTGACAGATACGCATACACTCGCTAACAGAAACACACACACACTAACAGACACACTCACACTCACTAACAGACACACACTCACTGACACACACACTCACAGGCAAACACACTCACAGTCAGACACACACACACTCACTGACACACAGTCAGACACATACATACACACTAACAGACAAACACAGTCAGACACACACTCACTCACTAGCAGACACACACACACACACACACACACACTAACAAACACACACACATTAACAGACACACACTCACTGACACACACACTCACATACACACACACATTAACAGACACACACACACACACTCACAGGCAAACACACAATCACTGACACACATTCAGACACACACATACACACTAACAGACACACACACTCACAGGCAAACACACACTCACTGACACACAGTCAGACACACACACATACACACTAACAGACACAGTCAGACACACACAGTCAGACACACACTAACAGACACACACTAACAGACACACACAGTCAGACACACACTAACAGACACACACAGTCAGACACACAGTCAGACACACACTAACAGACACACACACACTAACAGACACACACTCACTCACTCACATTAACACATTTTTTTTTTATTTACCCCCCCCCCACCTCCTTATCTTTGGGAGTGCTGGGGGGGGAGGGGGGTTCATTACCTCCCTGGTGGTCCAGTGGTTGCCAGCTGGGCTGAGCAGGCGGCTGGCGAGGGAGCTCTTCCCCTCAGCGATCTGCTCAGCTCCCTCGCCAGCCGCCTGCCCAGCGCCGCCCACCAGCCCAGCGCCCGGCCGGTCAGTTAGCCGCAAGGCTAGCAAGGCATTTGCCTGGGCATTTGGGTGCGGCGTTTTTTGCCGCCCCCTGAAAAATGCCGCCCAAGGCAAATGCCTTGTTTGCCTCGCGGCTAAAACGCCCCTGGCTACAAGGGGTTTTAGAATTGGAAACTCAACTTCAGCTTGTAGAACTCCTTAATTACAATAGCAAGAAAGCAGAGAATTATTAAGGATACTGTAGCTTTAAAGCAAAGTGGTGAATGCAGGCAGCTAGTGAAAAAAGCAAAGTCTTAATGAATGCAATAATATTTTAGTAACTGAGTATTAAAGCATGCAAATAACAATGCATTAGGAAGTAACTGCAGGTTATATCAAGCAAGAAACAGTTCATTAGTAAGTAAATCTTCAGAGGTGGAAGTGAATAGTATACTTAAGATTGATGGGAGTTGTCCTCCATGGGAATAGCAAAGTAACAATGCATTAGGAAGTAACTGAAGATTATAGCAAGCAAGAAACAGTTCATTAGTAAGTAAGTCTTCAGAGATCAGAGTAATTAGTATACTTAAGATTGATGGGAGTTGTCCTCCATGGGAATGTATAGCTTGAATCCAAGGGATGAATGATATACACAGTCCGGTTTTCAGGAGATTCCAATACAATCCGTGGTCAGAGGTACAGAGAAGGCAAAATCATTTATAAAAGTCAAAGGTTTGGTAACTTTGTGAACGAAGAGCTTAGCCGGCGTTTGAATGCGGAGGTACGTCCGAGAATCAACAAGCGGTTTGAATCTGGCGCGGTCTCTCTATATAGCGTATGAGAGCCGCGTCAGAAAGGGGGCGGGGCTGGCTCCGCATACCGGAAACGCCGGAACAGATACGGCCAGACAGCCGATGTGGATGTCGTCGGCCATATTTTGAAGGGCAAGAGGCAAATTGTGGCGGCCATATTGTGAAGGTCAAATAGTGGCTGAAATTAGCGGCGGCTAAAATGGATATTGTCTGTGAGACCCCTGATTTTCAGGTGTTTCCACCTTCTTCTATCCTCCATGGCTGCAAGGTGGTGGCTTAGAGTGTTGTGAGCTGTGGTGAGGGTGCCAATCTGGGTCTGTAGCTCCAGGATTTGGGCTGTATGTGTTGTGGTGGTCTGTTCGACTGCATTTAGGCGCCCATTGAATCCCTTAAGGTCCTCTCTAACCTGTGAGATTTCAGACGACAGACTTTGACGGAGGTCCAACAGGAGGCCTGTGAGTATTTCTGTGGTGAGCGGTGCTGACCCTTTGGCTGCTGACTGGGCAGGTTTTGGAGGCTGTATTCCCTGCTCCCCCAGATTGTGAAGGGAGTAGTCTTCCGATTCATCAGAGAAATCCTCCAGGTCCGCCGCCATGTCAGTTCGACCTGCTCCATGCGGCCCTCTCAGGAGGTCGCCGATATTGGCGCAGAATCTTGGTCTATCTGGTCGGGGTTTTTTTGTCTTCCTCCCCATCGTTTGTGGTATCGTCTGGTGCTTTTTGGAGGGGGTATACACCCCGTATTTCAGCAGGTTTTAGGCGTTTTTTGCTGGTTAGTCGGAGCTCTGGGAGATTGCGACCGTTGCTGTGTAGCGCTAGCTCCGCCCCCACTCATCCCGACTTTTAATAGTAGTAGAGGACAGGATCTTTTAGCCACACACATGCACCATCAGGCAGTCAGTGTTTGAATTTGACAGTCCCTATGGTCATCCCTGCTTCACTCCATGCGCAGCCACATCATTCTCTACAGTGTTATTTTAAGACTTCTTGTAGTCATTCCTACATATTGGAGGCCACAAGGGTACTTCAATAGGTAGATTACATTTTTTAAATTATATCCAATAAAGTCATTTATTTTGTATGTTTTTTTTTTGTTCTATTGGATGCAAATTGAGTCACTTTCGAATGGACAGAGGGGTCAGTACTTTTACACACTATACATCGTTTACATTTGTAAAAATCCAAGACATTCTGAAAGCAAAGGTGGTGGTGTAGAGTTTCTGCTCTCACCTCACTGCTCCTTTAAACCTCTACCCACCCCCTTCCCTTTCCCCTTCCCCTTCCCTCTCTTTCTCATCATTTGAATTCATTCAATTCGCCTTTTCAAACCCATCTCTGCTAACATTGCCGTTATCTATCGTCCCCCTGGTTCCCCTCTCCTCTTCCTTGACCACTTTGCTGCTTGGCTTCCCTACTTCCTCTCCTCTAATATTCCATCCCTCATTCTTGGGGACTTCAACATTCCCATTAACCTGCCTTTGTCCTCAGTAGCCTCACAACTACTTTCAATGACCTCCTCCCAGTGGGCCACCCATGTAGCTGGCAATAACCTTGATCTTATTTTCTCTCATCTATGTACAATCTCTAATCTCTGCAACACTCAATTTCTCTCTCAGATCACCACTTTTTATCATTTGGTCTCAATAGCCCCTTACCCCATCATCCTCAGCCTAAACCCCAGTTATATTGACCTCCAGCAGCTATCAGCAGCTATCAGCTAATATTGATTCCCAACTTCTATCCATCCCTACTTTCTCCTGTCCCTCACTGTCTCCTCATATAACACCACCCTCACCTCTGCCCTGGACGCTGCAGCCCCGCTCCAAACATGCACTTTGAGGAGAACACCCCCCCAACTGTGGCACACTAAATCAACACGCTACCTGCATAGATGCTCTCATTCTGATGAATGCTTCTGGAGGAAGTCAAGCACCCAGTCGGATGCAAGCAACACCAGCAGTTTGCCTAGCTGCACCAGAGAGACCGAGAGTGCTGCGCTGTCCCACTACAAACTTGAACCTACAGGCCAGTACCATTTACCATTTATTGTGGGGGAGTTACTCTGCGTATTTTTGTGGGTGGGCTGCCCGACTAACCTAGATACTGACCGGCAGAAGGTCAGGTACCTGTTTAGTCTTCCCCCCAAAGGGAAGATTTGTGACGAAGTGCCCTTCGCCACTTGTGACTACTGGATAGCCTCCTGCCTTCCGACTATGGCCCATGTGCTGATAGCGGTATTTTCCCCTGCAGAAAGGTTTATTTGTGTATTTCTGCTGGGGCGTTCTGGACTTTCAGTATGGTAGTAGTGCTATCCCAGATAGCTATGCCATGGAGCCTATTTGTGTAACAAAAGACTATGGAAAAGACTTTGGCTCCATGGCAATTGAATTGTATGTATGTGATCTGAGCGCCATTCATTAATAATGTGCACTCAGATCTAAGCTATCTGGGGATATGTTGCATGTATATGTTTTATGTAGTAATTGTAACATTGTGTAATTGTATGTCTTTTTGTAACCATGTGGAGTCTTGCCTCTGTCCTGGGAGATAATTTGATTACTTCCCAATTATCTCCAGGATAGAGAGGAGGGATTGTGATGTCACTGTGGGAGTGTTTTGTTTGTATTGTCTGTGATTGGTTATACTGGGTCCCACCCTGTGGGATGTCCCCTTGCATGGGGACTTGCATAAAAGCCAGAGTGTGGTCATTAAAACCAGATCATCTTGTACCTTTCTTGAAGCCTTGGCTCATGTTTGGGGGAAGGGATACCTACACTCTGGGGATTGCTATAATCACTTACTCCCCAGAGTAAGCTATTGCAATAGCTTGATTTGTTCCTGCTTCGCTCTCTGGATTTAGGAGAGGTTCACCCACTGGGAGCTGTATCCTGGTCGTGGATCCAGGGTGGGTGGAGATGACGAGACCCTGGCACAGCTGTATCACTGGAAGTGGGGTCTGCAGTGCTGATGGTGTCGGTTGGAGTGCTTGGAGTCCTCAGCGAGCACTAGGAGCATCGATTGGCGGAGGTACTCAGTCAGAGTGCCAGCATTCCGTCACACCATCAAAAAACATCTCTTGACCCATCCTCCCTTTCTAACTATCGTTCCATATCCCTGCTCCCTTTTTCCTCAAAGCTTCTGGAAAGACTGGTCTTTACCTGTCTGACTTGTTTCCTCATCTCCAACTCTCTCCTTGACCCTCTTCAATCTGGCTTCTGCCCCCTTCACTCTAGTGAGACTGCTCTTATTAAAGTCACTAACGATCTAATCACAGCTGAATCCAAAGGGCACTGCTCCATACTAATTCTTCTTGACCTCTCTGCTGTCTTTGACACTGTTGACCATATTCTCCTCCTCCAAACTCTTCGATCACTCGGCCTCTGCTCTGTGACACTGTCCTCTCATGGTTTTCCTCCTATCTCTCCCAATGCTCATTCAGTGTCTCCTTTTCTAATGATACTTCCTCCCTTAATCCTGTCTCTGTTGGAGCCCCTCAAGGCTCTGTACTTGGTTCCTTTCTATTTTCTCTTTATACTGCCTCTCTTGGCAAACTTTTTACCTCATTTGGATTCCAATATCACCTGTACGCTGATGACACTCAGATATACCTCTCCTCCCTGGACCTCTCCCCTGCCGTCCTGCAACGTGTTACTGCTTGCCTTTCTTCCATCTCTGATTGGATGTCCTCCCGCTTTTTGAAACTCAATCTCTCTAAAACTGAACTCCTTGCCTTTTGTCCTCCTAATATTGATCCTCATCCTTCACTCTCCCTTCAAGTTACTGGTACTCACATCAGTCCATCCTTGCAAGTGCGCTGTCTTGGCATTATACTTGATTCTGGCCTCACATTTGAGCCTCACATTCAGTCTGTTACCAAATTCTGTAGATTCCACCTTAAAAACATAGCCCG
The DNA here is from genome assembly GCA_933207985.1 of Pelobates cultripes. Taxonomy (NCBI): domain Eukaryota; kingdom Metazoa; phylum Chordata; class Amphibia; order Anura; family Pelobatidae; genus Pelobates; species Pelobates cultripes. The sequence goes on from OW240915.1 coordinate 221,375,987, forward strand.
CATCCGCCCCTTTCTTATGCAAGATGGTACTAAGGCGCTTGTCCATGCTCTAGTAATCTCTCGCATGGATTATTGTAACTCTCTCCTAATAAGTCTTCCCACAAGTTGTATTGCCTTGCTACAGTCTGTAATGAATGTTGCAGCTAGACTGATTTTCCTCTCCTGTCGCTCCTCTCACACCTCACACCTCTCCCCTCTGTTAGTCCTTACATTAGCTTCCTGTAGCCTATAGGAGTCAATTCAAGGTACTAAAAACCACCTATAAAGCACTGACCAATTCTAGCCCCTCCTATATTTCTTCACTGATCCCCAGGTATGCCCCTTCTTGGTCTCTCCACTCTGCCAATGACCTTCTCCTGTCCGCTGCACCTGTACGGCAAATTCACGCTTGAAGGACTTGCCTGCCTGCCTGCCTACGACCATCAAGCTCTCCCCTTGTCTTCAATCATTTAAAAAGTGCCTCAAAACCCATCTCTTTAGAAAAGCTTATGGCCTCCCAGAGTAACCTCTACCTCATGTACCTGTTTCTCTCTCCTAAAGGGCAGCACTCTATTCTGTCCTCCAGCTCTGCTTCACTCCGCATTGTTTGATTACTACCTCCTGTCCTTTTGTGTTTTACACCCCACCTCCTATAGACTGTAAACTCGTTTGAGCAGGGCCCTCTTCAACCTATTGTTCCTGTAAGTTTTGATAATATTGTAAAGCGCTACAGAATATGCTGGTGCTATATAAATACCAGTAATAATAATAATAATATCTCAAAGTACACTTATAATGAAATCATATATATGCATTACATATGTATAATATATTATAAAATGCTTTAATTATTTTATAATATATTATACATATTTAAAATATGTAGAATATATTTATTTTATTTTAATTTTAACTAATTTAAATCGGTATGTGACGGACCACCTGACACCACGACTTGTTGCCTCCGCCAATTGCTCCTTCCTAGCTGTCGCCAAGTACCATAAGCATTGCATAAGCATAATTGCAACAATTGCTGCTTCCTAGCTGTCGTCCCCATAAGCATAAGCACCGCACCAGACACCATAAGCACCATAGCCCCTTAGCCGCTGCAGCTTGGCTGGATTCTCGCTGTCCCTTCTCACCCTGGAGAAAACTCCTGGATCCAGCACCCAGTGAGAAGACCTCTCCTCCAAGGATGTATAGCAGGTATAGCAGTGTAGCTCTTACAAGCTAGTGATCATAGTATTGTGATATAGCAATCCCCAGAGCATATACCGCTGTTCCCCCCACACATGAGATGAAACTCTATGTTGAGGGTAGGCAGGAACTCATTTATTGGCAGCCACAACTGGCCTTATATGCAGGTCCCCATGAAAGGGGCACTCCCCACTGGACCTAAGATTAGACTACAGTAAGAACATATACACAATTACATTGGCTCTCAGGTCCAGGACACTCCCATACAAACAAGATAATCCCCTGTGCCTGGGAGATAATTGAGTCAAGCACTGGACTTCCAGGAGCTCGTGGCAAACTTATGTGGGAAGGGGAGTTTGTCACATATCTTCCCCCTCCTGGGGAGACTATCCAGACCCCAGACCTCCAATCGGTCTGGGTCTGTGATAGTCTGGTGGCTTTTCCCAAAAGGCGCAGTTGTCCAGAAGGCCTCCTGCCACAAGTGCCCATTTATACAGCCAGGGTCCTGTGGTAAAATAAACTGGATGCACTCCCCTCTGGTTGTACCAAGTTGTAGCTGGGGACGGAGGGTGCAGTTCCCCTCATCTGTGCCTGGTGGGCAGAGGCCAGCGGCGCTCTGCCCGTAGCCAGCGGTTCAGCTGGGTTGGTTGGGGGGCCGTCAGGCCCCAGAACAAAGGGATAGGTAGGGCAGAGTCCAGTGGCGCTCTGCCCTGTAGTCAGTGTTTCTGCTGGGGGGACTGGGGACAGTCCGGCTCTGCAACAATGGGGTAGATGGGGCAGAGGCCAGCAGCGCTGTGCCCTGTAGCCAATGTTACAGCTGGCATGGACTGTGTAACATAAGGCTCTGGATAAAGGGAGGTCAGCTGCTCTCTGCCCGGGTGCCAGCTCTTTCACTGGGAAGGTGTCAGGGGAGGATGTAGTTCCCTCCACTGTACCTGGAATATGATTTGGAATTGTTCGCTGGGGAGAGGAATCAACTAGCCCCTCTCCCTGGCATTCCCACTTTGGCTAGGGAGGGACAACACCCTTTTTTCCCAGGCTCACCTCCTGCTCTTGGGTAAGACTGCTGCCGGCATCCTCTGCCGGCATCCTGCTAGAGAGTTAGACCGACCGTCTCCACTCCCTGTATCTTTCCCCATTGTTGTGGAGGGGGACGACTATCCCCTCCCAAGGTGTCTCCGGCTGCCGCTGTGAAGAGAGACCGTTTGTCTCCTCTCCCAATAACACACTCTGCTGCTGGGGAGGGGGAACAATTATCCTCTCTCTCTGTAGTGGGGGAGAGGGACCAGCTGTTTTCTCTCCCCGTACCTCTGGCTGCTGCTGGAGGGTGAGGACGATTGCTTCCACTCCCCAGGATGCTGGCTGCTGCTGGGGAGAGAGATCAGTTTCCTCCTCTCCTTGCCGATGGGGAGTATGACCGACTATCCTTACTCCCGGTAGCTCCGTCTATGGCTGGGGATCTGGGCTGGCTGCCCAGCATCCCTGAAGGGCAGGTGGAGAAACCTCAGTCCCATCTCCACCTGCAGCCTGGGGGTCTTCCCAGGACCAGTCTATGAGTCTACTTCTGGTAGTGAAGCAGGGGGTACCTCAGCCAGGTTTCCCAGCTGTAGGGTTGCATGTCTGGGTTTTCTACCCAGCTTTCCTGTTCTGCGCTGCTGTTCGGTGGCTGAACTGCATCTAGTAGCTCCACATAGTCTCTTTTTAGTTCCCACTCCATGGCAGCCAGGTGGGCAAGGTCACCTCATTCTAGTAGGCATAAATCGCCCAGTATCATGACTGGGCAGGACTGCCGAAATCACCGTCCTCCTCAAGGGCCTTCCATAACAGGCCACCGTAGTCCTTCCCTTCCAGCGAGGCGCCCTCTGACAGCCAGGCATCCTGCTGTACTGTGTGCCACCATAGCGCCCGGTAGGAATTATCCAGTATCAGTTCCTGCTCCACTAGGGATTCCTGGCGTCTTACACGCTCTGCCCAGTGTTGCTCTCCCAGAAGTGGCATCCATTGGGCTACCTCCCACAAGCACTGGGCTATACTGGGGAGTCTCTCTCTCTCCGCTGAAACTGGATCTCTTCCAAGGCATCTTCCCAGTATAGCCCCCGGGTTATATTTCTCCATTCTGGGTCACTCTTGTCCCTGAGTGCGAATGCTGATGGGAGGCCAGCTCGCTCCATCCCACTGAGCTCCTCTGCAACCAGGGGCCCAGCACGATTGCTAGCAATGCCCTCATTTTTAAATCCCTTGATACCGGTGTCTCCAGGATGCTTCTATACTCACTAGGAAGCCATGCCACTGCTTGCCACCAAATGTTAACTCGTTTATTGGCAGCCACAACTGGCCTTATATGCAGGTCCCCATGCAAAGCGCACTCCCCCCTGGACCTGAGAGTAGACTACAGTAAAAACATACACACGATTGGCTCTTGGGTCCAGGACACTCCCATACAAAACAAGATAATCCCTCCCCTGTGCTTGGGAGATAATTGAGTCAAGCACTGTACTAAACTCAATTATCTCCAGGCACAGAAAACATACATTTTTATAAAGCCGCCAAAATACCTTTAAGCACACAAAACCCCCTCAAAAATTACATCCCCTGATAGCCCCGATCTGAGTGACCAACATATCCAAAAATCACCCAGATCGGTTCAGGGGTTCAGGAATTTCCTGGAAGTCATAATTTTGACCGTGCATATGGTCTTATGCCCAAAACAGTTCCATGAAATCAGTGCTAACGGTTAGTCAAGTTCGGTAGTCTTTTACAGTTTTCCCTGCAGGGCCCATAGTCTGTGGGCAGGAGGCTGGCAAGCAAGCTCCTCCAGAGGCTCGTGGCAAACTCACGTGGGAAGGGGAGTTTGTCGCACGGTATATCATTTTTTAAAAATGTTATTTTATTTATTTATTTATTTCAATTTATTTATTATTTTTAACTTATTATTCGTGGCCCCCCCAGGCTAAAGGTAAGAAGGGAGATGTGGATATAATGGTTTTGTTTTGTTTTTTAGTTAAAAAAAAAATACATATTTTGTATATTTAAATGTGCTCCCCCACCCCCACACAATCCCTCCAAACATTATCACACATACTCACACTAACACACACAGCACACTGCACCCATCTTACACACTGCACCCTTCACACATACAAACAGCACACTCACACACAACATCCTCACACACACACACACACACACAACACCCCTCTTACACACACTGGCGTACATACCGCGGTCGCAGGGGTCGCAGCTGCAACCGGACCCAACACTTCCGCCCTGCGGACCCCTGCGACTGGGTACCCACCACCACATTTGCAGCCCCGGCCCACGCGACCGCACATGAAGGGGCCTATCAGGTGGCCCATGCTGTTAGGGGCACCCGATGGGTATAGATTTCCAGGGGGCCCGGTCAGCGCTTGGCGCTTTAACAGCGCGACCGGAACCCCTGTGATGATGTCAGACAGAGCTGGGAGGAAGTGACTGTCCCGGTCACTGCTCCCAGCGATCAGAGAGCCACGCTAGAGGAAGGAGGAGGGAGTCAGAGTGGGAACTCTGACTCCCATTAGTCTGAGTCCCCACGGGAACCCAAGGAAAGTCACCCTCTTGCAAAAGATAGGAAAGAGGAGGGTGACTTACACATTTTGTATATGTGTGTGTTTGTATGTATGTGTCTGTGTGTCTCTCTGTGTGTATGAGTGTGTCTCTGTATATATTTGTCTGTGTGTGTCTGTATGTATCTGTCTGTATGTGTGTGTGTCTGTATGTATGTATGTGTCTGTATGTGTATGTGTGTGTTTCTGTATGTATCTGTATCATACAGACACATACATACAGAGACACACATACATACAGAGATGCACACATACACACATACACACACACACACACACACATACAGACACAGGGGGGGCACGGATAGTTTTGCACTGGGGCCCCATGGATTGTGTGTGTGCCACTGTTCACACACATGCTGCACCCTTCACACATACACACAGCACACCCAACACAATGTGCCCCTCACACATAAAATACTTCGAAACATATATATATATATATATATATATATATATATATATATATACACACACACACACACACACACACATATATAAATAAAATTACACATAGCTCTTGCACTCCAACTTTTATAAATTAAAAAATACCTGGTGCTCTGGTCGCATAGACATAAAAAGTAAGAAATACCGGCACTCCAAGGATTTGAATCTAATAAATCTTCTTTATTCCATAACCCAGTTAATGTTTCAGCTCCTCAGTGGAGCTTTCATCAGGACACATAAAACACAATAAACACAGTGAATGGCTTTATAGGGAATAGAAATGGTTGGTACTCCCTTTTTCAGCTGCTGCTTGTTCGGTTGATTGCTCGGCATGTTCCGGTCACATCTGCCTGCCTCGTCACTGGGGCAACCGATGGATGCACTTACCCTATTGGTTGCTCCTCTGTGTACAGGCGCCGGCTAGGATATATATATATATATATATATATATATAAAGAGAAAAAATATATATATACTACAGCACCCCTCACACTGCACCACTACACACATTACAGATACACGCTAGATCCCTTACAAACTCTGGATCATCTAACCTACACACACACACACACACACACACACACACACACACACACACTAGATCCCTATATACATATTTGAATTCCTCTAAATACACAGCCACACGATCTCCTATACACACTCTGGGACCTTTACACACTAGATCCCCTACACACACACGCGCACACACACACACACACACTAAATTCCTGACATACAAACTCTGGATCCCCTATGCACACACTACATTCCTTGTAAGCAAAGACATACTATATTCTCTAAACATACACTCTCTACAACCCCTACACACACTATGTCACCTATATATACACACACACACACACTACAGTGTATATGCATACACTCGCCTTTAAATGGTCTCTCGGCCTGGTTCAGTAGGAATCACAGTCATGGGGAAGACTGCTGACCTGACAGTTGTGCAGAAAACCATTATTGACACCCTCCATAAGGAGGGAAAGCCTCAAAAGGTAATTGTGAAGGAAGTTGGATGTTCCCAAAGTGCTGTATCAAAGCACATTAATAGAAAGTTATGTGGAAGGGAAAAGTGTGGAAGAAAAAGGTGCACAAGCAGCAGGGATCACCGCAGCCTGGAGAGGATTGTCAGGAAAAGGCCATTCAAAAGTGTTGGGGACTTTCACAAGAAGTGGACTGAGGCTGGAGGAGAGGAACAGGGGCCATCGAAGGGACAGGAACGTCCCGAGCGCGCAGCCCATTTCAGCCCGTTTCTAGGATTGCCTACTTCCATGGATCATTGAATGACCTGTCATACTGACCAGATTCTGCTAAATGATTGATTGTCTTCCCACCGAACTACAAGCATTTTCACCCTCATCCATTATACACCATCTACAGACTACATCATCCTCCTACTGAACATACCTTAAAGCTATCTTCTACATTGGTGAGATCTATCCATAGACTTATGAAGCATATAGTGCACTATATTTTGGACTTTTAGACAACAGGACTGTATGATAAATAATTTTTTTCACTTTTTTCTTCTTTTTTTCTTTTGTCTCTTTTCTTTTCAATTTTTCTATTTTTTATTTTTTACTATTTTTTATTATTACTATTTTTTTGAATTTTTTTGGGATCATCTTCTTCATTCATTTTTTGGATCATTACCCATTGTAAATAGATACATAACTCATGAAATTTAACATAGGGAGGATTTGGTGTGTATATATGTAAATATTCTATGTACATAGGATTGAAATGTATTCTACTATGATTGACTTTATAAACTTATGAATTATAATTATAATAAATAGCTTTTTCAATTAAACATAAGATTAGACTTTACTGGAATTGTTTTGAGTGCGGTATTCATATTTGTTTTTGATTTAGATTAGGAGGATGTTGTGGGGTTAAACCTCGAATACCTGCACCTTGCATAATTGAGTGCCAGCACATATTGTGTTTTATATATATATATATATATATATATATATATAAAACACAAAACACAAGATCCAGCGCACTCACCTATCCACTAAACAGCAACTTCAATGTTGAAAGATTTTATTAGTTTTTTTAAAAACACCTAATCTAGGCAAAAATAATGGAGGTTTAGTTACATTATATGATCATACATTATTTATATATATATATATATATATATATATATATATATATATATATATATATATATATATATATATATATATATATATATATATATATATATAATAAATAGAAAATGATTATAAAAAAAATGACAGTTCAAAATCAACATTGAGACCATTTGGTTGCATGGTATTGAGGTTGAATATCCATTGCATCTCTATTTGCCCAATTCTTTTGATAAAATTGCCCCCACTCCAATCTATTATTTTTGGAATGGCAAAAAATTTGAGGTGTCTGGGATCACTATTGTGTTCATTTTTAAAGATACGCTATGTTTCTCAATCCTCTTTTAATGTTCCTTATGTGTTTTTGGATTCTTATGTGTAGGCTTCTAGCAGTGCTCCACACATAAAATAATCCACATGGGCAGGTCAGTAAATATATAACTTTACTTGAGTAGCAAGTTATAATTTGCTTAATCTTAAATTTAACTTTTTCGTCCTAGGGATGTGAAAACTTTTTAATCAGTCGTTTCTTATTATTTGAGTTTTTACATGCCCCACAGCTGCCACACCCATAGGAACCTTTAGCTTTATTAAAAAAAAAAAAAACACCTCTTTAACCTTTTTGGAGGTATGTGATTGTGCATCAAAGTTCTTCATAGGTTTTTCACTCCCCTATATGTAATTATAGTTTTTTCTGAAAGAATTTTATTTAAAACTGGGTTATTTCTTAAAATTGGACAATATTTAAAAACTATTTTCTTAAATTCTTCGCTCTTGCAATTAAAATCACATATAAAATTCAATGGTTGAGCCTCCCTATTGTTAGTTGTATTTTTATATCTAATCAATTCTTATCTATCTCTCTGTGTAACTTCTTCATAGGAATTATTCAGTAGTCTCTCTTTGTATCCTTTTTCTTTGAAATCATTCATATTTCTTTGTGCTTGTTCGTGGAGTGTCTTTTCATCTGCACAATTTTGCTTTATCCTGTGAAGTCTTGGGGGTGTTCAACAGCCATGGGGGAAAAATAGCAGCTAATGTAGCTGCTGTCGTTCTACATGTCTGAAGATAAAAACGTTCACTGAACAAAAAATAATTATTGGTTAAAATCCATCGTATGCCTTCAACCCCTTCAGGACGGAGTCAACAGTACAAGTTCTGATCAAAACAAAACGTAAACAAAAACTGGAATTTGCGCTATATGTCTGTTCAACCGTAATTCACCTCTTTCATATTAAATGCACCCACACTTATTATATATCATTTTGTTCAGGAGAAACAGGGCTTTCATTTCATATCAAATATTTATATATGAAACATAATTTATTATGAATAAAATTTAAAAAACTGTGAAAAATTAAATTTTTTTTTAAAAATATGTAGTTCCGCCTCACATTTTAGCTGTAAATGTCATGATACTGTTAGGTATTACTGCAAAAAAATGCCCATATTTGTAATCAGTGATGTCTCACGAATACAACAGGACCCCCCATTAACAGGTTTTATGGTGTTTTGGAAAGTTACAGGGTCAAATATATAACGTTCCATTTTCAAAGTGAAATTTGCCAGATTAGTAATGTTACCTTTGAGACGGTGTGGTAGCCCAGGAATGAGAATAGCCCCTGTGGCAAACCGTGCCACTAAAGAACTGACAAGAACCTTTTCTATGCGAATAAACTTGGATTATAATGGCTGTGTGCTTGCTAAGGCAGTGATTATCAGAGACTCGGTTCACGAACTACCTACACTGCGGTTTATGCGAACACCAGTAAACTACCGAATGAGGGACCACCCCGGTGTGGTCGTGTGTCCCTTATTACCGAAGGCAACAATGTTGCAAAGGGTGCTAATTGAGAGTTCGTGTGCGGCCCCCATTTCGCCTACCGAACACGTGGTGGCAGCCATCTTATGCACGAACAGCGGTACTTAGTCGTCGAATGTCTGGAACCCAAATCGGGCATTCGACTAACCAAGTACCTCTAAGACCTCCAGCATGCCTAAAAGTGACAAATGAACCACCCGAACTGCCCAGCATTCAGTATGCGGAATTCCACGAACTAGGGGATTCATCCGAATGACAAGTTAAGCCTGGATGCCATAGACATTCGGGACTTCTTATTCACGAAAAGAGCCCGACCGCAGGGCCAGAATTCATGGAACTATTTTCGGCTACTGTGCCTGTGCAGTCGGTCAAATCTTCCTCCTGCAATAACTCCCGAACCCCTGGGCCGATCTGGATGAATTTTGAGTATGTTGCCCACCCATATCAGGGCTACCAGGGGACCCCTCATTCAAAGGTGTACCCCCTGTATTTAGGGTACATCCACGAATGGGGGAAACTGTGTACTTATTAATAAGCTTAACTGTTAATCTAAGGGGAGGAGATGTGGGGGAGGTAACCACTATGTGATTGGATACTGTAATAATTATGGAAGTTACCTCCCTTGCATGGGACAAATGCATAAAAGCAGAATTGTGAATAAAGACCTTTAGTTGACTCCCAGACTATGTGTCGTCTAGTCCTTGGGGAGGGTGATTATGCTGTGTTCCTGTATTCTTGTATGCTGAAACGTTGTTTCCAGCGGAGAGCTCTTGGATTAACCCCTGCTACTCCGCTACATTTGGTAGCAAGCGACGGGATTCAAACCACACAGCAGACCGTTGTTAGGCAGATTGAGCAATTCGTGGAAATCCTTATTCATATGGAACCAAAGGTCGAGGGTATGTGAATATACCCGAACGGACAGTGAATGGGGACGGATTATACACGCTTGAAATGGGCTACATTAAAAGAGCTATTGGAAGCGAGGGGAATTATTGCGAGCAATAAAGCTAAAGCCATCCTTATCGCTGAACTCATGGAGGGAGACAGAGCAGATGCTGCAGCACCTCCTATGGAAACCACACAGACAGAGTTTGAAAAGGAACTCAAAAGCCGGCTGGCATTTTTCCCAGGAACACCTCCCATAGAAACAGTGGAAAGAATAATGGCAGATGTACATGAATATTTAATGGCCAAGCAGCAAGCAGACCAGAGGTCCAGAGAGGGGTCTCCAACCCCACCCCGCATGGTACAAGGGAAGCCTAAAATCCCTTACCACGCTTTTAAAAATTATGTGGAAACAGAGGACATTGATGGATACTTACACGACTTCGAGAGACTATGCCAACTACATGATAACAGCGCAACCAATCAAGTACCCCTGCTGGTGGGCAAGCTAGCGGGCCGGGCAGCCGAAGCCTACCGCACAATGCCAGACGAGGACAGCAGGGACTACCAGAAAGTGAAGCAGGCCATCCTAACCAGGTATGCAATAACCCCGGAGGCATACCGGCAGCGGTTCAGAGAGATTCGAAAATCGGATCGAGACTCCCACATGGAGTGGACACACCGCTTAACCAGGGCCGCCAAGGGATGGGTCCAAGCGGCGCAAGCCACTACAGTAGAGGACATGCTGCAATTAATTCTATTGGAACAATTTTTCCAGGGGTTAACCCCGGACTTACAGAATTGGCTGAGAGATCGGAAACCATATACCTTACCCGATGCAGCCAGATTGGCAGACGAATACCAAGATGCCAGAAGGGCGCAGCGGCCACAGTTACGGCCCACCACAGGGGTTGCCACCCCACCTCCAGCTACTACCACTACCCCGACACTTCGTCCCGGTGGTGGGAGTTACCAACCCTCACCCAGATACAACAACAACAGGTCCTTTATCCGTTGCCACACATGCGATCAACAGGGCCACATGCAGCGAGATTGTCCCAGGAACAAGAAACGATCCACCTGGAATAGCCCGACCAATTCCTCTGGTAACCGGGCAGCCGTACACTGCTACCAGAATGAGCCCCGACAACCACCCTTCTCGACCGGATCCACTGAGGAACCTCTGGGCACCTTACACGAAGTCAACCCGGTACAGGCGGCTTCCGACAACCGACAAGGCGTACATATAGAGGGAAAACCCCTCCTGGGTCTGCGCGACTCTGGGGCCACCATAACTTTGGTTCGTAACCACTTAGTCCCAAAGAACCAGCTCACTGTGGAGTACGTGGCAGTACGGGTGGCAGGGGGAGCAATATACAAGATTCCCACTGCCAGGGTACATTTGGATTGGGGAGCGGGGTTAGGGGACGTGGAAGTGGGCCTCATGCAGGATTTACCGGCTGATGTTATCTTGGGTAATGACTTGGGGGAGCTGACCTCAGCTTTTGTTCCCCAACACCCAGCGCAGGAAGCACTACCAGTTGTTACCCGGCAGCAGGCTCGCACCACCGCATCCTCCGACCACTCTGAGACTCAGGTAAGCAACAGTCACGCACCCCCTTTCGTCCCATGGCCCCCCCCCCCCTTAGAATCTGGTACTGAGGTAGCCACCGTCACGTCATTGCAAGTATACCGAGATAGGGTAGCACAGAATCAGGCAGGGTTGGAGGGGGAGAGATATGCTTGGGAGAAAGGATTGCTGTATAGATATGCAGAGAAGGTGGTAGCAGGATCAATACCCATGACCATCAAGCAATTAGTCGTTCCTAAAAAGTATAGGCTGGAGCTATTACGTATTGCCCATGATATTCCTCTGGCAGGACATCTAGGCGTCAGTAGGACTAAACATCGTTTGACCCAAAACTTCTTTTGGCCAGGGGTCTCCAAAGATATCCGGCAGTATTGCCAAACTTGTGATACATGTCAGAGAGTAGGGAAGAGAGGGGACAGGTACAAGGCGAAACTGCATTCCCTTCCCATAATTGACGAGCCATTCAGTAGGGTGGCGGTAGATATAATCGGACCCCTAGCAAAACCAAGCCCTTCCGGTAAAAAGTACATTTTAACTGTGATAGATTACGCTACTAGATACCCCGAGGCAGTAGCCCTAACTAATGTACACGGTGAAACCATAGTGGACACCCTGATCCAAATATTCTCCCGAATGGGGTTCCCCAAGGAGATTATCTCGGATCGGGGTACCCAATTCACGTCCGAAGTTACCCACCAGCTGTGGAGAGCATGTCGGGTGAAACCCATCGTGAATTCAGCTTACCACCCCCAGTCCAATGGGCTCTGTGAACGCTTTAACGGAGCCCTGAAACAGATGCTCCGTACGTTCACAGATACTCAGAAGGACTGGGAGCGGTTTCTTCCACATCTTCTCTTCGCATACAGGGAGGTACCTCAGGAATCCACGGGGTTCTGCCCGTTCGAGTTATTGTTCGGAAGGAGAGTACGAGGCCCTTTGGAACACTGGGAGGGAACAGTCACCAGTAATGGTACCCCTATCGTTCCATATGTGCTAGAGTTCAGGGAACACTTGGAGATGTTAATCCAGACGGTACGATCCAATCTCCAGGCAGCCCAACGACAGCGCCGATGGTACGATAGGGGGGCCAGAGACCGCAATTTTCAGGTGGGACAAAAGGTGCTAATATTGAAGCCCATCCAGAATGACAAACTGCAGGCCTCTTGGCAGGGTCCCTATAAGGTGGTGGAACAAGTGTGTGGCACCACCTATATAATTGGCCCATGTACTGGAGCAGGCTGTAAGCGCATGCTCCATGTCAATGTGCTGAAAACGGATCACAAACGCGCCGAAGAAGTAAATGCCATCTGTGCCTCGGCCGCCAAGGACCCCGACAATTTACCTCTACCGGACCTACTAGAGAAAGGGGGCCAAGATGCAGAATTAGGGGAGGTACAGCTGGGAGATAGGCTGAGTCCTCAAGAGCGGGCACAGATAATAGAGTTAATTAAAGAGAAAGGAGATACCTTCTCCAATCTACCAGGTTATACCCCGCTAGCCACCCACAGGGTAGAAACCCCCGGACAACAACCTCTTCGTCAAACACCCTATCGCATACCAGGGTCCGTAAGGGAACATATGCGGAAGAAGATTGACGAAATGCTGAAGCTAGGAGTGATAGAACACTCGGATAGCCCCTGGGCGTCTCCGGTAGTACTAGTGCCGAAGCGGGACGGAACCACCCGCTTCTGCATAGACTACCGGAAGCTTAATGATAAGACTATCTCTGATGCATACCCTATGCCCCGAATCGATGAGCTCCTAGACAAAAATGGCCAGGGGCCAGTACCTCACAACAATAGACTTGTGCAAGGGGTACTGGCAGATACCACTAGCCGAGGATGCCATCCCGAAGTCCGCATTTGTCACCCCGTTTGGACTATACCAATTTAAGGTAATGCCCTTCGGGATGAAGAATGCTCCGGCTACCTTTCAGAGGATGGTGGATCGGCTACTGGATGGATCCCAGGAGTATGCTTGCGCATACTTAGATGATATAGCGATATTTAGCAACTCCTGGGCCGAGCATTTAACCCATATAGGAGCCATACTCGACCGCATCAGGGAGGCAGGCCTAACTTTGAAACCCAGCAAATGCCATGTAGGGATGGCCGAAGTACAATACCTAGGGCACCGGGTAGGGAGTGGGCAGCAAAAACCTGAACCTGCCAAGATAGAGTCCGTAGCAAAGTGGCTGACACCCCGCACTAAAACCCAAGTCCTAGCCTTTCTAGGGACCGCCGGATATTACCGGAAATTTGTGCCCAATTATAGTGCCATAGCCAAGCCCCTCACAGACCTCTCCAAGAAAAACCTGCCCAAGATAGTTACCTGGAGCCCAGAGTGTGAACAGGCATTCCACGAACTGAAAACTGCCCTTATACATGCACCTGTACTTGCCGCTCCCGATCCAACTAAACGCTTTCTCGTCTATACAGACGCTTCTATGTTTGGATTGGGAGCAGTGCTGAGCCAGGTTGGGGCCGATGGTGGCGAACACCCGGCCGCTTACTTGAGCCGAAAACTATTGCCCAGGGAAGTAAGCTATGCCGCCATCGAGAAAGAATGCCTGGCCGTGGTGTGGGCCCTCAAGAAGCTGCAGCCCTATTTATATGGGCAACAATTTGCCTTGCTCACAGATCACAACCCGTTGGTGTGGCTAAACCGGGTGTCAAGGGACAACGCTAGACTGTTATGCTGGAGCTTGGCGCTGCAGCCCTTTGATTTGAAAATGGCAACGCCGACGGGTTGTCACGACAGACCGAGTTGGAAAAATGATCTGTGAGCACTCCTCCGGACATCCCCAAGCCGATCCGTTGGGATCAGACTTTGTATGCCGGCTTGGTTCTGGGGGAGCATTGTGGCAAACCGTGCCACTAAAGAACTGACAAGAACCTTTTCTATGCGAATAAACTTGGATTATAATGGCTGTGTGCTTGCTAAGGCAGTGATTATCAGAGACTCGGTTCACGAACTACCTACACTGCGGTTTATGCGAACACCAGTAAACTACCGAATGAGGGACCACCCCGGTGTGGTCGTGTGTCCCTTATTACCGAAGGCAACAATGTTGCAAAGGGTGCTAATTGAGAGTTCGTGTGCGGCCCCCATTTCGCCTACCGAACACGTGGTGGCAGCCATCTTATGCACGAACAGCGGTACTTAGTCGTCGAATGTCTGGAACCCAAATCGGGCATTCGACTAACCAAGTACCTCTAAGACCTCCAGCATGCCTAAAAGTGACAAATGAACCACCCGAACTGCCCAGCATTCAGTATGTGGAATTCCACGAACTAGGGGATTCATCTGAATGACAAGTTAAGCCTGGATGCCATAGACATTCGGGACTTCTTATTTACGAAAAGAGACCGACCGCAGGGCCAGAATTCATGGAACTATTTTCAGCTACTGTGCCTGTGCAGTCGGCCAAATCTTCCTCCTGCAATAACTCCCG
Organism: Pelobates cultripes; assembly: GCA_933207985.1. Classification (NCBI taxonomy): domain Eukaryota; kingdom Metazoa; phylum Chordata; class Amphibia; order Anura; family Pelobatidae; genus Pelobates; species Pelobates cultripes. The sequence goes on from OW240915.1 coordinate 221,391,078, forward strand.
ATCTGGATGAATTTTGAGTATGTTGCCCACCCATATCAGGGCTACCAGGGGACCCCTCATTCAAAGGTGTACCCCCTGTATTTAGGGTACATCCACGAATGGGGGAAACTGTGTACTTATTAATAAGGTTAACTGTTAATCTAAGGGGAGGAGATGTGGGGGAGGTAACCACTATGTGATTGGATACTGTAATAATTATGGAAGTTACCTCCCTTGCATGGGACAAATGCATAAAAGCAGAATTGTGAATAAAGTCCTCAGTTGACTCCCAGACTATGTGTCGTCTAGTCCTTGGGGAGGGTGATTATGCTGTGTTCCTGTATTCTTGTATGAAACGTTGTTCCCAGCGGAGAGCTCTTGGATTAACCTCTGCTACTCCGCTACAGCCCCCATAATGGCATACCATTTGAAAAAGTAGCCAACCCAAGGTATTGAATGTGGGGTATGTTTAGTCTTTTTTAGTAGCCACTTAGTCACAAACACTGGTCAAATTTAGCGTTCATATTTGTTTTTGTGAGAAAAAAGCAAAAAAACTAATATTTGGCCAGTGTTTGTTACTAAGTGGCTACTACAAATGACTGGACATACCCCATTTGCAATACCTTGGGTTGTCTACTTTTGCAAATAGTATGCCATCATGGGGGTAATTCACTGTTAAAATACACTTACCATTAAAATTATAGATTGATCATTTCCTTGTCAGTGGACAAACATTCAAAATCAGCAGGGGATCAAATATTTTTTTCCCTCACTGTATAATGTGGAAGTTCCACATTGGGGATGGTGTCTGGGATCCCCCTTGACCCATAAATTTCTGGCCTTAGACCTATCCTCAATATTTGCCATCCGGTTGGTCAGGTCTGCACAGTGGTTCTGTAGGTTATTAATAGCTGCATATGTGGCTGTTTGAGCAACTTTCACACTTCCTAAATCTACCTCCACTACTACTGTTCTGCTAGTGAGATTTGCTACCAATTCCCGCACCACCGCCATGTCCGCCTGAAACATAGCCCGGATCTCTTGTAATAATGCATTTATGTCAGCCTTAGTGGAGGGTGCTGCATCTCCAGGTGTAGATGCCCCCCGTCTTCCAACATGCAATTTTTGTTTCCATTTGAATAATAGGAGCATAGATTTAATTATTTCTAGCAGTCCCATGTGTAAAAAAATACATTCTGGTACATTTTTATTTAAATTACATCTTTTTAATGCATTATATATAAAGAATACTAAAATAGGGAGATGAATAAGTCCAGCCTTGGGTATTTCTTGATACACACATAATTTAAATTTAAAAAAAAGATCAGTAAAAGATTAGTAAATCATTATTTGAAGAGTTTCATAAAATTGAAGATTATGCTAGCTTTAGTGTACTTATAATATTCATTTTATTAATGACAGAAGGCGAGTATTTTGTCTTTCTTTACTTAACTCCATAGCAGCAAAGAAAAAAACACATAAAAAATAACCAATCAACAATAAGTATGAGGTACAGAGAACCTAAGCACTTCTTCTTTCTTAATGCGACTAAACAAAGACATAAAAGTAGAACATAAAAAAACAGCACAAACCACCCCCGCTCCTATTCTACCAATCTTTCCTAATACTTCCCTTACCTTTTGTGTCACTCTACCTCACTCCCTCTAGCATGTAAGCTCATTGAGCGTCAAGCCCTCTTTTTCTGTGTGTCAAACTTGTCTGGTTACAATTACATATTTGTCAGTCCACCCACTATAAAGCGGTACGAAATTTGTTGGTGCTATATAAATATTATAATAATAATAATAATGTAACAGACCACAGACATGTTGGTTATCCAGAGCAGGATGCAACAGATGGAATTCCCTTTTGTCAGGCTGCAAATGGTGAATGACTCTGATGGTGGGGATGTTGGATGCTGCATGGGTAAAATATCTGTTGGCCCATAGGGTCTACTTTGGCCTCCACATGCATCTGGGGGGAGTGTTCCCACCATCACTAACATCTGACTTCTAAAGGCTCACACAGAAAGGGTTCCAGACAATTTATGTGTAGCAACAGTTCCTGAGCCCACCAGACCTACCCCTTAGAGGAGTCCTCCCTGGCTGAGCCCCAGTCCTAAAGGCTGGCGTCTAACTCCAGTACAGTCTGGTTGAGTGCCGAAGATGGCCCATCCATTCCAGGCTTGCATGCTTGTCAGTCATCACAGCAATTCCCTCTGAATCTCCTTTGTCAACAGTACTAGCTGATTATAGATATGATTCCTGTGGAGGAATTTGGCTTTCAGCTGTTGCATTGCCTGGTAGTGTAGCTGGCCCTGGAATATGTATGGAGAATGACAGCAGTCCAATGATTCTTGCAAACATGCAGAGCAGGAATTGCATTGAAGCACCCTGTGAATCTCCTTGTGTATAGAAGAATCCTTTGAGGCAGTAAGTTTTAGTAATACAAAGAAAAGGAATAAATCCCACTCAGAGTAAGGAATTCCAGACTGGTAAATAAGTGTAAATAAAATAAATGAAAAACCACAAGCAATGTACCAATATTGAAGCTTGATAGGGAGACAACCACACAAACCCACAGCGGAACTCAGTTCATAGCAGTGTATCACCACGTAAAACTAAAGTGAATTTATTTAAGTCAAAAAAAGGAAAAATTATACATCTGTTCAGTTTATATCCACTTGGGGGGGAGGGGGGGGGATGCCCCTAGTGGCTCTCCTGATAAGTGAAAATAAACCAATTAAGAGTAAAGGGAGAAATGTGACAAGGGGAAGATCCCCTAAACAATGCACTGTTAAATTACATAGAGGAATATACTGCAATAAATGGGGTAAAGTACGGATCAATCTCCAGAAAATGAGTCAATACTCAGCAATAGCCTCTAGTATGATTATGGGATGCCTCTAGTGACTCTCCTGATAAGTGAAAATAAACCAATTAAGAGTAAAGGGAGAAATGTCCCAAGGGAAAGATCCCCTAAACAATGCACTGTTAAATAATATAGAGGAATATACTGCAATACTCCAGAAAAGGAGTCCATACTCAGCAAAAGCCAGCTAGGACTAAGCAGGATATAACCTAAAGAGGAGAGCTGTTAACATCACAACAATAATACTGTGCAGTTGTATAATGCCTAATGGTAAAAAACTACAGAATGATGATAGCACAGAGCCGCTCCTAGATACACTTAATAATGAGAAAAATATATATCAATGTAGATAAAGTCTGCAAATCCTATAAAAACACCTTGGGTGTTCTAATCTGGAGAAAGAGAGCCTGCAGCTACCTCTTGTCTGACACCTTCAAGGGTGTTGTAAGTAGGAAAAATCTAAGCTGGAAAAGCCACTCCTATGTGAACACCTAATAATGGAAAAAGGAGACTGAACAGCTAACTCCTGTATAACACCTTCGAGGGTGTTCTAAGCTGGAGAACTCTAGTGTCAGAGTGAAGAACGTCCTCTTCCCCAACCCCTATCAAGATAAATCAACAAAAAACCTAAAATGTTAATTGTGCATAGTGATAACTCAGTGATACAACGTGACAGCAGCTAATTGCCCCGGCGCGCGTTTCGGTGCTTACAACGGCACCTTCGTCTTCGTCTTGAAGAAGATCACACAAAAGATGTATACCTTCCATCTTGAAATGCTGCAATGCTATGTGAGCATTGAGATATCGTAGGTTGATCACTGGGAGGAAGTCTCTGGTTTTATTCCTGACGAGGACGTTATTGCAGAAGAAGCCATCTTTGGCAGGTTGTATGGCTCCATCCCGCTGCAATTCCATTTTTCTGATGATAGTTCCTTCCACTTCTTGAAAAAAAATAAAAAAAAAATAAATAAATATATATATATATATATATATATATATATTTATTATTATTTTTGTAAAAAGCAACAAAACTGTCAATCCTTCTTTATAAATTATTTTTTCTCAGTGAGGTGGGTGCACTGCAAGTCCTGGTGGTCCAGTGGTATTCAGTACCTCTAGCCTGCAGCTCCTCCAGCTGCAGGCAGAGTTCTGTCCTCTTACGAGATCATGTGCTATTCCAAGTGTGGCAACCCGCAGCAATGCTTGGAATAGCACAACTCACGGGAGGAACATTCACCCCCTTTTGCTCTCCACTCCACAGCAGAAAAGTACCAGTGGATCAGTGAGGGAGATCTTTGATAGATCTATCAAGAGCCTATGAAGGCACACAGCAAGACAAGCGCTTTAATAGCACCAGCTCTACATAGGTTATCAGGCGAGATCAAGGGCCCGCCTATGGGATTTTATGCAGTGGAATTTTATAAGGACTGCAAGCAGGTGGTGACTCAATTTATGAGATCCGCAGGCTGTGTATTGGACAGCACTGCCTTAGCTAGTGCTGTCTCTACCATTGCAGCCACTGCGGCATTAATCATGGATTAAAAATATCCTGTAAATACCTGAAACAGCTTGACCATGACAAACTGCAACAAATACAGCCAGAGCTATGGAAAGTGGCAGGACAAAAAACTGGGGCTCGTCCAGTACAGGAAGTTTCAACAGCAAGCTCCACTCAGCAGCAAATGGTGTAATGGCACAGATTCAGTCGGTAACAGAGGGGGTTCACCCGAACAGGACCACCAGGCCTCAGATATCAGTCACCAAGTAACAGTAGAGTCACTGAGCTGTGCTTGGCCCCAGGACTCCACCACAGAAATTAGCAGGGTTCCTGCAACAGAAAACATGCAGCAAGGTGTCATGTAGGCCCAGATGCCTCCCAAAGAACCTGGACCAAATAAGACCACCCAGGAATTTGTAAGAACACACAACATGCATAAAAAGCTTTTTCAAAAATCATTTACCAAACAATAAAACTTATTTAACACATATACTGTAATACTTTCCCAATACATTATCCTAAGTAATATATATGTGTTGTCCCATGTATTGTATATGTATGTGTATTATATATATTATACAGTTGTGCTCAAAAGTTTGCATACACTGGCAAAATTTGTGAAATCTTGGCATCGCTTTTGAAAATATGACTGATCATGCAAAAAAAAAAGTATTTTATTGAAGGATAGTGATCATATTAAACCATTTATTATGACATAGTTATTTGGCTCCTTTTTAAATCATAATGATACACAGGTTAAAATGGTGACACACAGGTTAAAATGGCAATTAAGGTAATTTCCTTCACCTGTGACTTTTTAAATTGCAATTAGTGTCTGTATAGATAGTCAATGAATTTGTTAGCACTCACTTGGATGCACTGAGCAGGCTAGATACTGAGCATGGAGAGCAGAAAAGAAGTGTCTAAAGATCTGCGTAACAAGGCAATGGGACTTTATAAAGATGGTAAAGGATATAAAAAGATATCCAAAACCTTGAACATGTCAGTCAGCACTGTTCAATCACTTATTAAGAAATTGAAAATTTGGGGATCTCTTGACACCAAGCCAAGGTCAGGTAGACCAAGTAAGATTGCAGCCACAACTGATAGAATAATTTTTTGGGATAGAAAGAAAAACCCAAAGTTAGAAGAAATACCGTCAGGAGAAATACTTACTCCTCTGGAAAAAGATGGTTTTGTTGTTCCAAGGAGCACAAAATGACAATACTTGAACAAAAATGAGCTGCATGGTCAAATTGCCAGAAAGAAGCCTTTACTGCGCCAATGCCACAAAAAAAGGCCAGTTACAATATGCCCGACAACACCTTGACACGCCTCACAGCTTCTGGCACACTGTAATTTGGAGTGACAAATGATCACAACTATTAGTGCTATGTTTGGAGAGGGTCAACAAGGCCTATAGTGAAAAGAATACCATCCCCACTGAGAAGCATGGTGGTGGTTCACTGATGTTTTGAGGGGGTGTGAGCACTAAAGGCAAAGGGGAATCTTGTGAAAATTGATGGCAAGATGAATGCAGCATGTTATCAGAAAATACTTGCAGACAATTTGCATTCTTCTGCATGAAGGCTGCACATGGGATGCTCTTGGACTTTCCAGCATGACAAAGACCCTAAGTACACGGCCAAGTTGATCTCCAGTGGTTACAGCAGAAAAAGTGAAGGTTCTGGAGTGGCCATCACAGTCTCCTGACCTTAATATCATCGAGCCATTCTGGGGAGATCTCAAACGTGCGGTTCATGCAAGACGACCAAAGACTTTGCATGATCTAGAGGCATTTTGCCAAGACGAATAGGCAGCAATACCACCTGCAAGAATTAGGGGCCTCATAGACAACTACAAAAGACTGCACGCTGCCATTGATGATAAAGGGGGCAATACACAATATTAAGAACTAAGGGTATGCAGACTTTTGAATAGGGGTCATTTTATTTTTGCCATGTTTTGTTTTATGATTGTATTATTCTGTTATAGCCTACTTTGCATATGAATCCCATAAGAAATAAAAGAAATGCATTTTGCTTGCTCACTCATGTTTTCTTTAAAAATGGTACATATATTACCAATTCTCCAAGGGTATGCAAAAATTTGAGCACAACTGCATGTTGCCATTTTATCTTTGCATTGCCCATACCATACCACCCTTACATTGCAGCCATAGACACAAACATACTAATACATGCACACATATACACACTCTAATAAACACACATAAACTCACTGATGCTGCAGACTGGAGGTGCTGGCTCTCTTGCTTGCAGGACCCCTTCCTGGTGTCGAAAAAGGAGGTGCTTATTTTCTCTGTACCTCAAATACACCCTAGTTATAGCTGATTGGTTCTTTGTTTCTATGTGTTTTTTCTTTACTGCTATGGAGCTAAGTATAGAAACGTAATGCATAATATGAGGTCTCTTGAATTAAGTATGTATGTATATATATATATATATATATATATATATACACACACATACATATATATACACACCCACATGCATCCCGCGTGCATTCTGGCCTGGGCGTCCTCGGAGCAACACACACTATGGTGGAGTGAGTTAAAGTAATTTTGTTTTATGGTATATAATGATAGTGGTAACGGTGTTATGCTTACCCTGATGAATGTTTGCTACATCAAACGGAAATGTTGACTTTGGTAATGTAAGCAATAAAAGCTAAGTTTTATTATTTGGACCAAGATCTTGGAGTGCTATCTACTTGAAGATTTTGTATTGTGATCCTGTATTGCAATTAGCACGGTCCTCTAGGGTATAAAACATGTGCCGTCTTTTGATTTTAATACAACTCCAGGCAATTTATTGAGACAGCAGCAATACAAAAGAAATAAGCTTGTCTGAGCTCTTACTGACTTTTAGATCCCTATCTATCAAGGGTTAAACTTAACAAAACATAGATTGCACCAACCTTTTTTTCTGTCTCTTTTTTTGCACTCCAGTGCTCAGTCACCTTGACTGCTATACTTGTGCACTCCAGTGCTCAGGCACCTTGACTGCTATACTTTCTGCACTTCAGTGCTCCAAAGCAGCATGCTGCTTCCAACCTCCAAAGGAGAAACCACAAATCTCAGCCGTTAGGTCCGCTGTACATGGGGAATTGCGACCTGGTTCCTAGAAAACGGTCCATGAACTGACAAAAGCCGACATATTGTCCATTTTCATGCAGATGCAAAATTCATAAGATCATTGGCAGGATTGGACCTGCGAGAAAACTGCCACCAGGTCTCGAGTCTTGATGTGGAAGGCGGCTTATCCGATCGTGCCAGGATCACCAGCTGATGTGGTCGCGCAAGCAGTTCTCCAACCTCAAGCTATGCATTCGAGTCCACAACCAAGTCTGTAACAGGACCAAATGGAGCCTTTCCGTTCCCTCATGGTCTACGAAGCGAGTGGTCTCATCCTAGAATAGATCTACTCCACTGGCAAGAGTGCGGGGAGAAACCTAGTCGCATATTAGATGTCTCCAGTACTCAAATCGGATTGCGGAATCTGCAACTGTGGTAGTTGAAGTACTCCCAAGGGAGTGTCTATTCAGAGTCCCAAGAACTGTATCTGTGGGGCGAAATGAGATTTGACTACCCTGGGTGACCTTGAAGCCTTGAGATACAAAAATGAGGGGAACGTAAATAGAGGTTGAGATTTCTGTCCGAAGGCATCCTCATCGAAGAGCGATAAGAGGTCCGGATCCATGGGGTAATTGGAACCTGTATAAATGAAGAAGAGCTGTCACTGGTCGTAGCCGCTTGGTGGAACGCAAAGGAGTAGAATGTGGGCCGAAGAGTAGACAGGTGGAAACAGAATCGGGCCTTGTTGAGCGGGTCTGGGTCAGGATGTCTTTCTGTGGGAGTGTCAACTGTATAGGGAGAGAGCGGAGTAGTCCGAATGACTGCCAAACAGCCTGAGGAGGGACTGATGGTATGCTCGTTACACCGAAGATTATATTAGAATATGTGTAAAGGAGTCATTATCAGACTGGAGCAATTTAAATGGAGTCCAAGAGAAATGGGATTATTTAAAAGTTGCACTGCTGAAGGAAACAGAAAATTGCATTAGGCTTGTTAGTAAAAGCAAAAAATTCAAGAAACCACTGTGGTACTCCGCAGATGTGGCCAAAATAGTAAAAAACTAAAAGTTAGCATTTAGTAATAAAAAAAAAAAAAACCAGAGTGAGGAAGACAGAATGATCTATAAGATTAGGCAGAAAGAGGCTAAGCAAGTTATAAGAGCTTCCAAATCACACACAGAAGAGAAAATAGCACAGTCAGTAAAAAAAGGGGACAAAACATTTTTTAGATACATAAATGAGAAAAGGAAAGTAAAACAAGGATTATTTAGATTAAAAACAAAAGAAGGAATGTATGTAGAAGAGGATAAAGTCTAGCTGACTGCTTCAATTAATATTTTTGTTCAGTATTTATAGATGAAAATGAAGGAAAGGGACCTCAGTTAGGAAAAAGGACAAATGAGTCATTTATTACATGTGAGTTTACAGAGGAAGAGGTTCTATTTCAACTGTCAAAAGTAAAGACAAATAAGTCAATGGGACCTGATGGAATACACCCAAAGTTATTAAAATAGCTTAGTGGTGTACTAGCAAAACCATTAACAGATTTATTTAACCAATCATTGTTAACAGGAGTAGTCCCAGAAGATTGGAAGTTAGCGAATGTTGTGCCCATTCACAAGAAAGGTAGTAGGGAGGAGTCGGGCAACTATAGGCCAGCAGGGCCGTCTTTAACGCGGGGCAAACGGGGCAGCTGCCCCGGGCCCTGTCCCTGCTGGGGGGCCCGAGGTAACTACCCTGTTTGCCCTCTGCCCACAAACTATGGGGGCCCATCGGGTGGCCCATGCACTAGGGCCACCCGGTGGGCAGGGCCGGACTGGCCCACCGGGATACCGGGAAATTTCCCGGTGGGCCGTCGGCACCTGGGGCCGGCCCTTTAAATACTGCAGCCGCCTGAGCGCTCTGTGAAGAGCGGTCAGGCGGCTGCAGCTTCTCCC